>JARQOC010000005.1:549834378-550434378 GCA_033576535.1 Allobates femoralis
AACAACTGGTTGTTGTACAGACTAATATTCCTAGCTGAACAGTCCCTAGTGGCATCTGCACGGCACCTAGCTGCAACACTAAGAAATCACATCCCAGACCTGGCTGCCCAAAAGGCCATCAAGTTGTTCCTTGTATCTCCTTAGAAACCAGATGGAGATAGCTGAGTGCTATGATCCAGAATAGGAAAAGCGTGCAGAGATAGGTAAGGACCCAAGGTCATAACATAACAATATAACATGAGCACAAGGTCATAACATAACAACATAAAATGAGCACTAGTGGAAAGAGGTGAAGTTGCTACTGCTAATAAGAATAGCCTCCTACAATTAACTATAATAGCAGAAAGGAGTAGGTTAGACAACTGAAACACCAAAGATTATACCAAGCTGTGCTCTATCTGATAGGCAAAAATCCTTAGCAGTGTGGCTGGAACATCCTAGCACGATCCACATTTGAAGATAGCTTGCAGAGAAGACCAGCATGAGGAAGGTATAAGTAGCCACACCCAAAATGTGATAGGACAGAGTAAATTAAGAAATTAAAACACCTGCTGACCGCAAGCCAAAAGGAAAGGAGCAAAGGTAAAAGACAATCAGAACTTGGACATGGATTGACTGTGCTGTGACTCAGCGGTCAAGTAAAACGACCACATAGATCAAGGTCACCAGATCGAATCCCAAGGCATGATACAAAGCTCACTTATAAAATTTATGGTGTTCTCTACTGACAAAATTTGAAACTCCTGGACTCCAATACTAAAACAAAGCCATGTAGTGACCAAAAAATAACCACTTGACCCCACTCATTAGTTCTAGTGCTATGGGCAGTGGGCTGTGTAAGAGATTACTGAAATGTGCACATTCATAGTATGTGGATCATCACTTAGGTCCTTGCCTGTCATCAGCAATGTAGCCCACATACCAGTCAAGTTGTATTAAAGTAATTGCAGGTTCTCATCTTTGTACTGCCTTAAATGTGTGTCATATTTATCTTCAACTGCACATGCGCTGCTCCAGAAATTAAAGCATGCGCAGATGACATTCATTGGCCACCATAGACCACATCACTACTTGCACTTGCAGTGTTTCGGGATGAGTAGAAAACCAGCGCATTGCAAATCTGTATGGCCATCATACCATCACGATATCACTTATGGTACCTTTACACGCCGCCACAACAGGATGGATACAACCCGCTACAGGCTACAAATGTAGCTTGTAGCGCCAATATCGCCCGTAGTAGCGGCGTGTGAAGACGGGACGACACAGCCGGCTACAGATACCTCTGTATCCGTGCACTGCCCATAAACATATGGCTACATCGCCGATTGTAGCGAGCTGTATCGGCGTGTAAAGACGTTACGGAAGGGAACTCGGGACAGCCTGCAATGTAGCTAAGGCGTGACCCTGGCTCCGTGTTACCACGCCCCATGTGCGATCATTGGTGGAAGCTGCTGCATGACGATTGGTAGTCGCTGCCTAGGGAGGCATATTTAAGGAGCTGACGAGTCACACTACACAATCGCTCGAGCGTGCTGTATTACTCAGCCTCCTGCGATGCCTGGCCAATCAGGATGTTATTGCTTTGTCCTATCAGCGTACGGACGGCTCGTACTCTCAATTGTGGCACGCCTATGTGCTGTCCCTGCTGCACCAGGTCCGCCCATAGTAGCTGGTTATAGCGGTGTGTAATTGAGCTACAGATGGCTACTTGCGACACCCGGCGATGTAGCTAGCTGTAGATGTAGCGTGGCGTAGCGCACCTTGTGGCGGCGTGTAAAGAGGGTGCGGTTCCCGTTGGTAACCGTTCGGCTGTGCTCGTGCACGTGAAGTTGCCGTTGGTATCCATCCTGTTGTGGCGGCGTGTAAAGGTACCATTAGGGTCTACTAACTAGTACCCGCACAATGGTGTAATGTCAAGGGCCTAGCAATGGTCAGAGATGTCCAGGATTTTATGTCTGAGGATGCTGGGTGCAGAAGAAAACACCAACTCCCACGAAGGACCGGGCTGAACGTTGGACCAGGGTTGTGTGGAATTGGGTAGTTCAGCTCTACCAAGAAGAGTGGTTCAACTCTAGCAACAACCAGGGCCAAGCAGCTGCTACAGACTTAATTAAGATCAATTAAGATGCTGAATAAAACATAGTCCCATCACGATACCAATAGACATTACATAGAAGATTTTGGGCACTAGTGTATATACTGTATATACGTATAGTTTTTTTCATCATTGCTCACTTGCTTTTGATAATGTAAAAATAACCTTTAAAAGTTATTTAACTTTTTACAAAACTTTATCATTTTTGTGATTCTTCCCATGCTTGGCTAAGCATGGTCCCACGTTGTTCTGCAGTCTTCAGCTTTAAAGTGCTCAAGTGTTAATGATTTATATCAATTGTCATGAGTGGTATAAAATAATGACTCTACTCAGCAAGAAAACGTTTCCTCTATCTTTCTTTCTGAAGATTGCCTGCAGCATTTAACTATCAGCCGGTCCAATCACGCAGACTGGAACTTGACTTAAGGAATGTGCGAAGAAAGATTACGCTGCAACACTCAAGTCAGATTTGATTTATTAAATTGTGTCTTCCTTGGCGGCTGGATTGTCATGTGTTACGGTTTGTGCAATCATTTTTGCCTTATCAGATATTGAAACTCCTCCAACAGATGCTCAACGAGAGTAAAGAACGGGCGAGCATTATCTTGGGAATATGAAACGGAAAATGACTGACGTGATTGCTTGTTCTCCAGATATTGTGTTGTCTCTGGAATATTTATGAGTCTTACCGAATTTGGATTTTCCTTCAGGTTATGGTAAGTTTGTCCTATAAGGTCTGGCAGGAGAGCACCTATGGCTGCGTCTAGAGGCCAAGTTAAAACCCATGTCCCCTAAACAACAAATATGAATGTACAGTATGATTGCTAGTGATCTGATTCCTGTGGCTCTTCTGAACATGGAATCCTAAGGTCCTAAAGTACTCTTTGTGAGCATGTGCGACCACTGCTTCATTCACTAGTCTATAGGAGAAATGGTCGCACATGCTCCATTCACACAGGCCTTCATCAGCCCAAGATGCGGCTCGGTGATCAGAATTATTGCATATACTCGAGTTAAAGCACATTTTTTTATGATGAAAAAGATCCCCTCAGCTTATATTCGAGTCAGTTTTCATTTGCTGTAGGGGGGAGCGGTGACAAGAGGCTGGAGCACCTTCTGAGCACCTACTGATGGCGAGCCTCGCTTCCTTATTGCTGTTACTACTACAGAGGCTGGAGCAGAATGGAGCAGGCTGCAGAGGCAGTTGGTGATCACGTGGGCTCACTCATTAGGCTAATGTAATATTCATTGCATCCCCCTGTCCATCACCTCTCAGCACTGAAGCTGGTGCTGAGAGGTGAGTGGGGGAAACAGCGCATATTACATTAGCCTATTGAGCGGCCCACGTTATCATGTGTGGATATTCACTGCTTTCCTTGTATCACCTTTGTCATGAGAAGCAGTGAATTTCCTGGCAATGGAGGATTTAACTCACCTCCCCATTACTCCCAGCACCCCAGCATCCTCCTGTCTTTCGCCGGCATCTCTCAACTTCTTTCCCTGATCTCCTCCTTCGGGCTCTCCCAATGGTCCTCCTCTGCCACCCACAAAGATGGCCACACGCTGGATCTCATCTTTACCCGTCTTTGCTCCCTTACTAATCTCACAAACTCAACCCTCCCTCTGTCTGACCACAATCTGCTGACCACCTCCTCCTCCCTCACCTCCCCTACTACACCACCTCATCTCCGCAAACTTGATCATCCCCGCAGAAACCTATAACACATTGATCTACACTCACTCTCAGAATCCCTTCTCCCTCTCACCAACATAACATCTATACATGACACAGACACTGCCACCACCCTCTACAACACCACATTAACCAAGGCACTCAACCTAGCAGCCCCCCTCACACACCACGCTCCACGCACTAATAGGCAACCCTGGCACACCACCCTCACTAAAGACCTGAGACGGGCATCCAGGGTCGCCGAGAGGCGATGGAAAAAATCACCTTCCACTGAGCATTTTGCGCTGTTCAAACAGTCCCTCATCACCTTCAAGACTGCACTTGCCACCGCCAAACAAACCTTCTTCTTATCCCTAATAACCTCCCTGTCCCACAATCCCAAGCAACTTTTCAAAACCTTCAATTCCTTACTCCGCCCGCCTGCTCCCCCTCCCTCTCCCCTTATCTCTGCAGAAGACTTTGCCTCCTTCTTCAAAGAAAAGATTGACAGAATCAGAGACAGCTTTGATCCACTGTCCCCACAGCCTCCCCTTTCACCTATACTGCCCTCTACTTCCATCAACTGCTTCCCCCCTATAACTGAAGACCAGCTCTCCTCCCTCCTGTCAAAATCACACCTCACCACCAGTGCCCACAACCCGCTCCCATCCCACCTCATTCCCAACCTCACCTCCGTTATCATCCCAGCCCTAACTCATCTTTTAAACCTATCACTTACCACTGGCACCTTCCCCTCAGCCTTCAAACATGCCTTGATCACACCCATCCTCAAAAAACCCCTCCCTCGATCCCACAACTGTCTCCAACTACCGCCCTATATCTCTCCTCCCTTTCGCCTCTAAACTACTTGAACAGCATGTCTACTCTGAGCTGTCCTCTCACCTCTCCTCCTGCTCCCTCTTTGACCGCCTGCAATCTGGCTTCCGACCCCTCCACTCCACTGAAACAGCCCTGACCAAAGTCACAAATGACCTACTGACTGCCAAAAGCAAGCGCCACTACTCTGTTCTCCTCCTCCTCGACCTGTCAGCCGCCTTCGACACTGTTGACCACTCCCTTCTACTACAGATCCTGGAATCTCTTGGCATCACGGACCTTGCCCTCTCTTGGATCTCCTCATACTTAACGGACCGCACCTTCAGCGTCACCCACTCCCACACATCCTCCTCGCCCCACCCCCTATCTGTCGGGGTCCCTCAGGGCTCGGTTCTTGGACCATTACTGTTCTCAATCTACACTCTCGGTCTAGGGCAACTCATTGAGTCCCATGGCCTCCAATATCACCTCTACGCCGACGACACCCAAATCTACCTGTCTGGTCCTGACATCGCCTCCCTTCTATCCAAAATTCCACACTGCCTGTCCGCCATCTCATCCTTCTCTGCTCGCTTCCTTAAGCTGAACATGGACAAAACCGAGTTCATAGTCTTCCCCCCAAGACGCTCCCCCTAACTACCTGACCTATCCATCGTCGTCAACGACTGCTCTCTCTCTCCAGTCCCCCATGCCAAGTGCCTCAGGGTTATCCTTGACTCTTCCCTTTCCTTCAAGCCCCACATCCAGGCCCTCGCCACCTCCTGCCGACTCCAACTCAAAAACATCTATAGGATTCGCACTTTCCTTGACCACGACACTGCTAAAACCCTTATTCACGCTCTCATCATCTCCCGCCTCGATTACTGCAACCTCCTGCTCACCGGCCTCCCTAATACCTCCCTTGCACCTCTCCAATCTATCTTGAACTCCGCTGCCCGCCTAATCCATCTGTCTCCCCGCTACTCCCCTGTCTCCCCCCTCTGCCAAGCCCTTCATTGGCTCCCTGCTTCCAGAGATCCCTGTTTAAAATATTAACCATGACATACAAAGCCATTCACAACCTGTCTCCTCCATACATCTCTGACATGGTCTCCCGTTACATACCCTCACGCAACCTGCGATCCTCCCAAGAGCTTCTCCTCTACTCCCCCCTCATCTCCTCTTCGCACAACCGCATACAGGATTTCTCCCGTGCTTCACCCAGACTCTGGAACTCACTGCCCCAACACATCAGACATTCTCCTACCCTGGGAACCTTCAAAAGAAGCCTGAAGATCCACCTGTTCCGCCAAGCCTACCACCTGCAATAAGACCCGGTCCACCACACCGCCTCATGACTGGAATTTCCCCCTCCTACTGTATCCGCACCCGCCCCTCGTAGACTGTGAGCCTTTGTGGACAGGATTTCTCCCCTCTTGTTTCTGTACAACTGATTTGTCAACATTTATTGTTACTTGTATTGCTACGATGTTACTTGTCCTAGTCTGCCCCTTTTAACATGTAAAGCGCCATGGAATATAATGGCGCTATATAAATTAATAATAATAATAACAAATAATAATAAATCTGATCATGTGAGCTATGCAGGACAGTGATGTCATCGCTACATGCACCGCTCACATAATCAGACAAGACAGGAGGATGCTGCGAAGGTGCAGGGGGGGTGATGGGGAGGTGAGTTATATAGTTTATTTTTTTGTGCGAGGTCTAATACCAGGATGGAAGCGCTATATACCATGACGGGGGGCCATGTACCAGGATCGAGGATGATATGCCAGGATGGGGGGTTGTGTACCAAGATGGGGGCTCTGTACCAAAATGGGTGATAATGTACCAGGATGGGGACTATGTACCAGGATGGGGGGCTATGTAGCAACCTGTGGGATGATATACTAGGCTAGGAGATGACATATGAAGATGGGGTCTATGTACCAGGATAGGGGGTGATGTACCAGGATGGGGGTGATATACTAGGTTGTGGGCTAGGTAGCAAGCTAGAGGATGATATACCATCCTGGGGGATGATATACCAGGATGGAGGCTGCCGCATTTCCCACTCGAGGCTTATACTCGAGTCAATATGTTTTCCCAGTTTTTGGGGCTAAAATTAGGGGCCTTGGCTTACGTTCGGTTCATCTTATAACCAAGTATATACGGTAAAACGTCAAGATTCCAGGTCAGATTAAAATCTAGGCCTCCATTGCATCTGATCCACCTTGATGCACCATGCAGAAACTTTCAGACTTCTTCGACAGAAATTTAACAAATCTCCCAAAATTGGAATTTGGGTGATTTGTTCAATTTTGGACAAAAAATGTAATTTTCATAGAATAAATTCAAATCTGCTTATGAAGATGCCATGATTTCTGCACTCATTGCATCTAGGACTCAATGAGTAACTGTTTAACTATGGAATCAGGGTGGGCTGAGCTGTCATTTGGTGAGTTACAGCTCAGTTGTCCAATCTGGTACTGGGGCGTCCTGAGCTGTCAGTGTGTTAAGTGACAGCTCAGTCATCCAATCTGATTCTGGAAGGTGCTGGGTTATTTAGGTATTCCCTGTTCCAGATGATTGTCTAGCTAATTAGCTGAGCAGTTTTTCCCAGAGCACTGGCAGTTGTAGCATTCTACTCAGTGGTGCTGTTTGGCCTGTATTCCGGTGCTATTTGATTGATCTTTTGCTGTGAGACCTTGGACCTCGTTCTGAACATCAATTTGTTTAGCCTCTTTACTCTTATCTGCTAACCTCCAGGTACCTGTCCCCGGACCGTGACCTGCCTACATGTCTGTTTAACCCCTTAATCCCTAACATGCTCTCCATGTATCTGACCCCAGAACACTTGACTACCAGCCTCATGACTTGTTCTTAGTGGCCAGTGTGGCACGCCACGTAGTCAGGCGTCACAGAGGGGTATTGCCCCCATAAAAGAGGTGTAATTTCCCCAGCTGCAAGTGGACCCTAGGTTGGTGGGTGGGACCTATTCCTGCACTCCCACATTAGCTGAGCGGTGGGAGGTTACCCGGGAGGTAATATATTCACATCTAGGGGGACAAAGGAGATCTTCAGCAGTAATGGCTAGCTAGGAGAAAGAGGAGTGTGGAACGAGGCGGAAGGGTGAGACAGATGGTTTCAAGCTGATCTGGAGGGAAGGAGAAGGGGTCTTGAGGAGCTCCTGAAAGAGGGCACCCAACGAGCAGAGTCTGGACCCTAGAGAGAAAGGGGGAACCACAGAGTGGAGCGACCAAACTCCAGGGGATTCTCCAGTCCACCATGGTAACGCCAGGCCCGAGGATCCGGCCAAAGTCCATCTTTGCAGTCGGCAACTGGCTGCTGTGGTCCGTATATCGCCACAGCACCCTGCCAGACGGAGCGGTCTGCCTGCTTCCTCACCACCCAATACTACCTACACTGAGCCATTGCTTATAGACCCATCCTAGGCGGGGAAGAAAGTACACAGGTTCGTCAACTAAGGTACACCATGGATACCACCATACCACCTGGGATCCACTTGCAGCCACCTGTAGAGGTACATGCTATTTAACATCTGATGCTGAACTGTGAACTTTGTATGACGCTGCTAAAGATTGACAGTAAAGTACCCGGGAGAAAGTGACTTTGCCTGCGTGTGGTTTTCTCCATCAACCTGCTTGTTTTCAGGAACGCTGCCCCGGAGGACCAGCTCTACCTGTTGGGAGCTTTGCCATCTCAGCCGCATTACCATCTACCTCCGGAGGACTGTGGCGGTGCTGGTGTCCCATCACCAGGTACTACAGGTGGAGTCACATGACAAACTCTTGTACTCTTATACACCCTTTTTGAAGTGTCACCCAGGCCACGGGCTCGGCGCTGCCACCCGTGACACTCCCAAGCAACCACCGAGCCCGATACCCGAGTACCCCAGGGCCTGGGGCTCGACACCAGCATCACAAAAGGGGTTATTATTATTTATATTTAAAGCTCCATTGATTTCGTGGTGCAGTACATGTGAAAAGGGTTTACATACAAAATACAGATATAAATGAAATTGAACGAACTAATCATCAAACTAACACTGACAGATACAGGTAGGAGAGGACCCTGCCCTCATGAGCTTACAATCTACAGGATACTAGGAAAAATGAGCCAATAGGAAAAACAGCAACATTATTTCTAAAGTATATAAAACATGACTTTAATTGAAGAAATTAATAGGTTGAAACATACGGTATGTGGTAACTCAGCAACAGAAAGACATAAGAGTGAGAGTCAGCGGCTATGATGAGAGTTGTAGTCAGCAGCCGGTGGCTGTGAATATCTGTACTTAAGTACTATTCACAGTTGCCAGAGCTGAATTCATAGAACGTGGACTATGATGGAGGAACTTCATGGGAACATTTTTATAATGAATTGGTGAACAAGGGATGGTTGTCACATGTTGACTGCTTCGTAGTCCACGTGACTTGCTCTGCTGCAGTTTAAAGCAGAGTTTATTTCCTTTGGCTTAGTCGAGGTTAATGTTGAAGCTGCAGTTGCTGAATGTGTGATGTACGGGCTCTGCAGGTGGGGGTATAAGTTTATCAGTGGACCACGCCCCTGGCCTTTAAATAGCCTCCCCTTCCTCCAGATGACACTGCTAGAAGTTTCTCTGCCTTTGACCAAATAAGTTGAAGACGCCTCCGCTTTGCTGAAGATTCATTGCGCTTAACCTTTGCAAATTTGCTGTTTCTCCTTGTCCGAGGTGGTGGGGGTGAGAGGATGTAGCATAGGGCTAGTTGAGGAGTTGAGGGAAAGGGTGGTGGCCTGGACCTCCTCACCATCTGGGGTACCTCCAAGTGCAGGGCTAGTCAGAGACCCCAAATCCAGGGCGGACTAGCTTCCCAGGTGCCCGTATCTGTTACACCATCTTGTTTCCTTTTCCTCGTCCGCTACACACATGACATTATCAGTGACCGCACCACTTTGTCTCTGAGTCATGGCTGCCACAGCTGATGCCTTTGCACAATTGATGCAGACCATCTCTGAGGATGTTACAGGTCTGCGTACAAAGGTTGTGCAGCAGCTGCAGCAAGTTGTAGGGTATCCGGCCACTGCTCATGCCCAGGCTGCACCAGAACCCAAGATATCTCTCCCTGACAGGTTTTCAGGAGGGAGAGATAAGTTTTTTGTGTTTAGGGAAGCCTTTAGATTGTATTTCAGGCTTCGCCCTCGTTCATCTGGGATTGAGGTGCAGCGAGTGGGGATTATAACCTCCCTTATTAAGAGGGATCCAAAGACCTGGGCCTTCTCCCTCCCGGCCGACTCAACAGCTCTGCTGTCGGTGAACAAGTTTTTCACGGCACTGTCACAGGTGTACGGCAAACCTGACAGAGTGTCACTGGCTGACCTCGGCAAACTCAAGCAAGGGACGTGTCCCTTTAAGGAGTACTGCTCAGAGTTTCGGAGATGGGCTATGATACCCTGTAGAATGACCCTGCCCTCAGGTGTCAGTTCTGCCTGGATCTGTCAGCTAGACTTCAGGACACTTTACTTCCGCATGCTACACCTGAATCACCAGAGGTTGTGATGGCCCTTACCATCAGGGTTGATAGACATCTCAGGGAGTGACCAAGACCGAATATGTACCCTGTAGCCATCACGGTTGAGGAGGCTTCATGTGTTAGGCTTGGTGAACCTCTACATTTGGGGGATTAAACACTTGTGTTAAACCTTCTGCAGTTCATCAGCCAGGTGGAGTATAAGCATTCTACAACTACTACTGTGGACAAACAGATCATTTTATTAAGGTTTGTCCACACTGCTCCAAAACTGTCACACAGTCTCAGACGCCGTGTATCTTGGGTCATTTGGAAGGAGACAACCAGAAGGTTATTTCCTACCTTGCAGAGTCTCCTTTTACAATGTCTGCCAAGGTGGTGGTGGATGGTAAATCCGAGACTGCGCTAGTGCTGGTTGATAGCAGAGCAAGAGGTTCAAGAGTCAACGTCACTTTGCCCAGACTCATGGCCTCATTTGCAATGCATTAGCAAGACCTATTCCCATCTCTGACATTGACTCAGCTCCCCTCAACAATAAGGTAATTTCCCAAGTTGTGCATAATGTGAACTTGGGCATAGGAACACTTTACCAAGAGTTCGTATCCTGCCACATCTTGGAGAATCTCCCCACTCCCATTGTCTTGGGCCTTCCGTGGCTGAAAAAACATACCCCGGTAATTGATTGGCGTGCCAGGAAGGTAGTTAGCTGGTGTTATTCCAGTGCAGCTAATTACCGGGGTACTTCTGTCTCTGCCGTGCGTGACGCCTACTTCTTCGACTGCCGCTAAGGGGGTTGGGAGCTTAGCTTGCCAGCGGGTGGAGGTGGAGTTCTGACTACGCCTGGGACTAAATGTGGCTCTAGGCGTCATTCCAGGAAAATGGCGAGGAAAGCGGTCATTGCTACTGTGCACCCCAAGGGAGGGAGTCCTGGGGTCCAGAGAGACGCCTATGTTGCTTCCTTTCCTAAGAGTGTATCCTTTGACTGTGACCAAATGTGTGGAAATAAACATTCAGCTCCAGACCTGAGAGTGAATGGTTTTGTGTGGGCATTATCTAAGCATGTCAGGTGGAGATCTGCTGCTGGGGCTCCTGGTTCTGGACTTATTGGTCCATTTAGGATATCGGCCATTTTCAATCCGATACTAAACCAACTCAAACTACCCCTGGTGCTTAATATACGTAACACCTTTCATATTTCCATTCTCAGGAGATGTGGACCCCTTACTGAGGTGCCTCGTTTAGGGTCCGGAGGCCCCTCGTAAAAGGAGGGCAGTCCATGTGACTTGCTCTGCTGCAGTTTAAACCAGAGTTTATTTTCCTTTGACTCAGTCGAGGTTAATATTGAAGCTGCAGTTGCTGAATGTGTAATGGGTGGCTCTGCAGGTGGAGGTATAGGTTTATCAGGTGACCACGCCCCTAGCCCATATATAGCCTCCCCTTCCTCCAGATGACATTGCTGATAGAGTTTCTCTGTCTTTGGCCAAGTAAGCTGAAGACACCTCTGCTCTGCTGAAGATTCGTTGCACTTAACCTTTGGGAAGTTGCTGTTTAACCTTGTCTGTGGTGGGAGGTCAGAGGAATTACCATAAGGCTGGTTGAGGAGTTGAGGGAAAGGGTGGTAGACCGGAACTCACCACTATCTGGGGCACCTCCGGGTACAGGGCTAGTCAGGGACCCAAAGTCCAGTGCCAGACTAGCTTGCCAGGTGCCCTTACCCGTTATACCATCCTGCTTCCTATTCCTCATTCACTACACGCGTGACAATAGTTTGGATGATTCTTTAATCAAATAAATTATTGTTTTCTGCGTGTCTTTTTATCATTTTATTTAGTGGGTTAGTAACGGGGGTGTTTATTAGACACCTCTCCATTACTAACTAACTACTAGATTGTGAGCCACAGTGGGGACAGTGCTGCAAATGTATGTAAAGCTCTGTGGAATTAATAGCGCTATATAAATGAAGAAGTATATTGTTATATTGTTATTACCAGCCTGCCGCTGTCTGCTTTACCTTAACTGGTTATCAAAAATAGGGGGGTTATTTTTAATTGATTTATTTATTACTAATAAAGGGTCCCCCATATTTTTAATAATCACTGTGACAATCACGTACCACCAGGGTTTATTTGTTATGGATTATCTACTTATAACTTGTCAAATTTTAGGATGATACATTTTGTGTCTACAATTAAGTCAATAATACTCTGCACTAGATGATGTGAAGAAAAATAGAAGTCTTATTTGCAGTCCAAGGTGTGTAAACATGGGGTTCAGTGGGTGCTCTCATCTGTTGGCCCGGCTGCCTTTAGAAAGACCACATAGTCCAGGGTTCATCCCACTGAACACCTGAGCTCCTTAACCGTGGGCAGAATACCACTCAGACAACACAGGGTGAGGGAACCACACATTGGTAAGACTTTATTGGAATGCCAATGTGGAGCCCACTGTGTGAGGTACTCGGTACCGGACCGGGGTACTGCTGGGGATATCACGGTGGTCTTGGTCCAGACCGTGTCCCGGGTTGTCACAAGTAAAAGGGAATATTTACAGAGAATTGTTTGTTGTGACGCCACCCACGGGTTATGGTCAGTAGAGGGACCACCACTGCAGTGTGCTTCTGTCAGGAGGATGGATGGATGCTGCAGCAAAGTGGATGAACCCGCCACGGGTCAGGTTGCTCAATGACAGGGTAAAAGGTGTAATCAAAGTTCTGTATACCTGGAATCATACACGGGAGACTGAAGCACGGTTCACCAGGTTTACTTGCAAGTTCTTCCAAGTCAAACAGTTGTAACACAGTTCAAGTCTTAACACAGATAACTCCGGACACTTTGATCCCACTGCAGCCAGGCTGTCGCTCTGAGACCCCTCACTCTCTCTATTTAAACTTTCTGGATTGTTCTTCCTCTGCTCTTCCTTGTGAGTTGTATGACGGCAACGCGGTCCCTTAGCGTGACTTCTCCCTATGTGTATGGGCAGTAAGTCTGGCTCCTCCAAAGTGTTGCTGAGCCTCCAACCCTTGTAGTAGGAACACTGATCTGGAATCCATGTTCCCCACTGGTTTGTCTGGGGAGCCGGTGTGTAGCAGTAGTCCCCCTCAGAGCCGAGACTCTGGTCCCAGCCTAGCTTAGGTGTCCCTCTTTTGCAAGGGCTCACCGGCTCTTTCCCACCTGTGTGGCTATCCAGGTACAACAAGGGAAACTTCTCCTGCCTGTAGTTAGTCAACGCTGCCGTACTCTGCGTCCTGTAAGTGCATTTGGTTTCTGTTTTTGGCATGGATGGTGAGTTTTCTGATGCTGCTTTTTTCTAGTAGTTTTTGTACAATTTTGTTAGGACTGGTGAGCATGGGATCCCTTGTCGTGGGTCACCAGCTTAAATGTCTTGGGCCAACACATGAACCAAAATCCCATCTATAAAGGTTTTTTATTTATCATATAAAAACTTTTGCACTTTTTTATCCATCCAGGGTGCAGTTGGGCCCATAGGGCGCCATTCATCTAGTGGTGCAGAAGCATCGTACTGTGCGGCCCAATGCTCAGGCAGCGGAGCGGTTGGGTAGCTTTCAGACACTCTGCATCATATGTATCAGTGTGAATGGTGCTCTATGCAGGCCTAGTGTATGCATGGCAGGTCGCCTCCCACATCTTGTTGGTAGAAGTGATTTTATCAGCCTGCAGCTGGGCTTGCTTCACATTTGGGCTCTGACTGCGTCCTGTAAGTGCATTTGGTTTCTGTTTTTGGCATACATGGTGAGTTTTCTGATGCTGCTTTTTTCTAGTAGTTTTTCCTCAAACCTGGTGGTATCAGTCCAGTTTCTGTCCTCACTCCTCCGTGAGCTACAGGCTATGGACGAGCTTTCTCTCCATGGATCTGTGTCGCTGTGGATTCTGCTTCTCCAGGGAGCCCTATCCCTCCGGGAAGTGTCTTTCTCTTTACTCTTTACTGTTCTAGTCTTTGCTGCTCAGCCTACTGGCTAGCTCCTCCTTGTTTCTCCCTTTTGTACTGGTCTACCACCTGACCGACGTTCTGACCCACTTTCCTCTAAACCCCACCACCCCTTGCCCGCCTAGAGTCCTAGGCTCCAGGTTGGGTGTTGTGCTCCTGTGGGTGTGTATGCTGAGGGATTTTGCTGCACAAACTGTCTCCTATCTGCCTGACTGCAGTTCCTTATGTGGCCACCCTGGTCGCAGGGGCGCCACACCAACAGTCAAAAACATTTAACACATACTCAGCAAGAACACACAATATAACAGGCAACAGAGTCTCACACTTCCGCTGGCTCACCAGGGATTAGAAAATTTGTGCATTCAGAACTTCGCGGGCCAACTACCACAGTCCAGCAGCGCCCTGCTGTTGGTAGGGCACCCAATGAGGAGGGATAGCGGCAAGCTTAGGAAGCTGACCGAGCACAGCAACATCTGTAGTTAGGTTAACCAAATTGTCCCAACCTGGGTTCTTTAAGTAGCTTCTGAGCTCCTAGATCAAAGGATCCTAGGCTGAAGTCCTGAAGAATATAATCCAGTTTTATGATCCTCTATTCAGAACCAAAATCCATAGACTGAGGTCATGTAATATATAATAACACCTGGTGACTGAAGCAAGTCCTTTTTAACCCTGAACCTACATCTCAAGGTATTGTTTTCTTACCCAATTGGAGGGATAAGGCTGTTATCTCATTGGCCGACAGTTCAATCTGACAGCATAATTTTCCTCTGAATGATATAGACAGAGGGGGGTTTATGCAATTTACATTTAGGTAGCAATCCACAAACTAAGACAATGGGGGCTCCGAGTACTCTGACAAGAAACAATGACTTCTCATGACAAACAAAATAACAATATATCTGGCCTAATTAAGAATATTTAACCCACAACACAAATAGTAAAATGCTGTATCATCTCACAAGGTTATAGAGAGGTTTTGGTTATACTTAGACCTTCATCAGTATGGAGCGCTCCTCAGTAAGTGGTGGATGCCTCCATTTTGCGCTTCTCTTACAGATGAATCCTGGCAATCCGTGCTGAAAGAATGTCTAAGTGTGACCAAAACATCTATAACCTTGGATTGCAAATTAAACTTGTATTTACCTTCACATCATCTGAGTGCCAAGTATCGTTGACTTTAGATTACGGGTTTGGGTTCGACTTGTGCATAGCCAACGGTATCAGTGCCACGGTTTCTTTTCAGATACAATTAAGTAAAGATGACGATGAAATTAGAATTGGACATGAACATGTTGTGAATAAAGAAAGGTTGACTCTCAAATGATCTCCTATCATGCACTCAATGAACACCAGTCCGAGCCTCAAGCCTATCCCTTGATCTCCAGATGAACTTATGGATCACACCTTATGAACTACTTAGCACATTGTCTGTACAGTCCTTGGAGATCCCAGTGAGTAAGACTCTCTGTTCTCCGAAAGCTTGAGAAAGTTGAAGAAAGTTTCCATCCTTCGTCTGTTATGTTCCTCATGTTCCGGGAGGGTCTAAGACATTACTGGAAAAGGTCAAAAGTATCAAGAATGAATACCAGGCGATAGCATCTGCGCTGTCCAAAAGTCATTAGAAAGTTCTGCGATTTCCTGTTTATCTGAGCAGAACGCACTTAACACTTGACTGGAAACATGAGGGAACTATTCTACCATACCACAAGAAAGCACCTGGCGGTGAAAGTGAAATATGAGGAACTATTCTACCATACCACAAGAAAGCGCCTGGCGGTGAAAGTGAAACATGAGGGAACTATTCTTCCATACCACAAGAAAGCGCCTGGTGGTGAAAGTGACAAGAGCGCTACAATCAAGGCTCAGAACAAAAACAAGGCCCGGTCCGGTCATGATGAGTAACGATTACGGTCACTATGATTTACACCTAATCTATGAGATTTCATCAAGAAGCAAAAAAATAAGAATAATACAAAATACAATCTTTACAAGAATGTAGAGAAATGGCACAATAGACTGCGTTACCCCTTCCAAATATTCATTTTTGTGTTTTTTTTCTTTCCCTTCGAGCCACACTTTTTTCTGCCATCATAGACATGTTGAGGGACTCTGGTTTTCTATAGAATTACTTGAGGATTTTGAATGACATGATTCACTTACAATTATAATGTACTGAAAAATAAGAAAAAACTCCAAGTGCGGAGAAATGGGGAACAAAATGCAACTCCACCATTGTATTTTGGGGGTCTGCTTTTGCTTTTGCAGTGTTCACTGTGCAGTAAACATTTTCTGGTAACAAGGTTCTCCAGGGCAGTAGAGCATTTTTATGGTTAAAATTTTGTTAGAAATGTATTAAATAAAAAAACTTTGTTTTCTGCTATCAGGATCAGCTAGATCCAATCATTTCTCATAGCGGCAGGATCTATCTGTGTAAGGCGGCCGTCACACACGCTTCAATATCGATAGCGATATTGTTAGCAATCACGTGCATCGCGCGATCACTAACGATATCGCTCACATCGTTGGTGAGCTGTCACACAGACAGACTCACCAGCGATGTGGACCAGCGAGATCGCTGGTAACTATGGTACACATCGGGTTAGTAGGCACCCGCCGCGCGCTTAGTAACCCGACGTGTACCATAGTTACCATCTCCCAGCATAGGCTCTGCCGCTGGAGATCGTTCATCGTGATGTCAGACACCACGATGAGACAGATTGATCAAGCGTTTATCCGCTTGATATGAGCTCCGGCTCACAAATCTGCGATCTAGCGATCAAGCGATTTTACATTGTAAAATCGCTTGATTGCATGCAGCGACGCACAAGCGATATCGCTTAAGCGATCAAAAAGCAGATCACTTAACCAATATCGTTCAAGAAATTGATGCGTGTGACGGCCGCCTAAGGGCCCTTTCACATCAGCGTTTTTTTGAAATCGCGGCAGATGCGGTGAAAAAACCGCATCTGCCGCGATTACCGCATACCGGTGCACTTGCGGCACGGTTGCGGTTTTTTCCATACAAAGTATAGGCGGACTTGCGGCAGGTGCGGCAAGTGCGGTTTTGCACTTGCGGCAGTTGCGGCCGCGAAAAAAACCGCGGTCAGCCGCGGTTTTTTTTGCGGCCGCACCTGCGGCAAGTGCAAAACCGCACTTGCCGCATCTGCCGCAAGTCCCCCTATACTTCCTATGGAAAAACTGCAACCGTGCCGCAAGTGGAACGGTTATACGGCAAACGCGGCAGATGCGTTTTTTCACCGCATCTGCCGCGAATTTCAAAAACGCTGATGTGAAAGGGCCCTAACACAAGTGGCACCACAGGGTAAGCTGAGGTCTCAGTTCCTGAACTCTCTCCATTCTCTGGACATGTAGGGCAGATGATAGGAAGGGTGAATGGTCCTTCCGGTGTTAACGTTGCGATAACAGAAGCCAGCCAAGACCTGCCAATACCTGACAGTCACACATGCATCCTATCCTATCCATTAAAGGGGTTGGCCGGGCTTTTTCTATAATTTACATGTGTATCTAGGCTACATAATGTTGACAGTTTGTAATTTACATCCTGTCAACGTTTTGCAGGGTTACCTAGATATCACCTATTTGAGGGAGCTAGAGAACGTCCAGGGGGTGTGTATGTGTTGGAGCTACATGTAAATGAAGAACTTATCATTTACTCCCAGACGCCAACACACACACCCTCCCCCAGTCTACACTATGGTCAGACACTCCCAGACTGCTACAGCCCGCCCAGTCCCAAGCATGACCACCCACCCCCTCTGCACACAGTGGGTTACCTCCTCCTCTGTGCACCGCTCTGTGAGCTGCAGATTCAGCACACTAGGTCAGTGCAGGGCCGGTTTTAGGCAAAGTGGGGCCCTAGGCAAAAGGTTAAAGTGGGCCCTAAATGCTCAGGCCCCTTTCACATCTAACGCTTTGCTGCATTTTGCTCAATTTGCATTTCCATGCGTTTTTACCGCAAAAACACATCAAAACGCATGCGTTTTTGTTCCCATTGATTTTAATGGAAACACATGCAAAAACGCATGTAAAAACGCATGTGCGTTTTCAAAAACAGAAAACGCATGCGTTTTTGCCAACGCTGCCCAAAACATCGGGGAAGACGTTTTGTGCTGCGTTCGCAAAAATGCATGCGTTTTGCGTTTTTGAAAACGCACATGCGTTTTGCATGCGTTTTTACATGTGTTCCCATTGAAAGCAATGGGGGAAAAAACGCTAGCGTTTTTAATGCGTTTTTAGCGGTAAAAACGGCTAGAAAGGCAAATTTAGCAAAACGCACACCAACCTTAGATGTGGAACAGGCCGTAGTTATATGGTAAGAGTGACTTCATAAGTTGATTATCTAGGTCAGAATAAGAACATACTGAACATCATTTTTATTTCAATCATAAAAAAAAAAACAGAAATTTGTAAAAAAAAAAAATATTTTTTTTTTATTTTCCGAGACCCATGATGTTTTAATTTTTGAAGATACATAGATATGTGAGGGCTTACTTTATGTGCCCTGAGCTGACATTTTTACTGATACCATTTTGAGTCAGATACAACATTTTGATCGCCTTTTATTGCATTTTATTGTAACAACGTGGTGGCCTAAAAAACATAATTCTGGCGTTTTTATTTTTTTCCCATTACGCCATTTACCAATTGGATTAATTTACTTCATATATTGATAGCTTAGATTCTTACGAACGCAGCAATACCAAATATGTGTATTTTTATATTTTTTTCACAGTTTTATTGCTATTTTCAGTTCAGCTCCTTTGGGGGCCCCTAAGAGAGTGGGGGCCCTAGGCAACTGCTCAGTCTGCCCCCCCCTAACGCCGGCCCTGGGTCAGTGTAGGAGCTGAGGGCTGTGTGCAATCCGGTGTGCCCTCAGCTCGTGCTCCCCTGTGGCCGCTTTGTGCAATGTGCAGGCGAGCCAGTCCTCCTGTGTATCTCCTGCACACAGTGGGGCACAGAGCTGGCAGCTGGGGAGAGAGGGGAGCACGACCTGAGGGCACACCAGATTGCACACAGCCCTCAGCTCCTACACTGACCTAGTGTGCTGAATCTGCAGCTCACAGAGCGGTGCACAGAGCTGCAGATTCAGTACACTGTGCCAGAGGAGGAGGTAACCCACAGTGTGCAGAGGGGGTGGATGGTCGGGCTGTAGCAGTCTGGGGGTGGCTGGCCGTACTGTAGACTGGGGGAGAGGGTGTGTGTGTTAGAGTCTGGGAGTAAACGACCAGTTCTCCATTTACATGCAGCTCCAGCACAAACACTCCCCCTGGACGTTCTCTGACTGCCGTAAATCAGTGATATCTAGGAAACCCTGCAAAATGTAGACAGGATGTATATTACAAACTGTCAACATTTTGCAGCCTAGATATGCATGTAAATTATAGAAAAAGCCTGGACAACCCCTTTAACACTAAGTCATCAGTGCCACTTGTAATGTCCACCTGGGTGGTAGTCGTGGGTGCGTCACACGCTACAGACACAGGTGGAGAGGTGGATGTGGAGGTTTTATCTGACTGCAGGGGATCTGAGCTGTGGAACTGTGAATCCCAGCACTGGGATAAGCTAAAATGCCTAATAGAAAGCATCAACATGGAAGACATAATACAACAGTTATGAGCAATGTAGCTTTTTATCCAGCATTGGAGGGAGATAAAATACTAAAAAGCGTCAGTTGCATAGAAGACATTACAGAAGTACAGTAGTGTGGCTGTGAATCCAGCACTGGAGTAGGATGAAAGCAGCAGCATTGAGGACATACATTTTACAGCAGTACTGAGCTGCAGAACTGTGAATCCAGCACTGGACTAAGCTAAAATGCTTATTAGAACGCACCAATATTTAGGTCATAATTCAACACTAATGAACAATGTAGCTGAGAATCCAGCATTGGGGTGAGATAAAACACTAAAATCAGCAATACCATGGACGACTTAAACTCCAGTACTGAGTAGTGTCGCTGTAAATCTGGCACTGGAGCAAGATAAAATGCTTATAGAAAGCAGCATCACTGATGACATAAATGATACAGCAGTACTGAGCGGTGGGACTGTGAATCCAGCGCTGTCAAAAGATAACATGCTTATTAGAAAGCATCAACATGGAGGACATAATATAGCAGTCATTAGCAACGTAGCTGTGAATCCAGCACTAGGGTGAGATAAAACACTTACTAAAAAGAAGCAGTAGCATGGAGGACATTATACAATAGTACTGAGTAGTGTAGATGTCAATCCAGCACCGAAGTAAGATAAAATGCTTATAGAAAGCAGCAGATTTGAGGACAATGTACATTTTACAGCAGTACTGAGCTGTGGACCTTTAAATCCAGCACTGGACTAAGCAGCTAATATGCTTATTAGAAAGCATTAACATGAATGACATAATACCACAGTAATGAGCAATGTAGCTGTGAATCCAGTACTGGGGCGAGATAAAACACTTACTAAAAAGTGGAAGTAGCTTAGAGGACACTATACATCAGTACTGAGCTGTGTAGCAGCACTGGAGTATGATAAAATGCTTACAAAAAAGCAGCATGAATTAAGCAAGATATACAGCTGTACAGTAATGAGCAATGTAGCTGTGAATCCAGCTCTATGGTGAGATTTTTATTTTTTTACTAATAATTAGCAGCAGGATTGGTTTCTCTGCCTCTTTCTTGGTCCTCCTCCATGTTCCCTCTTCACAGTCTATAGACATTAATAGGCAGCTGTAATCGATCCCTCAGTGAGCCAGAAGTTCATTTAATTTGACCAAGATAGATTTCAGCTGTTTTTCTGAGTGACTGATGAGTTCAGAAGGCAGGGGATGAAGAGGCTCAGAGGTGGAGAAAGGACAGAGATAATTTAACCACTAAATTATCAAGCACTCGTTTTAGACATATGCAGGTTATTTTTTTTTTTTCATCAATCTGGTTTAGAGTTCATTTGTGATTATTGAAATTTCTACGCAGCCTTATGTAAATTAATCACTAAGAAATTAGTAAAATAGAGGATAAAGTTATTTGAACAAAGAATATGTGATTAGTAACATCTAACATAGATATATCATGTGATTACATAGTGCATGTGATGGAATGGGGACCAGTACTGAACGGCTTCTGCCACTAGGGGGAGCCCACTCCTATGACTGAACAGTGAGCTCCCCCTAGTGGTGGCTGCAGGCAGACAGAATTCTATGATGTATCATGCCAGGACAAGTTTGGACTTCACTATGGAATGTTGGAAATTACCTTGATACATTTTGCAAGAAAGTAGGTCCTATTCCAAACTATTATAAATGTATCGTGTTGGGTTCCCATCTCTGATTATAACTTTCTGTTAATTTCTATTTTATTGCTCGATTAATATTTTGCTATTGGAAAACAATAGGATGAATGATGTTTGAGCCTTGAGCATTGCAAGTACTGGAAGATCACTCAAAGAACATGTTCTGGCCACCAGGACTCCAGCAGTATCTGTAGAGGAATCTGGAGAACATCTGGGATTGAACATCTGAGCCAAGGAGATAATTCAGGAAACATCTGAGAGGAAGACAAATGGAATTATCTTATCTCCAGATGCCTGGGCTCTTTCAAAAAAAATTGGGACCGGCTAGTAGAAACAAGTAGGAGGTGTCTCGCAGTCCATGTGAAGTGCTGCTGTGATTTAAATCAGAGTTAATTTCCTTTGTCACATTCAGCGGTAATATACAGATTCTGCTGTATTGCCGTATGCAGCTCTGTATGTAGGGGTGCATAGGGGAGGGAGAGGTGGCAGATCACTTAGTTGTCCACTTCTTCAGTCTTTAAGTACTTCCATTTCCTTCCACCAGGTGTCGCTGATAGAGTTTAATCCATACATGGACCTCGAGCGGTGAAGATATGCGAGTGTTGTGCTGGTTCTTGCTGCTGATAGGAGTAGGAGTTGCTAGCGATCTCGCTATGTGTGATGGGGCTTGAGAGGTAGCTTTTGCAATCTGTTGTCCTATTGCAAACATTGCAGAGGGGGGAGGTTCCTGCTGCAGCCAGTTGTCCTACAGCCAATCACACTGTGGACAGTGAGGAGGATGGGGGACATGGCTGATATTCTGAGATGTAGAGTTTTTTAATAAATATATATTTCCTCCTTTTAATTGTAATAGAATATGTTTTATTTTTTAAAACAAGGTGAAATAATGGGAATATATTAAGGGAGGATTTTTTGTGTATTTACTCTAGTCCTTTACCAATATAATCAGTCTATGGTTCATAGTTAGCAGTCACTTCAGGCACAGAAGGGGTTTTCTTTTAGTGCTCATTGATGTTATGGGAAGCCACTGGGTAACTATGCTGCCCCTCTCAGAGAACATACTGTAGGTGAGATATGAGTGATGTCAGCATCTCTTTAATGAGATGATAACTTTAGGTTGTGTGCTTCTAATGAGTGTCATGCCTCGGGACTTGATCCATAGGACCTTGTGGTTTGTGGTAGGTTTCCTTTCATGCTGAGCCTTAGGTCGGTTGGTCTCTGTCCAAGTGCTGATTGTCTTTTTACCTTCTATACCTTTGGTTTGTGGTTTCAGGTGTTTGAACTTGCTTATTTTCTCTGGCCTATCACATCATAGGTGGGCTTTTTATATCCTCCTGATTCCTGTATTTTCTGTTGACCAAATTATCTCCATGTGGATTTCTGCTGTTAAGTATCAGCCCTGCTGCTAGGGGTTTTGCCTGATTGAATCAGATTGCATTTGCCTGATTGGTTGATTGATTTATTGCATTTGCTGTGTGCTTTCTTTTTTGTCTAATGGTCCTACATGTTTCCTCTGTTTTGCGGCTGGGTTTGTAGGAGGTAACACCTGTTAAACCATTAGAAAGTATGGCACCACCTCAAAATCACTAAAGTTGACAAATCCCCAGGACTGGATGGCATACACCCCTGAGTACATTAGGAATTAAGTACCATTATAGAAAGACCATTATTTTTAATCACAAATTTCATAATAACAGGGTCTGTACCACAGGACTGGTTCATAGCAAATGTGGTACCAATATTCAAAAAGGGGACAACATCTGAGCTTGGAAATTATAGGCTGGTAAATGTAACCTCTACACTGAATAAAATCCTTGAGGGTTTCCTAAGAGATGCTATACTGGAATATCTGAAGAATAACCTCATGACCTGGTATCAACATGGGTTTACGAGTAATTGTTCTTGTCAAACTAATCTGATCAGATTCTATGAAGAGCTAAGTTGTAGACTGGATCAAGGATATGCAGTAAACGTGGTGTATATGGACTTTTCAAAAGCTTTTGATACTGTGCCACACAAAAGGTTGGTGCATAAAATGAGAATGGGGATAGGAGAAAATATGTGTAACTAGGTTAAGAACTGGCAAAGTGATAGGAAGAAAGAAGTGGTTATTAATGGAACACACGTGGACTGGGTCAGAGTTAACAGTGGGGTACCACAGGGTTCAGTATTGGGTTCTCTTCTTTATAATATATTTGTTAATAACCTTGTAGGGGGCATACAGAGTAGAATTTCAATATTTGCAGATGATACTAAACTCTGCAGGGTAATCAATACTCAAGAGGACACAGAAAGCAGATGCCTCTATGTTGAAAAAGTATATGAACCCCTTGATCTCTGTTGGGACTTGCTTATAATATTAATATTGGGACCATGCGATTGTCAGAAAAGAGATAGCCATACATGCTAAGCACTTTCCATTCACTTTTGTGAAAGCCTGAAAAATACATTTCTTGTCTGACATTCCAAAAAAGCATTGTGATATCATTTATGTTGAAATATATTGTGTTTCTTTTTCTTTTTCTAATTTATTCCTTTTTATGAAAGTTCCACTACAGGTGGGATCAGAGGTCATTTGTGGGTTATTCAAAGGACAAAAACTAGGAGCAGTAGGAGAGGCCATTGTTGTCAAGGGATGGTGAATGATAATGACCTCTGGTCATATTACCTAACCAAATGTGAGAGTAGATACATTGCGGAGACATTTAGAATAAATAAGTGTAAGTCCAGATGTCCAATTACTTGTAAACAAGAGTGAAGGTCAGACCATAGATCTAGAGACATCTGGAGAAACCAAGGATTGAAGGGTGTTTTCAGCTTTACGTAAATGAAAAGTTCTGCAACTTTCTAATTTCCATTGTGTTTCAACTCCTCTATATATCAGAGATGTATTATACAACAGGGCAGGGCCGGACTGGGACCAAAAAACAGCCCTGGAAAACAAGCCACACCAGCCCACACACTATATCACCCATCAGCCCCAATCTGTAAATGTTGCTTTTACGTTGTCGTGGCCCTCACCACTTTCTTAAAGCAGTTATTTGAAGAGCCACATGTGAATGGTGCAGCAAAAGGAATAATCAACCACAGCTCCATTTACATGGTGCTCTTCAAAGCTCTGTTTCTCAAGATTGTAGGGTTCCAGTGGTCAGCCACATAGACACACAGCCAGCCACACACACACAGCCTCAGCCAGCCACACACAGACACACAGCCAGCCACACACACAGCCTCAGATAGCCACACAGCCCCAGACAGACACACACAGGCAGCCACATGGACAGCCACACACACACACAGCCACCCACACACATTCAGCCACACACATACAGCCACACACATGCAGCCAGCCACATAGACAGCCACACAGCCAGCCACACACAGACACACACAGCCAAAGCCAGCTACACACAGAGCCACAGCCAGCCATACACAGACAGCCATAGCCAGCCACATACAGACACACAGCCAACCACACAGCCAGCCACAAACACACAGCCAGCCACGCACAGACATACAGCCAAAGCAAGCCACACAGCCAGCCACACACAGACACAGCCAGCCACATAGACAGCCACTAGCCACACAGCCAACCACACACACACAGCTACAGCAAGCCACACACAGACACACAGCCAGCCACATAGACAGCCACACGCAGCCAACCACACACACACAGCTAGCCAGCCAAACAATACAGACACAGCCAGCCACACACAGTCACAGCCAGCCACAAATATGTAGCCACATAGACAGCCACATAAACAGCCACAGCCAGCCACAGACACAGCCAGCCACACACAAACAGCCAGCCACATAGACAGCCACACACATTGCCACAGCCAGCCACAAACAGTTAGCCACATAGACAGCCACACACAGACACAGTGACACACAAACAGCCAGCCACACACAGCCAGCCACATAGACAGCCACACACACAGTCAAAGCCAGCCACACAAACAGCCACACACACAGCCACAGCCAGTCACAGACACACACAGCCACACACAAACAGCCAGTCACATAGGCAGCCACACACACAGACACAGATCCAGCAACATAGACAGCCATAGCCAGCCACACACACACACCGCCAACCACACAGCTAGCCACACACACAGCCACACACACACACATCCAGCCACACACAGCCAACCAGCCACACAATAGACACAGCCAGCCACTCAGACACACATACAGCCACACGTTCAACCACACAGCCCCAGCCACACAGCCCCAGCCACACAACCCCAGCCACACCCAGACACATAATCAGACACACAGCCAGCCACAGCCATGCAGCCCCAGCCACACACAAACAGTCAGCCACACAGCCAGCCACAGTCACGCAGCCCCAGCCACACACAGTCAGCCATAGCCATGCAGCCCCAGCCACACACAGACACACAGTCAGCCACACAGCCAGCCACAGCCACACGGCCCAGCCACACAGCCCCAGCCACACACAGACAAGTGCCTCAGATGATAGTGAAAGTGCCTCAGATGATAGTGAAATACCTTGCCTTGGCTTTGGCTTGCTGTTACGCACTGGCAGCCCCAGGTCCACAGCTGACAGGTCACAGGAGCCTGTAGGAGTGAGGAGGAGACTGTCTGCTGCCGCGGCTGCCTTCAGGCCAGCTCCACTGCTTGCACAGTGCACAGGGAGAGACCACCTTGTAATAGCTGGTGTCAGAGTGGCCGGCGCGTTTCCGTTTCGTGGGCGGGAGAGGAGAGCGTGTACTCTCTCCACCCACAAAGAACGTGCTGTCGCTGTCATGATTTCGTCACAGCACAGCCGCCCGCCAATAAGAGGTATGATGAGCAGAGATGAGCCACCACCCTAGTGTTCGAATTCGATTTGTTCCGTTGAATTAGGGGTGTGTTCATCAAATGTTCGTCGATCACCGTTGATCACCATTGAAAACAATGGCAGGCAAACACCAACACATACAAACCCTTAGAAAAGAAATAGAAAACACCTTCTAAGGCCCCTTTCACATCAGCGGTTTTCGCTGATTGCGGCAGTTGCGGTGAAAAAAACGCAACTGCCGCGATTACCGTGATTATGGGGCTTGCGGTAAGTGTGCAGCAGGTGCGGTAAGTGCGGTTTCAGCACTTGTGGTAGGTGCGGCCGCGAAAAAAAACGAGGTATGCCGTGGTTTTTTTGCGGCCGCACCTGCCGCAAGTGCCGATACCACACTTGCCGCACCTGCCACCAGCCCCATAGACATTGTATGGGGCTTGCCGCAAGTAAACCGCAAGTGCGGCCGTTATGCGGTAATCGCGGCAGTTGCGTTTTTTTCACCGCAACTGCCGCGATCAGCAAAAACCGCTGATGTGAAAGGGGCCTAAGATGTCCAAAAGGTGACAAACTACTCAAGGAGGAGACACAGATATAGGCATGTCATGCCCTTCTAAAATCCGGTTTTACTCCAGTATTTGTAAGGCCTCATGCACACGATGAGTATTTGGTGAGTTTTACTTCAGTATCTGTAATGGTACCTTTACACGCCGCCACTGCAGGATGGATACCAACGGCTACTTGACGTGCACGAGCACGCCCAAACGGTTACCAACGGGAAACGCACCCTCTTTACACGCCGCCACAAGGTGCGCTACGCTACGCTATATCTACAGCTAGCTACATCGCCGGGTGTCTCAAGTAGCCATCTGTAGCTCATTTACACACCACTACAACCAGCTACTATGGGCGTACCTGGTGCAGCAGGGACAGCACATAGGCGTGCTCCAATTGTGGATTACGAGACATCCGTACGCTGATAGGAGAAAGCAAAAATACCATGATTGGGCAGGCATCGCAGGAGGCTGATTAATACGTGACGCTCGAGCAATTGTGTAGTGTGACTCGTCAGCTCCTTAAATATGCCGCCCTGTGCGGAGACAACCAATCGTAACGCAGCATCTTCCACCAATGATCGCAGATGGGGCGCGGTAACACGGAGCTTGGGTGACGCCTTAGCTACATTGCAGCTACATCGCCGGGTGTCCAGAGTTCCCTTCTGTAGCTTCTTTACACGCCGATACAGCTCGCTACAATCGGCGATGTAACCATCTGTTTATGGGCAGTGCACGGATACAGAGGTATCTGTAGCCGGCTGTGTCGTCCCGTCTTCACACGCCGCTACTACGGGCGATATTGGCGCGACAAGCTACATTTGTAGCCTGTAGCGGGTTGTATGCATCCTGTTGTGGCGGCGTGTAAAGGTACCTTAAAGGTACCTTTACACGCCGCCACTGTGCCTAGCAACAGCTATCCAACCTTCGTGCACATGCACGTTTTTTGACGGTTGATACCGATCGCCGATGCCGCATATACATGCCGCCATTGCGTTGTCAACTGAAGGTATCGTGGTGGGCCGGAAGATTCTGCGGATAACTTCCTGTTGAATACCTTCCCCACTTCACACGCCGCTGTCCACAAAGGAATATGGGCATATCTGTGCAGCAGCTACAACACTTAGGCGTGCCACACTCCGTCACGCCGCGCCCAAACTGCAATCATTGGACAACGCAATAGCGTCATGATTGGACAGCCTGCGCAGGAAGGCTGGCTAATACATGACGCCATTGCAATTCTGTAGAGTGAATGGACAGCTCTTAAAATATGGCGACCTGTGAAGGGACAGCCAATGGTTACACAGTAGCCCCCAAAAATCAACGCTGATGGGGCGCGATAACAAACACGCTGTGGCACGCCCCTGGGAAATCACTGGGCAACGCAAATTCCATCCCTGTGCCCCGTTTAGACGCCACTACCATGGCAATTGTGCCTTTGTGTTGCCTTGGGTTTTTGAGCACGGCTCAGAAACAGGTATCCGAATCAACTGCAGGAAACCCGATAACTTTACCAATTTACACGCCGCCATTTCGTAGCAATTTCAAGGCAGCAGGCACAAATATCCCCATTGCCAGGCAGTTGCTACCACGCAGTGGCGGCGTGTAAAGGTACCTTAAAGGTACCTTTACACGCTGCCACAGTGCCTAGCAACCGGTATCAACTGCACGTGCACGCGCACGTTTTTGACGGTTGATACCAATCGCCGATGCCGCATGTACACGCCGCCATTGCGTTGTCAACTGAAGGTATCTTTGTTCCCCGGAAGTTCTGACAGATCCTGCGGATAACTTCCTGCTGAATACCTTTGCTGCTTCACACGCCGTTATCCACAAAGGAATGTGGGCGTACATCTTTCGTGCCGCAAGTACATAGGCATGACAGAGTTGTGTATTCCGTGACGGTAATACGCTGATTGGACAACGCAATAGTGTCATGATTGGCCAGCCTGCGCAGGAAGGCTGGCTATTACATGACGCCATTGCAATTGTGTAGTGTGAATGGACAGCTCTTTAAATATGGCACCCTGTGAAGGGACAGCCAATGGTTACACAGTAACCCCCACCAATGATCGCTGATAGGCACGGTATCCATGAGGCTGTGTCACACCCCTGGGAATTCACTAGGCGACGGAAATTCCATCCCTGTGCCCCGTTTAGATGTCACTACCATGGCAATTGTGCCTTTGTGTTGCCTTGGGTTTTTGAGCACGGCCCAGCAACAGGTATCCGAATCAACAGCTGGTAATGTGATCAACTTCCCAATTTACACGCTGCCATTTCATAGCAATTTCATGGCAACAGACACAAAAATCCCCAATGCCAGGCAGTTACTACCACCCAGTGGCGGCGTGTAAAGGTACCTTAAGGCCTCGTGCACACAATGAGTATTTGGTGAGGTTTTTCCTCAGTATTTGTAAGGTCTCATGCATACGATGCATACGATGAGTATGTGGTGAGTATTTGTAAGGCCTCAGGAACCGTACACCGGTGGCTGCACGCCGCTGTTATTTCAGGATCGCGGCTAGCGGAATAGTCATGCTGATAATGGCATCGTCAGCAGTAAACATCGTCGTCGCCATCTCAAAACTGTGCAGTAGGGTGTCTAGGTCCTTGATCTGAGACCACTCCAGAAGCGTGATCTGCCCCACCTCTGGATCAGGTTGGCCCAGGTTATACGTCATAACTCATTATGACGTGGTGTTCAAGCACGCCCCGTTGGGTGTCATCCTTCTTGCTGCTTTGCCACCTCCATTTGGAATCTCTTACCCTCTCAGCCAGTGTAATGCCCGGGTCGGAACGTCATATCTGGCCCGGTGCATTTTGGGCCTGATCGTGTGATTGGCCCAGCTGAGTGCATGCGTAATGCGCATATTGAAGCCAGGCCAATCCCGTGATCTGGCCCATAATGCACGGGGCCAATCACGTGATCAGGCCCATAATGCACTGGGCCGATCACGTGATCAGGCCCATAATGCACCGAGCCGATCACGTGACCAGGCCCATAATGAACCGGGCCAGATATGACGTTCCGGCCCGGGCATTACACTGGCTAAGAGGGCGGGAGATTTCAAATGGAGGCGGCAAAGCATCAAGAAGGATGACACCCAGCGCGGAGTGCTTGGACACCACAAGGAGGGATTCATGGAGCCCGCCTTTCTAGTCTCCTACATGGGGACCATATGTAAGTTCTAATTCATGTTTCTAAATCATTATAGCGCCCCTTTAGCTCAGAGAGGGATGGTTAGGGAACAGCTAGGAAGGTGCAGGGACAGCTAGTGTTAGCAGATAGGGCTAGATCCAGGTGACAGGTTCCCTTTAATCCATACTAAAAATAACACCCTAAAAGGGATAACAATATACTAAACACTAAATATACTATCTCTGTCCTCTATAATAAAGGTAGAGAACTTAGACAATCCCTTCCACATGCAAAAAAAGAGGGAGTAAAGTGCTGAATACCTATAATGTCCCTATGGCAGGGGTCCCCAACCTGTGGCTCGCGACTGTCCTCCAGCTTGGTGCATTAGAACCAGGGCTAGCAAACAGCTATGAAGATCAGGTCTCCAGATGGTGACTTTTGTTGGTAGTCCCTGCACAAAAGAGCAGATCTGAATGGGGGGTGAGGTAGGAACCCCTGGATTTTGGTATGCTGCCTTGGTGTGAAAAGCTTTGGTAATCTATTTGAGATGACCCTGGCCCACCAAAAGGATTTATTCATAGAATGTTCTTAGTAGTTGAATACATTTTCTTTTATTGAATAGCCCATATACATTCATATAACTCCAAACGACGTTTCGGCACGATGGCCTTTATCAAGGTTAATCTATGAATGCAGGTCATATGGTTCAATACGTAGAGATAAATGTTAAATGGAGACTCACACATTCCAAGACTGGTGGTTTAGGTGGATGTGGACAAAGTCCTATGGTAGGGTGGGTGATAGGAGCAAGATTGATACTCCATATATTACACAAATAGTGGGTGCTCTGTGTGTCACTAATGTGAGGGGTGGGGGGCAAGGTTGGATGTGGTTTGCAATCATCTTTACTTTAAGGTATCTGCTCATTCTTGTTTCTTTTCCTTGTTTTGCTTTTTAATGACCTGTGTGAACATGACCATCTCTCAAGCTCAGTAAGTTTGTGGACCACTGCTGTGGCGCCCCGCAACGAGTGCGTCACAGGAGGGTATTGCAGCCATAAATGCAGCAGCAATATTCTCTGACCCAGCAGTCATATGGTTAACTCAGAGATCCATACCCTGCATGCATCACTTAGCATAGAGGGCCAATCAAGGTCCTGGTGGGCGGAGTGCAAGGGTAGTGTGTAGTGGAAAGCCTAGAACAGTTGGAGTCCGAGGGCTGAAGGTGTAACAGCAACCTAGAAGACCCTCTGCAGAATCCCAGCTCTGCAACCTAGGAGAGGGGGCTCGCACAGTCCCGTGCGGCCCCCTGGCCATCTTCTACCGGCCATCTCCCTACCAATTACGGGCATCATCATGCGGGCTCAAAATCATCCCGTGCCCATCTACAGCCGGTTTACTGGTACCGAAGCTAGCAGCAGTTCAGCTCTGCTATGCGAACCAGAAGAGTGGAGGAGCCGCTTTACAGGAGCACCCCACCACTGCCAAATCCAGTCGTCTAACCAGCGGTGTACCCACCAAGGGACCCAAGGCTCCCCAAAGCATCCGGAATGTATACCCCGGATAGGGCATTCAAGCAGCCTCCCTGTACCCGACCTGGTATTCCTGGGCGACAACGGCAACCTACTTAGTTAGAATGGAGGAACACCGCGGATCTCTGAGGGACACCTATCACTGCTGAGTCCACCCGGACTGCAACCCACAAACTGTATGCCATGTATTGCCTGCTGGTTACAGTAAAGAACTCGTTACAGAGACTTACAGTGTCCGTGCTTCCTTATGACTACGCCCGTCCGCATACAAGGTAACTGCAGCTGCCTCAGAACATCTTCAGCAGCTCACGGCTCCGGGGATCATCGCTTAGCCTGTGGGGAGTGTTCCATCTTGCTGCATTCCATCCCCCGTAGACCCCGCAGCGTCGGTAAGACTTACCGAAATCACTCATAGGTGGCGTCACGACAAATTAACCCCTTAATCTGTTCCCACAAGACGTCTTCAACCTTTTGATCTGCACTCAACCGGGCCCCACTACCGGCAGGCGCGGTCCACCCGTGACAAGGAGGAAGAAGCTACTGCCTGTCTAAACCGGAGTCCCGGCCATGGTGAGTCACTGCCCCATAGATCCTAAATCTTATAGAAGATCCTACCTTCACTGAGGATCTTAGCACTCTAAATTCGCGGAAATGGTGCCCCGGCTCAACGTGGCTACTAACATGGCTACTAACTATGCTGAGAAAATAACAAGTCATGATAACATAGGAATAAAATAAGGAAAAATAAGCATAGTTAATAGTTTCTGATCGAGATTACCTCCTCACAGAGCGAAAGAGATGCATGTCTGCTTTTAGAGTTCATATTACCTTTCCTCTCTCACATTTTCCCTGCCGTCCATCTACATTATCCTATGGACATTCATAACCTCTGAGACTCCTGGTGAACCTTATATTACATGCGGGAAATGTGTTGAGGCGGTAACATTTATATTATTTATGGCCCTATAGTCAGGGCCGTATTTGCAGTTCCTGCCGCCCTAGGCACTGTCAGCGATGGCGCCCCCCCCCGTCATGGACCTCCCTGTCGCGGCCCCGCCCCCACATCCCCCCTGTCTCCCCAAATTTCATGTAGCTTCTCCCCCCATACTTGCAGCTTCTCCCCCCACATTCGATGTAGCACATATACAAGGTTTGTAGGTTTGTCCAACCACACTACAGACACATACTGATAGGATGTTTACATTGTGAACCCCAAGAGGGACAATGTTGATGATGTATGTAAAGTGCTGTGGAGTTCATAGTGTAATATAAATGCAAAGATATTATTCTTAATATTATGTCACAATACCAGGATCTGAGGATCTTCTATTTCGAGGTCAGGGGCTCTCTGATGCCATGACGCTTCTTGTCTCGCTTTCTTCCCCTTGATCCTGTAGTGCGGTGGACAAGAGAGCATTAATTGGTTAACAACATGAAGTATGGTGTGTGTACTAAACCCTCATAACTACCATGTCCAGCAGACATTGTAGTACTACATGCGTGATCTTATATTGCACTCGGACCAATGTTATTCAATGTCTGAGAGCACATTGGTGAGTGTCAGACAATTTTTTCTCAGCCAGATTCTGGATGAGAAAAAAGTTGCAACATGCTGCGACTGTCTGCGATTCATGCGTGAGACTCGCCAATGCAAGTCTATGGGTCTGACAAAATCACATACCGCACACTGACAGCACACGGACCATCCGAGAGGCATACGTTTTTTTCACGGATACATTATCATTTTGGAGCTCAGACAACTGTAAAATGTTCCTGTAAATGATTATGCTGTAATAGCTGCTGAGAAAAAAGACAGATTGCACATGGATGTGATCTGAGAATCTGAGAAAAATGTCAGACACTCGCACAGCAGTTGCATACCACACAGAGCAAAAAACAGATGACTGTACCCAATTTGTTATATATTTTAGGAGTCGGAGTTGGTCCATTTTCTACTGACTCCAACTCCGACTCCACCAAAACAGCACAGAGGGGTACACTGAGCCCCAGAGTAACCCCACCACTGTCAGGTACATGACACAGAGGGATACACCAACTTAGCACATCCCAGCCCCCCAATCTCCCTTGCACATCCCAGCCCCCCCATCTCCCTTGCACATCCCAGCACCCCTGTCTCCCATGCACATCCCAGCACCACACCCTGCCTGCCATGCACATGTCAGCACGACACCCTGCCTGCCATGCACATCCCAGCACCACCCGCAATCTCCCATGCACATCCCAGCACTACCCGCAATCTCCCATGCACATCCCAGCACCACCTGCCATCTCCCATGCACATCCCAGCACCACCCGCCATCTCCCATGCACATCCCAGCATTCCCCCTGCCATGCACACATCCTAGCGCCGCCGTCTCCCATGCACATCCATCCCAGCACCCTTTGTCTCCCATGCACATCCCAACACCACCTATCTCCCATGCACATCCCAACACCCCCGTCTCCCATGCACATCCATCCCAGCACCCCCTGTCTCCCATGCACATCCAACCATCCCAGCACCCTTCATCTCCCATGCACATCCCAGCACTCCCCCTGCCATGCATATCCCAGCACCCCCCATGCCATGCATGTCCTAGCACTCCCCACGTCCCCATGCACATCCGATCCCAGCACCCTATCTCCCATCCACAACCTTCCTGCTACCCCTCCTCTGCCTGCCATGCACATCCCAGCACCCCTCCCGCCATGCACATTCATCCCAGCACCCCCCTCCCCCTGCCTGCCATGCACATCCCATCACCCCCCCTGCCTGCCATACACATCCCATCCCCTCCCTTCCTGCCTGTCATGCATATCCCATCACCCCCTCTGCCTGCCATGCATATCCCATCACTCCCCTGCCTGCCATGCATATCCCATCACCCCCCCCGCCTGCCATGCTTATCCCATCACCCCCCCCCCCCCTTGCCTGCCATGCATGTCCCATCACCCCCCCTGCCTGCCATGCATATCCCATCACCCTCCCTGCCTGCCATGCATATACCATCACCCCCCACCTGCCCTGCATATCCCATCACTCCCCCCTGCCTGCCATGCACATTCTATCACCCCCCCCCCCATGCACTTGTGGCGCCCTTCCGTCCAGGAGGCCACAAAAGGGAACTGCAGGCAGGTAGGACAATTGTTGCACAACAACACCCTCACAGCCCACACAACCCACGTGTAGGAGAAGGTAGCATCCAGCCCTAAGATTGGAATACTCTAGGCAATTGAGGGGTGGTGGATTTAGAGGAGTGGGTTGGGCACACACGTAGTCAGGTGACTTGACAGTATATAGGAAGGGGGGAGGAGGAAGGAAGTCAGTAGGCCCAAGGTGCCGAGCTGTAAAGACCAAGAGTAGGCCGAGGTAGGCTGAGAGGCAAAGACTGGAAACCACACGCCCTGTGAGTGTAAGGTGTAGGAGCGCAGAATCTGTACCGAGCCAGTGTGAGCCGGAGGAGAGAGTAAGCACGTCCGAAGCTGATACTACCAGGAGTGTGAGAGGACTGAGAGGGACGATGATACCCGGGCCCTAGGAACGCAGCTGAAGCTACCGACTGCAGGCGGAGTAGCCCTCCTATGATACCGAGAGAAACAGCGAGAAAGGAGCCTGGTAGAGCCTCAGATTGAAGGACTGCTGGAGGCTGGGCTGAGTAGAGTGTCGGCTCTAGAGGGGACCGTAGTTCATCCGGCATTCCCAGACACCGACGGGGGACCACAGCTACACGTTAGGGTCCCTACCCCAAAGGACAGGCAGCTCAGTGACAAACTGGAGGCTCCACAGGGGCCCGAGTCACCGCCATACTGTCCGGCGTTTCACACACACACCCGTGGATACAGAGACCGTTAACAGCCCGGAAAGGACTTAGAGAGAGTGTGAGGGGTCACAGAGTGAGAGAGGCCTGGCTGCAAGGCAAAGGGAACCCGGAGAGGGAGAGAATGCCCGTGTACTAGTACTGAACTTTGTAAGAACTGTAACTGACTTGTGAACTGTCTGAACAGCTAAGAGTAAACACGGAGAACCTTGCATCTGCCTCCCTTGTGTCTCTGCATGAATGCTATTCCCTCACACAGGATTACAACGACCCTGCAACTGAAGAGCCACAGCATAGCTTTGTCAGCACCAGCACTGAGGAGAGATCCCTGCAGCGTCTGCACAGTAAGTGTACTGAACATTCCACAATAGACTTAACCCTTACTGCCCCGGGGAACACAGTTCTACCCACTGGAACTATACCACCTAAGCTGCTATTCCATCGTCCCCGGAGGTTCTGCAGCAGCGGCGGCTCCATTACTGGCCACATATAGTGGGTGGCGTCACGACTGACAACCCCTGTAAATATCCCCTTTTATTGCCGAGCCCGTGACACGGACCAGACCAGGACCACCCGTGACTTCCCAGTGGGCCCGACAACCTGGCGTCACGAACAGGATCTACCTGGTCCAAAAGAATTGGACTCTGTGCGCCTAAGGAACGTGTTCTGGACTTTTCCCGCCAAAATCTGACCTTAATGGCGGCCATAGGAGACTAACGCCATGTGCAGAGGAGGCGTAACCGAAACTCCCATCGTGGGCCCGCCCGGTCCAAGGCGCGAAGAGAAAGACCCGCCCTGGCTCCCCTTAACACCGGGAGAGCCAGCCGTCACTTTGAAAGAAGAGCCTCCGCCCCTAGACCCTCCTCCTAACAAGCTGGCGGGAACCAAAAAGGAAATCGTCATCAGGAGGGGGCGGAACGAGAAACCGGAAGAGAAGCAGTCGCCATCACCAGACACGAGGACGGAAGCGGAGGACGCCCAGAAGAACACTGCACCCGGAGGACCACAAGTGATCCCGGAGGGCCCACGGAGTGACCCGGTGGAGGAACCCGGCAAGGTAAAGAACTTGTGTGACCCAGACGAGATGGCAGAAGGCGGCAGAGAGTATCCCCACGTCCAAGACACCCGGCGGGGTGTGCTGCGGCTGCTACCCCAGCAGATGACACGGGCCCAGGAGGAGCATCGGACCCGGATCCAGATTGATGTCGAGCACTGCCGAACCTATGAGATTCTGTCTATACAACCCGGCTGGGTTGGAACGACACGTGACCGCACTGAAGGCGAAGCCTCATGCCGTACAGCAACGTTGGTGGATCTATCCGTGCCACGTACTGCACCGCGTGCTGCCTAAAAAGAGACTGACCCACTAGGAGCTTTACCGGAGGGATACCTGGCGTTACCACAGCCCCTGATCCCGGCACCTGCGACAACAGAGGTGAGAGGGGAGCAGCCCTGTTGCTGGTGGGAGCGAGATAAGCATTGTGAGGACTTGATGGGCTTCTTAGGAGATCCCGGCAGTGAGATAGGCCCTGCAGAGCTGATCACACGGGAGGAGTACATCCGCAGGTGTGTACGAAAGTGGGAGAAAGAGGAGATTGAGCGGCAGGTACAGAAACAGGTGATGATAGCCCGTGCTAAAGAGGCTAAGAATGTAGCCCGCAGAGACAGAGACATTCAAAGGTCCCCACGGCATGAGGGCAGAATAGTGAAAGTAATAGAAGAGCGAGGATTCGCATTTGCACGTGAACCTGGTTCCAGATGTGACATCTTTCTTAACAAAAGAGAGGTGGAAGAGCAACTACCCTCAGACCATCCAGACAGACAAGTTGAGATCGGAGAATGGGTGTCATACCATATTGTTCAAGGTGAGAGTGGCCCGCACGGCATCAAAGTTATGAGACTATGCTTAGACCCCGTGGAAGAGGATGACATGCCAGCACTAGAATATCCTGAATCCAGTGATGATCCTGAAATCACAAGTTATACGGATGTGGCAGTGAACACTGATCCAGTTGTCATACTTGAAACCGATACATCCAAGGCCAAGAAGGATGCTGTTACCCAGACCCCAGAAAGCTACTTGCTGATAACTGCGTTACAGAACCTGCAGGTTTACCCAAGAAGAAGACCATCGCAGATGTTACCGTGGAAGCAAGGCAAGAAAGAATGAACACGGGTCCTGCATCAAGAACAGAAGAGAAGACTTGTAAGTGTGAATGAAGTGTTTTCCTTATTGAGCCCATCCCATACCTGATTGAATGCTAGCATTCCCCTGTTTGTCTTATATGTTTATTGACATTGGCTACCACGAACAATGAGCTGGTACGAACTTTCCCTTGTAATTAGTTGAGCACCTTAGTGTGCTCCCCTTTGGTTTTATGACCAGCTGTGCACATGAGACGTAGTGCAAGTGACTGTGCATTCAATTTTGAATCGTGAACTTTGCACTTTTTGAACTTTTTGAAGAAGAATGTTTTTATACTTTTGATACAAAGTAGAATTATAATGTTTGTTTTACAGAAAATAAAGTGAATGCGTTGTAGCATTAGACCACGTAGAGGTCCAGAAGGGGTAATGACGTATTTATACCCATGCACTTGTATATAGTTAAGTTAAAGTAACGTTTAAAGAATCGTGCCTCCCGGATGGGAAGAAACCAAGAATACTTACTGTTTAATGTTGTTTGAAAAAGAAAATGTTTTCAGGGGGATCCATGACGGGCAGCGCTGGGACGCGCTAGTTAATTCCGGGAGAGTGTGGCGCCCCTGCGTCCAGGAGGCCACAAAAGGGAACTTCAGCCAGGCAGGTAGGACAATTGTTGCACAACAACACCCTCACAGCCCACACAACCCACGTGTAGGAGAAGGTAGCATCCAGCCCTAAGATTGGAATACTCTAGGCAATTGAGGGATGGTGGATTTAGAGGAGTGGGTTGGGCACACACGTAGTCAGGTGACTTGACAGTATATAGGAAGGGGGGAGGAGGAAGGAAGTCAGTAGGCCCAAGGTGCCGAGCTGTAAAGACCAAGAGTAGGCCGAGGTAGGCTGAGAGGCAAAGACTGGAAACCACACGCCCTGTGAGTGTAAGGTGTAGGAGCGCAGAATCTGTACCGAGCCAGTGTGAGCTGGAGGAGAGAGAAAGCACGTCCGAAGCTGATACCACCAGGAGTGTGAGAGGACTGAGAGGGACGGTGATACCGGGCCCTAGGAACGCAGCTGAAGCTACCGACTGCAGGCGGAGTAGCCCTCCTATGATACCGAGAGAAACAGAGAGAAAGGAGCCTGGTAGAGCCTCAGATTGAAGGACTGCTGGAGGCTGGGCTGAGTAGAGTGTCGGCTCTAGAGGGGACCGTAGTTCATCCGGCATTCCCAGACACCGACGGGGGACCACAGCTACACGTTAGGGTCCCTACCCCAAAGGACAGGCAGCTCAGTGACAAACTGGAGGCTCCACAGGGGCCCGAGTCACCGCCATACTGTCCGGCATTTCACACACACACCCGTGGATACAGAGACCGTTAACAGCCCGGAAAGGACTTAGAGAGAGTGTGAGGGGTCACAGAGAGAGAGAGAGAGGCCTGGCTGCAGAGCAAAGGGAACCCGGAGAGGGAGAGAATGCCCGTGTACTTGTACTGAACTTTGTAAGAACTGTAACTGACTTGTGAACTGTCTGAACAACTAAGAGTAAACACGGAGAACCCTGCATCTGCCTCCCTTGTGTCTCTGCATGAATGCTATTCCCTCACACAGGATTACAACGACCCTGCAACTGAAGAGCCACAGCACAGCTTGTCAGCACCAGCACTGAGGAGAGATCCCTGCAGCGTCTGCACAGTAAGTGTGCTGAACATTCCACAATAGACTTAACCCTTACTGCCCAGGGGAACACAGTTCTACCCACTGGAACTATACCACCTAAGCTGCTATTCCATCGTCCCCGGAGGTTCTGCAGCAGCGGCGGCCCCATTACTGGCCGCATATAGTGGGTGGCGTCACGACTGACATCCCCTGTAAAATCCCCTTTTATTGCCGAGCCTGGGACACGGACCGGACCAGGACCACCCGTGACTTCCCCAGCAGCAGACCGGTCCGGTACCGGGTACCCCTGTCCCAGTGGGCCCGACACACTGTGATGCACATTCCAGCACTCCCCTGGGCCCTGCCATGTGCATCTCACAGTGCACCTCACAGTGCACGTATGGCCCAGGGATTGCATCCCTGCAGGGCCGCACTGTGCACATCCCTGGACCCTGCCTCACTTGCCTGTGCTGCACTGTACACAGCACAGCAGAACAGGCATCCACATACCCCGCCGATGCGATGAGCTGCCTGGTCCTCCGTGGTCCTCCTCTCAGCAGTGCTTCCATCGCTCCAGGGCTGACAGAGAGCCCCCTGGAGATGCTGCACAAGAGCCCCCTGGAGACAGGCCGCCCCACCCTCCTCCTAGGGCCACACGTCAGCCCCCTCCTGACTGGGAGCGCTGTTTCCGTGGTGACTGTAGTAATGGCGCCTGCGCCGGTGTCTCCACTATAATGAGATGAGGCTGCGATGACAGTGCAGGACCTTCCTGAGCTGAGAGCCCCGCAGGCTGCAGCAGCCGGAAGACTGAGGTGGGTGGGCGGAGCCTATTCCCTCCCATCCCCAGACCAAAGGAAAAAAAAAATTTAAAAAAAATTTAAAAACCTTGCTCAGGTGCCACCCTACCCGCATTCTGGTGCCCTAGGCACGTGCCTACGGGTGCCTAGTGGTAAATACGGCCCTGCCCATAGTGATATTATATGTGTCCAGCTCCTTACTACCTCCTTTTTGCATGTGTGGGGGAATTGTGTTCTTATCCCTTTTAGGGTATTTTCAATGGTATAACTACAGACTTTTACCTACATGATTTAGAAGACTAGATCAATTCTTGTATTGTATTCTCAAAGTTCTCCATAATTGTCAAGATCTCAGCTTTGCTGTCTGAGAATAGGAACTGAATCAGTCTAAACAATACTCGGTGAGCTCAACACATTGGCAGCAGCGGTACAATCTCTGTTGGTTTGCTATAATGAATCTGTGTCGTTTCGCAAAGGCCAGGTAAACCAGCGGATGGGCCAAAGTTCAGTTCACGGTAGCCGTGCTCAGCAGCTGTGGTCCTAACCACTCATATAAAGGGGGGTAGTAGTGAGGATGAAGTTTTATTTGTGACACCGGTTGGGGTAATCAGCCTGATGTGGTTGGTACTACAAATGATCCCTCAGGTTAGGTGGTATTGTGGCACTCCAGTGGTCTGGTTGCCACAGTGGCATTGCCTACCTCTCAGGGGGTGATGTCATGCATGGAAGCAGGAGGAGGTCCCCACACTAGGTGACACCAGCATGCAACACTTTTCCTGACTCCAGGCCAGAATGGGGAGCTCTAGAACCTGACTTCAGGGGAGCTGCCCTGGTTCTGGTCAAGAGGAGGGGTTAGGGGGAACATCTGAGGAGAGGGAAGAGAGAGGACGTGTGGAGAAGTGCTTTGGGGATTGGAGCTGAGAGAGCTCACTCCAGAGTGAAGCATGCCCCGACAGCCGAATCTGGAGGTTAGGAAGTTGCAAGCCCCCTGACCACACCGAATGCCCAGCAGCACAGCAGCATTCTGAGAGCCTGGAGCCACCAAGAGCCCGGTGGTGTCCGTGATAGGCTCATGCTGGCTGCCATGCAGGCCAGAACCATCAAGCAGGAGGAGGGCCGCGGCGTAGCTACAAGACGCAGGGACCTGAAAAGAGAGCACAGCAGGAAAGCCTATAATCCCACCTGCTGAGGTGGATTCCTCAAATGTTTCCAGGCTGGCCGGATCCTTTCTACCACCTGTAACCGATACCCCAGACTGCAATGCCAGCTGCCAAGTAAAGGCAACAGAAACTGCACCCTTCTGTGTCTTCCAGTTATTAACTGCGCCTCAGCCCTGCACATCAACGATCATCACCACCACTATAGACTGTTCACACCATCCCTGGGGTCCAGCTCCACCTGTGGGGAGCTTTAATATCCTGACTACACTACCATCTCCCCTAGTGGTCGTATCCAGCAGCACCGGCCGCCCCTGGCCGAGTACCACAGGTGGTGTCATGAACTATCCCCTGTAAATAATTCCCCTTTTACTACACGCCCAAGGTCACAGAGCTGGGTCACCATCACCGTGATCCCCCTAAGAACTGACCGGCCTGGTCCAAGTACCCCACGGCCATGGGGCTCGCTGCAATATAACAGCACAGATGTAAAACCCTTCCTAACTAGTGTTGGCCCCAAGAAGACGGTGAGAGTAGTGGTGATAGGTGTAGCGGAGGAAAGAGACAGCAGGAGTCAGTCTTTTGCTTTACTTTTATACTATAATAAATGTAGTGTCCACCACCAGGCAAGTGGTCCAGCCAGTCTGATGTGAAAGTGGTTTGTTCTGCTGGCTGAGTATATTGGCCTTCCTGCTGACTTATCCTGAGCTTTAAGGTTTCTCGGTGCCTGTAGCTTTCCCTCTTGTTCAGTGAGTTACTTCCAGCCGGGCTAACAATGCGGGTCCTATAGGTATCTGTACCTATAGAAGATCCCTGACCCTATAGTGTTGCTGGAGCCCTGGAGAATTCCAGTAAGTTGCTGGTGAGCTATAAACTCACACAGCATCCAGTTCTGTCACCATCCCTGTAAGCCTGGGTAACTTAGGAACTGGTCCCTTTCCTGCAGCTGGTGTCTTCAGAGCAGCATCCGCTGCCTCCTCACTGGACTCCCTTGCCTACTCTCTGTCCTACTACACCCTAACTACCTCCTCCCCCTGACCAGAGCCCTGTGACACAAGCTTGATCCAAGCCTCAAGTGCACAGCCTATTAGTAGGGATCAGGCATCGTGGGTTCACTTCACACATCCAGCAGAGTGAACCACAATTCTCTTCAGACATGGCAATACATAAATGTTAGGAGTTATCTCCTGTGTATAGTGCCATCAGGTGGTTGTGCAATAAAGTACATTTATTAAGAACTGGTGTTTCCTCTCATCAAACAGGTTAACATCTGGTCATGGCCAGCCGAGGTCAGCGGCATAATGCTGCCTGCATATCATCTTTTTGACACAAGTCAAAACACTTAGTCAGGACCCCCTCTTTTATGTAGGGTGCTGGGGTTCAAGGAATGTAGACCTTACCTACGACTACCTCCCGCGCCACATTGCAACTGTGGCACCCTGCTCACGCAGGAAGCCACAGACTTCTCTAATGCACAGCTGGGTTTCCACAGCAGGTACCTACTACATGCAATATCTTCCACCCCGACACAGTAGGGGGAGCTCAACTTGCTGACCTTAGGCAAGATCCCCTATAAATACTGCTGCTGGGGGAGGAGTTAGTTAGAGTGTGCAGACGCTTGGAGAGCTGCGAAGACATCCTGGTGGTCTGTGCCGCGGTTAGGCCCGAGCCAGTGACCCAGAGTGTCCCTTCTGACGTCCCGCAAGCCTAAGTGGGGGCAGAAGGCAAGGAGCAGACAGCCCAAAGGGAGTGAGGAACAAGTGGAAGTTCGCCCAAAGACGTACCGGACATAGGGGATCCGCACCTATAGGATACTCCAGGACTACAGAAAACCCCGTCACACCGAGGAGGCTTCAGCCACCCAGTCCCCCTGTGGGTCAAAGAGAGGGAGCCAGACACAGCAGTGTTCCAACACAGTGATCAAAGAGGGTAACCCATGGACCGCACAGGAGGAGAGGACAGATATCAGAGTCAGGAAGGGAGAGGAGGCTGCATGCAGGTTGGGCTTCAATTACCAAAGAGGAACACAGGAGGCCTTATACCCACTGTGCACCTGGTCACCTGTCAGTGCCCTGGACGTCTTTACCTGTCATAATAACAGTAAAAGGTAAAAGAGACTTTTGCAGTGTGCGTGTGTCATTCCTCTCCGTTCCCAGTACCCCTCATAGACTACTCCATCACTCCCCATTCCAACATACAGCTCCCCTCCAAGCTGCCCTTTACACTATGCTGCCCCTGAGGTCCAGCCCTACCTGTAGAGGACTTTGCCTACTAGTCACATTACCATCTACTCCGGCGGACTGTGGCGGCGCTGGTGACCCATCACCAGAAACTATGGGTGGCGTCACGAGAACTGTACATAGCAAATCCCCTGTAAATCTAACCCCTTTTTGAAGTGTCACCCAGGACACGGGATCAGGCGCGGCCACCACTCCCCGTGACACAGCAACACTACCCCTGAAGACCCGAGTACCCCAAAGCCTGGGGCTCAACACAACCTATCCTAATTCTATATTATCTATCCTATTCTGTTGGATCAATAAATAAATAGAATGGCTTCTATCCTAAGTTAGAAACATCCACATGACCATTTTGCACTAAGAGCATATAAGGGTTTCCATTCACAGACTACTGCAAAAAAAGTTATATTATGCTAAAAATGAAGCTAGTATATAATGCTGCGCCGGTGTAGCCTAAGGCTTTTCAAAACTGGAAATACGCTAATATAAGCAAGATACCAAACAAATGAGAAAAATGAGGCTAGATAGAGATCGGACTGGAGCAGAGAAAAGTAAACCTAATGCATCACCAGACCTTAAATCGGGGAGGGTACGTTAAGATCCCTAAATATTTACTGGACATGTCATAATGTTATGCTCATGTGACACATGAATTAACCATTAAGAGCTCTGTGTACGGAAAAATGATGTAGAGGCTCAAAGTATAACTCTCAACGGACTCCTGGCTTTCTAAAAAAAATAAAAGGGGGGTGGTCCGACACCAAAAATGTATATTCTATGTAACTTTACCCCCTAACCACTTTTGTAATTCTTTATTATATGATGAGCCCAGGGCTAGGGGTACTCGGACACCGGGACCGATGGCTTCTTGGATGGGGGGATCACGGGTGGTCGGGTTCCCGATTCGGTGCCCTGGCTGTCATTTGTTAGATGGTGAGGAGAGAATATTTACAAGGGTACGTGACGCCACCTGTAATTCCTGGTAATATAGGTACCGGCTCTGCAAGCCGGCCGCTGAGGTGATGGAGGGTGCAGCAGAGTGTGGTACAGCTCCCACAGGTGGAGCTTTTACCTCAGGGCAGCGGTAATGTAGAATGATGTGAGGGATGAGGGGAGTAGTGGTTGTTGTTCTTACCCCTCCGGTGAGATGCTGCTGATGGTGATGAAGCCCTCCGGGCACATGCGAGAGGTATGACAGAGACCAATTCAACTCTAACTCCACTTTACTGAGTACCGGCAGATGTTAAACGATACACAGTACAGTCTGGTTTAACGGGAGATGGTTGCCGGTTAAGGGTCCCCCTTATGGAGTCTCCAGATGTTCCTTCTCAAGTCTTTTGGGGTCTAATCTACTCTTCTCTGTCTTTACCACCCTTGCAGAGCTCTCCCGTCAGTCCCACGGTCTGTAGCTAGTAGGTAAGGTTTTATTCCTTTACCAGTACAGACAGGAGTGCTTCCCTATTTCTTCTCTTGCCACCGGAATCCGGCCCGTTACCTATAGTGTCCTGAACCGGTTTTCAGTCCTGAGGGGTGAGATGCCTTCATGGCGCTAACGGCAACCTGGTGATTATGGGCCCGCAGCTCGTTAGTTTGCGGCCAGAGATAAACTACTGACCGCCTCTGCTTCCCGTGCTGCCGGTGCTTCCCCAACAATACCAGCTGGCTCCAACCAGTTCTGGTCCATTTCCTTCTGTCCTGGGCCCCCTCTTAGAGATGGGGATCCCTCCTGTCAGCAGCCTGCCAGGTACGTCCTATCTGGCTGCCATCCCAGCACTGTCTGAGGTAAAACTCTCCTAACTTCCTGGTTTTCTCACTCTAACCTAGGCTCCACCCCCTTTTGGGACCTACTTAAATAACCAGTTTCCCCCTATGCTAAGGTGGCCTAGTCCTGTGTGTGTGTGTGTGTGTGTGTGTTAACTTGAGACTCCACAGGTTAAATCCTGAACCCACAATTTACAGAGATACCACATTTGTTGTCACAGTGTAATACCTCTCTGTGGCACCTAGCCAGAGGGGCGCCACATATACAATTCCCTATATTTCTCCCTATCTATAATCCCTAAAGTGTACTTTTTTACTGCACTTCCTGTGAAATTTGTTTGAGAGAAAGCTAAAAAAGTGACATCACAAGAGGCTGGAGCTGTCAGTCACTCTGCACAGCGTCCATCATCCCCTCTTAGACCAGGATGTCACCAGGGTGTGGCGCAGAAGTTACTTACTAATCTCTGAGAATGTCCTATTTCTTATGATGCTTTGTTTGGTGTCCGTCTCAAAAGTGACATCACAGGAGGCTGGAGCTGCAGTCACTCTGCACAGGTCCATCACCCCTCTTACACCAGGACGTCACCAGGGGATGGCGCAAAAGATACTTACTAGTTTCTTACATCTCCATCCCTTCTGAGGACGTCCTGTGTCTTATGATGCTTTGCTTGACTGGTATCTCAAAAGTGACATCACAGGAGGCTGAGCTGCAGTCACTCTCAACAGCGTCTATCGTCCCTTCTGGAACTGGACATCACTATGGGGTGGGGCGGCAGATACTTGCTAGTTTCTTGCATCTCCATCCCCTCTGAGGACGTCCTGTGTCTTATGATGCTTTGTTTGACTGGTATCTCAAAGTGACATCACAGGACTGGAGCTGCAGTCATTTCACACGTCATCACCTCTTAGACCAGGACGTCATTAGAGGTGTGCAGACTTACCGCACTTACTAGTTTCTGGTATCTCATCCCCTCTGAGGATGTCTGTGTCTTTGACGCTTTGTTTGAGTGGTGTCTCAAAAGTGACACACAGTCAAGTGATCACAGGAGGCTGGAGCTGCAGTCACTCTCTACATCGTCCTCATACCTTCTGGAACAGACATCACAGGGAGCGGCGCAGCAGTTACTTACTAGTTTCTTGCACTCTGTCCATCTGAGGATGTCCTGTGTCTTATGACGTTTCATTTGAGGAGGTGCATGAGGTGTGTGGTGGCACTGATGTCACTCACTGCATCTAGCTCCTGCCTACACCTTTCATACAAGCAGCGGAAGCGTGGCTGAGAGAGGAGTAGTGTGCAACTCCTCTTCTAACCTCGACCACAGTTCAATCCCCCATCATCTGGAACCGGGACATTCTCAGAGAGCGGCGATGCAAGTAAATAGTAACTGCAGTCACTGTCCATTGGTGACATCCTGTTTTTAAATTCAATTTCAAATGAGCTTATTGGCAGGACTATAGTCACCATGACTTCCATGCATCTTGCACTAAAGCAGGATGCGGTAGCTGAAGAGAGATGGCAGGACGATCACTATTAACATCTAAGCTCGACCACGTGTCATCAACCATCATCCGGAACCCGGACTTCTCATTAAACAAGGCACGAATAGTAACTGCAGCACTGTCCAAGTGACATCCTGTTTTTAAAATTCAATTCAAAGTTATTGGCAGGACTAAGTACATGTTAGCATTGCCAAAGCAATTTGTAAAAATAGGGGGATGGGGTAGGGAGGCATATAGAGGTCCTGGATATATCAGACTCCTTTTAGGGGATAGGGACATGTCCAGGGTGGGTATAGAAGTCTGTTTTTAGAGGGGCGATGGACACCGATAGGACCCCTCAAATGGGTCCTGGACTCACATACCCTAAAAATGTATTTTTATACAGAATGAAACATCATTAGTTCTTAAAAAAAAAAAATAATAATAATAAGGCATCACCATGTGAATAAAATAGCTTAAAATGATTAAAAACATTTAAAAAAAATCAATAATGATAATAATAATAATGCAATACTATATTAATAATACTAAAACTTCTAATGATAATAAAGCAAATAATAATAATAATAATGCAAAAATAAGAATAAAAATACAATACAAAAATATTAATTCATGCAATACCACAAAAAATATTAATACAAATGATAATACAAATAATGCATAAATACAATAATACTAAAAATTATAATAATACATATAATGCATAAATAAAATAATAATAATAATACAAATAATGCATGAAAAATAATAATCTAATACCGTATATAAAGCTGAATGTATGTATGTAGCATAGCCCTGCTGATGCCACATAGCCCCAGCTGCTTCACATAGCCACGCCCACTTCTCAGCCTGCATCTCCACATATCCCTGCCTCCTCCACATAGCCACCAGCTCCAATATGTGGAGAGGTGGAGCTATGAAGGGGCGGGGTTTTATGTGGAGCTGCGCTACGAAAGGGGTGGGGCTACTGGGAAAGTGGGGCTATGTGTAGTGGCGGAGCTATGAAAAGTACAGGCTATTGGGAGGGAGCGGGCTATTATACATACACACCCATGCATACATTGCCGTATATGGGCATATTGCCATATATGAGCATTACGACCATATATGAGCATTACACTGGGGCAACGCTGGGCTCTACAGCCAGTACATAAATAATACTCATGCATTATGATGATAATAACAAACAATAATAAGTCATGAAATAATTCTAATAATAATGATAATAATACCAATACACAAATCGAATATTAATACATAAATAATATTACATAACTAAATACTAATAGCGCATAAATACTAATAAATAAGAAGAATGCTTGAATAATAATAATAATACATAAATGCATGAATAGTAACAAAAATAAATATATATATAATGCATTTATATATGAATATAATGTTGTATAAATAATAATAAATAAGAAGGATGCATGAATAATGGTAATAATCATAGTAATAATAATGATACAAATAATGAGTATGATGAAGAATGCATAAATAATAATTTAAATTATAAATAAGAAGGATGCATGCAATAATAATACTAATAATAAATATGAAAAAGGATGCACGAATAATGTCTACAATCTACAACTACTACTACTAATTATCCTAAGAATAAAAATAATAATATAATAATTAATAATAATAATAATAATAATAATAATAATAATAATAATAATAATAATAATAAATAAAAAGAAAGTGCATGAATAATAATAATAATAATAATAATAATAATAGACTAATCTCCACTTTGGGGTTGCCCGTTTTAGTGGATTGTAATAAATGTTATTTTCTAACAAGATTCTATAATGTATCAATGGACAATCTGTGAGTTGTATTACGGTATGGAAGTGCAGTGACAGTGAGATATTTCTACATTTTATTAGGACGTTGATCCTTATACTTTCAGCCTGGAACATCCTTGATTTAAATAATGCCCCCAGTCTATATTTCCATATTAACTCAATAAGACTGAATCTCCGGGATAGAATTAGCCATGAGGAGTAAAGCTCCCCACAATGCAGATTTCGGAGAGTCTCCTCACAATGCCTCCTTCGTCCTCGGCCTTTTCACACAGGACTATTATCAAGTTCCTGGAAGTTGGTGTCTGGATCGTCTTGAGCTGATCTCCTCTATGATTCTTATTCACGGCTTTGAACTGCCAATTCAAGCTGCTCTTTCCGTAGAGCCGGACGCAGATTTGGGATTTTTTTTGTTCGGAGTGTAAGATGATTACGGAGCGGTGATGGGCAGGACACGTGACCTTCCCGACAGTGGCGAAGACAAGGAAAGGGTCTACAAGACACGAAATCTCCCCGTTATCATCCCGTCCCCCTCGCTTGTCCACCGCTTGCTCAGCGGATGCATTCGGTAAATAAGAGAGGCGCTCCCTTTTTGTTGGTGACACGCGGGGGTCAGGTAATCAGCCATTGTGTATCGATCTCATTCTGGAAGGAAGTAGGAAAGGCCAGATATCAAGGCGATATTTGCAGATTGGTTTTCTTCCTCTCTGTGATGATTCAATACAGAAAGAATTAAATCTCGCACAAAGCCTGCGGTGCTCGGTGAAGCAAATTTAATGTTAATATGATAGGATGCTGCTCGCCTGTATTAAATGTAGCGCGGTGGCGTCTTCCTCCCTGATTTGGGTCATCCGATGTCCTCGCAGAATCCGTTCAGAATGTCAGCCCTTTATTTGCAATTTCTATTATTTTCATATATATATACCTCTCAAGGTCTTGCTTTGTATGATTGTCCTGGATGATCAAAGATGTAATATATGGAGAATAATCACCAGAATATCATGGAAGATGAGGATGCAGCTGATAAAAGAGAGTAATATAGGAAGAGCACTGACATTGAGAGTGAAGGCATCACCTTGTTTTATTCTACTTTTCCATAAAGATATCTATACAGAAACATATTTCTACTCTATCAATAATTTCCACTTTTCTACTTTTTTTTAACACATACCTCCCTTCTTTTACCAAACGTGTAAAAAAGCAAGGGGCAATTTATTTTGATGCACACAACAGTCTAATCTACCTACGAACTGACATCAATTCTCAAACTCTGTAATTTGCCAACAAATTCAGCTACATCAACATTCTGCTGGCACTATAGGAGCTGGAACTGCTTTGTCTGCCCTAAAATAAATCCCTGCCTCTCTATTCTGCTTGTGTACAGTTTGAGAGGACATGAGGAGCAGAGAAGAGATGACATGCCCTCTCTTCCTCTAGAGAGAAAAAGACCTGACCTCACTTCCTATGGATAAGCAAAGACCTGCACCTACTTCCTGTAAAGGAACAAATACTTGCTTCCACTTCCTGTACAAAAACAAAGATTTGACTTTTTTTTTTTTTTTAAACTTGCCCCACTTCCTGTAGGGAGATAAAGACTTGCCCCCACTTCCTGTGGAGAGATAAAAACCTACCCCCACTTCATGTAAGGAGATAAAAACTCACCCCCACTTCTTGCAGAGAAATAAAGACCCGACTCTACTGCTATAAAGAGATAAATACCCGTTCCCACTTCCTGTAGAGAAATAAAGACCCGCCTCTAGTGCTATAGAGAGATAAAGACCTGCCTTCCTTTCCTGTAGAGAGATATTGACCCGGACCCAATTCCTGTAGACTAAAAGACCCTCACCCACTTCCTGTAGTGCAATAAAGACCCACTCACACTTCCTGTTGAAAGATAAGGACCCGCCACTGCTTAATGTAGAGACATAAAGACTCACTTCTACTGCTTTAGAGAGATAAAGACATGCCCACACTTTCTAAAGAGAGATATAGATCCACCCCCAATTCTTGTACAGTTAAAGACTCTCACCATCTTCCTGTAGAGCAATAAAGACCCACAACCACTTCCTGTAGAGATATAAAGATCTACTCCCACTTCCTGTAGAGATATAAAGACCCACTCCCACTTCCTGTAGAGATATAAAGATCTACTCCCACTTCCTGTAGAGATATAAAGACCCACCTCTATTTCCGTAGCAATAAATACCTGGTCCCATGTTCTGTAGAGAGATAAACCCCAGTCCCTACTTCCTGTAGAAAGATAAAGACCTAACCCCACTTCCTGTAGAGAGATAAAGACTTGTCCCCACTTCCTATAGAGAGATAAAGACCCGCCCATTACTTACTGTAGAAAGATAAATACCTGTCTCCACTTCTTGTAGAAAGATCCTCCCCCATTTCTGTAGAGAGATAAAGACCTGTCCCCACCTCCTGTGGAAAGTTAAAGACCCGCCTTCGCTTTCTGTAAAGAGACACAGTCGTGCTCCCCATTCTTGTAGAAAGACAGAGATGTGCACCCATTTCCTGAAGACAAAGACCCTCTTCCAAGTCCAGTAGAGAGACAACTCCACTTTCTTTAAAAAATCAAAGACTTGCTCCACATCCGGTAGGGAGACACATAATTGCCCCCCCGTTTCCTGTCGAGAGATAAAAACCAGACACCATCATGTAGAGAGATGAAATCCCATCTCCACTTAATGTAGAGATAAAGACCAGGCCATACTTCCTGCAGAGAGTTAAAGACCAGCTCCAACTTTCTGTAGAGAGATAAGGACCTGTCCCCAATTCCTGTAGAGAGCTAAAGATCTGCCCCACTTCTTGCAGAGATAAAGAGCAGCTCTTATTTCCTGTAGGGAGACAAAGACCTGTCCCCACTTTCTGTAGAGAGATAAAAACCCGCCCCAACTTCCTGTAGACAGACAATGACTCATCCCCACTTCCTGTAAAAAGAAAAAGACTTCCTGTAGAGAGACAATTACCCACCCCACTTCCTGTAGAAAAACATAGACCCATCCCCACTTCCTGTCATCAGTCTCTGTGTCTTTGCTGGTGGAGATGGACTACACTTGACAACAGTCAAAGGACAGTAAGTTAGACAGAGGGGGGACCCAATGGCCTGAATTGCAGATTGCCTTTTTTATATATGATTGGGGATTGCATGGTTTATAGGGAACCAGACATACAAAAATTAAGTCAGAACCATACCTATTGATTTCTATGAGAGATCACAGTGAGCATGCCCAGTCTCATCATGTGGGCGAGGTTATACACAATCATTGGTGTGTGTGGGGTTATATGCAATCAGTGATGTGGGTGAGTTATACACAATCAGTGGTGTGGGTGGGGTTATACACAATCAGTGGTGTGGGTGGGATTATATGCAGTCAGTGGTGTGGATGGGGTTATAACAACCAGTGATGTGAGTGGGGTTATACACAATCAGTGATGAAGGCGGGGTTATATACAATCAGTGGTGTGGGTGGGGTTATACACAATCAGCAGTGTGGGCGAGGTTATACACAATCAGTGGTGTGGGTGGGGTTATACACAATCAGTGGTGTGGGTGGGGTTATACAGAATCAGTGGTGTGGGTGGGGTTATACAGAATCAGTGGTGTGGGTGGGGTAATTCACAATCAGTGGTGTGGGTGGGGTTATACAGAATCAGTGGTGTGGGCCGTTTATACATAATCAGCAGTATGGGTGGGGTTATACACAATCAGTGGTGTGGGCGGGGTTATACACAATCAGTGGTGTGGGCGGGGTTATACACAATCAGTGGTGTGGGTGGGGTAATTCACAGTCAGTGGTGTGGGTGGGGTTATAAACAATCAGTGGTGTGGGTGGGGTAATTCACAGTCAGTGGTGTGGGTGGGTTATACACGGCTCATTATTCTGAGTTCTGCCAGATCAGCAGCAGCAGAGAAAACTGTGATTTCATTGCAATTGCTGCACCTATTGCTGCCGTATTTTTATATAGAAAGACATTTTTGTGACAAAAGGTCCATTCTGTGATACAAAAGGGCTTTGTGACAAAATAAAAATTAAAAAAAAAATAAAGATTGTGCTATACAAAATTCTGTTTTCTGACATAAAATATAATTTTGATATAAAAATTCCTTGTGCAATTTTGTAGAATATATGATCCCAGGGCCGGCATCAGCACCCGGCATACCCGGGCAAATGCCGGTGCCCAGGCGTGACTGAGGGGACCACCGCCGCCAGCCCGCCCGCATTGTGCCACCGCCGGTATTGCTCCACGGCCGGTATTATCTTACCATCGTGGTACAGTTCTTTAATATCATTCATTATAGATGCCCGCTACCAGCCCCCGCTCTGCCTCCACATCCGGGCCATCACTTCCTCTTCCTTTGCGTTCCACAGTGTGGAACGCATGGAAGAGGAAAGAGACCACTACCTCCCGGATCCTGAGACGCAGAGAAGGGATGTGGCGGCAATGATGAGTCAGTGGCTCCACAATGGAGCTGAACATGACTGATATTTGCTACAGAGGGAAAGTGTGTGGGGGGATATTATGAATGGGGGCAGGCAGTGTGTGTGGGGTATATTATGAGTGGGGGCAGTGTGTGGAGGGTAGTTTATGAGGGGGCATTGTGGTATATTATGAGTGAGGGATATATTATGAGTGGGGGCAGTGTGTGTGGGTTATATTACGAGTGGGGGCAGTGTTCGGAGGGTAATTTATGAGGGGGCAGTGTGGTATATTATGAGTGGGGGATATATTATGAGTGGGGGCAGTGTGTGGGGGGTATATTATGATTTGGGGCAGTGTGCAGGGGGTTTATTAAGAGTGTGGGCAGTGTGGGGGATATATTATAAGGGGGACAGTGTGGAGAGGATATATTATGAGTGGAGGCAGTGTGGGGGGTATATTATGAGTGGGGGCAGTGTGTGGTGGGTATATTATGAGTGGGGGCAGTGTGTGGGGGGTATATTATGAGTGGAGGCATTGGGTGGGGGTTATATTATGAGTGGGGGCAGTGTGTGTAGGGTATATTATGAGTGGGGGCAGTGTGTGGGGGTTATATTATGAGTGGGGGCAGTGTGTGGGGGGTATTTTATGAATGGGGACAGACAGTGTGTGGGGGGTATATTATGAGTGGGGGCAGTGTGTGGAGGGTAATTTATGAGGGGCAGTGTGGTATAAGTGGGGGATATATTATGAACGGGGGCAGGCAGTGTGTGTGGGGTATATTATGAGTGGGGGCAGTGTGTGGAGGGTAATTTATGAGGGGGCATTGTGGTATATTATGAGTGGTGGATATATTATGAGTGGGGGCAGTGTGAGGGGGGTATATTATGAGTTGGGGCAGTGTGCTGGGGGTTTATTATAAGTGGGGGATATATTTTAAGGGGGACAGTGTGGAGAGAGTATATTATTAGTGGGTACAGTGTGTGGGGGGTATATTATGAGTGGGGGCAGTGTGTGGGGGGCATATAATGAGTGAGGGCAGTGTGAGGGGGTATATAATGAGTGGGGGCAGTGTGTGGGGGGTATATTATGAGTGGGGGCAGTGTGTGGGGGGTATATTATGAGTGGGGGCAGTGTGTGGGGGGTATATTATGAGCGGGCAGTGTGGACGACAGGGCCGGGGCCCAATTGCTGTTGGCGACACCGTCTGCACCACTTGCAGGATGGTGTCCCCAGCAGTTCATGGCTTCCTTGTGCTGTTTCTCATTCCCCTTGCACTGTCTTCTCCTCCCACAGCATTGTCTTCTCCTCCTGCTCTGTCTTCTCCACCTTCTACACTGTCTTCTCCCCGCGTGAGATAAACGAAGAGTGTGAGATAAGCGAGAGCAGTAGGGATGAGCGAGTATACTTGCTACTATTCGGTATTCGCCGAATAGTAGCGGTATTCGGGCTACTCGCTACTCTCCGAGTACTTAAGTGTATTCGAGAGTAGCGAGTAGACCGATTACTTTCGCAGTGTATCTATAGACACACTGCGAAAGTACCCTAAAAGTGAATAAAAGTTGTTAAAAATAATAAAATTACATACTCACCTGTCCGACGCCTGCATCGGGACCGTCCCAGAAGACCTGCGATCACCGGACAAGGACTTGTGACTTCCAGCTAATCAGATAGCCGGAAGCGATCTGGCCAAACAGATGGCGACATGTCACAACCACGTGATCGCTAGCGGCCACCTGATTGGCCAGATTGCAAGGTCCTGGCAGTACACCTAAGACCTTGCAATCTGGCCAATCAGGTGGCCGCTAGTGATCACGTGGTTGTGACCTGTCACCATCTGATTGGCCAGATCGCTACCGGCCATCTGATTGGCTGGAAGTCACAGGTCCTTGTCCGGTGATCGCAGGACTTCTGCCACAGTCTCGGTGCAGGCGTCGGACAGGTGAGTATGTAATTTTATTATTTTTTTAACAACTTTTATTCACTTTTAGGCTACTTTCGCAGTGTATCTGACTCGCTATACTCACAATGAGTACCGAGTACCGGGACCTACTCATTGCGAGTATAGAGAGTCAGAATATGGCGGTACTCGCTCATCCCTAGTCAGCAGTCGGACGCTGCACTTATCGCAGCACAGCTCATGTGGAGTGAAAACCTCACACAAGAGAAACAATGCAAGGGGTGGGGGCAAGAGAGACAATACATCGGGAAGAAAGCAAACTGGGATAGATAACAGCACAAGAGGTGGGGCAAGAGACATAGAGCACATGGGCAAGACAATGCAAGGGGTGGGGGCAAGAGACACAGGGCACAGCGCAAGGGATAGAGTACAGTGCTTGAGGAGAAAACAGCGCAAAGGTGGGGAATAGTGCACAAGGAGGAGAAAACAGCATGGGGGGTTAGGGCAGAGAAGACATCGCATGTCAGGGGGAGACAGCACATGGGGGTAGAGACAGAGCACACGGGGAGAAGACAGTGCATATGGGGGTGGAAAGACAAAGCGCACAGGGGGAGGAGAGGGATTATTACGGGGATTCTACTGTGTATATATATTGCCCACAGCATCCTTAGTTCACACACGTATATATTACAGCCCACAGCCTCTATAATATATATATATACTGTATATACATCTCCCAGCCTCTCTATGTGTTAAAGGGGCCCACTAAGAGTCTTTCGCCCGGGGCCCGCAAAAAACCTGGAGCCGGCCCTGTATGATCCCATAGTCATGCGACATAGTGTGCACTGGGATATAGAGATGCAAAAAGGGAAACTTTCACACTTAAATTGTGCTGAATTGCAAAATGTGGCCTAATGCAACAATCATCCTGCAACTGTTTCTCCAGCCACAGTCTGTGATTCTGTTCTCTGCAGATCGTCTCATGCTCCAACCCTGTGACATGTCAGCGGGATGCATATGGCAGGTTCCTATACCAGCTGTATGTTTTGCCCGCTGGCAGAATTATCTATACTCTCATAAACTTTGTATTGTATAACCGCCACATACAGCACAACTGAAGTAATAGAAGTAGTTTTATTCCGGTTTGGCTTTTATCCTAAGTCATATGTCAAGGCTTGTTAAGGGGTCGATATTGAATTTTAGGATTTCTACTTCCAATAGGTGGTGCTAGACTTCAAGTCCTCTCCCTCTATGAAGAGCCAATTTGCATATTTAAAGGGAACCAACCACCTCAGATCACCCTAATACACAGTTAGTACATGTCCCTGCACCCTAAGGATACCTTTCCAGCACTGTTTTTGTGTAAAATCTTGCATTAGTATAACTGATATAAGAGTTTATAAACTTACTAGCCTGGAGACATCTGGGTGTATCCCTCCTTCTGTTATACTTCAGGGCTGTGCATTGCATGTCTGTGCTCCCCCTCCCTCTGTGCCTGCTGCCCTGATGGGTGTGATCGTTATCTCCTCTGCACAGAGGGAGGGGGAGCACAGCCATGCAATGCACAGCCCTGAAGTATAACAGAAGGAGGGATACGCCCAGATGTCTCCAGGCTAGTAAGTTTATAAACTCTTTATAATCAGTTATACTAATGCAAGATTTTACACAAAAACAGTGCTGGAAACGTATCCTTAGGGTGCAGGGACATGTACTAACTGTGTATTAGGGTGATCTGAGGTGGTTGGTTCCCTTTAAATCCCCAGAGGAGCACTGCAGGTGTTTAAGTCTCCTTATACTCTCTACAAGGGGAAACCTTACCCCTTAGATCCTAGTCTTAGCTTCTCACCTAGCCAGATCAGATCACATACTTAGCACTGACGAAGGGCTATAGCCCAGAACACAGTATCTTCAAATTGAGATTCTGGTTTGGCTTTTTATCCTAAGTCATATAACAAGGCTCATTAAAGGGTCAATATTGACTTTTAGGATTGCTATTTTCAATAGGTGCCGCTAGAGTTCAAGTCCTCTCTGAAGAGACAATTTGCATAGTTATTTTCCCAGAGGAGAATTGGAACATATAAAGCATAACCACTTTTTATTTTTTTATTTAATAATAATGTACAGCAAGTGATTATAATAAACTTTCAAATATACTTTATAAGTGAAATCTGGTCGAAAACCATTCATAAACCTTCCACAAGGTGTCCCCACTAGACTGTGTGTGAATCAGATATATTTTCATTCTCAGTCAGATCCGTCTTCACACTGAATACAGGCATGTAACCATATAAGGAAAAAAGGGTGTGGCCTACACACTGTGCGAGCTCCTGACTGCAACTGATGACGTGACAATGTATTAGATTACTTCAGGCTACAACACAGTGCTGAGCAAAGTCAAGATTACTGCAAACTCCTCTTTCCTTTACACAAGCTTGTGATCAGTCATCGGTCTCCACACAGCTCAGTCACAATCTCTGTTAACCCCTTGTCTGCTGGCTCCCCACACTGCTCACTATCAACTTGCTCTCAGAAGCTGTGGAAATACACACATAGCGCTGGCAGATGCTATCCACGCCCACAAAACCATAAAATACAGTTTTTAAAAGCGCTCAGAAAAATGTGAAAAACTAAGTCATATGGCACAAAAAAAGCATTATCTTAGCTGCTATTACCATTACAATCAATGCAGTATTGTGTTTTTTTTTTCCTTCAATGAAATGACATTTACTCTTTAAGTCTCCTCATACTGACATGTCACTCTTCACAAGGAGAAACCTTACCCCTTAGATCCCAGTCTTCGCCTCTCACCTAGCCAAAACAGATCTCATGCTTTGCAATGATGAGGAGCAATACCCCGAAACACTATGTCTGCAAATTGAGATTCTGATTTGACTTATATCCCAAGTCGTATGAAAAGTCTTATTAAAGGGTCGATATTCATTTTTAGGATTGCTACTTCCAATAGGTGGCGCAAGACTTGAAGTGCTCTTCCTCTCTGAAGAGACCATTTGCATATTTAATTTCACAGAGAAGTATTGCGGCATTTAAGGCTCCTCACACTGGCATCTCACTCTCCACAAGGAGAAACCTTATCCCTTAGATCCTAGTCTTAGAATCTTACCTAGCCAAACCAGATCTCATACTTTACACTGATGAGGAGCAATACCCCGAAACACTGTGTTTGCAAAGTGAGGTTCTGATCTGAATTATATCCCAAGTCATATGCCAAGGCTCGTTAAAGGGTCGATATTAACTTTTAAGATTGCTACTTCCAATAGGTGGCTCTAAAGTCCTCTTCGAAGAGGCAATTTGCAGATGTAATTTCCCAGAGGAGCATTGTGGCAATTAAGTCTTCTCATACTGGCATGTCACTCTCCGCAAGGAGAAACCTTACCCCTTAAATCCCAGTCTTATCCTCACACATAGCCAGATCATATCTTACACTTTGCACTGATGAGGAGCAATACCCCAAAACACTATGTCTACAAATTAAGACTCTGATTTGGCTTTGATCCCTAGTCATATGACAAGGCTCGCTAAAGGGTCAACATTGAGTTTTAGGATTGCTACTTGCAATAGTTGGCGCTAGAGAGACAATTTACATATTAAATTCCCCAGTGGAGCATGGTGGCGTGTCACTCTCCACAAGATGAAGCCTTACCCCTTAGAGCCCATTGAATGTTGTGTAATTCTTAATTTCTCCTGCGGGGGTGCTACACAAACATTGTTCACCAAGTTTCCTTACACATTACAGATCTTTGGTACAGACCTGTGATCAGCTTATCCCTATGGGCCCTTCTAACAAAACCTGATTGTCCTCCACTTAAAGTAAGTGGAAATAAATCACTTCTTTCTAAAATATTTGTGGATTTTTGATGAATTCTAAGAAATTCCCATTGAAGGTAGAAGTTAATGCAGCAATTAATAGGGCCATGCATACCGTAAGAAAGTCAACAGAGCGCATTAGCTTTCGGACCTACGTAAGTAAGAGGGCCAACAAGACCGTCCTTTATGGAGGGGCTCTAAATCACCCAACTTAAAGGCATATTTCACAGGAAGGAAAACAGAAGCTGTAAAACATACATCAAATTGAAGCTAAAGTGTGAAAAACGCAAAGGAAAACACGAGTCAGGAGGAGCGCTCGCCATCTGCACACACTTTCATACCCTATTATTTTTATACCAACTTTCCATTTGGCGAATTTCTTTACAATGTATATTTTTCACCGTCTAAGTGCTCTCCTTAAAGTGAGCCTGTTTGTATAATAGGTGCACGGCTACTTGTAACACATCCTATGACGTAGCTCTTGTTCCAGATGGAAATCTAAGTCTTGCAATGGTATTTTAAGGGTGTGTATACTTTTGCAATCCATTTTCATATTACTTCAATATGGCTAAAAGTTCAAAACCTGAGCGGATCCAGGGGCGGACCTACCGTGGGGCAGCTGGTCCAGCTGCACCAGGGCCCCGACTGGGTAGGGGGCCCCTCAAGTACTTGTAGGGGGCCCCCCGTGGCCCTATGTCAGAGGAGAGGAGGCTGTTCCCTCCCCTCCTCTCCTCTCCAGCCCCGGCTCCCTGATCTACAATGCGCGGCCTGGCGCAGGTAAAAGTCGCACGCAATTCCCCCCCAGCTAGCACCCCAACCCCCCCCCGCTCCTCACCTAAAGCTGCCAGCACACCCTCCCCCCGCTCCTCACCTGACGCTGCTAGCTAGCAACCCCCCCTCCCCGCTCCTCACCTAAAGCTGCACCAGGGCCCAGCAGGCTGAAGGTCCGCCACTGAGCGGATCGACATAAAAACAACCATAAAGACAACCATTATGTGCATACAGCTTATAGGCAGTCATACAGTCATGGCCGAAAGTGTTGGCACCCTTAAAATCGTTCTAAACAATGAAATATTTCTCTCAGAAATGTATTGCAATCGTGTTTACTTCCTTGTGCACAAAACCCCAAACATGGACTGGACAGAACAGTTGGCCTCAACTTAATATACGGTTGCACCCCCTTTGGAATCAATTCCTGCAATCAATGTCTTCCTATAACCTCCACAAGCGTCTCCTCACCTGGAAGTTTCGGCCTCTTCTTTATAATCTGCTCCTGTGGCGCCCCGCATGGTCTGGCGTCACAGAGGGGTATTGCCCCCTTAAAAGAGGTGTAAATGCCCCTGCTGCAGGTGGACCCGCACTCCCACATTAGCTGAGTGGTGGGAGGTTACCCAGGAGGGGATATATTCACCTATAGGGGGATCAAGGAGGTCTTTGGTCCTGGGTCTTGGAGAGGAGTTAGGAAGGCTTTGACTAATTGGAACGAGGCAGAAGGTCAAACTGGGGCGGTTTCAAGCCGAACAGGAGGGAAGAAGAAGGGTTCTTGAGGAGATCCTGAAAGAGGGTGCCCGACGAGAGAAGTCCGGGCCCTAGAGAGAAAGGCAGATCCTCAGAGTAGAGCGACCAGTCCACCGCCAGAACGCCGGGCCCGAGGATCCGGCCAAAGTCCAGCTTTGCAGTCGGCAACCGGCTGTTGTGGCTTGTTTATCAGCAGCAGCACCCTGCCAGTGGAGCAGTCTGCCTGCTTCCTCACCATGAGGGAGAGGACCCCCGATACTACCTACACAGAGCTATTAGGTATAAGCCCATCCTAGGCTGGGAAGAACGGACACGGGTTAGTCAATGAAGGTACACCAAGGGTTTCACCATACCACCTGGGATCCACTTGCAGCCACCCGTAAAGCTACCTGTTAATTGTAACATCTAACAATGAACTGTGAACTGTATCTGATGCTGCTACGAGTTGACAGTAAAGTACCCGGGAGAAAGTGACTTTGCCTCTGGGAGTGTTTTCTTACATCTACCTGTTCTCTTCCAGGTACGCTGCCCCAGAGGAACAGCCCTACGTGTAGGGGGCTTTGCCATCTAAGCCACACTACCATCCACCTCCAGCGGGCTGTGGTGGTGCCGGTGACCCATCACCGGACACTACAGGTGGCGTCACATGACAAAAATTCTTATCCCCTGTAAATATACCACTTTTTGAAGTGTCACCCAGGCCACGGGATCAGCCTGGTACCCGAGTACCCCAGGGCCTGGGGCTCGACACTCCTGGTCTCTCATATATGAGGCGTCTTTCCCCAACAGAAATTTTCAGATCTCCACAAGTGGTCAATGGGATTTAGATCCGGACTCATTGCTGCTGCTTCAGATCTCTCCAGCACTTTATTTCCATCCATTTCTGGGGCCTCTTGATTTTTGGGATCATTGTCCTGCTGGAAGACCCATGACCTAGGACGTACACCCATCTTTCTGACCCTGGACTCTACACTGCCACCCAAAATCCTTTGGTAATCTGCAGATTTCATGATGTCTTGCACACAGTCAAGGCCCCCTGTGCCAGAGGCAGCAAAACAACCCAAAACACCTCTGACCTCCACCATGTGACGACCATCCGCTGTGAGGCCGAGCTGCTGGTAGGCAGCACCCCGAGAAACCCCGAGACCCCTAACCCCTATACAGGGATCTGGAATTACAGCGAAGCCCAGGGGGTAGCTGCCTATAGCAACAGAGCAGGGAAGGTCGCCAGGGAAAAAATCAAGACCCGAAAAACAAAGTCAGAAGTCCGAGTCAAAACCGAGAGGGCAGCGAAGGTACAAAATCAATAGGCAGAGGCAGAGTCAGAAATCCAGGCAAGTGTGGCGCCCCGCAACGAGTGCGTCACAAGAGGGTATTGCAGCCATAAATGCAGCCGCAATATTCTCTGACCCAGCAATGATTTGGTTAACTTAGAAATCCAACCCTGCATGCATCACCTAGAACAGAGGGCCAATCCTAGGTCCTGGTGGGCGGAGTGCTAGGGTAGTGTGTAGGAGAACAGACACTGAGACTAGTTAGTCTAGAAGAGTCTAGAAGAGTCTAGAAGAGTCTAGGAGAGTTGAGAACTTGAACTTGGAGTAGGAGCGGGGGCTCCGCACCCCGTGCAGCCCCCGGGCCGTCACCGGTCGGGTGTCAGCACCTGAGGCCTTAACAACCGGGATTGGGCATCATTCACACGGGTTCCAAAAGACTCCCGTGCCCACAACTTCACAGCCGGTTCACTGGTACCGAAGCTGGCAGCAGTTCACCTCTGCTACGCGAACCAGAAGCATGGAGGAGAAGCTTCACAGGAGCACCCCACCACCAGCCAACTTCCAGTCGTCTAACCAGCGGTGTACCCACCGAGGGATCCAAGGCTCCCCAAAACATCCAGAACGTACATCATGGATAGGGCATTGAAGCAGCCTCCCCGTACCCGATCTGGTATTCCTGGGCGACACTGGCAATCACTTAGTTAGAATGGAGGAACACTGCGGATTTCTAAGGGACACCATCATTGCTGAGTCCACCTGGTCCACTACCCTTGAACTGTATGCCATGTACTGCCTGCTGGTTACAGTAAAGACCCGTTGCAGAGACTTTCTGTGCCCGTGCTTCCTTATGAACTTTCCGTCCGCACTACAAGGTAACCGCAGCTGCCGCACAACATCTTAAGCAGCTCCAGCCTCCGGGGATCACCGCTCAGCCTGTGGGGAGCGTTCCATCTTGCTGCTGTCCATCCCCCGGAGGTTCCGCAGCGTCGGTAACGATTACCGAACTACTCATAGGTGGCGTCACGAATAAATTAAAACCCCTTTAATCTGTTCCACCCAGACGTCTTCAAACACTTTTGATCTGCACTACACCGGGCCCCACTACCGGCAGGCGCGGTCCACCCGTGACAAGGAGGAAGGAAGCATCGCCTGTCTAAACCGGAGTCCCGGCCACGGTGAGTCAGAAAATGGCGTCACGAACAGGATACGAGCAGGCCCATTATCCAACGGGTATAATGTGCTTAAGAATGACTTTATTGTCTACAATTTGGACTTTGTTCGTCCCTAAAAGAACTTTCCCGCCTTTTCACCGTTGGGCCAAGATGGCGCCCAAGATGGCGTTCCCGCCACAAGAATCCGCCACGTGCAAGCCCAGGAGTGAGTCAACCCCCCCTCATCGTGGGAGGGCTAAAGACAAAAGGCGCCAAACTCTTTGTCCGCCCTGATTGCTCGAATCAACCATGGGGGCGGACCCCAAAGACTTTTCCCACGATTGGACTACAAAAGCCCAGAGGAAATGGGAGTGTCACAGACCTTCTTCACCAGCTCTACCAGAACGCTTACCGGTTGAACGGGTGTGGTTTCCCTCCGAAGAAGAGAATGGCCAGCACGAGACTCCAAGACCTAATGCGGGAGGTCGAGGCGGAGGCCAGAGCAGCCATCGACCAACCGGGTCCGGGTCCTGCCCTTACCATAGACGGCAGCCCCGACTTTTGGCTAGAGGCTCTACAAGACCTCCGGGTGCGGTTACTAGAGACTGTAGAATGGACGATTCGCAGCTGGAGTGCAACCCTAGGCAGAAGACTCCATCATGCGATGCAGCAGAGCCGACCGGGTACAGCTTCTCCAGGCCCAGATGACATCGCCAGCTTCTCAACCGCCTCACCGTCGCCCACCACCTGTCCTGCTTCGTCACCGGAGCCCATAGACTGTATCATTCCTGTGAGGGCCACAGCTCGACCCGTTCCAGCGGTCGAAACCGCAGCCGACCCCGTTCCTGAGCCGGAGCTTCCAATACGCTCCATTGAAGAAGCCGACACATACCTGGTTCCACCTGCGGAACCCGCGACTAGTTTCCACACTACTGAGACTGTCGCCTGTTTCTCCCCTGAACCGGAGGCCTCCTCTGCAAATACCGAGGCCTACCTGGTGACCGGGAGCAAAACACCACTTCCCGCTGCTACAGAAGAAGAGGCAGGCAGCCTGGAAGTCCTGCACAACGACCCCAAGGAGAACTTTGCAGCACAGCCACCCATCGACCCAGAGGATTCTGTTCCATCATCTCCGTCAGCCGAGCAGCCCGACGTAGTCATCGAAGGAGAGGTCGAGGAGGATGACGACGAGACCTACAGCCCCGCTGAGGACCTCTACACCGGGTTCGCCTGGGGAGACACCAAGAACCCTTCTGCCGGGCTATCTGCTCGGGTACACTGGTCGGGTGCCGCCGCAACAACATCTTCTCCGGTTCCGTTGAACCGGGCTTTTCTACAGACTGCCCACCAAACTCAAGTTGTTCAACAACCATCACGCCGTAGTGACTGTATCCACACGCCGCACCACTCCGACGAAGAGGTACGTCGTATCCGAAGGGAGGAGTGGCACACTCGGCTGCACGCCAATATGCAGGCCCGCGTTGAAGCCCGCCGCCAACCTCCATTGCCTGAACAATTCCGTAAAACCGGACGGGTAAGCACCTTCAACTTATCCACCGGGTGGGGATTCGTAAGGGAGGAGGGTGTGAGTACTGAAGTGTTCGTGGGGCGCCGTGATGTGGAATCGCACCTACCGCGAGGGCATCCAAACCGAGACTTGTATAGAGGGGACATAATAACCTATGAGCGACATATATGCTGTGACGGGTGGTTCGCTATACGAGTCCGGAACACTGCCCTCCATAAGTGACTTTGTTGTTTGAACTTTTCACCAAGAGACTTCTTCCTGTTTGCAAATAACACCGCGACTTGGCGGCTACAGCCTGAACTTTTACTTAAGGACAGCCGACCGCCCGCCGGGTCTGCGTAATGTGTTAACCTGTTTATTCACCGTTTCACTTTTATGCATACAATGACTTGTCATTAATAAAAGTGTTTATTACCTGTTATAAAATACAAAAATCTCTGTAATGTGGGTAGTGTGACGCTTGGGGAGAAGCGTATTCAACCAAGGGGGAGTGTGGCACCCCGCAACGAGTGCGTCACAAGAGGGTATTGCAGCCATAAATGCAGCCGCAATATTCTCTGACCCAGCAATGATTTGGTTAACTTAGAAATCCAACCCTGCATGCATCACCTAGAACAGAGGGCCAATCCTAGGTCCTGGTGGGCGGAGTGCTAGGGTAGTGTGTAGGAGAACAGACACTGAGACTAGTTAGTCTAGAAGAGTCTAGAAGAGTCTAGAAGAGTCTAGGAGAGTTGAGAACTTGAACTTGGAGTAGGAGCGGGGGCTCCGCACCCCGTGCAGCCCCCGGGCCGTCACCGGTCGGGTGTCAGCACCTGAGGCCTTAACAACCGGGATTGGGCATCATTCACACGGGTTCCAAAAGACTCCCGTGCCCACAACTTCACAGCCGGTTCACTGGTACCGAAGCTGGCAGCAGTTCACCTCTGCTACGCGAACCAGAAGCGTGGAGGAGCAGCTTCACAGGAGCACCCCACCACCAGCCAACTTCCAGTCGTCTAACCAGCGGTGTACCCACCGAGGGATCCAAGGCTCCCCAAAACATCCAGAACGTACATCATGGATAGGGCATTGAAGCAGCCTCCCCGTACCCGATCTGGTATTCCTGGGCGACACTGGCAATCACTTAGTTAGAATGGAGGAACACTGCGGATTTCTAAGGGACACCATCATTGCTGAGTCCACCTGGTCCACTACCCTTGAACTGTATGCCATGTACTGCCTGCTGGTTACAGTAAAGACCCGTTGCAGAGACTTTCTGTGTCTGTGCTTCCTTATGAACTGTCCGTCCGCACTACAAGGTAACCGCAGCTGCCGCACAACATCTTAAGCAGCTCCAGCCTCCGGGGATCACCGCTCAGCCTGTGGGGAGTGTTCCATCTTGCTGCTGTCCATCCCCCGGAGGTTCCGCAGCATCGGTAACGATTACCGAACTACTCATAGGTGGCGTCACGAATAAATTAAAACCCCTTTAATCTGTTCCACCAAGACGTCTTCAAACACTTTTGATCTGCACTACACCGGGCCCCACTACCGGCAGGCGCGGTCCACCCGTGACAAGGAGGAAGGAAGCATCGCCTGTCTAAACCGGAGTCCCGGCCACGGTGAGTCACAAGGGTCAAACACACAACTACACACACTATGTCACTGGGGAACCAAAACTATATCTGGCGGCCTGCAAGACATTCTCCAATGTATTTGAAGGGCGCGGTTACCTCCCATAGGCTGGAGCTCACAGCCTGATGACCTCATCCGGACCGCCCCTAGAACCAGGCCAGATGGAGATGCACAACTGGCTCCACCCACCCCACCTCTGACAGAAGAACGCAGGCTGCGCCTAATGGACACCTCTGCAGGGCCCGCTCCTCTGCGACCAAGACCACCCAGAGGTGAAACACAGCGGCGCTCAGCAACAGAGGCAGACGTCGTGGAAGCAGTTCCATATGAGGACAAGGCCCTCCTATCACTGGCGCCACCAGCCGAAGGAATCCGGCTCCTCCCAGCGGCCGAGGCAGGAACACCAGCCACCGAGTCCAATGGCGATGTGACACACCATATCTGACTGTAGGTCCTGTGTTCTTTTCTCTGACCTCCACAATATCTGACTGTAGGTCCTGTGTTTTTTTTTGTCATCCTCATTCCATTTTCGGTACACATTAGAATGATGAGCTTTACCAAGATGCTCTATCTTGGTTTCATCTGTTCACAAGACATTCTCAGCCCATAAAATTCCTAAAAAGTGCCAACCTGTAGGTGTCTCACACCTAACTAGTTTGATATCCAATTCCTCTTGTTAAGTATGATCTGTGTCTAGCAACAGAAACACCAAGATGGATTACAGTAAGTGGGGATGAGTCTTTATCTCTCTACAGGAAGTGAGGACAGGTGTTTGTTTCTCTACAGGAAGTGGATATAAGTCTTTTATCTCTTTACATGAAGGGGGGACAGATCTTTGTCTCTCCACAGGAAATGGGGGTCAGTCTTTGTCTGCACATGATGTATGGGCAAGTCTTTATCTCTCTACAGGATGTTGGGACATATCTTTGTCACGCAACAGAAATTGGGGACAGGTCTTTATCTCTCTACAGGAAGTGAGGGCCGGTCTAGGTCTCTCTACAGGAAGTAGGGGTGGGTCTTTATCTCTCTACAGGAAGTTGGGACAGGTCTTTATCTCTCTACAGGAAGTGGAGGCTGGTCTAGGTCTCTCTACAGGAAGTAGGGGTGTGTCTTTATCTCTTTACAGAAAGTTGGGACAGTTCTTTATCTCTCTACAGGAAGTAGGGGTGGGTCTTTATCTCTCTACAGGAAGTTGGGACAGGTCTTCATCTCTACAGAAAGTGGGACAGGTCTATGTCTCTCTACAGGAAGTGTGGACAGGTCTTTATCTCTCTACAGGAAGTGGGGGCCGGTCTAGGTCTCTCTACAGGAAGTAGGGGTGGGTCTTTATCTCTCTACAGAAAGTTGGGACAGTTCTTTATCTCTCTACAGGAAGTAGGGGTGGGTCTTTATCTCTCTACAGGAAGTTGGGACAGGTCTTCGTCTCTACAGAAAGTGGGACAGGTCTATGTCTCTCTACAGGAAGTGTGGACAGGTCTTTGTCTTTCTACAGTAAGTGAGAAAAAAATCTATGTCTCACTAATGGAATTGGAGGTGGTCTTTATCTCTACAAGAAGTGGGAACAGGGCACATTCTAACCTATTCCTATAGCAGCTATTTGTGTTCAGATGCCAGCATATTTTTCCCCACTCTAAGGAGAGAGAACCCCTTTGGCCTGAGGCTTAATCAATCTCTTGGGTGTACTAACTAATCTGAGGATACTAATTTCCTGGCCAATGCCACACAATGGAGGTGTCCTGGTGAGTGTGTGAAAGTGTGAAGTGTGAAAACTAATCTCCCTCTACCTGCAAATTGAAAAGAAGGGTCACATTCAGCCCAGACACATGGAGCCGAGGAATAAATCTTAATATTTCACGACCCTTCACTCATCTAAAGATTACAATTATAAAAATGACATCTAGAGGCATAGACGATTATCCAAAAGTAAAGAGTTCCAGGGCACTAATCGGTATCAACAATCATGTTCCGGGATATCATCCCTGGCGGGTACCCCTCCGGCGGTGCACTTCCAAAGCACCAGAACGTAATACAGCGATTTAAAGAACGAGGCAGCACTCACTGGTATGTGCAGGGAGGTCTTTTAATCCAGATTGTCAAGGATAGACAGGGTGCAGGGAGGTGACCATGGAGGGCCGGTGGACAACGACGCCGTTTCGCAAACGATGTTGCTTCTACGGGTCCAGGTATCACATATTTTTACATAATTGTGCGACCTTCATAAGTACCCAAAACTTGATCTTGGCCAGTGGGATTATAACAAAGGGGTGGTGTGTCCAACCATTGGAAAGCTAAAATCACAACCAAAAAAATGAGAGCATTGTCTTCTGCTTATGATGCTCCCAGCAATGTTATGACCCATAATAGCTTTTGAATAGTTCCTATCACAGCCCAGGGGGTGGGAACTATAGGTCAGCCTGTTGGCCGGAAGTGGGCAGGAGAGGGGCAGGCATCTTACAGTATAAGAATTCCAGATCTCAGCTGAATATTGGTATTTCTGTAGAGATATTATTACATCGTAAGTCGAAGTATACCCGAGAACCTGGTTGGCTCCACGCTGCCCCTTGCGGCACAACCAAGGAATTGTTAACTGATTGCATTTGTCTGTTATTCTGTGTTTATCCCATTTATCTTTTATTTGCACAAATGAGTGTAACATCTGTAATATCTTTATAATACCTGTATATAAATATTAATATCTAGTGTGCTCCTAATGCGATTAAATATATAAATTTAATCTTGAGTTGCTCTTATTCTTGATTAAGAATCCACACGCCCTTGAGCTCATTTAACATTCTATGCTACCTGGGTTGGTTTCTGACCCAATTTGTTCACGGACCGGTCTTATATCAAACAAGAAACTGGTGGCAGCAATTGGTGCTTGTTTATTCAGGGCCTCCATCAGTGACAGGGTGGCGGTTATTATATATGCTTCTGGTCACAGACCGGAAGGCATATATCACACTGACTGAGGGGCGTTTTGATAAACCAGCACTGACAGGGCAGCTGTGGTCCTTCTTTTATCCTCAGATAGTTCCCTAACTAGCCTGAGTTTAATAAGAGGCGCTATAGAGCTGCCAGGTTCGGTGGCAAATTCGTCAAAGGGTCTTTTTCCCTGTAGGCCAGTTTCACATATCCGTGACACCACGGACATGTCAGACAAGGCTGTTTGGGGGCGGAGCATAGATTCATGTGTCACAGATGTGTGACACATGCACTGTCCGTGTGCTATCCGTTTATAAATAGTCTTAAAAAGTTTGCTGTGTCCTGGTTTAACAAACTAAAGTACACCCCCAGTCCAGACTATACTTGGGGGTTAAAGCAGCCTAGGCTAGATTATACTCCGGGGTATAATTGGCTTAGGCCAAAATATACCCCTCATACCATATTATACCCACTCAGTAGCATTGAGTGACGTCCACAAGACTTAATTTTTCAAGATTGGGGATTCAGCTTCGTTCAGTAAAGTAAGTGAGAAAGCCAACTGACAAATCTTACAACTCTAAAGACATTAGATGGGTATATTCAAAGACACATATAGGATGCTTAGATTGTGAGCCTCAGTGGGGTCAGTATTACTGATGTATGTTAAGTGCTATGGAATTAATAGCGCTATATAAATAAATAAATATTATTATATATTATATTCTGGCCTGGAAGGGCATATTTTGGCCTAGGATATGTTACACCCTGGGATATAGAGTTAATCCCTGGGGGAATACTGTGGTTTGACCAGACTATACCCAGGTTCCTTGTTAGATGTGTATATTTTGGCCTGGAAGGGTATAGTTTGGCCTAGACTATTTTACACCTCCTGGTATAGACTATACCCAGGTTCCACGTTAGATGGTTATATTCTGGCATGGAAGGGTATAGTGTTGCCTAGACCATTTTACACCACTGTGTGTAGAGTTTATCCACTGGGGTATACTGTGGCCTGGGCCAGACTGTACCCAGGTTCCACATTAGATGGGTATATTTTGGCCTGGAAGGGTATAGTTTGACCTAGGCTATTTTACTCCTCCTGGTATAGACTATAGCCAGGTTCCATATTAGTTGGTTATACTCCGGCCAGGATAGGGTATAGTTTGACCTTGGCTATTTTACACCTCCTGGTATAGACTATACCCAGGTTCCACGTTAGATGGTTATATTCCGGCCTGGATGGGGTACAGTTTGACCTAGACCATTTTACACCACCGTGTATAGAGTTTATCCACTGGGGTGTACTGTAGCCTGGGCCAGACAATACCCAAGTACCACATTAGATGGGTATATTTTGGCCTGGAAGGGTATAGTTTGACCTAGGCTATTTTACACCTCCTGGTATAGACTATACCCAGGTTCCATATTAGATGGTTATATTCCGGCCTGGATAGGGTATAGTTTGGCCTAGGCTATTTTACACCACTGGGTATAGAGTTTATGCCCTGGGATATTGTTGAGCCCACTAGGACAGGGTACTCGGTACCGGATCGTGCCTGCTGCTGGGGAAGTCACGGGTGGTCCTGGTCCGGACCGTGTCCCGGGCCCTGGCAATAATAAGGGGATATTTACAGGAGAAATGTCAGTCGTGACGCCACCCACTGTATGCGGCCAGTAATGGGGCCGCCGCTGCCGCAGGTCCTACGGGGTGATGTAATGGCAGCAGAGATGGCAGAACTGTATTCCCTGGGGCAGTGATGGTGAAAGTCTATTGTGTAGTGTGCAGGCCTGTGGCTGAATGCAGTACATTTACTGTCCAGATGCTGCAGGAATCCTCCGTCAGTGTTGGAGCCTGCACGCTGTGGCTTTCCAGGCGTAGGGCTACTGCAAACCTGTATGGAAGGAGTCGTGTTCAGGCAGAGACATGCAAGGGAGTCGTGTTCAGGGTTCACCGTGTTTATTTCTCAAGTTCTCAAGTTCAGTTTACAGTTCAGTACAGTTCTTACAGTTCAGTTCAGTTACACGGGCACACTTTCCCCTCCGGGTTCCCTTTACACTCTGCAGCCAGGCTGTTCCTCTCTGTGACCCCTCACTCTGTCTCTGTGTCCTTCCCAGGCTGTTGACTCTCTCTGTTATTTACTTGGTTGTGTGTGACTCCAGAAAGTATGGCGGTGGCTCGGACTCCTGTGGGCCCTCTGGGTTGCCACTGAGCTGCTTGTCCTATGGGGTAGGGACCCTAACGTGTAGCTGAGGTCCCCCGTCGGTTGTCTGGGGATGCTGGGTGAAACTACGGTCCCCTCTAGAGCCGACACTCTACTTCAGCCTAGCCTCCAGCAGTCCTCCCGTGTGAGGTTCTACCAGGCTCTCTCTACTGTGTCTTCAAGTATCATAGGAGGGCTACTCTGCCTGCAGCCTGGTCGTCTCGGCTGTAGTTCTAGGGACCAGTATTACCGTCCCTCTCTTCCCTCACACTCCTGGGGTGTTGGCTTCGAACGTGCTTTCTCTCTGTGGCTCACACTGGCTCTGTTCAGATTCCGCGCTCCTACACCCCACTCTGCCAGGACGTGTGATCTCTTTCTTTGCTACTCAGCCTACTGACTCCTTTCTCCTCCCCCTTCACAATCTCTAAACCCACCACCCCTCGCCTGCTTAGAGTTCCTAGGCTCTGGGTTGGGTGCTGCCCTCTACTGTACGTGGGTTGTGAGGGCTGTGAGGGTGTTGATGTGCAACTGTCGTCCTACCTGCCTGGCTGCAGTTCCCTTTGTGGCCTCCTGACCGCAGGGGCGCCACAGTATACTGTGGCCTGGACCAGACTATAGCCAGGTTCCACGTTAGATGGGTATATTCTGGCCTGGAAGAGTATAACTTGGTGTAGACTATTTAACACTACGGGGTATAATTTGGCGTAGGACGGTTAATCCCAGGGTATGCTCTGGCCTGTGCCAAACTATATCCACGCTTCATCTGGGATGAGGATAATTTGGTCTAGTACACTAAGTCTAAAAGAAGCAGGATTTACACAAAGTATGAAATATAGAAGCCTTTCCGTGGTCATTTCTGGATGAGGAGGACAGTTTCTTGCGGCCTCCATCTCTCCAGCACGCTTCCCGTTTTCCACCCGCCGTCCCTGACACTCCTCACACGTGGACGGCGGCGCGGTGTCGCCCGTGTAGATGAGGACATGTCTGCGGGCGGCTCTGGGGTAAATCATTCTCCTTTCCATGTTTCTCCAGCGAGGAGTATGGTTTGTGTCTCCATCTTGACAGATGAAGTAAATAATCTTAGCGATGTTAGTTGTTCATTATGACGCCCAAATGAAACAATGCGATTTGGAACAAAATATAATTTTCTCAGTTTAATCGAAAAGTGAAATCGGCCAAACATTATCTGTGAGATTATAACATTATCAAAGAATTATCAAAAATAGAAGAAAACAGGAACATTTTAGATGATAATATTTCCCAAAGAGAATTTGGCTTCAGCAGAAAACGTCCATATGTTAAAATAAGGGGTTTTTTTTTTAGATATGTTATTTTTATGGGTTTTTTTTCACTATCTATTAAAAAAAAAATCCCGAAATCTTGCAATTTCTACATTTACCTTTAAGCCAAATATTTCTCATGTTCATAATCTTCAAATGGAAAGTAGAAGCAACATCCTATTGATATAGAAATATTAGCTTTGTAAAGGCGCTTGTGAAGGGGAGGAGGTGAGCTGTGACATCACTTATTGTGAATGGTGGATCCTGTGTTATCTACTGTATATAGAGGTGTTATCAGTCATTGTACAGGAGGAGGTGGTGAGCTGTGACATCACTTATTGTGAATGGTGGATCCTGTGTTATCTACTGTATATAGAGGTGTTATCAGTCATTGTACAGGAGGAGGAGGTGAGCTGTGTTATCACCTATTGTGAATGGTGGATCCTGTGATATCTGCTGTATATAGAGGTGTTATCAGTCATTGTACAGGAGGAGGTGAGCTGTGATATCACCTATTGTGAATGATAGATCCTGTGTTATCTACTGTATATAGAGGTGTTATCAGTCATTGTACAGGAGAAGGTGAGCTGTGATATCACCTATTGTGAATGATGGATCCTGTGTTATCTACTGTATATAGAGGTGTTATCAGTCATTGTACAGGAGGAGGTGAGCTGTGACATCACCTATTGTGAATGGTGGATCCTGTGTTATCTACTGTATATAGAGATGTTATCAGTCATTGTACAGGAGGAGGTGAGCTGTGACATCACTTATTGTGAATGGTGGATCCTGTGTTATCTACTGTATATAGAGGTGTTATCAGTCATTGTACAGGAGAAGGTGAGCTGTGATATCACCTATTGTGAATGGTGGATCCTGTGATATCTACTGTATATAGAGGTGATATCAGTCATAGTAGAGGAGGAGGTGAGCTGTGACATCACCTATTGTGAATGGTGGATCCTGTGTTATCTACTGTATATAGAGATGTTATCAGTCATTGTACAGGAGGAGGTGAGCTGTGACATCACTTATTGTGAATGGTGGATCCTGTGTTATCTACTGTATATAGAGGTGTTATCAGTCATTGTACAGGAGAAGGTGAGCTGTGATATCAACTATTGTGAATGGTGGATCCTGTGATATCTACTGTATATAGAGGTGTTATCAGTCATTGTACAGGAAGAGGTGAGCTGTGATATCACCTATTGTGAATGGTGGATCATGTGTTATCTACTGTATATAGAGGTGTTATCAGTCATTGTAAAGGAGGAGGTGAGCTGTGATATCACCTATTGTGAATGGTGGATCCTGTGTGATCTACTGTATATAGAGGTGTTATCAGTCATTGTACAGGAGGAGGAGGGGAGCTGTGATATCACTATTGTGAATGGTGGATCCTGTGTTATCTACTGTATATAGAGGTGTTATCAGTCATTGTAAAGGAGGAGGTGAGCTGTGACTATCACCTATTGTGAATGGTGGATCCATGTGTATCTACTGTATATAGAGGTGTTATCAGTCATTATACAGGAGGAGGTGAGCTGTGATATCACCTATTGTGAATGGTGGATCCTGTGTTATCTACTGTATATAGAGGTGTTATCAGTCATTGTAAAGGAGGAGGTGAGCTGTGATATCACCTATTGTGAATGGTGGATCCTGTGTTATCTACTGTATATAGAGGTGTTATCAGTCATTGTACAGGGAGGAGGTGAGCTGTGATATCACCTATTGTGAATGGTGGATCCTGTGTTATCTACTGTATATAAAGGTGTTATCAGTCATTGTACAGGAGGAGGTGAGCTGTGATATCACCTATTGTGAATGGTGGATCCTGTGTTATCTACTGTATATAGAGGTGTTATCAGTCATTGTAAAGGAGGAGGTGAGCTGTGATATCACCTATTGTGAATGGTGGATCCATGTGTTATCTACTGTATATAGAGGTGTATCAGTCATTTGTACAGGAGGGGAGGTGAGCTGTGACCATCACCTATTGTGAATGGTGGATCCTGTGTTATCTACTGTATATAGAGGTGTTATCAGTCATTGTACAGGAGGAGGTGAGCTGTGATATCACCTATTGTGAATGGTGGATCCTGTGTTATCTACTGTATATAGAGGTGTTATCAGTCATTGTACAGGAGGAGGTGAGCTGTGATATCACTATTGTGAATGGTGGATCCTGTGTTATCTACTGTATATAGAGGTGTTATCAGTCATTGTAAGGAGGAGGGTGAGCTGTGATATCACTATTGTGAATGGTGGATCCAGTGTTATCTACTGTATATAGAGGGTTATCAGTCATTGTACAGGAGGAGGTGAGCTGTGCATCATCCTATTGTGAATGGTGGATCCTGTGTTATCTATTGTATATAGAGGTGTTATCAGTCATTGTACAGGAGGAGGTGAGCTGTGATATCACCTATTGTGAATGGTGGATCCTGTGTTATCTACTGTATATAGAGGTGTTATCAGTCATTGTAAAGGAGGAGGTGAGCTGTGATATCACCTATTGTGAATGGTGGATCCAGTGTTATCTACAGTATATAGAGGGGTTATCAGTCATTGTACAGGAGGGGAGGTGATCTGTGCATCATCTATTATGAATGGTGGATCCTGTGTTATCTATTGTATATAGAGGTGTTTATCAGTCATTGTACAGGAGGAGGTGAGCTGTGATATCACCTATTGTGAATGGTGGATCCTGTTTTATCTACTGTATATAGAGGTGTTATCAGTCATTGTACAGGAGGAGGTGAGCTGTGATATCACCTATTGTGAATGGTGGATCCTGTGTTATCTACTGTATATAGAGGTGTTATCAGTCATTGTAACAGGAGGAGGTGAGCTGTGATATCACCTATTGTGAATGGTGGATCCTGTGTTATCTACTGTATATAGAGGTGTTATCAGTCATTGTAAAGGAGGAGGTGAGCTGTGATATCACCTATTGTGAATGGTGGATCCGTGTTATCTACTGTATATAGAGGGTTATGAGTCTTTGTACAGGAGGGGGAGGTGATCTGTGCCATCATCTATTATGAATGGTGGATCCTGTGTTATCTGCTGTATATAGAGGTGTTATCAGTCATTGTACAGGAGGAGGTGAGCTGTGATATCACCTATTGTGAATGGTGGATCCTGTTTTATCTACTGTATATAGAGGTGTTATCAGTCATTGTACAGGAGGAGGTGAGCTGTGATATCATCTATTGTGAATGGTGGATCCTGTGTTATCTACTGTATATAGAGGTGTTATCAGTCATTGTAAAGGAGGAGGTGAGCTGTGATATCACCTATTGTGAATGGTGGATCCAGTGTTATCTACAGTATATAGAGGGGTTATCAGTCATTGTACAGGAGGGGGAGGTGATCTGTGCATCATCTATTATGAATGGTGGATCCTGTGTTATCTATTGTATATAGAGGTGTTATCAGTCATTGTACAGGAGGAGGTGAGCTGTGATATCACCTATTGTGAATGGTGGATCCTGTTTTATCTACTGTATATAGAGGTGTTATCAGTCATTGTAAAGGAGGAGGTGAGCTGTGATATCACCTATTGTGAATGGTGGATCCAGTGTTATCTACAGTATATAGAGGGTTATCAGTCATTGTACAGGAGGGGGAGGTGATCTGTGCCATCATCTATTATGAATGGTGGATCCTGTGTTATCTATTGTATATAGAGGTGTTATCAGTCATTGTACAGGAGGAGGTGAGCTGTGATATCACCTATTGTGAATGGTGGATCCTGTTTTATCTACTGTATATAGAGGTGTTATCAGTCATTGTACAGGAGGAGGTGAGCTGTGATATCACCTATTGTGAATGGTGGATCCTGTGTTATCTACTGTATATCGAGGTGTTATCAGTCATTGTACAGGAGGAGGAGGTGAGCTGTGATATCACCTATTGTGAATTGTGGATCCTGTGTTATCTACTGTATATAGAGGTGTTATCAGTCATTGTACAGGAGGAAGAGGTGAGCTGTGACATCACCTATTGTGAATGGTGGATCCTGTTTTATCTACTGTATATAGAGGTGTTATCAGTCATTGTACAGGACGAGGAGGTGAGCTGTGACATCACCTATTGTGAATGGTGGATCCTGTGTTATCTATTGTATATAGAGGTGTTATCAGTCATTGTACAGGAGGAGGAGGTGAGCTGTGATATCACCTATTGTGAATGGTGGATCCTGTGTTATCTACTGTATATAGAGGTGTTATCAGTCATTGTACAGGAGGAGGAGGCGAGCTGTGATATCATCTATTGTGAATGGTGGATCCTGTGTTATCTACTGTATATAGAGGTGTTATCAGTCATTGTACAGGAGGAGGAGGTGAGCTGTGATATCACCTATTGTGAATGGTGGATCCTGTGTTATCTACTGTATATACACCATGTTCCAAATTGTTATGCAAATGTTCTTTTTCTCTGATTTTCCTAAATGGTCTGTACAAATGACAGTCAGTGTAATAAAAGTCATCACTTGTTAGAGTATACATCGAATTTTATTGAATAAACCTCCCAATGATAACAGTATAATCTTCAAAATGAAAAAAAAACTCTAAATGCACTGTTCCAAATTATTAGGCACAGTATAGTTTCTAAACATTTAATATGTTTGAAAGAACTGAAAATGCTCATTTGTTGAATTTGCAGCATTAGGAGGTCACATTCACTGAAATAAAAAGCTATTTAACTCCAAAACATCCTAACAGGCCAAGATACATGGTAACATAGGAAGCTTTATTTGATCTTGTCGAGCCCCAGGCCCTGGGGTACTCGGGTACCAGGCTCGGTGGGAATGCTTGGGATGTCACGGGTGGCAGCGCCTGAGCCCGTGGCCTGGGTGACACTTCAAAAAGGGTGTATTTACAGGGGATAAGAGTTTGTCATGTGACACCACCTGTAGTACCTGGTGATGGGTCACCAGCGCCGCCACAGTCCGCTGGAGGTAGACGGTATTGCGGCTCAGTTGGCAAAGCTCCCTAGAGGCGGAGCTATTCCTCCTGGGCAGCGTTCCTGCAAGGGAACAGGTAGATGTAGAAACTCACACACAGGCAAAGTCACTTTCTCCTGGGTACTTTACAGTCAACTCGTAACAGCGTCATACAAAATTCACAGTCCAGCATCAGATGTTAAAATAATAGGTAGCTCTACGGGTGGCTGCAAGTTGATCCCAGGTGGTATGGTGGAACCCGTAGTGTACCTTAGTTGATGAACCCGTTTCCTTTCTTCCCCGCCTAGGATGGGCCTATTCCTAATGGCTCCGTGTAGGTAGTATTGGGGGTCCTCTCCCTCGTGGTGAGGAAGCAGGCAGACTGCTCCATCTGGCAGGGTGCTGTGGCGATATACGGACCACAGCAGCCGGTTGCCGACTGCAAAGATGGACTTTGGCTGGATCCTCAGGCCCGGCGTTCCTGTGGTAAACTGGAGAATCCCCTAGAGTATGGTCGCTCCAATCTGGGGACCTCCCTTTCTCTCTAGGTCCTCGACTCCGCTCGTCGGGCGCCCTCTTTCAGGATCTCCTCAAGACCCCTTCTCCTTTCCTCAGCTTGAAACCTACAGGGTAACCCTTCCGCCTTGTTCCACACTCTTTCCAACTGTTCTGACTCCTCTCCTCCTCCTCCCTCATTGGTTCCATGGCGCTTTACATTAGAAGTGGGGGTAACAAGGACAAATACAGTACATATGAACAATGAAGGCTTGCTGATACACAATGGGAGAGGACCCTGTCCACGAGGGCTCACAGTCTACAGGGGTGGGAGAGGACACAATAGGAGGGGAAGCGCCAAGCGTGTGGTGGAGTGGCGCTGGAACTCATCATAGGTTGTAGTCTTGTTGGAATAGATGAGTTTTCAGGTTCTTTTTGAAACTCCCAAGGGAAGGTGAGTGTCTGATGTGCTGGGGGAGAGAGTTCCAGAGTATGACGGAGGCGCGGGAGAAGTCTTGTATGCGGTTGTGGGAGGATGAGATAAGGGGTGAGGAGAGGAGGAGTTCTTGTGAGGAGCGCAGGTTGCGTGCAGGTAGGTATCGGGAGACCATGTCAGAGATGTAAGGTGGGGACAGGTTGTGGATGGCTTTGTATGTCAGGGTTAGGACTTTAAATCGAGATCTCTGGGGGGGTGGGGAGCCAGTGAAGAGCTTGGCAGAGGGGGGCGACCAGGGGAATAGCGAGGAGGCAGGTGGATTAGATGGGCAGCGGAGTTTAGGATAGAGTGGAGGGGTGAAAGGGAGGAAGCGGGGAGACCAGTGAGCAGTAGTTGCAGTAGTCAAGGCGGGAGATAATGAGGGCGTGAACAAGAGTTTTGGCAGTGTCATGATTAAGGAAGGAGCGGATCCGGTAGATGTTCCTGAGTTGGCGTCGGCAGGAGGTGGTGAGGGCTTTGATGTGGGGCTTGAAGTAGAGGGAGGAGTTGAGGGTAACCACAAGGCACTTGGCGTGGGGCACTGGGGAGAGAGAGCACTTGTTGACTAGGATGGACAGGTCTGGTAGAGGGGAAGGGCGGCTGGGGGGAAGATGATGAACTCTGTTTCTTCCATGTTCAGCTTGAGGAAGCGAGCACAGAAGAAAGATGAGATGGCAGACAGGCATTGGAGGATTTTAGACAGAAGGGAGGTGATATCGGGGCCAGAGAGGTAGATCTGGGTGTCATAGAGATGGTACTGGAGGCCATGGGACTCAATGAGTTGCCCTAGGCCGAGGGTGTAGATGGAGAAGAGTAATGGCCCCAGAACCGACCCCTGGGAGACGCCGATAGTAAGGGGGTAGGAGGAGGAAGAGGTGTGGGAGTGGATGACGCTGAAAGTGCGGTCTGTAAGGTATGAGGAGATCCAAGAGAGGGCGAGGTCAGTGTTATGAAGGGATTCTAGGATTTGAAGTAGGAGAGAGTGGTCGACCGTGTCAAAGGTGGCAGAAAGGTCAAGGAGGAGGAGGACCGAGTAGTGTCGTTTACTCTTCGCGGTCAGGAGGTCGTTGGTGACTTTGGTTAGGTGTGTTTCAGTGGAGTGTTGAGGTCGGAAACCGGATTGTAGATGGTCGAAGAGGGAGCAGGAGTAGGTGGGAGGACAGTTCAGAATGGACGTGTTGTTGAAGTAATTTGGATGCGAAAGGGAGGAGAGATATGGGGCGGTAGTTAGCAACAGATGATGGGTCGAGGGAGGGTTTTTTGAGAATGGGTGAGATTAAGGCATGTTTGAAGGATGAGGGAAAGACTCCGGTAGTGAGTGATAGGTTGAAGAGGTGGGTTAGGGCAGGGATGAGGACTGCGGTGAGGTTTGGGATGAGGTGGGAGGGGAGTGGGTCGAGGGCGCAGGTGGTGAGGTGAGATCGTGACAGGAGGAAGGAGAGCTGATCTTCAGTCACGTTGGAGAAGCTGGGGTGGGTCGGGGGGGCGTTGGGCCAAAGCTTTCTCTAATTTTGTCAATGTTTTATTTGAAGAAGGTGGCAAAGTCATCGGCGGAGATGAGGGGGGAAAGAGGAGGTGCCGGGGGTCGGAGTAGGGAGTTGAAGGTTTTGAATAGTTGCTTGGGGTTTCGGGACAGTGTGTTGATTAAGGAAGAGAAGTGGGTTTGCTTAGCGGCGGTGAGTGCATCTTTGAAGTTGGAGAGGGATTGATTGTACATGGTGAGGTGGGCCGCGGAGCGGGATTTCTTCCATCTCCGTTCGGCTACCCTGGATGCTCGACATAGTTCTTTTGTGAGAGAGGTAAGCCAGGGTTGCCTGTGTGTGCGGATTTTGGTGTGTGTGAGGGGGGCGGCATGATCAAGAGCCGCAGTTAGTGTGGAGATATAGAGGGTGGTGGCAGCTTTGACGTCAGGTGAGGAGGCGAGGTCAGTGAGAGGGAGGAGGGAGTGAGAGAGTGAGTTGAAGTCGATAAGTTTAAGGTTTCTGTGGGGGTGACTGAGTTTCCGCAGGGGGGGCGAGGTAGAGGGAGAGAGCGCAGAGAAAGTCATCAGATTGTGGTCAGACTGGAAGAGGGGTGAGTTTGAGAGGTCGGTGAGGGAACAGAGGCGGGTGAAGATAAGGTCAAGCATATGGCCGTCTTTATGAGTGGCTGAGGAGGACCATTGGGAGAGGCCGAAGGAGGTGGTCAGTGATAGGGGTCGAGAGGCGGCCGTGTCGGGGGTGTCAATGGGGATATTGAAGTCACCCATGATGATGGTAGGGATGTCTGAGGAAACAAAGTGGAGAAGCCAGGTGTTGAAGTGGTCGAGGAAGGGGGCGGTGGGTCTCGGGAGGCGGTAGATGACTGCGAGCTGGAGGTTGCAAGGGGAGAAAATGCAGACTGAGTGCAGTTCGAAGGAGGGGAAGGAGATGGAGGCGGTGTAGTTGGGGTGAAGGAGCAGCTGGCGGACAGGAGTATACCTACACCACCGCAGCAGGTGTTACTTAGGCAGGGTGTGTGAGAAAGAGTAAGTCCGCTGTAGGAGAATGCAGTAGGGGAGGCTGTGTCAGTGGGGGTAAGCCAAGTTTCGGTGATGCCAAGGAATTTGAGTTTGTTGGTGATGAAGAGGTTGTGGGTGAAAGAGAGTTTGTTGCATACCGAACGGGCGTTCCACAGTGCTCCAGGCAGGAAAACTGGGGTTGGGTGAATGGGTATAAGGTTGTGGGGGTTGCAAAAGTTTGTGATGGGGGATGGGTATGTGTGGGAGGTGGGTGGATGGATGTGGTGGGGGGTCCAGTATTGGGGGATATGTCGCCTGCGAGTAGAAGAAGCAGCGAGAGGGTTAGAAAGTGGGAGCAGGAGAGTCTGCGTGGTGGCCGTGTGTGTGTGGAGGAGAGGGACTGGGTGTGGAGGAATGGTTCGGAGAAAGGGGTGAGATGGATGGGTAGGAAGGAGGGAGAGATCACTACGGCTTTGGTGGGTGGAGGGATGTTCAGGGTTAGAAGGAAGTGAAGTAGGATCGGGGTGAGGGTGAAAAGGAGGGGAAACATTGTGGGTAGCAGTTAAGTGTGCATATTTTAGCGGTAAGGTATCGCAAGGGTGGGATGGGGCAGGGGAGGTGCGTGGACCAGGCAGGAGCAAGGTAGGCTAGGGGATGGGTCGGGTTGGGGGGGAGGTTGCCGGGTCAGGGGAGGGTGACGATGAGTGAGGATGGGGAGGGGGGCAGGCAGAGCTGAGGGGCAGCCGAGAACAGGGTGCAGTCAAGAATAGCACACGGAGGAGGGTATGATGTGGCCAGGAGAGGGGTGCAGTTAGGGGGTGGGGTGCAGCCTGGGATGGGATGCAATCATGGATTTGACTAGCCAGGGGTGAGGTGTAGCAGGAGGTGGAAGACAGCTAGGGAAGTGGTGCAGCCAGGGACACAGAAAAAGCTAGGGATGAGATGCAGCCAGGGATGCGATGTTGCCGGGGGTGAGGTGCCACTAAGGGCAAGATGTAACCAGGGGCGAGGTGCAACCAGGGGCGAGATGTAACCAGGGGCGAGGTGCAGCCAGGGGCGAGGTGCAGCCAGGGGCGAAGTGCAGCCAGGGGCGAAGTGTAGCCAGGGATGAGGTGCAGCCAGGGGCGAGGTGCAGCCAGGGGTGAGGTGCAGCCAAAGGTGAGATGCAGCTAGGGGTTGAGATGCAGCCAAGAGTGAGATGCAGTGAGGGGTGGGATGCAGCCAGGGGGAGAAGCAACCAGAGGCGAGAAGCAGCTGGGGATGAGATGCAGCAGGGATGAGGTGCAGTCACTGATGAGATGATGGGATGAGATGCAGTCACGGAGAAGATGAGATTGCAGCCGTGGATGAGATGGGGTGCGGCACGGGATGAGATGCGACACAGGATGAGATGGGATGCGGCGCAGGATGAGATAAGATGCGGCACAGGTCACTGATGTGTGCAGCCGGGCAGATCAGAGCAGAGCTGTGCTGCTGCTCTATGGTGTGTCGGCTCCCGGGGCTTACAGATGCTTGAGGCCAAGGACAGGACCAGAGAGGCAGCACAAACAGTGTGCGGCACCAGCCCTGGCTTATCAAGCGGCGGTGGAAGGCAGAGGCTGCGGTCCGGGTTGCAGCTGCAGGGTGCACCAGGTCAGGGCTGACACCGCTATGTCCCGCTGTGTTTAGGAGCCGGGAGAGGGGGAACCGGCGCTCAGTGGCTGGGAGGATTAGCCGGCAAGATGGTGCAGTTTGTGCGGCAGCGATCTCCTCAGCACCCGCCGGCTGTCAGGTACTCATGGATCTCGGGTCCCCTCCGCTTGGTCACAGTCGGGGGTGCCCGGTCGGGTGCTTGTGGTCAGAGGGGTCCCTTTGTAGCCAAGCGGCCTTGGCGCTCTCCTCCTCTGGTGGGCCCAGGTCAGGCCTCAGGTCATCCGTCCTCCGCTGCGGCTGCTCTTTCCCTGTCGAATCAGGGCACGTTGGAGGGTGCAGCTGAACGTAGGCTGTGATTATTGTCCGTGAAGTCATGAGTTCTCTTGGGTAATCAGCTCCTTGACTAAGCTGACAGCCGGGTCAGTGTCTTGTGTCTCGTTCCACTCATGGTGAGGTAACGGGTTTAGCATTGGCCCACGATGTTGCTGGTAAGTTTGCCGACACTGGGATGCACTGGGGCAATGGAAGGCGGGTAGCTCTATCTCTTCCAGCTCATCCACATCTTCTCCCATATCTGGTAAGTGAGGCATCCTCAACAAGGCATCAGCATTAGCGTTCTTATGACCTGGCCAGTACTTGATGGTAAAGTTGTAGTTTGATAACCGGGCCATCCAGGGTTGCTCCATTGCACCTAACTTCGCGGTATCCAGGTGTGTAAGAGGATTATTGTCCGTGAAGAAAGTGAACTTCACAGCCGCCAGGTAATGCTTGAACTGTCCTGTGATGGCCCAGACTAAGGCCAGGAATTCCAGCTTGAAGGAGCTGTAGTTCTCAGGGTTTCTTTCTGTCGAACGGAGCTTCCTGCTGGGGTAGGCAATCACACGCTCCTTGCCATACTGTTTTTGTGACAAGGCAGCTCCTAACCCCACGTTGCTGGCATCGGTATACAGCAAGAAGGGTGAGTTGTAGTCATGATAGGCCAGGATCTCGTCTCCAGTCAGGGTCTCTTTCATCTGTTTGAAGGATTCTTTTTATTTCTCACCCCATTCAAACGGGGACTCTGGACTTGCCCTTCTTGGTCTGGCTACCTCTCTAACGGTAGTTGGTTCTGGCCATTCCTTGATGACGGTTATCTTCTCAGGGTCTGGTGCCACTACTTCTGCGCTGACCACATGCCCGAGATACTGGACTTTTGGTTTTAGCAAATGGCATTTGGATGGCTTCAGCTTCAACTTAGACAGTGCTTCAAACAACTCTGCTAGATGTTGTAGATGCTCTTCATAGGTTTTGGAGTACACTATGACGTCATCCAGTTAGAGTAACACAGTCACGAAGATCCGGTGCCCCAGGCAACACTCCATCAATCTTTGGAACGTTCCAAGTGCATGCTGTTAAACTCACACAGGTCCATATGTGTTGTGAACACGGTCTTCTTCCAGTCTTCTTCTGCAACGGAAACCTGCCAATACCCACTAGTAAGATCTAGGTTTGAAAACTAATTAGCAGTCTTTAATGCAGCAAGTGACTCTTCTATGCAGGGTAATTGGTAAGCATCTTTATGGGTGATGCAATTTATTTGTCTGTAATCTACATACATTCTCATACTACCATCTTTCTTTTTAACCAAGACAAATGGAGCTGCCCAGGGACTACAACTATTTCTTATGACCCCTGCGTCCTTCATGTCCTGCAACATCTCCTTGGCACGTTGATAATGAGCTGGTGGTACAGGCCTATATCGCTCTTTAATGGGTGGATGGTCACCTGTGGGTATATGGTGCTGTACCCCTTTTATCCTCTCAAAATCAAGTGGATGCTTACTAAAGACCCGTTCCTACTCCCAGACTACCCGATAGACACCTTGCTTCTGGTGGGATGGAGTGGAATCAGTACCTATATGTAGCTCCTGACACCCAGTCCTCCAGCTGTCCCTTGGAATTGTTGTCCTCCGCTGAGTCTGGCAAGGTCTAGGGTTCCATTGTATGTATGGAATTGTTATCTATAGAGAGCAGCTTGGCAACAGTGGAATATCTGGGCAGTTTGACCTCTTCTCCACAGTTTAATATACGGACGGGTACCCTCCCCTTGCGTAAATCAACCACCCCCCTTAGATGTCAGTATTTTAGGCCTACTTTCTGAATACATGGGCTCTACCATTGCCTGCTTATCCTGTCCTCTGAAGCCTATTGCTCTTCGACACCAGATCATCATTTCACTCTTTGGGGGTACCACAATGGGAATCGGGTCTGTCACCCGTACACTACCAATTTCACCACCGGACAGATTTACCTATTGTTTGCGCAGGAGGGCTCTGATCTCCTTCTGTAGAACTTTCTGCTGCCCAGCATTGGCAGTGTCTGCAATCTGTCGGAGTAAAAAACACTTCATCCAGAGAATTTCCAATCACATTTGTACCAAGTATGACATGCGGGTCCCTATCATTAGGGTTAGTTTTTACCACAATGAGTCCTTGGTCCTTTAACTCCATCCTCCCCACTTTTTATTGTTACCTCTCTAACCCCTACTAGGTTTGAAGAATAAATTGTGGGGTTAGGATCTGGAGGAGTAAGTTTATCATCAGACCAAAATCTTTTGTAAAGGATATGTGGTATTGTAGTCACTTGTGAGCCAGTGTCTAGCAGTGCAGGAGTGGGACTACCTTCTAGTATGACCGGCAGGTACGGCAGTCCTGTCACATATCTATCACACCAGTCTGGTGGGCCTGATCGATCTATTCCTGGGTGTTGGTCCTCGGCCCCATGGACTGCTGGTTTAAAGTGCACTGCCTGGCTAAGTGGCCCTTCTTGTTGCAACGACGACAGATGGGTTCTCTGTAGAGCTGTAATGATCGTTGGTCCTCCTTTCTTCCTTTCATCCATGGGATGTCCTTGGGGCTGTCGGCGAGCTGGATCTTCTTCGATGGCTTGGTCTCTGGCTTTGGCTGTAAAGCCTTTAATAACACCATGGCCATGTCTTTACTTAGCTGACGCACCTCAGCGCGCAGATTATAGTCACCAGGGATCACAGCCTGCATATTAGTCTCAGCAAATGGTGAGGAAGGAGGTGTCACTTGTTGAAGAGAGGAACTGGCTTGCCACAGCTGAGGTGCAGGATCGGAAGTTGTCAGGGGTTGCAGTACTTTGATGTTCCGGTCCTTCAGGATGGCAAAGTCTGCATCAGGGTGTTCTAGGGCACACCAACGCACTAGCCTGCTATCATGAAATGACCATAACCCCTGAATAAATTATTCAATCATCATTTTATTTTCATCCTGCACACTGGCCGGGTCTACCTGTTTTAGGGTCCGCAGCCCCTCCTGGAGGCGTAAGGTGTAGTCTCTAATACTGTCTTGCGGCCTTTGTTTACAGTTGTAATCTCATTCTTTGCTCAGCCTTGGTGCGGTTCTCAAAAACAGCTTTCAGTTTATCAAAGATTGTTGTTGCTGATTCCTGATCTGCCTCTGACCAGGTTTCATTTTCAACCTCTGCTGCACCTGTTAATTGTCCCATCACAATAGACACCCGCTGCTTGCCTGTCATAGCATATATTTTAAGTACAGTGCATATTTTTCCTTTGAACCTAGCCAAGGTATCTGGTTTGCCATCATACTGTGTTAACCACATTGCTCCCGGGAGATACGGTAGAGAGATCGGCATGATCAGTGCCACAGGTGCAGGTGCTGCAGCCCCTCCACCGGCTGAGGTCCCGGCTGGGGGTTCGCCTGGAAGTGCATCGTTAGCAAGGTTTGGGTCGGGAACGATTGCATCCCCGGTGCATCCATTCTTGCTCCCCCCTAGTGAATTGCGGCCAGTCTCTGAAAAAGAAAAGCAATCAGTGAATCACAGGCAGGAAGTGGAGCACTTGGGTATTTCCAGATCGGGTCGCTGCGTTTAGGCAGTTCTTGGCAGAGTGAGGGGCAGGGCTTGTCTTTGCGCCCTTAAAGCCATTACGCCCCCTTTCTTCCTGCTCTGTGGTGCAATAATGGCGGCCTGATATTAACAGTTCCCAATCACAATCAATACACGGCACACAGTACCCAGTAATACCGGGCACTGTTCATGACACCAGATGCTGACCCACCCCAAAGTCGTGGGAACCCGGTCCCGTGCGGTTGCAATATGGAAAATGTCACGGGTGCCTTGCCTGAGCCCGTGGCCCTGGTGGTCACTGAAAAATGGCAAAAAGAAAAAGAAAAAAATAAAATAGAGTCTCATGACGCTACCTACGGTGTCCAGTGATGGCACCGTCGCTGCTGCAGACCTCTGGGGATGATGAATGGGCAGCCAAATGATAACACTCACCGTATGTGGAGCATGGTCCCCGGGGCAGTGTGGTAGGATTGGGATTTCACACAGGGAGGTGGCTTTGCAGGTGGGATACTGGTATAGTCTCTGGGTTGGATAGGGTCAGGGTTTGGAAGAACTGACACACACACTGGGATCTGTTTCCATACCTTTTACTGGTGATAAAGCAGGCACTGTCCAGGTACACTCCGGGTAGTCGGGAAGCACTTCAGGATCTCCACATCCAATGAGTTTTGAATCCTCCTTGTCCCTGCTTGTGTGTCTAGGTCCTAATCTGTCTGAAACCCTGGTCTTACCTCTCCTGTGCTCTTCACTTGTATGGCAGGCATTGAAAACCTGTTGTTGGGTACCGCTTCTCTCCTGCAGTCCCTGGCTCTCTTCAGTGCTGTGCCACAAGTGTCCCCAGAAGACTAAAGTCTTCCGGTTCTCCGGTGCTTTCTCTGCTGGGCTGTCTGACCCTTGCAGACTCCGAATTCGGTATCTGGGTTGCTTCTTGGGTGAACCGGTATGGCTCCTCTGCCCCCAATCTGCTTCTCACCTCCGACCCTCACTCTCAGGTTCTCCTGCTAGGTCCTGGTAAGGCCCCCCTAGCGTGGCTCCGTTCACCAGGTGTCTTCCTCAGTGGTGCTCCACAGTGAACTGCTTAAATCATAGGGGACCTTGCCTGAAGGCGGCAAGTAGAGCTCGCCCTTCAAGTCTGGGGTGGAAGGTGTTGCATGTGTAGGGTTACCTGATGTGGAAATCCCTCTGTGCACGAGGTGGTTCTGTGTCACTTACCCGCAGGGGTGCCACACCAGCATCTCACTGACCTGGAGTTTGGATAGTGTTGGGTGTGTGTTGGGGGATCTCAGCAAAGTTTTCCCTTCGTACCTGTGAGCATGATGCCACACTTATTGGATAGGTGCAATAACATAATGGCGACCGAACCACAGGGGCGCCACAAACGCATAACATAATACATAATACACTTTACATTATAACAATAACATTGGTGTCTTCAAGGATACGCATACCCCCAATCTTCCTGTTTTTCAAGGGGTCACAATGTAACTAATTTATAGGCCTTCCCATTTGGATTGGGACCAGGGGGCTTAAAAATGTCTCACAAAGAGGGATATAAATATCTCAGATGGAAATACCTGCTAATCTAACAATGTATCTGTGGTGCCCCACCGATCAGACCGCCACCAGGGGGTACTGCAGTTCTCCCTTAGCAGGAGGGTAGTGCTCCTGTTCTCTAGGTACCTGGATGGTGAAGATGAGACCCGCACCACACACACACACCCTTAGAACCGCGGGAGGGGATGGTGGGTGGACCCCGGGGGGAGGACCCAGTCTCAACCAGGGGGAACAAGGGAGTGTGAAGAGAGTCAGGACGAGAACAGCTAAGAAGTAGGAGGTTGGAGGTGCTAGCACCTGTGGGCTGGAGCACGGTCACGCTTGCCCCGGAAGGGAACAACTGATGGGAGTGGAAGAAGAATAGAGCCCTCGGGGTACGGAGCAAGACATAGATCCCCATACGCCCATATCTGGCAAGGGAACAGAGGGGCTGGTGGAAGACACAGGGTACTGGCCCTGAATATGGCGCGGATGCTGTATAACCAAACCATTGAAACCGTAGGCCCCAAGTTCATAATGGGTGCTGTGGACGAACACCCAACACAACTTAGAGAAGGCGGCCGAACTAGGGAGCAGTACCAGGGAGCGGTACACCTGAGCACCCGTGGCTGTCGGTACCTGAGCTCTGTGTGCAGAGGCGGTGAGAGGAGAGGCGAGATGAACTAGGAGCGCTGAAAGTCCCACCAGAGAGGAGAAAACACCGTAGGAGCAAGGAACACCTAAGGCGGTCTCAACAACACTATCCCGGTTCTAGAGGAACCACTGAACCAGAGATTGGCAGAGGGAAGCACCCGGCGGCTTGGTTGAAACATTATAGTAAAGGTACAGAACTCCAACAGACGTGTGTGAGACTTTCATTAGCGGCGACCTCCGGCTGCAGAGGCCGCATGACATCCAGAGGTGCCAATGACTCAATAAACACCAGCCAAAGACCCTGAACTGACCTTCCTACTCACTGCCCTGGGGAACCGCTCCACCTGCGGGGAGCAAAACCACCAAAGCTGCCGGTCATCGTCCCCAGAGGTTCTGAAGCATCGGCGGCCACATGTAGCCGCACACCGCAGGTGGCGTCATAAATACCCCTATTCCCTGTCATCCCCGTCAGAATACCCCTCTTTTAAATGACACCGCCAGGGTCACGGGACCAGGTCTCGACCCCCGTCTGTACCCGCGAAAAGAATCGAGACGAATAACTGCTGCCCGGTTCCCGAGTACCCCGACCCTGGAGCGGGTGTGCCATATCCCTTGGACCAAAAAATGCTATTGGCTCTTCCACAAGCCTCGGCAGATAAACACAATATAGAAAACATACAGTATGAATATTAATGCACCCCAATAAACAAGCCAATAGTATAACTGCTGAAAAGTTTACAGAAGAAACAAATATAAAAAAGTCTAAAACTTAACAAATCTAAAAGCGCTGAAGGAACCCTGAGGGACAGCTGCTTGTCCACATATATCAACCACAAGGAAACCTGTGATGCTCGGAGATGAAATACCAGTAAGATACACAGCGGCTGCAAAGCAACTCGGCTACAAAGGAAGCAGTCTTCAAAGTCAGTTTACACAATAACTTCTTATCATGCTGAATAATGGATTAGAAAAGCATGGTTGTATTTTAGAAAAACAGGGCCACCCCTGCCAAAAGGTTGTTTGTGGTATTACAGCTCTGTCCAGTTTAGATCCATGGAGCACAACCCATAGACAGCCCCTGTACTCATAGACCTGCCAGACACCTGTCCAAGAAAGTTGTCAACCGTGATTTCAGTAGAGCCATCATGCCAGCTAATGGGTAGTAATGCTTGGTTACCTGTGATATCACTAAAAATCATGGAGTATCACTTTGCACAGTCGGACCAAGGAACCTCAACCCAATGTTGTATCACAAAGAGATGGTTCACGTTTAAAATCATTTACTTATAGCAGCAACATGGCAAATAATTATTTTCCACCACCCGGAGATCAAGTGTAGCTGTCATTTCAGAAGAACTTGCAACAGAATGTCTGGCTCCGCCTCTAACCTAATCTACTCCCGCCTTATAGAATCTTATGAGCACCAACTGTCATCTCAATTTAAATTGTAAGTGTTCTTTCAGGAGAACTTGCAGCAGAATGTCTGGCTCCGCCTCTAGCTCCTCCTACTCCCTCTTTGTAGAAACTTATGAGCACCAACTGTCATCTCCATTCAAATTGTAACTGTTCTTTCAGGAGAACTTGCAGCAGAATGTCTGTCTCTGCCTCTAGCTCCTCCCTCTCAATAGAACTTTATGAGCACTGTATGGGTTTTCTATGCCTCTGTATGCAATTGAAACCGGCATTATGTCCTGGACCTGGCGACAATAAGATGGCGGAATTAGCTTGGCTACAGGGCGGAGGAAAGGTGCCCAGTCAAAAAATAGTAATACTAATAATTAAAGAGACGACGGGCATCATCTTTATGTGATTGCATACAAAGTCATAAAAACCCACACATGCAGCGTAATACCACTAGTAGAGGCACACGGTTAGGACCCAATAAGATGAGAAGCACCTTGGCGCGGTTATTGGGCACTTTCGCAGTGGCCACTACTAATGCTAAGTGTTCTCAAGTTTCCTTGTATTCTCAAGCAGTTTTTGCCATGTCATTTTCCCTATATCTGTATTAGCTGTGCAGACAGCCCTGCTATTCATTCTTAGCCATTTTGCTATTTCACATATCTTACAATGTGTAGAGTTGGAGCTGATATATTTCATTTGCATGACTCCTCTTTAGTTTTGCATGCTCTACACAGAGGTAGTAAAGTAGTCACTAATCAAGAATTAAAACTATCTCGATAGCATACTAATCCATTTCTACATTGCAGAGGAATTTGAAATTTTATCCATATGTAAATTAGACTGCAAGTGCAATGAGCATGCAGTGGCAGTCCATGACTCCTCTTCAGTCCTACATGCCCCACAAAGAGGTAGTGAAGTAGTCACCAATCAAGAATTAAAACTGTCCCGATAGCATATGGATACATTTCTTTATTGCAGAGAAATCTATCATTTTATCCATATGCATATTAGACTGCAAAAGCACAGAGTGTGCACTTGCAGTCCATGAACCGCTTCAGTGCTATCTGCCCCATGCAGAAGTATTGAAGTTGTCACCGATTAAGAATTAAAACTGTCTCGATAGCATATGGATCCATTTGTTCATTGCAGAGAAATCTGTAATTTTATCCAAATTAGACTACAAGTGCACAGAGCGTACACTTGTGACTCACCGTGGGCCGGGACTCCGGTTTAAACAGGCGATTCTTCTTCCTTCCTTGTCACGGGTGGACCGCGCCTGCCGGCAGTGGGGCCCGGTGTAGTGCAGATCAAAATGAAGACGTCTTGGTGGAACAGATTAAAAGGGTTTTTTTTAATTTATTCGTGACGCCACCTATGAGTAGATTCGGTAAGGGCTACCGACGCTGCGGAGCCCCCGGGGGATGGATAGCAGCAAGATGTTACGCTCCCCACAGGCTGAGCGGTAGTCCCCGGAGGCTGGAGCTGCTCAAGATGTTGTGCGGCAGCTGCGGTTACCTTTCAGTGCGGACGGACAGTTCATAAGGAAGCACAGACACAGAAAGTCTCTATAACGGGTCTTTACTGTAACCAGTAGGCAGTACATGGCATACAGTGGTTGAGTAGTAGACCGGGTGGACTCAGCAGTGATAGTGTCCCTCAGAGATCCGCAAGTGTTCCTCCTTTCTACCTAACTTGGTTGCCAGCGTCGCCCAGGAATACCAGGTCGGGTACGGGGAGGCTGCTTCAATGCCCTATCCATGATGTACGTTCTGGATTCTTTGGGGAGCCTTGGATCCCTCAGTGGGTACACCGCTGGTTAGACGACTGGAAACTGGCTGGTGGTGGGGTGCTCCTGTAAAGCTGGTCCTCCACTCTTCTGGTTCGCGTGACAGAGTTGAACTGCTGCCAGCTTCGGTACCAGTGAACCGGCTGTAAGTTGTGGGCACGGGAGTCTTTTGGGAACCCGTGTAGATAATGCCCAATCCCGGTAGTTAAGGCCTCAGGTGCTGACACCCGACCGGTGACGGCCCAGGGGCCCGCACGGGGTGCAGAGCCCCCGCTCCTCTCCAAGCTCTGTGTTCTAGGCTCTGCTCTAGACCCCAGGCTATTCTCCTCTCTGGTCTAGATTATTGTGTTCTGCTACACTATCCTAACACTCCACCCACCAGGACCTAGGATTGGCCCTCTGTTCTAGGTGTTGCATGTTGGGTTGGATCTCAAAGTTAACTATATCACTGCTATGTCAGAGAATATTGCGGCTGCAATACTCCCTTGTGACGCACTCGTGGCGCGGCGCCACACTCCCCCTTGGTTAAATAAGCTTGTCCCCAAGCGTCACACTACTCACATTACAGAGGTTTTTGTATTTTTATAACATATATGACACACTTTTATTAAAATGAAAACAGGTAAAGGCATGCTTTGGTGACATAAGCAAAGAAACAGGTAATCACTTTGTGCGGACCCGGCGTGCGGTCGGCTGTCCTTTAACTAGAGTCCAGGCTGTAGCCGCAAGATCTCACAGTCAGTGATTAACGGGAACAGAGTCATTGAGGGAGTTCAAGTCTTTTGAATCACTGGCACGGAGCATGATGGCGCACCCGGATAGCGAACCACCCATCTGCACAAGCGTAGCGCTCGTAGGTGATAATATCGCCCCGGTATAGGTCGCGATCGGGATGTCCTCTTGGCAAGTTTGACTCAACGTCCCGGCGCCCCACAAACACCTCCTCATTCAAACCCACCTCCCAAGCGAACCCCCACCCGGTATGTAAATTAAAGGTGGAAATTCTACCTTCACGGCGGAGTTCAGCAGGCAGCGGCGGCTGGCGGCGAGCCTCGGCACGGGCCTCCATGTTGGCGCGTTCTCGGGCTTGCCACTGCTCTCGTCGTCTCTGGCGTACATCTCCGTCGTTACGGCTCGGGGTGTAGAGATGAGTAGCGGAGCTGGTGGTTTGGCGGGAAGCTTGAACTTGGCGGGCTGTCTGGATCGGCACCCGGTGGAACGGCACAGGGGAAGGTGTCGGCATTGCACCCGACCAGTGTACCCGAGCTGTATGCCCGGTAGGAAGTTCTTCGTTGTCTCCCCAAGCGAACCCGGTGTCGAAATCCTCAGCGGTGCTGTGGGTCTTGTCGTCATCCTCTCCGACCTCTTCCTTGATGACCACATCAGGCTGCTCGATGGTGAGAGATGTTGAAACTAGTTCCGTTGTACAACGGGGCGGTGGTGCTGCGGATCCTTCCGTAGGGACGTCCTGCAGGGCTTCCAGGCTGCCTGCCTCTTCATCTGTTTCCGCAGGTAAAGGTGTTTCAATCCCGGTTACCAGGTAGGCCTCGGCAATAGCAAGGGAAGCCTCCGGTACGGGGATAAAACAGGCGACAGTCTCTGTATTGGCGAAACATGTCGCGGGTTCCTCAGTGGGAACCTGGTAAAGGTCAAGTTCTTCTATGGAGCGTGTTATGAGCTCCGGCTCAAGAACGGGATCGGTTGCGATATTAGTCGCTGGAATGGGTCGAATTGCGGCCTCCACCGGAATGATGCAGTCGATTAGCTCTGTTGACGAAGCAGGACAGGTGGTAGGCGACGGTGAGGCAGTTGAGAAGCTGGTGACGTCGTCTGGGCTTGGAGTAGCGGTACCCGGTCGGCTCTGCTGCATCGCATGGTGTAGTCTTCTGCCTAGGGTCGCGCTCCAGCTGCGAATCGTCCATTCCACAGTTTCTAGTAACCCACCCGGAGGTCTTGTAGAGCCTCGAGCCAGAAGTCGGGGCTGCCGTCTATGGTAAGGGCAGGATCCGGACCCGGTTGGCTAATGGCTGCTCTGGCCTCTGCCTCGACCTCCCGCAATAGGTCTTGGAGTCTCACGCTGGACATTTTCTTCCTTGGAGGGAAACCACACCCGTTCAACCGGTAAGACGTTCTGGTAGAGCTGGTGAAGAAGTTCTGTCTCACTCCCATTTCCTGTGGGCTTTTGTAGTCCAATCGTGGGAAAAGTCTTTGGGGTCCGCCCCCATGGTTGATTCGAGCAATCAGGGCGGACAAAGAGTTTGGCGCCTTTTGTCTTTAGCCCTCCCACGATGAGGGGGGGGGTTGACTCACTCCTGGGCTTGCACGTGGCGGCTTCTTGTGGCGGGAACGCCATCTTGGGCGCCATCTTGGCCCAATGGTGAAAAGGCGGGAAAGTTCTTTTAGGGACGAACAAAGTCCAAATTGCAGACAATAAAGTCCATTTTAAGCACAATATACCCGTTGAGTAACAGGCCTGCTCGTATCCTGTTCGTGACGCCATTTTCTGACTCACCGTGGGCCGGGACTCCGGTTTAAACAGGCGATTCTTCTTCCTTCCTTGTCACGGGTGGACCGCGCCTGCCGGCAGTGGGGCCCGGTGTAGTGCAGATCAAAATGAAGACGTCTTGGTGGAACAGATTAAAAGGGTTTTTTTTAATTTATTCGTGACGCCACCTATGAGTAGATTCGGTAAGGGCTACCGACGCTGCGGAGCCCCCGGGGGATGGATAGCAGCAAGATGTTACGCTCCCCACAGGCTGAGCGGTGATCCCCGGAGGCTGGAGCTGCTCAAGATGTTGTGCGGCAGCTGCGGTTACCTTTCAGTGCGGACGGACAGTTCATAAGGAAGCACAGACACAGAAAGTCTCTATAACGGGTCTTTACTGTAACCAGTAGGCAGTACATGGCATACAGTGGTTGAGTAGTAGACCGGGTGGACTCAGCAGTGATAGTGTCCCTCAGAGATCCGCAAGTGTTCCTCCTTTCTACCTAACTTGGTTGCCAGCGTCGCCCAGGAATACCAGGTCGGGTACGGGGAGGCTGCTTCAATGCCCTATCCATGATGTACGTTCTGGATTCTTTGGGGAGCCTTGGATCCCTCAGTGGGTACACCGCTGGTTAGACGACTGGAAACTGGCTGGTGGTGGGGTGCTCCTGTAAAGCTGGTCCTCCACTCTTCTGGTTCGCGTGACAGAGGTGAACTGCTGCCAGCTTCGGTACCAGTGAACCGGCTGTAAGTTGTGGGCACGGGAGTCTTTTGGGAACCCGTGTAGATAATGCCCAATCCCGGTAGTTAAGGCCTCAGGTGCTGACACCCGACCGGTGACGGCCCAGGGGCCCGCACGGGGTGCGGAGCCCCCGCTCCTCTCCAAGCTCTGTGTTCTAGGCTCTGCTCTAGACCCCAGGCTATTCTCCTCTCTGGTCTAGATTATTGTGTTCTGCTACACTATCCTAACACTCCACCCACCAGGACCTAGGATTGGCCCTCTGTTCTAGGTGTTGCATGTAGGGTTGGATCTCAAAGTTAACTATATCACTGCTATGTCAGAGAATATTGCGGCTGCAATACTCCCTTGTGACGCACTCGTTGCGGGGCGCCACACTTGCAGTCCATGATTCCTCTTAATTCCTACCTACTCCACACCGACCACGGCTGCTTTATGGGCAGTGAAGATAGAGCCCATTATCTGTATGTGATGGCGCTTCCGGTCTCTTTTGCGATACATAATGTGTTCCATAAATCCTTGTTGAGGAAATTTGTCAAGCCCATGGTTCCGGCTGTGGCCCCTCCGGATTCGGTCTTGATTGATGGTGAGTTGGAGTATGAGGTTGAGAAGATGTTGGATACTCGTCTTTCAAGACGGAGGCTCCAGTACCTTGTTAAATGGCGGGGTTATGGCCAGGAGGAAAATTCTTGGATTTCTGCCTCGGATATTCATGACCCTGACTTGGTTCGTGCTTTTCATCTGACTCATCCTGGTAGGCCTGGGGGTTCTGGTGAGGGTTCGGTGACCACTCCTCAAGGGATGGGGGGTACTGTTGTGAATTCATTAAGGAGGAATTCTGGTTGTGAGCTCCCTCCGGTGGTTGTTGCTGGTAATGCAGCTGGCTGTGTGTTGGAGAGTTCCACAAATGATCTTGATGATTGGCAGTCAGGTTTGGATTGGAGCATATAGTGATTTGAAGCTGATCAGTCCTTGCCACTTGTGAATGTTCCTGGAGGTGTCCACACCTTTTCCTGGTTTCTCCTGGTCTGCTGAAATCCTTGCAAGCTAAGTGAATGGTTTTTGTTACTTTGTAGCGCACATGTTGTGTGCTTGTGCATCTGTTTTCAGTTTGTCTTGTTCCGAGTTGTGGGTTTGAAATTTAGTCTGCATATTTGTTTACCTGCTCTCAGTTAGGAAGTTTTCTTCCTGGACAGAAATTGCTATTCACTGTTATCTGCTATTTCAAGTATTGTTGGTATCGATACTTGGTTTATTCTAGTTTGATTCACAGAAGTTCTGCAGATATAGAGGGCAACGAGTCTTAGTGGACTCAGGGTTATTTTTTTATAGTATTTTAATGCTGACTGCAATAGTATTCTATCCTGTCTTTACTATATAACTATTATGGCCTCTTTTGCTGAACTCTATATTCTGCCAGTGTGTGTCTTTTCCTCTCCTGTTTTCCAGTTAATATCTGTGGGGGCTTGCTGCTCTTTTGGGGTTCTGCTCTGAGGCAAGATAGCTTTTCCTATTTTCATCTCTATGGGTAGCTAGTTCTCCGGCCGTGTTCAGGTGTCTAGGGCATGGTTAGTTACATTCCACGGCTACTTCTAGTTGTGGTATTTAGTCAGGTGTCGCGGTCAGTATAGTTACCAATGACTTCTGTGGAATCTTTATGTTACTCCTAAGTCATCGGCTCATAACACAGAACACAGCTTCTGTCTCTGTGCCTGAAAACTGAACCTCGGTTTGCAGGTGCACTTGCAGTCTAATTTCCTTTTGGGTGAAATTACAGATTTCTCTGCAATGAAGCAACGTAATGAAATGATATAGGTATCGTTTTAATTGTTGAATAGTTATCAGTATATTACTAGCTGAGGATGAACCTTCTCAAACGCTGCCGGCAGGTTACTTTTAAAGCTCCACGATCACTCCGAAGGTGGGGAGGAATAAGTATGCAAGCAGTGTTTTTCAGATTGTAATTCTAAAAAAATCTGATAAAAAGTAATGAAGTCCAAAGTTTTAAAATGTAGTTAAAGACACTATAGGTGTGAATACTTTACAATGACATTAAATGCATGATGGTGAACACTTGTGGAACCCATACTGGGTTTTCGTGAGTTTTTCACCTTTTCACAGCTCAAGTTGTGGTTGCCTGTATCCTCTATTAGTAAGTGGTAACATTTCTGTATAAAGGACTTGAAGTGGGTTACATCATGCTGCGAGGCGACAAGTAAAATAAATACATGGTAGTCACACGGTGAATGTCACAAAACCACAGGCATAAAGCTGCATAGAACTGATGTGACGGTGACACCTAATGGATTTCCAAAGTAGCAGTCAATGAATACTAGCAATTCAACGAACATCTACAAATAATATTAATAATTTATTTAGAGTGTATGTTTATTTTCACATAAAACAGATATGCATGCTCACATCCCCCTACAACAAATTAAAGCTACTTTTGGTGCAATATTAATATACCCAAGAATTACGGTATCCCAATCCTCCAGCCCTGAAACCTGCCACTCTTCAGTTCCTCTTTGTCAGCATTCTGGCAGCACTTTATGTATTGGAAGTTTCACTTTCCAGCATGTATTGCTCTTGACTTTGTCCAATTGCTTGCTCATTGTAACTAAACACTGGCTCCTCACCTCCTGCACATATGATCTTCCCCTGCACACAGGGTGACCATTAAGGTGGGGCGTGCAGAAATAAAAACGCCCAGGGACTGATAATTGTTGATGTTGACCGGCAAGAATGTCAGCCAATGATTACTCTAGGCACTAATGTAATTAAGCATTGTCCATCACAATCCTACTCCACACTGATGAGGGGCAACACCCCGAAACAGCTGTCTGTGGATGGATACCTGGCTTTGTTAATTCCCTTATCATATCCTTAACTCGTAACTGAGTGGGATATTGACTAAAAGGGCCACTTAATATGGTGGTTATGGTGGTCTCCGCAAGGAGTCCACCCCAGGGCTAGGTCCTTCCCTGGAGGAATATCTGGCTAGTCCAGTGTTTGAGACTCTTAATCGAGGCTCCACAGACTTCATTTGCAAATTCAAATTCCCAGGGGGCAAAGCATCATGGATTTCACTGTGTTTGAGCGCTTTAGCCGGCTGCCCGCAGTGTTTTCCTTGACTGGTCTCCCTGAGATTAGTGAGAGCTTTGTGATCTTATTTGAAGAAACTCTGTACTGAAGTCAATTGTTTTAATTGCATTTGTAATAAAGATGGAGATTTTTTTTTTTTTGGTCACTTCTATGATTCTGAGCAGTAATTTGCGACTAATGCTTAGCTTGAAGTGCTTTAAATCTATAGGGACATGTTGATATATAAGATGGCTGGAGGTGGTTTGGATTAGGCAGTTTAGCCTCTACTAGAAGATATAGTGAAGGGTGACGGGCAAAGAAACAGTGTCTGAGAGGAGGACAATGGAGAGCGACTGTGTGAGAAAGGCGGTTACGGGCAGAAGACTTTGAAGGGGCATTATTACATGTGAGAGGGTAGGTGTTAGGGCACTCTCTAGGTGAGGGGGATCATCAAAGCCCAAGGTCCGAGTGGGTACATGGACCTGGAGACCACAGACAGGCAGCCGAGATACTGCTGAGATGGTGGAAACCTCAGATAAGCACAAGACATACTGAATACCACACACAGGGAGCCGAAATACTGCTGAGATGCTGGAAACCTCAGGCAGAAGACATCCTGGAGACCACAGACAGGTAGGTGAGATACTGCTGAGATGCTGATAACTACAGGCAGGAGACATCCTGAAGACCACAGACAGGTAGCTGAGATACTGCTAAGATACTCGAAACCTCAGGCAGGCACTAGGCATCCTGTAGACCACAGACAGGTAGCTGAGATACTGCTGAGATACAGGAAACCTCAGGCAGGCACTAGACATCCTGCAGATGCTGCTGAGATGCTGGTAACTACAGGCAGGCAGGAGACATAATATTGAAGGAACTCCGGCACCAGACTTGTTGCAGTTAAAATTCCAGATCTTTATTCAAACATCCTTAAAAGCATTAGTGGGGTACGCAGCCCCCTACATCCACGCCTGACGCGTTTCGGATACAAAATCCTTAGTCTTAGGCATGCTTGCAAATGTGAACATCACCTATTTACAGAGAAAATAAAAGCATTCATACCACCCCCTATCACATGTGCCATCATTCACCATTAATTAAGATCTGGATAAGTTGCTTTTCAGCAGTCTTTTCATTACAATCTATGTGGCTCACTATGTAACATTGGTTCTGTTCAATTGTAATGCATTAAATTATTATGTAAGACTTTACTACAATCTATGTGGCTCACTATGTAACATTGGTTCTGTTCAATTGTAATGCATTAAATTATTATGTAAGACTTTAAAATGAAAAGACTGCTGAAAAGCAACTTATCCAGATCAAAATGAAAAGACTGCTGAAAAGCAACTTATCCAGATCTTAATTAATGGTGAATGATGGCACATGTGATAGGGGGTGGTATGAATGCTTTTATTTTCTCTATAAATAGGTGATGTTCACATTTGCAAGCATGCCTAAGACTAAGGATTTTGTATCCGAAACGCGTCAGGCGTGGAGGTAGGGGGCTGCGTACCCCACTAATGCTTTTAAGGATGTTTGAATAAAGATCTGGAATTTTAACTGCAACAAGTCTGGTGCCGGAGTTCCTTCAATATTTGTTCAAGTGAATGGGAACCAGCCATTACTTCGAGCACTAACAGCCTCTGGAAGCCGTGGTGAGCAAAATACCCCCTTCCCCTTCCCTTATACTAAGGCAGGAGACATCCTGGAGACCACAGATAGGTATTTTAGTTACTGAAAACTGTAGGCAGGCAGTGGATCTCCGGGAAAACACAGACAGGTAGCAAAGATATGAAAACCCACAGGTAGGCAAGAGGCATCTTGGAGACTGCAGACAAGTAGCCGAGGCAAGCAAGAGACCTCATGGAAAATACAGAAATTCAAAATACTGAAACCCACAGGCAGGCAGCAGACATCCTGGAGACTGTAGCAGGTAGGTGAGATACTGGAAACAGAAGGTAGTATGCACAAACTAAAAGTCTTAGAAACACTAAATTCTTAATACCCAGATGTGTGTTGTGGTAGGCTTTATATAGGTCTAGGTATAAAATCACATGGGACAACAGTGAGCAACATGCAAAGCCCAAAGTGGAACACAAGAAAATTCAGTGGACCGGGACAAAGGGTATGTCGAGCCCACTGGGACGGGGGTACTCAGTACCGGACCGGGTCTGCTGCTGGGGAAGGTCACGGGTGGTCCTGGTCTGGATCGTGTCCCTGGCCTCACAGTGATAAGGGGAATATTTACAGGGGATAATGTCAGTCGTGACGCCACCCACAGTGTGTGGCCAGTAATGGGGGCCACCGCTGCTGCCGAACCTCCGGGGATGATGTGATGGCAGCAAGGATGGAATAGTTCTCCATGGGCAGAACTGTGTTCCCCGGGGCAATGTTGGTAAAGTCTATTGTGTAGTGTGCAGGCCTGGTGCTGAGTGTAGTACACTTACTGTCCAGATGCTGCAGGAATCCTCCTTCAGTGTTGGAGCCTGCAAGCTGTGGCTATCCAGGCGGGGATCTGCTGCAAACCCGTATGGAGGGAGTCGTGTAAAGGCAGAGAGATGCAAGGGAGTCAGGTTCAGGGTTCACCGTGTTTACTTCTCCAAGTTCTTAAGTACAGTTCACAGTTCAGTTACAATTCTTAGTTCAGTTCTCAGTTACACGGGCACACTTTCCCCTCCGGGTTCCCTTCACTCCCTGCAGCCAGGTCTTTCCTACTGTGACCCCTCACTCTGTCTCTGAGTCCTTCCTAGGCTGTTGACTCTCTCACTCTGTTCACTTTGGTGTGCGTGACTCCGGACAGTATGGCGGTGGCTCGGACTCCTGTGAGCCCTCCAGGTTGCCACTGAGATGCCTGTACTTTGGGGTAGAGACCCTAGCGTGTAATTGTGGTCCCCCGTCGGTTGTCTGGGGATGCCGGGTGAAGCTACGGTCCCCTTTAGAGCCGACACTCTACTTCAGCCTAGCCTCCAGCAGTCCTCCCAGGTGAGGCTCTACCAGGCTCTCTCTACTGTGTCTTTGGGTATCATAGGAGGGTTACTCCACCTGCAGTCTGCCGTCTCAGCTGTGTTGCTAGGGTCCAGTGTCACTGTCCCTCTCTTCCCTCACACTCCTGGGGTGCTGGCTTCGGACGTGCTTTCTCTCTGCGGCTCGCACTGGCTCTTCTAGATTCTGCGCTCCTACACCCCATTCTTCCAGGACGTGTAACTTCTTTCTTTACTGCTCAGCCTACCTCGGCCTACTGACTCCTTTCTCCTCCCCCTGCTCTATATCTACCCTCTGTCAGCTGACTACGTGTTTGCCCACCCACTGTCTCTAAACCCACCACACCTCGCCTGCCTAGAGTTCCCAGGCTCCGGGTTGGGTGCTGCCCTCTACTGTACGTGGGTTGTGTGGGCTGTGAGGGTGTTGGTGTTCAACTGTCGTCCTACCTGCCTGGCTGCAGTTCCCTTTGTGGCCTCCTGGACGCAGGGGCGCCACAGGTACATAGCCTAGACATGGGACAGGTGTGTAACTAGGGATGTAACTACAACAGGTGCAAGAGTTGCAATCACACCTGGGCCCCGGAGCTTAGGGGGCCCCAAAAGTCCCTTTTGCCTATAGAAAAATACTATTGCTATTAAAGATTTGCAATAATTGTGGGCCCCGTTGAAGCTTTTTTGCATCTGGACTCATGAACTTCAAGTTACCGCACTGTGTATAACAGTAGACTTGCTGTGCAGACAATGTAGCAGAGTGGCATAGTATAGGGAGCAGTCTGTGGGAGAGGAGAACAGTCTGTGTAAAAAGGTCAGTCTGTGGGAGAGGGGAGCAGTCTGTGTAAAAAGAGCAGTCTGTGGTAAAGGGGAACAGTCTATGAGAGGGGAGCAGTCTGTGTAAAAAGAGCAGTCTGTGGTAGAGGGGAACAGTCTATGAGAGAGGGGAGGAGTCTGTGTAAAAAGGGCTGTTATGGGGAGCCGTCTGTGGGAGAGGGGAGCAGTCTGAGTAAAAAGGGCTGTTATTGAGAGCAGTCTGTGGGAGAGAGGAACAGTCTGTGTAAAAAGAGCAGTCTGTGAGAGAGGGAGCAGTCTGTGTAAAAAGGGCTGTTATTGAGAGCAGTCTGTGGGAGAGAGGAGCAGTCTGTGAGAGAGGTGAGCAGTCTGTGTAAAAATGGCTGTTATTGAGAGCAGTCTGTGGAGAGGGGAGCAGTCTGTGGGAGGGGGAGCAGTCTGTGGGAGAGGGGAGCAGTCTGTGGGAGAGGGGAGTAGTCTGTGATAGAGAGGAGCAGTCTGTGGGAGAGGGAAGCAGTGTGTGGGAGAGGGAAGCAGTCTGTGGGAGAGGGGAGCAGTCTGTGGGAGAGGGGAGCAGTCTGTGGGAGAGGGAAGCAGTGTGTGGGAGAGGGAAGCAGTCTGTGGGAGAGGGGAGCAGTCTGTGGAGAGGGGAGCAGTCTGTGATAGAGAGGAGCAGTCTGTGGGAGAGGGAAGCAGTGTGTGGGAGAGGGAAGCAGTCTGTGGGAGAGGGGAGCAGTCTGTGGGAGAGGGGAGCAGTCTGTGGGAGAGGGGAGCAGTCTGTGGGAGAGGGGAGCAGTCTGTGGGAGAGGGGAGCAGTCTGTGGGAGAGGGGAGTAGTCTGTGATAGAGAGGAGCAGTCTGTGGGAGAGGGGAGCAGTCTGTGGGAGAGGGGAGCAGTCTGTGGGAGAGGGGAGCAGTCTGTGGGAGAGGGGAGTAGTCTGTGATAGAGAGGAGCAGTCTGTGGGAGAGGGGAGCAGTCTGTGGGAGAGGGGAGCAGTCTTGTTATTGGGAGCAGTCTGTGGGAGAGGGGAGCAGTCTTGTTATCGGGAGCAGTCTGTGGGAAAGGGGAGCAGTCTGTGGGAGAGGGGAGCAGTCTGCGGGAGAGGGGAGCAGTCTTGTTATCGGGAGCAGTCTGTGGGAGAGGGGAGCAGTCTGCGGGAGAAGGGAGCAGTCTTGTTATCGGGAGCAGTCTGTGGGAGAGGGGAGCAGTCTTGTTATCGGGAGCAGTCTGTGGGAGAGGGGAGCAGTCTTGTTATCGGGAGCAGTCTGTGGGAGAGGGAAGCAGTCTGTGGGAGAGGGGAGCAGTCTTGTTATCGGAGCAGTCTGTGGGAGAGGGGAGCAGTCTGAGTAGAAAGGGCTGTTATTGAGAGCAGTCTGTGGGAGGGGGAGCAGTCTGTGGGAGAGGGGAGCAGTCTGTGGGAGAGAAGAGCAGTCTGTGGGAGAGGGGAGCAGTGTGTGGGAGAGGGGAGCAGTCTGTGTAAAAAGGGTTGTTATGGAGAGCAGTCTGTGATAGAGAGGAGCAGTCTGTGATAGAGAGGAGCAGTCTGTGGGAGAGGGGAGCAGTCTGTGGGAGAGGGGAGCAGTGTGTGGGAGAGGGGAGCAGTCTGTGTAAAAAGGGTTGTTATGGAGAGCAGTCTGTGATAGAGAGGAGCAGTCTGTGATAGAGAGGAGCAGTCTGTGGGAGAGAAGAGCAGTCTGTGGGAGAGGGGAGCAGTGTGTGGAGAGGGGAGCAGTCTGTGTAAAAAGGGTTGTTATGGAGAGCAGTCTGTGATAGAGAGGAGCAGTCTGTGATAGAGAGGAGCAGTCTGTGGGAGAGGGGAGCAGTCTTGTTATCGGGAGCAGTCTGCGGGAGAGGGGAGCAGTCTTGTTATGGGGAGCAGTCTGTGGGAGAGGGGAGCAGTCTGTGTAGAAAGGGCTGTTATTGAGAGCAGTCTGTGATAGAGAGGAGCAGTCTGTGGGAGAGGGGAGCAGTCTGTGATAGAGAGGAGCAGTCTGTGGGAGAGGGGAGCAGTCTGTGGGAGAGGGGAGCAGTCTGCGGGAGAGGGGAGCAGTCTGTGGGAGAGGGGAGCAGTCTGTGGGAGAGGGGAGCAGTCTTGTTATTGGGAGCAGTCTGTGTGAGAGGGGAGCAGTCTTGTTATCGGGAGCAGTCTGTGGGAGAGGGGAGCAGTCTGTGGGAGAGGGGAGCAGTCTGCGGGAGAGGGGAGCAGTCTTGTTATCGGGAGCAGTCTGTGGGAGAGGGGAGCAGTCTGTGGGAGAGGGGAGCAGTCTTGTTATTGGGAGCAGTCTGTGGGAGAGGGGAGCAGTCTTGTTATTGGGAGCAGTCTGTGGGAGAGGGGAGCAGTCTTGTTATCGGGAGCAGTCTGTGGGAGAGGGGAGCAGTCTGTGGGAGAGGGGAGCAGTCTGTGGGAGAGGGGAGCAGTCTGCGGGAGAGGGGAGCAGTCTTGTTATTGGGAGCAGTCTTGTTATCGGGAGCAGTCTGTGGGAGAGGGGAGCAGTCTTGTTATGGGGAGCAGTCTGTGGGAGAGGGGAGCAGTCTTGTTATCGGGAGCAGTCTGTGGGAGAGGGGAGCAGTCTGTGGGAGAGGGGAGCAGTCTGCGGGAGAGGGGAGCAGTCTTGTTATCGGGAGCAGTCTGTGGGAGAGGGGAGCAGTCTGTGGGAGAGGGGAGCAGTCTGTGGGAGAGGGGAGCAGTCTGTGGGAGAGGGGAGCAGTCTTGTTATTGTGAGCAGTCTGTGGGAGAGGGGAGCAGTCTTGTTATGGGGAGCAGTCTGTGGGAGAGGGGAGCAGTCTGTGGGAGAGGGGAGCAGTCTGTGGGAGAGGGGAGCAGTCTTGTTATGGGGAGCAGTCTGTGGGAGAGGGGAGCAGTCTTGTTATGGGGAGCAGTCTGTGGGAGAGGGGAGCAGTCTGTGTAGAAAGGACTGTTATTGAGAGCAGTCTGTGATAGAGAGGAGCAGTCTGTGTAGAAATGGCTGTTATTGGGAGCAGTCTGCATTGTCTCTGTTTTGAATTGCTCAATTTAGAAAGAAGAGCACCCGAAGTTTTACACCAGGGTCCATGAAACTTTATCTGCCCCCATTATGCCCTCTACATTTAGTTATGACCTACATCTACATCATATTGCATTAAGGAGCCTTCATTATTGGCTAAGGATTTTTTTCTAGTTGTCACTTATCGTTGTTATAGAAAACTGACATTCTTATAGAAATTTGAATTCTTCTTCCCGAAAAGACGATGCACTGGAGGAAACATCCAGACGTGATTATCTACATGCAGAAGCAGAGCGCTTGTCTGTAGGATGTTAATGTAATGACTGACTAATGCTGCGAGATGCTGTGATTACTGGCGTGGTTTCTATGGCTGGGAATTGAAATCCACTGGACTGCCCGAGGCAAAGTGTTTGCAGACACAGCCACGCTGAGCTCCAATTATGCCCAGTGTGGCTGTCTATCTGTCTGTAATCATATAGCGGGCGGAGGAGAAAGAACGGCTTTACATCCAGCCGACACCGTTCGCTTTACCTCCTCAAGACCAGTGTTGTCATTACTAATTTCAGAACCATTATTTGGCTTCATTAGTCTCTTATAAGTACAGATTACCACACATAACGAGATCTCAGCTCCTAATTAATATTTACCCATCCAACATTGATAACCTGAATACGCCATGATGTGCATATACTTCACTGCCGGGATCTAATTCTGACACGATGTCATGTAATTATCATCAAAAATCTCATAATCTTAATAGTTGTCCCAAAAAACATATAGGATAACTTCATTAAAATTTTACATATTTTATTAACCCCTTCATGGCTAAGGACGTATATAAACGTCCTTGGTCGTGTTTCTCCCTCTGATGCGAGCTCACGCATCATTCCCTGCACATGTCAGCTGATCTGATCAGCTGACATGTGTAGCTAACAGCACCGCTTGGATCAGCGATCTGATCGTTTGCTATTATCCCTTTGAGTCGCGCTGTCAATCACTGACCACAAAGTCCAAAGTGTCGCACCCCGGGGCAGGGGTACTCAGAACCGGGCCCACTCTTCAGTCTGCTGGGGGGATGTCACAGCTCCATATGCCCAAATGCAGCAAATAAAAAGGGGAAAATAAATGGAGCACCCCAGGTATGGCAACTCGAATGTCTGGGCCCTCAGCTTCGGTGGGGGATCTCACTGGTGTCCTGCCCAGACCCGTGGCCCCGAGGGGGAGACAGCCACCAATTAGTTTTTTTTCTAGTATTTACAAGGGATTGAAGTCTTTATCTCGTTACGCCACCTGTAGTGCCTGGTGACTAGACACCAGCACCGCTGCAGTCCTCCGGAGGGTGCTGGTATTGCGGCTAGGGTTGAGCAGCTCCCTACAGGTAGAGTTAATCCTCCGGGTCAGTGTTGGTTGCGATAGATGGAGCTGGGGTTTGGCCAGCTGATGGGTTAAAGGGATAGTCTCTGCGGGTAGCGGGGACAGGGGGTGAAGAGCGCACACACACGCTGTTGAATGTCTCTTTACCTTTTACTGGTGATATAGCAGGTAAAAGTCCGGAACACTGTCGGGTGACCAGGAAACACAGCTGAATTTCCACAGCAAGTGGGTGTAAGGCCTCCGTGTCCTCTTTTCCCCGTGTTGAAGCCCCTGCCTCGTATAGAACTTTGCTGGCCTTCACTACTCTCTCTCTCTTCACCTGCACTGTCAACGGGACACATCTGATGACTACCGCCGTTTCCCTCTCCACGGTGTCTGGCTCCCTGAACGATGATTAGCAGGTGACCGGGTGACTGAAGTCTCCGTGGTTTGCCGGGTTCTCTGCTGGGCGTGTAGCTCTCCTGCAGACGCGGACCCCGGTGTCCGGTGTGCTGTTTGGGCGAACCTATTCTGGCTCCTTGGTTCCCACTTCTCCTCCTCTTTCCTCTCCTTGCTTTCCGTACCCACTCTTGGCTTGGCTGGTCTGCTCAGAGATTGTTCAGGGTCACCGGTTCGGGCCTAACACGGCACCAATCACCAGGACGTATTCGCAGCTCTCCTATCGTCTGCACACTGTGACTAACTCCTCCCCAGCATCAGTATTTATAGGGGATCTTGCCTAACGGCAGCAAATTGAGCTTCCCCTACTGTGCTGGGGTGGAAGGATATGTTATGTTATATCCATAACTCAGGAGCCGAGGTGGCGATCTAGAGACCCTTTAGATTTAAACAGTTTGCATGACCTGGTATGGTTCCTTTAAATAATAGCCCCGCCCCTGCTGATGATGTCATGGAATGTTGTGGTTTCTGGTGTCTTGCATTCTGACATCACTCACATTATATAAGGAGCTGCAGAGCCCATATTCTATTTCTGGGTTTGTAGTTGGTGGACAGAGGTAAGTCCGCTCTGTGTCTTACATTTTCTTTTATCATTTTTTCCTATTTATTTTCTATTAATTAATCATTTCAGGAGCGAGCTGTTATCCTCGTCGCTGACCAGGCTCGTGTTTTCTTCATGCCTGCAGTTTGAAGATATGATATCAAGACTCGCCATACGCTCACTCCACACTGACGGCTTTGGCATTGACGGTGATAATGCACAAATGTATATTTAATAAAAGCTGTATTTTATTAGTTCAAATACAATTAAATGTAAATATAAAAAGATAAAGGTGCAATGAACAAAATTAGCATGTACAGGTAAACAACATTACTGGAAAAAAGTATCAAAAACGAGATGTAGACCAAATAAAAATACTTAAAGTGCGAACATACTCTTACTTTGTTTAGCCAATATCAGGAGATAACGGTGGAAAATAAATTAAATTAGTGTCTGTTGTTCACTTTTTTTTAAAAAAAATTTATGACACAGAAAGAACCACAAAAATACAGATAATCTGTGTTCCCATTTCTTGAACTTATTTTCTACTAGATGTGACAGGGAGTTGACACCACAATGGGGTGGGCTCTGTGGTGCTGTCTCTCCCCTCTGTGTGCTCTCCCACTGCCCACTGTCTGCCCACCTGTGTGGTCTCTCTTCCCCTTGTGCACTCTCCTTTGACCTGTCTCCCCCCCATGCGCTGTCTTCTCCTCTCATATGCCCTCTCTCTGCCCCCCCTGCGCTCTCTGCCCCCTTGGTGTGCTCTCTGCCCCCTTTGTGTGCTGTCTCTGTCTCCCTGTGCACTGTCTCTGTCTCCCCGTGTGCTCACCCTGTCCCCAGTGTGCTCTCTCTGATCCCCTGTGTGCTCTTTCTACTCCCCTGTGCACTCTCTGTGGCCTACCGTGTGTGCTCTCTCTCTACCCTCCCTGTGTGCTCTCTCTGATCCCCTGTGTGCTCTTTCTACTCCCCTGTGCACTCTCTGTGGCCTACTGTGTGTGCTCTCTCTCTACCCTCCCTGTGTGCTCTCTCTGATCCCCTGTGTGCTCTTTCTACTCCCCTGTGCACTCTCTGTGGCCTACTGTGTGTGCTCTCTCTCTACCCTCCCTGTGTGCTCTCTCTGATCCCCTGTGTGCTCTTTCTACTCCCCTGTGCACTCTCTGTGGCCTACCGTGTGTGCTCTCTCTCTACCCTCCCTGTGCGCTCTCTCTCTGCCCCCCGTGCGCTCTTTCTCTGCCCCATGCAGAGACTGGGGAAGAGGAGCGTGCAGAGACGTGGGGAGGAGAGCATGCAGATACTAAGGGAAGGGGAGGGGGTGTGTAGAGACCTGGGGAACCACTGTCTGTACCTGCTCTCTGTGCTCCCCCACTCTGTGTCTGCTAAAGGACCTTTGATGATATCACGGTCATGTGATCTGTGACTCCACCCATTACCATGACATCACCACAGGTCCTGGAAGGTGTTGTTTTGTTATGTATTCAGCAGGCAGGCTGTGGCAATGTCTTGGTGGGGGGCGGGCTGCGAGGTGTGGGAAATGGGTGGGGGTGATCAGGCTGTAGGCAGCTTGAACAGTGGGATTCTGGCGTTGGCAGCACTGCTAGCGGGCACCATATTTGGACATCCATCACTTGGGTGTCCAAATACGGTGACTAAAAGTAGTGCTAGCCAATTACGTGACAAGAGGACACGATTACGGTGGAAGTGCAGAACGGATGCCACAAGGCAATTATGTTAGTAGAACATGTGGCTAGTAACAGTGATGTGGATTGGCAATTGCTTTTATTTCTTATTTATGGTTTATCTACTTTTTAGTCATATATATTTTTTTTTTTCATCTATTTTACTTATTTTGCCCTACATTAGGTTATAAAAGATCTTGGATGTTAATTTTAATTTGTCATTATACCAATGTAATCTTCCCCATTTAATAACAAAGTATGTGTTATAGAACACTATTAATTATTAATGCGAGTATATGGTGATGGATGGCAGACATCACAAGCATCTGTCATATATAAATTATATTTTAATGTCTTTCCATGTAATCCTGTACATCTGGAGATATGCTGAATTACAGACAAGTGATAGGATTCCTCAGTATGAAGCCCTAGTGAGAGGTGGCCTATTACTGAACTACTCTGCCATTATCGCACATGTGTGGAGTGCTAAGGGCTGCGGTACTCAGCAGCTGGGTCTGTAGTCAGGTTCACACTGGCAATGCCCAGTGCTGTGGCCTTGGTTCAGATTAAAAAGGGAGAGTAAAAATGCAGAACTAAAAATTATAAAGAAATAAAAAGAGTTTGTGGCGCCAGTTGGGATAATCAGCCAGATATGGCTGGCACTGCAGGAGATCCCTGGTAGATAGATGGAGTGGCAGTGCAGTTGTTAAACCCTCCCAACCAGGGCTGGCTCCCAGGGGATGGTGATGATGGGGGTGGTAGTAGTGGTGCAGGGAAATGAACAGCAGGAAACAGTCTTTTGCTTTACCTTTTACTGAAGTCCTTGCACATGGTCCAGGAAGATACAACCACCATCAGGCAGATGGCCTAGCCAATCTGATTAGGACTGTAGCCCGCTCTGCTGGGTGAGAAATATGGCCTTCCTGCTGACTTCTGTAGTTCTTAGGTTTCTTGGCACCTAATGCTCCATAGTGCTCCTTCTTAGTTGTTGTGGATTACCTCTGCCAGGTTGGTAACGCAGGCCCTGTAATTAGCTGTGCCTTCCAGCAATTCTCTGACCCTCTGTATTACTTGTGCCCTGGAGACTTTCCCTTAAGTGGCTGGTGATGATAGAACTCACTAGCCTCTAGTTTCTGTTACTAGGTTCTGTAAACCTGAGCAGCCTAGGGACTGGTACCCTGCTCAGCAGCTTGTCCTCTTGAAAGCAGATCTTGCTGCCTTTCCTCAGGACCTTTTTCCTCACTCCTCTGTGTCTTACTAAACAATAACTCTAACCCTTCCCCCTCACAAGTTAATGAGTAACATGCCTGACTAAGGCATCCAGTGCTTAGTCTACTACTAAGGGTTCAGGCAGTGTGTAAATCCTTCAGACTACCAGCAGTTGGAGCTCCAATTCTCTTCAGACAGAGCACTAAAATTGATGAAGAAATACCATTTGTGGCAGCCAGACCGCAGGGGCGCCACACATGCACAGGACTTTCCTCATTTTGCGTTGGTGCACAATGAAGCTGGTTATATGATCCTCAGTTTCATAGGTTCACATAGCATGTCTTGGGAGCTCATTGTAATGAAGTAAACGGCTGACAGTTCAGTATTCTCCTTCTAGCTACCGGTCTTCGGCTCCTCTGTAGAATTGCGCATGCACAGAACTTTCCTCATTTTGTGTTAGTGCACAATGAAGCTGGTATACAGTCCCTGACAGAAGTTATGTCGCTTATCCATGTTATGTAAATAAAAGCTTATAACCTGACGTTAAATTCATCCATTGGTTGTATAAATTACTCTTTTGAAAGCTGAAACCCTCCCATATGTGGTTTAGGTTAAAAAAATAAATTGGCCTCAATGCTGAAATATTGATCATTTAATGAAGACAGAATGGTCAGATTTTGGCAAGACAAAAGTTTTGTCGCCCACAGAAAGTAATGTGATATTCAAACAAATAATTAACTTAAAATACAAATATATGTTGCATAACATTGGTGAATGAAGTTGTGGTGCTATTAGAGTCACATTTAATATTTTGTGTGATTTCCATGAGCTTGACGGACTGCATCCATGCGGTTCAACAATGATTCATACAATTTATTAATGAATTCATCAGGAATAGCAAAGAATGCAGTCTTACATGCCTCCCAGAGCTCATCTAGATTCTTTGGTTTTGTCTTCCAAGTTTCCTCTTTCATCCTACCCCAAACATGCTCAATGATGTTCATGTCTGGTGACTGGGCTGGCCAGTCCTTGAGCACCTTGATCTATTTTCCTGGAGGAACTTTGTTGTAGAGATGGATGTATGAGTTGGAGCACCATCTTGCTGTAGAATGTGACCCCTTTTATGACTTGGAATATAAGAGGTAGCTAATAGTTCTTCATATTTTAGGCTATTGATATTGCCTTCCACCTTGCAAATGTTTCGCACACCCCCATACTGAATGTAACCTCAGACCATGATCTTTCCACCACCAAATTTAACTTTTTTCTGGGAGTATTTTGGATCCATACGGGCTCCAGTAGGTCTCCTGCAGTATTTGCGGCGGCTGTGATGTATTTCTACTGAAGATTCATCAGAGAATTCAACCTTCTGCCACTTTTCCAGCGCCCATCTGTTTAGCAGGCTGTGGGAATTTACAAATGCCACACGGTTTTATATTTTCCTTTTGTTTAGTGCTGGCTTCTGGGAACTGATTCAACCATGGAGGCCATTTAGAGATAGAATCCTACAAACTGTTCTAGTTGACACAGGGACTTGAGGTGACCAGGCCTGTTGGAGCTCTGCTGCAGTGGAAGAGGGGCTTGCTTTGGAATTTCCAACCAGCAAACGTTCCTCCTGAGCAGTTATCTTGCGGGGTCTACTGGACCTGGGCTTACCAAACACATCTCCAGTCTCTTCAAATCTTTTTTTAATTCTTTGTACTTGACACTGAGACACATTAAAGGTGCCAGTTACCTCTGCAGTGGATCTGGTATTCAGCCTCTTGATAATCAATGCTTTGGTTGCAGGGTGGATTTTTGGAATGTTGTCAGAGCTCACGATGCTCAAGTTGCAGTTCAAGTGAAGGTCTGGGGGGCTGGGTTTCTTTTTAGACACACCCACTAATTAACCGATCATTTACTGAGCACAGGTGAGGATGTAAACTAGGATTGGGTGCATCATATGACCAGGCGACAAAACTTTTGACTTGCCAAAATCTGACCATTCGGTGTTCATTAAATGATCAATATTTCAGCATTGATGCCAATTTATTTTCTTAACCTAAACCACATTTAGGATGGTTTCAGCTTTCAAAAGAGTAATTTATACAACCAATGGATGAATTTAACGTCAGGTTATAAGCTTTTATTTACATAACATGGATAAGCGACATAACTTCTGTCAGGGACTGTAGGTTCCTCAGCTTCATAGGTGCATGGCGCATGTCTGGGCAGCACATCGTAATGAAGTAAACGGCTGTTAGTTAGTATTCTCCTACTGACCACTGGTTTTCGGCTCCTCCGGAGACAGCAGGTTACTTTGTGACACAATGCACCTATAAAGCTAGAGAAAATGTGAGAATATAATGTGATATATAAAATGTGAGAAAATGTGGGAATATAATAGTACTATATCAATTAGGTAAATAAATAATCTATAAAGCACAGAGGGAATGTCCAGAAATCTCACTGCCTTATCTACTTATAGGGTAGAGAAAAGCATGGAGGAGATGAAGAGGGAGGCGGTGGAGGAGCTTTACATTAAGGAGGAGGAAATTTACATCAAGGAAGAGATTTACATTGAGCAAGAGGAGATTCATATTGCGCAAGAGATTTACAACGAGCAAGAGGAGATTTATAACGAGCAAGAGGAGATTTATATCGAGCAAGAGACTTACAACGAGCAAGAGGAGATTTACATCAAGCAAGAGGAGATTTATATCGAGCAAGAGATTTACAATGAGCAAGAGGAGATTTACATCAAGCAAGAGGAGATTTACATCAAGCAAGAGGAGATTTACATCAAGCAAGAGGAGATTTACATCAAGCAAGTGATATACAAGGAGCAAGAGGAGATTTATATCGAGCAAGAGATTTACAAGGAGCAAAAGGAGATTTATATCGAGCAAGAGATTTAGGGTAAGTGCACACTTACCGGCGGGTTGGTCGGCGGCGGCTGGGCGGAACCCGCCAGGAAGCTCTGGCGCCGTCCACCGGCTTCCTGGCGGGTATGTGCGGCGGGAGCCGGGCGGGTGACGGGCGGGAGCCGGCGGTTGCCCAGCGGGTTCTCGGCGGCGATTCTGCAGCGGCTGGAAGCAGCACATGATTCTGCTTGCAGCCGCTGAAGAACCGGCGTTTTATAGAACATGCTCATTCTTTGCTAACCCGCTGGGAAACCTGCGGGTTAGCAACGGATGAGGCTGTGTAACCGCCGTTGTGTGCACAGCCTTGGTCGGTTTACATTGGTTTTAATGTTAATCCAAACGCCGGTTTGGATTAACATAAATTTACATAAAACTAATGTAAACAAACCGGCGGTTTACACAGGTAAACCGCCCAAAACCCGGCAAGTGCGCACATAGCCTTACAACGAGCAAGAGGAGATTTATATCGAGCAAGAGGAGATTTATACCGAGCAAGAGGAGATTTATATCGAGCAAGAGATTTACATCAAGCAAGAGGAGATTTATACCGAGCAAGAGGAGATTTATATCGAGCAAGAGATTTACAAGGAGCAAGAGGAGATTTACATCGAGCAAGAGGAGATTTATACCGAGCAAGAGGAGATCTACTTCATGCAAGAGGAGATTGAATAGAAGATTGACATCGAGGGAGGGGAGATTGAAGAGGAGATTGACATCAATGAAGAGGAGATTGAAGAGGAGATTGATATTGAGGAAGAAGAGATTGTAGAGGAGATTGATATTGAGGAAGAAGAGATTGTAGAGGAGATTGATATTGAGGAAGAGGAAATTTACATCAAGTGACATCGAGGAAGAGGAGATTTACATCAAGGAGGAGAGGAACACTGAGGAAGAGGAGAAGGGGAGTAACATTGAGGAGGATATTAACATCAATCAAGTGGAGAGGAGAGTAGCACTGAGGACGAGAGAAAAATCGTGGAAGAGTCGATTGACATCAAGGAAAATTGATATTGAGGAGGAGAATATTAAAGAGGAGATGTACAATGATTGACATCTGGGAAGAGGAGATTTACATCAAGGAGTAGAGGAACACTGAGGAGGAGGCGAGTAACACTGAGGAGGAGGAGATTAACATCAAGTAAGAGGAGAGTAGAGTAACATTGAGGAGGAGAGAAACATCAGGGAAGAGGAAGATGAAATGTTCAACAAGGATATTTATATCATGAAGGAGTACAAGGAGAATAACATCAAGGAGGAGGAGTTTAACATCGAGAGTAGTGATATGAGTAAGTGTTGTGCTTTGATTTATAGAGTGATAGCTTACCATCAGATTACTTGTTGCTGCCACTAGTGGGCGCTCTCTACATAGGGGTTTATACAGGAGCCATTGATCTGTATAACAATGATGCCACTTGTTTCTTCCAGTTAAAATAACAGACCCTATACTCACCTCCTGTGCTGCTGCCATTCCAGCACTGTTGGTAACCACAATTGGGGGCTCATGTGACTTTATGATATAATGCGAGCCCCACATCCAATCACTGTCTGCTTCTCTTTGTTCACCATCGGACTAAATTAAAAATCAACAGGAAGTGATGCTGCGGCTGCCACTCACTTCCTGTTGATACCTCGTTTGGTGTGAAGGCGGAGGGAGAGCGGCGATGATTGGATGTGGGGTACGTGTGACATCACACTGTCTCAAGAGGCCTGAAACCACAATTACCGACAGCGCTGGAACAAACGGCAGCATGGGAGGTGAGTACAGGGTCTGTTATTTTAATTCGGGGAAACAAGTGGAATCAGAAGGGGTTATCCTAGTAGTGGACTACCCCTTTAAGTTTCCCTGAGAGTATCACAACATTTCCCTTTAATAATACCTGCTTATTGTGGGGGATCCATGTCAGGACTCACCAAAATCATCTGGTATCTCCAGGACCATACAGAAATGATTCCCCTACTGATCCCTTTCCCCAGTCTAGACGCCATTGTCATCACCAGATATATAGGGTCCTAATGAAAGTCTCACCCTAATCTTATCTTCTACAGATTCATCAGATTATGCTGCTTCCACAATGACACCAAGGACTAATGTGAAAGATGCATGAAAATAGGACAATGTGATAACTACCTAGGACGCATTGCCGCTAAATTCAGAACCTAGCCCCAGAGCCACTGCTGTAGTCATGACCCAGACCAACTTTAATTGTAAACCATGGAATCATTGGCTTCAAAATGAGCCCTAGACCACTGTTGTAGATGTGGTGCAGGCTGAGATCAGCCAGAGTCAAGGAGGAGAGAGTGGGCTGCAGGGATGGAAGAGTTGACATCTTGGTTGACGACTATCTGAAAATGTATCTGTTTTTTATTAACATTTTGAATTGCACATGTACAGTGCAAAAAGTAAGTTATGGAGTTATGGAGGGTCAGGATGACGTAATTGTGGCATGGACCAAGGTGTTTCATTTCAACCGTAATCACCAGTGATACTACAAGAACCCTGAATATGTGCTATAAGGAAGGAAGGAGGCCGCCCATAGCACAAACAAACGTTGCATTACTGATGAACTTTATGGAACTGAATATATAGAAAATAGCAGGTTCAAGACCTTTTCATGCGGTAACCCAGGACCTTGTTGGGTCAGAAACAAGTTGCAGTTTACGTACATGTTTTATCCACCGTTATGCTGTGAACCTTTGTGCTGGACTTTTTCCTTGTATTTCAAAGGACTGACTATAACATATTTATTTTCCTATGTATGGACTGTGCTGGTCTTATTGTTTCATCTATTTTTCCACTATTCTGTCCCCTATCTTGGCTACCTCAACTCTTTCCTCTTAAACCTAAGTGTGTCTTAGGCCCCTTTCACATCAGCATTTTTGTCCGGATCTGAACGATCCGGACAAAAAACGCATCTGCCGCTTGTGCCGCCTAACAGCCGCAGTTGCGGTGCACTTGCGACAAGCCCCATGTGTTGTCTATAGGGCTTGCGGCAAGTGCAATATTGCCGCGATCTGGCACTTGTGGCCGTGAAAAAAAACAGTGGTCAGCAGCAGTTATTTTGTGCGGCCACACCTGCCACAATTGCCGGATCGTGGCAATACCACACTTGCCACAAGCCCCATAGACAATGCGTAGGGCTTGCCGCAAGTGTACCGCAAGTGTACCACAAGTGCGGACATTAGGCAGCACATGCGGCAGATGCGTTTTTTTTATCCAGAACGCTGATGTGAAAGGGCCCTTACACGTATCCTCTGTCCCTGTCACCTTTACTGTCTCCCCACAAATCTTTAAAGTTGTTCCTTCTCTTCGTCCCTGTCTCTGTTTTCCGGCCTCAAGACTTGTCAGCTATGTTCTGGATTCTCAGCCACCTATCAGTGGTAATTGTAAGCATGCTATCTCCATCCTTCCTTAATACACCCCTGTTGCCTTATTCTCCTAGCTCCTTCTCATTCACTATCTCATAAAGGGACTCTGTCAGGTCATTTTTCATTATGATACTAATATTACCCTTGAATAGTGCTTGGGTAGACCTTTCAGAATATGTACAAATCATTAATGTACCCTGTGTAGTTCTCTTGCTATAAGCACCTTCACACCCTGCAGGCAGCTGTAAAAGCAATTGATCTGACTCCAGGGCTGAGAGTCACAGCATGTAAATGTTATTTAAATATCCACGCTTATCCAAGCTGGTATCTGTCCATCCCCTCTGCTGAATATCTCAGGCTTCTGCAGGCTGCTGGGGAGGGGGTTTAGGTGTTTTGTTCTACAACTCTTGTAGTAACATCACTACAGTCTGTCCAATCTGTAAAAGATTTCTGTTTATATTATTACTTATTTATATAGCACCATTAGATTCCATGGCGCTTTACATATGGAAAGGGTAGACGAGGTCAAGTACAATATATATCGACAATCAGGTCATAGAGTACAGATACAGGAGGGGAGAGAGGACCCTGTCCGCGAGGACTCACAGTCTAAGAGTGATGGGTGGAAATACAGTAGGAGGGGGTAGTGCCTATAATGAGATGGTGAGGTGAACCGGATCTCATTGTAGGTTGTAGGCTTGATGGAAGAGGTGGGTCTTCAGGTTTCTTTTGAAGATTCCCAGGGTGGGAGAGTGTCTGATGTGTGGTGGGAGAAAGTTCCAGAGTATAGCAGATGCTCAGGAGAAATCTTGTATGCGGTTGTGAGAGGAGGAAACGACAGGGGAGAAGAGAAAGAATTTTTGGGAGGAGCATAACGTGCGTGAGGGTAGGTATCGGGAGACCATGTCAGAGATGTATGGAGGGGACAGGTTGTGGATGGCTTTGTATGTCATGGTTAATGTTTTAAATCAGGATCTCTGAGATGTGGGGAGCCAGTGAACGGCTTGGGCAGAGGGGAGAGACAGGGGATAGTGGGGAGACAGGTGGATTAGTCGGGCAGCGGACTTTAGGATGGATTGAAGAGGTGCAAGGGAGGTAGTGGGGAAGCCGTTAAGCAGGAGGTTACAATAGTCAAGGCGGGAGATGATGAGAGCGTGAATAAGCATCTTAGTAGTGTCGTGATCAAGGAAAGTGTGAATTCGGGAAATCTTTTTGAGCTGCAGTCGGCAGAAGGTGGCGAGGGTCTGGATGTGAGGTTTGAAGGAGAGGGAAGAGTCAAGGATTACCCCGAGGCATTTGGCGTGGGGGACTGGGAAGAGTGAGCAGTTGTTGATAGTGATGGATAGGTCGGGTAGTGGGGGAGAGCGACTTGGGTGGAAGACGATGAACTCAGTTTTGTCCATGTTCAGTTTAAGAAAGTGAGCAAAGAAGAAGGATGAGATGGCGGAGAGGCATTGTTGGATTTTGGATAGCAGGGAGGTGATGTCGGGCCCAGACAGGTAGATCTGGGTGTCGTCGGCGTAGAGATGGTACTGGAGGCCATGGGACTCAATGAGTTGTCCTAGGCCGAGAGTGTAGATGGAAAAGAGTAGTGGTCCCAGAACCGAGCCTTGGGGGACACCGACAGATAGGGGGTAGGGTGAAGAGGAGGTGTGGGAGTGGGCGACGCTGAAAGTCTGGTCCATTAGGTATGAGGAGATCCAGGAGAGGGCTAGGTCAGTGATGCCAAGAGGTTCCAGGATCTGGAGTAGGAGGGAATGGTCAACAGTGTCGAAGGCGGCAGATAGGTCGAGGAGGAGGAGGATGGAGTAGTGTCGCTTGCTCTTGGCAGTCAGTAGGTCATTGGTGACTTTGGTTAGGGCTGTTTCGGTGAAGTGGTATGGTTGGAAACCAGATTGTAGGCAGTCAAAGAGGGAGCAGGAGAAGAGGTGGGAGGACAGTTCTGAATGGACGTGTTGTTCAAGTATTTTAGAGGCGAAGGGGAGAAGAGATATGGAGCGATGTGGAGCCCGCTGGGACGGGGTACTCGGTACCGGACCGGGGTACTGCTGGGAATGTCATGGAGGTCCTGTTCCGGACCGTGTCCCAGGTTCTTGTGACGACCCCGCTGTAAGGCTGAGCTGCTGGTAAGGCAGCACCCCGAGAACCCCGAGACCCTTAACCCCTATACAGGGATCTGGAATTATAGCGGGGCCCCGGAGGTAGCTACCTATGGGAGCAGCAGAGCAGGGAGGTCGTCTGGGAAGGGAAAAATCAGGAAGCGAAGAACGTAGTCAGGAGTCCGAGTCAAAACCGAGAGGGCAGTGAAGGTACAAAATCGTCAGGCGGTACAGAGTCGAAAATCCAGGCAAAGGTCAGAGTCAAAACCGAGAGGGCAGCGAAGGTACAAAATCGTCAGGCGGTACAGAGTCGAAAATCCAGGCAAAGGTCAGAGTCAAAGCAAATACACACTATGTCACTTGGGGAACCAAAACTATATCTGGCGGCCTGCAAGACAGGCTCCAATGTATTTGAAGGGTGCGGCTACCTCCCATAGGCTGGAGCTCACAGCCTGATGACCTCATCCGGACCGCCCCTAGAGCCAGGCCAGATGGAGATGCACGACTGGCTCCACCCATCCCACCTCTGACAGAAGAACGCAGGCTGCGCCTAACGGACACCTCTGCAGGGCCCGCTCTTCTGCGACCAACACCACCCAGAGGGGAAACGCAGCGGCACTCAGCGACAGAGGCAGACGTCGCTGGAGCTGGTCCATATGTGGACAAGGCCCTCCTATCACCAGCACCACCAGACGAAGGAATCCGGCTCCCCCCAGCGGCCGCGGCAGGAACACCGGCCACTGTGGACAAGGCCCTCCTATCACCAGCACCACCAGACGAAGGAATCCGGCTCCCCCCAGCGGCCGCGGCAGGAACACCGGCCACTGTGGACAAGGCCCTCCTATCACCAGCACCACCAGACGAAGGAATCCGGCTCCCCCCAGCGGCCGTGGCAGGAACACCGGCCACCGAGTCCAATGGCGATGTGACAGTTCTCACAAGTAAAAGGGAATATTTACAAGGGATAAATGTTTGTCGTGACGCCACCCACGGTTTGTGGTCCATGATGGGACCACCGCTGCAGCGCTTCTCTGCCAGGAGGATGGATGGGCTGCAGCCAGATGGATGAGCCCACCGGGGTCGGGATTCTCCTGACAGGATAAAAGGAAATTTAGACAGTTCAGGGTACCTGGAATCAAACACAGACACACATGCAGGGTTCACCGGGTTTACTTGTCAGCTCTTCCAAACAGTTTACAGCAGTTCTCAGTACAGTTCTTCAACACAAGTAAGGCTGAAGGCACATCATCCGACATGATCCCAGTGCCTCCCACGAGTGCAATGCGAGATAAACTCGCATTGCACTAGGACAAGTGGTTTTCTATCATGTCGGGCACACTGGTGCGCATTTTAAGCATTGAACTCGCAAAGCGAGTTTCAGTCGCGGCATGCTGCGACTGCATGCGAGTTGAACGCATGAAATAGATCCCGGCTGTGATCTCTGTGACAGCCGGGACCTGTGTGCGGCTTCACACGCCGCGCTGCTGGCGTTGGGAGCGGATGCCCTCCCCCTCCTCAGGCCTTCCCCTTCTCAAGATGGCCCCCACCTGTCACTGCCCCCCACGCCCGATGCTGGGACCTGATTGCGGCTTCACCCGCCGCGATGCCCTACCCCTCCCCCTCCTCAGGCCTCCCCCTCCTCTGGATGGCCCCCACCTCCCATGTCGGGTCTGTTTGCGGCTTCAGCCGCCGCGCTGCTAGCGGCGGGGGAGGATGCCCGCTCCCTCCTCACCCCCCCCCCGATCCCCGCCCCCTCGATCCCCGCCCCCTCCTCACCCCCCGTGTCAGATCTCACCGCTCCTCGATCCCCGTGTCCGATCCCGCCGGTGTAGCCGCCGCTCTGCCTCCTCTCCTCGCTGGAACGCCCCTCCTCCAGTGCTGCTCCGCCCTGAGGTAAGTACCGTATGTATGAATGAATGAATCAATCAATGATTGAGTGAGTGGGTTAGTGGGTGTGTGGATGCGTGGGTTAGTGGGTGCGTGGGTGTGTGGATGCGTGGGTGTGTGGGTGCGTGGATGTGTGGGTTAGTGGATGCGTGTGTTAGTGGATGCGTGGGTTAGTGGGTGCGTGGGTGTGTGGATGCGTGGGTTAGTGGATGCGTGGGTGTGTGGATGCGTGGGTTAGTGGGTGTGTGGATGCGTGGGTTAGTGGATGCATGGGTGTGTGGGTGTGTGGATGCGTGGGTTAGTGGATGTGTGGGTGCGTGGATGCGTGGGTGTGTGGATGCGTGGGTGTGTGGGTGCGTGAATGTGTGGGTGCGTGGGTTAGTGGATGCGTGTGTTAGTGGATGCGTGTGTTAGTGGATGCGTGTGTTAGTGGATGCGTGTGTTAGTGGATGCGTGTGTTAGTGGATGCGTGGGTGCGTGGGTGTGTGGATGCGTAGGTTAGTGGATGCATGGGTGTGTGGGTGTGTGGATGCGTGGGTTAGTGGATGCGTGGGTTAGTGGATGCGTGGGTGTGTGGGTGCGTGGGTTAGTGGGTGCATGGGTGTGAGGATGTGTGTGGATGCGTGGGTGTGTGGGTTAGTGGATGTGTGGGTGCGTGGGTGCGTGGATGCGTGGGTGCGTGGGTGCGTGGGTTAGTGGGTGCGTGGGTTAGTGGATGTGTGGATGCATGGGTGTATGGGTGTGTGGATGCATGGGTGTGTGGATGCGTGGGTTAGTGGGTGTGTGGGTGCGTGGGTTAGTGGATGCGTGGGTGTGTGGATGTGTGGATGCGTGGGTGTGTGGATGCGTGGGTGTGTGGATGCGTGGGTGTGTGGGTGTGTGGGTGCGTGGGTTAGTGGGTTAGTGGATGCGTGGGTGCGTGGATGCATGGGTGTGTGGATGCATGGGTGTGTGGATGCGTGGGTGTGTGGGTTAGTGGGTTAGTGGGTGCGTGGGTGTGAGGATGTGTGTGGATGTGTGGGTGCGTGGGTTAGTGGGTGCGTGGATGCGTGGGTTAGTGGGTGTGGGTTAGTGGATGTGTATGTTAGTGGATGTGTGGGTTAGTGGATGTGTGGGTGCGTGGATGTGTGGATGTGTGGGTTAGTGGGTGCGTGGATGTGTGCGTTAGTGGATGCGTGGGTTAGTGGGTGCGTGGATGTGTGCGTTAGTGGATGAGTGGGTTAGTGGATGTGTGGGTTAGTGGGTGTGTGGATGCGTGGGTTAGTGGATGCATGGGTGCGTGGGTTAGTGGATGTGTGGGTGTGGATGTGTGGGTGTATGGATGCGTGGATGTGTGGATGCATGGGTGTGTGGGTTAGTGGATGTGTGGGTGCATGGATTAGTGGATGTGTGGATGCGTGGGTTAGTGGGTGCGTTGATGTGTGCGTTGGTGGGTGTGTGGATGCGTGGGTTAGTGGATGTGTGGGTGCGTGCGTGGATGCGTGCATGGATGGATGTGTGACTGCATGTGTGGGTGTGTGCACGAATGGATGTGTACATGCGTGGATGATGGGTGGATGGATGGATGCAACAAGGTATCAAGTGTCCTCTTCTAGTCTCAGGGATCATAGTCATGGTGTACTGTATGACAGATCATTTTCATACAGTGCACCATAACTCTGACCCCAGAGGCTGTATGAAGAGGACACTTGATCCCTTGCTGCAATCTCTGGAGCAGAGGCGATTGAGCATCGTGGGACCTTCGTTGTGGACTACGTCGGAGGCTATCGAGCGTCGTGGGACCTTCGTTATGGACTATGTCGGATCTTTCTAATAAAGATGGAGTCTGAATTTTGTTTGTTTTTTTTCCAAATAAAAAGATTTTTCTCTGTGTGTATTTATTGACTACTTACAAGAGATTCCTAATGGCGGGTCTAACATTGGCCCAATATTATGAATCTCGGGCTTAGTGCCAGCTGCCAATAAAAAGCTGGCATTAACCCCTTTATTACCCAGTTTGCCACCGGCACCAGGGCAACTGGAAGAGCATGGGTACAGCGCCAGAAAATGGCGCTTCAATGAATGCGCCATTTTCTGGGGCGGCTGCGGGCTTCAATTCGCAGCATGGGGGGCCCAGAATGCTTGGGCCTCTCCATGCTGCGGATTCCAGCCCCCGGCTGTCTAGTTGTACCTGGCTGGACCAAAAATGTGGCGGAGCCCCACGAAATTTTTTTTCTAGAATTTGTTCTAGAAATAAAAAAATGGGCTTCGCTGTATTTTTGGTTGCCAGCCAGGTACAACGAGGCAGCTGGGGGTTGGTGGCAGTCCGTAGCTGCCAAGTTGTACCTGGCTGGACCAAAAATATGGCGAAGCCCCACGTCATTTTTTTTATTACTTCTACCAATAAACTGACATGGAGCTTTGCCATATTCTTGGTTGCCAGCCAGGTACAACTTGGCAGTTGGGGGGCTGCAATCCTCATCGTGGAGAGATCCAAATGTTGTGGGCCCCCCCACGCTGCAAATTGCAACCCACAGCCACCCCAGAAAATAGCGCATTCATTGGAGGTGCCATTTTCTGGTGCTGTACCCCAACTCTTCCAGTTGCCCTTGCGCTGGTGGCAATGCTGGTGGCACACAGGGGCTCTCCATACGCAACATGGTATCCGCTAACAATTGTTAGCGGACACCATGTTGCGTATGGAGAGCCCCTGTGTGCCTAAACATTGAAGCTCCCCAGAAGTGACCCCATTGACAAATGAGTGGCAGCATCTGGATTTGTTCCTTGGGGGAGTCTAGTTTCCAAAATGGGGTCACTTGTGGGGGACCTCCAATGTTGAGGCACACAGGGGCTCTCCATACGCGACATGGTGTCCGCTAACAATTGGAATTGTTAGCGGACACCATGTCGCGTATGGAGAGCCACTGTGTGCCTCAGCATTGGAGCTCCCCACAAGTGACCCCATTTTGGAAACTAGACCCCCCCAAGGAACAAATCTAGATGCATAATGAGCACTTTGAAGCCCCAGGTGCTTCACAATTTGAGCCGTAAAAATAAAAAAATAAGATTTTTGTGGAAGAAAAATATTTTTTTCATTTTTACGGATCAATTTGTGAAGCACCTGGGGCTTCAAAGTGCTCATTATGCATCTAGATTTGTTCCGTGGGGGGTCTAGTTTCCAAAATGGGGTCACTTGTGGGGGAGCTCTAATGCTGAGGTACACAGGGGCTCTCCAAACGTGACATGGTGTCCGCTAACAATTTGAATGGAAATCAGCTCAAATTGTTAGCTGACACCATGTCGCGTTTGGTGAGCCCCTGTGTGCCTCAACATTGGAGCTCCCCCACAAGTGACCCCATTGACAAATGAGTGGCAGCAAATCAGTGCAGTTTTGACACCAGGAGAAGGTGCTAGTCTGTCGGATCGCAGTAGGAATGAAAAAATCTCAAACGCACCACACTAGCACCCCACTAGCACCCCACTAGCACCACACTAGCACCACACTAGCACCACACTAGCACCACACTAGCACCACACTCGCACTACTACACGCATCAAACTCGCATCAATATCGCGCTTCAAAAACGCGGCGTTTTGGAGGGATCAGTGTGCCTTCAGCCTTACCGTCACTTTACTCCGGTTTTACTGAACCCTCTGTAGCCAGGCTGTCTCTCTGAGACCCCTCACTCCTTCTAGTGTCTTTTCAGGCTGTGGTTTCTCTCTCTAAAGCGTCTCCGGACAGTATAGCGGCAGCTCAGACCCCTGTGGGTCCTCGTGGTTGCTGCTGTGCTTCCTATCCTTGGTGTGGGAACTCCAACCTAGAATTGGGGCTCCCAGTCGGTGAATCTGGGGATACCGGGCGGATCTTCAGTCCCCTTCAGAGCCGACACTCTGCTGTGTGCCTAACCTGCAATAGCCCTCTGCCGCAAGGCACTACCAGGCTCCTTCTAACCCGTGTGACTCCAGCTTCAATAGGCAAATAGAGTCTGTGGAGCCTCGGTTAGGAGTCTCAAACACAGGACTAGCCATATATCCCTCCAGGGAAGGACCCAGCCAAGGGGTGGCTCCTTGCAGAGAACACCATAACCACCATATTAAGTGGCCCTTTTAGTCAATGTCCAACTCTTTTACAAGTTTAGAGAATGACAAGGGAATACCAAGGCCAGGTATCCATCCACATACAGCTGTTTCAGGGTGTTGCCCCTCATCAGTGTGGAGTAGGATTCTGGCTAGGTGGGAGCAATGCCTAGTAGACCAAGATTGCAAAGTATTCACTGATCTCAGGGAGACCAGTCCAAGAAAACACTGCGGGCAGCTGGCTAAAGCGCTCAACACAGTGAATTCCTAGGCACCTAGGGATCAGGTATACCCTGATAAAGGTGCCAGGATAGGTGCCGAAACGCGTTGGTGAATAAAGGAGATTGTAACTTTGGGAACCTTGCCTTCCTTGTGACTTTTTGAAGCCTTTCATTTCCCTGTGATTCCACTGAGAGCAGCGCGGACCATGACGCACCTTTTTCCCTATATACGGACAAGGATAATGGATGTCTCTCTGTAGTAGACGATCTTTGGTCACCGGTAATTTCCAATAATTCCCATTGCTGAGAGATATGAATAGTGGAGACCAGACTTTGTGAAGCCAGTGATGAGTCTTGCATCCGGCTTCTCTTCTTTCTCCTTTCCAGATTACTCTTTGGATTAACAAGAATGGACAGAAGATTCAGACAAAGGTTGTGTTCCACTAGAGCAAGAAGGCATGTATTAAAGGGAATCTGTCACCAGGTTTTTGTCATCCCATCTGGGGCTAGAATAATGTAGAGACTGAGACCCTGATTCCAGTCATGTGTCACTTACTGAGCTGCTTGCTGTCATTTTGATAAAATTAGTGTTTTCTCTGCTGCAGATTTAGCAGTTGATGAATATGCCGGACTACCTGGCAGCAGGTCAGGTAGTCCTCTAATGATAATCTCCTGCTGATTAAACAGTGATTTTATCAAAACTACCCGGAGCAGCCCAGTAAGTGACACATCCCTGGAATCAGGATCTCTGGTCCTACATTATGTTATACTCAGATTGGGTGGCAAAAACCTGACAGATTCCCTTTAACCCCTTCACCCCGGGCCTATTTTGAGCCTAATGACCATTTTTTGCAATTCTGACCAGTGTCCCTTTATGAGGTTATATCTCTGGAACGCTTCAACGGATCCTAGCGATTCTGAGATTGTTCTTTCGTGACATATTGGGCTTCATGTTAGTATTAAATTTAGGTCAATCATTTTTGCGATTATTTGTGAAAAAATAAAAAATTTGTCAAAATGTTTGAAAATTTTGCAATTTTCAAATTATGATTTTTTATTCTGCTAAACCAGAGAGGAATGTGACACAAAATAGTTAATAAATAACATTTCCCACATGTCTACTTTACATCAGCACAATTTTGAAAAACAAAAATTTTTGTTCGGAAGTTATAAGGGTTCAAAGTTCATCAGCAATTTTTCCTAGCAAAATTTACAAAACCATTTTTTTAGTGACCACATCACATTTGAAGTCCCCTTGAGGGGTGTACTTGACAGAAAACACCCAAAAGTGACACCATTCCAAAAATGCACCCCTCAAGCTACTCAAAACTACATTCAAGAAGATTATTAACCCTTCAGGTGCTTCACGGGAACTAAAGCAAAGTGGAAGGAAAAAATGGTCATTTTAATTTTTCCAACAAAAATGTTCTTTTAGCCTCAATTCTTTCATTTTCACATGGGCAACAGGATAAAATGGATCCTACAATTTGTTGGGCAATTTCTCCTGAGTACATCGATACCTCATATATGGTCATAAACCACTGTTTGGGCGCACGGCAGGGCTCAGAAGGGAAGGAGCGCAATTTGACTTTTGGAGCTAATTTTCCATTCAAAAAGTGAAATGGCGCTCCTTTCCTTCTGAGCCCTGCCATGCGCCCAAACAGTGGTTTATGACCACATATGAGGTATCGGTGTACTCAGGAGAAATTACCCAACAATTTTTAGTATTCATTTTATCCTATTGCCCATGTGAAAATGAAAACATTTAGGCTAAAAGAAAAGTTTTGTAGAAAAAAAAGTACTTTTTCATTTTTACGGATGAATTTGTGAAGCACCTGGGGGTTCAAAATGCTCACCACCCATCTAGATTAGTTCCCTGGGGGGGTCTAGTTTCCAAAATGGGGTCACTTGTGGGGGAGCTACAATGTGTAGGCACACAGGGGCTCTCCAAACGCGACATGGTGTCCGCTAACAATTTGAGCTGATTTTTCAGTCAAATTGTTAGCGGACACCATGTTGCGTTTGGAGAGCCCCTGTGTTCCTAAACATTGGAGCTCCCCCACAAGTGACCCCATTTTGGAAACTAGACCCCCCAGGGAACTTATCTAGATGGGTGGTGAGCATTTTGAATGCCCCAGTGCTTCATAAATTAATCTTCTCAATCTTCTCAATCTCTGCTCAATCCAGAGACTGCTGCAAGGGATCAAGTGTCCTCTTCCTACAGCCTCTGGGGTCAGAATTATGGTGCACTGTATGACAATGATCTGTCATACAATGCACCATGACTATGATCCCAGAGACTACAACAAGAGGACACTTGATCCCTTGTTGCACCCATCATCCACATCCACGCACACATCCACGCACGCACGCTGACATCCACGCACGCACACATCCACGCACACAAGCTGAAATCCACGCACGCTGACATGCACGCACGCTGACATCCACGCACACATCCACGCACGCACGCTGACATTCAAGCACGCTGACATCCACGCACGCTGACATCCATGCATGCACGCTGACATCCATGCATGCACGCTGACATCCACGCATGCACGCTGACATCCATGCACGCTGACATCCACGCACGCTGGCATCCACGCACGCTGGCATCCACGCATGCTGACATTCACGCACGCTGACATACACGCACCCACGCTGACATCCATGCATGCACGCTGACATCCACGCACGCAGACATCCACGCATGCTGACATCCACGCACGCTGACATTCACGCACGCTGACATCCACGCACGCACGCTCACATCCACGCACACATCCACGCACGCACACATCCACGCACGCTGACATCCACGCATGCACGCTGACATTCACGCACGCTGACATTCAAGAACGCTGACATCCACGCACGCACACATCCACGCACGCACGCTGACATCCACGCACGCACATCCACGCACGCTGACATCCACACATGCTGACATCCACGCACGCTGACATCCACGCACGCACGCTGACATTCACGCACGCTGACATCCACGCACGCTGACATTCAAGCACGCTGACATCCACGCACGCACACTGACATCCGCGCACGCACGCTGACATCCGCGCATGCACACATCCACACACGCACGCTGACATCCACGCACATCCACGCACACGTCCATGCACACATCCATCTATGCACACATCCACGCACGCACACGTCTATGCAAGCACACGTCCACGCACGTGTCTGCGCACGCACACGTCCACGCACGCTCATGTATGCTCACATCCACGCACACGTCCACGCATGCACCCCCCATCCATCTATCCTTTCACCCATCCACCATCCATCCATCCATCCATCCATCCATTCATTCATTCATACATACATACAGACACATACATACATACATACATACATAGACACATACATACATACATACTTACATACATAGACACATACATACTTACCTCCCTCGATCCACCGATGAGCAGGAGGCCGGGAGAGGAGGCGGGGCCACAGACCGGTGGGCAGAGGAGACGCAGCAGCGGCGCAGGGCGGCAGCAGTGGCGGGTGCACCGAGGTGTGCATCCCGCCGCAGGAGGTGAGGGGGGGGGCACACAGGGTCCGGAGGTGGGGGCAGCCTGGGGGGGGGAGCACTGGAGTGGGGAGCCAGGCACTGTGAACGGTGGGCGCATGCGGGTGCAGCCCGCCGGTATATGTATAATAGAGGGGGGCGGGCGGTTGGGGTGAACGGCGGGGGGGCCCCTGTGAGTCCTGGAGTGGGAGGGGGGTGAGGAGGGGTGGGCACCTGCTGATCCGCCCCTCCAGATCTGATTGGAGAGCTCCAATCAGATCTGGAGGGGTGAATCCCTATGATTCCCTCCGATCGGCAGTTTCACTTTTAAACTGCCGATCGGAGGGGTCCTGGGCATGGGGGGGTTAATCCACCCCCTGTGGGGTCATCTACAGGTTGTCACAGAACAGCAGCATCTGTGACACCTGAGTGACCCCACTCACAGGAGCTGCAGCAGCTCAAATCTGCCAGGACGTTGTACAACATCCTGTGTCGGGAAGGGGTTAAAGATGGTCTGTCCTGGAAACAGAGTAAAACCCACACAACTGTGTGTCCTCTCATTGTCATAAAATCCACATGTGGACTGGGGATTCCGAGTGGATAGGGATAGGAGATTAGAGGCTACACCCACAGCTTATTCCAGTAGACCTCTTGTCTGCCTAATCTTGAACTGTCTAATAAACCACACTGATGAAAGGGCTTGCATGGAGCAAAATGTTTTTGTGCTATTTTTTGGGTCAGTTTAATAAACACAAAAAATCACTGAGAAGAATTCCTGAGATATTTTGTCACATGATTGACTCTATGTTTGCTTTGACCCTCACCGAGGGCAATTTTGAACTGAAGTATTGCACTGGGGAGCCAGTTGACTGCTTTTGCAGTCCTTGTGTGTTGCTGCTGTGATTTAAATCTGAGTTTATTTCCTTTTGCACATCCAGAGTTAATGCCAGAAAGCTGTTGTGTGCAGCTCTGTAGGTGGAGGTGGAGGGGTGTGTCATAGCATTCAGATCTCCACTCCCTCAGCCTTGAAGTAGTTCCACTTCCCTCCACTGTGTGTCACAGATAGAGTTCAGTCTCTACTTGGATCCCTTGCAGTGAGGACGTGCTGTGCTGCTGCTTCTGTTCCCTTCCATAGCAGTTATTGGGATTTCCCAGTCCGTGGGTGGAGGTAGGGGCTCTTAGCTAAGAGCTGATCAGGAGCAAAGGGCAAGGGTGGTGACTAAGACCTTCTTGCCATCTGAGATCTGAGGTACCTCTAGGAGCAGGGTGAGCCAGGGACCAGAGTCTAAGGGTCAAACTAGTTCCCCAGTTCACCATTGCCCATTTTACAATCTTGCCTCCTCATTCCCTATCTGCTATACCACCCCGTGACACGCTCCTTCACTATTATTTTTCACTGTAAATAGAGCCTTTTACTTGAACATAAATTACAGGAATAAAACTCTTGTTGGTAAAAAAATCTCCCTTTTATGCTTAGTGTCATCTTTTAGTAATTAGGTATATACTGTATACTGTTGTTCCTTAGTATATAGCATCCTCTCCTGTTTTGTATAGAGCTGTTTCTTATTTATTACATAGTTTCCTCTCTTGTTATGTATAGCACTGTCAATTGTTAATAAGCATCCTCTCTTGTTATGTATGGAGCTCTCCTTTACTGTATAGCATTCCTCTTTGTTATGTATGGGGATGTTCCTTATTACATAACATCCTTTTTTGTTATCTATAGCGCTGTCCCTTGTTCGTAGTGTCTTCTTTTGTTATGTATGTCTTTTATTACATAGTAAATACATATGTGGCCCCCTGCGGTCTGGTCACCACAAGGGGTACTGCACCCATTCCAGGGTGTGGTATTCCTGTTCTCAGGAAACGGGATGGTAAGTCCAAGACACCCACAAAACCACCCAACACACCCGGTCCTATGGACAGCGGGTGGACCCGACAGAGGGAGGGCTCAGTCAGTGGGACGGAGGGAAGAAAGGTGGAGGGTGGAAAGTGAGTTGAGGCAGTCGGGAGGAAGTAGTGTGGCGCCCCGCAAAAGCAGGCGTCACAGAGGGGTACTACACCCATAAAAGAGGTGTAAATACTCCAGCTGCAGGTGGACCCTAGGATGGTCGGTAGGACCCATTCCCAGCACTCCCACAGTAGTTGAGCGGTGGGAGGTTACCCAGGAGGGGATATAATCACCTCTAGGGGGATCAAGGAGGTCTTTTCTCTGAGGTCTTGTGGGCCTTAGGTCTCTTGGCTGAGGGACCAGGAGGAGATGGAGGAAGAGGAATGATATTAGAAAGATCAACTAACTAGAACGAGGCGGAAGGTCACACCGGGGCGCTTTCAAGCCGAACCGGAGGAAGGAATAAGGGACCTTGAGGAGGTCCTGAAAGAGGGCGCCCGACAGGGGAGTCCAGGCCCTAGCAAGAAAGGGAGATTCTCAGAGTGGAGCACCCATACTCCAGGGGACACTCTAGTCCACCAGGGGAACGCGGGGCCCTGGGATCCGGCCAAAGTCTAGCTTTGCAGTCGGCAAGCGGCTGCTGTGGCTTGTTTATCAGCCGCAGCACCCTGCCATCAGAGAGGTCTGCCTGCTTCTTCACCAACGAGGGAGAGGACTCCCGGTACTACCTACACGGAGATACTGGGTATAGATCGATCCAAAGCAGGTAAGAACGGACACGGGTTAGTTAACGAAGGTACACCAAGGGTTCCACCATACCACCTGGGATCCACTTGCAGCCACCCGTTAAGCTACCTGTTCTTGTAACATTTGAATGCTGAACTGTGAACTGTAACTGATGCTGCTACAAGTTAACAGTAAAGTACCCGGGAGAAAGTGACTTTGCTTCTGCCTGTGTTTCTTCTGCATCAACCTGTTCCATTGCAGGGACGCTGCCCCGGAGGAACAGCCCTACCTGTAGGGGGCTTAGTCATCCTATCCACATGACCAGCTACCTCTGGCGGACTGTGGTGGCGCTGGTGTCCCATCACCAAAAACTACAGGTGGCGTCACTGTGTGACTTGGGTGAAACATTTTGGATATCTTTCCACAAGCTTCTCACAATAGTTGGTAGGAATTTGGGCCCATTCCTCCTAACAGAACTGGTGTAACTAAGCCATGTTTGTAGGTCGCCTTGCTCGCAGTCTTTTCAGCTTTGCCCATAAATTGTCAATGGGATTGAGATCAGGGCTTTGTGATGGCCGCTCCAAAACATTGACTTTGTTATCCTTAAACCACTTCATAACCAGTTTAGTAGTATGCTTTGGCTCCTTGTCCATTTACCAGCTACCGCCCTCATCCTCACATGGCTTTTGTTCTTGAGTTAATATGCACATGTTGCTATACAAATAAATAGTGCATTTCAGGTGAGCATTAAAATACATCCACAAGTGTGTCTCTAATTAACTCAGGTGTTGCCAATAAACCTATCAGAAGCTAAAAAACACATAACATCATCATCCCAAATTGTTCATCCTCTTCCTGACATATGATGTACAGGGTACGTTATGTGTCGACTCCCTTACTTTGATGTGAGCTCCGGCGGTGAGCTCACATCTTTTCCGCCATATCTGAGCTGATCTTATGAGCTGAGATGTGTGGCTACCACCACCGATCAGATGGTTCTAGTGCAGTATTCATGTACAGATGGTATTCTGATGCTGTATACATGTACTGATGGTGGATCTGGTAATGTTTTTATGTATTGATGGTGGTTCTGGTGCTGTATTCATGGATTGATGCAGGTTCTAGTTCTGTATTCATGTATTGATGGTGGTTTTAGTGCTGTATTCATGTACTGATGGTGATTCTAGTGCTGTATGCATGTAATGATGGTGGGTCTGGTGAGTTTTCTTGTATTGATGGTGCTTCTGCTGCTGCATCATATACTGATGGTGGTTCTGGTGCTGTATTCATATATTGATGGTGGTTCTTGTGCTGTATTCATGTACTTTTGGTGGTTCTCTTGCTGCATTTCTCTATTGATGGTGGCTCTGGTGCTGTCAAATGAGACAGTGATTTGTTCTATATATCACAATACTGTGGTATTGTACTATATAGTACAGTATTTGAAATCAGACAATCACAGGATCAAGACCCTAAGGGGGCAAAATCTTAATAAATGAATACCGTTAAAGTAACACCCAAAAAATGATGGAATTGTGTTTGTTCACCGCATCTTTACAATTGCGCTGTGTTGGCGTTGTGGGGGGGCACCTTCAGTAGGTCTGAGTTATCATGACATTTCCTTTACTCCGCTGCCTCTGGAGTGCTATTGCTCCGATACTACCAAGTAATCTCTTGTGTTAGGAATGGATTTGAATCCTTTTATCTTTTCACAATGTTTACTTTACCAAATTGCTTTTATTTTTTACATAACTTTTCTCATATTCTATGAAAAAATCCCTAAAGGGAAATGATTCAGTGAGAAGCGCTCGAGGCATCGAAATCTCTCTGCTCCTAAAGTGGTTCCCTTCTTTATTTGCTGGGATGCTCTTATTTCCCAATGTGCTTTGCAAACACTGCAAATAGTATTGATTACACACAGCAACATGACAGCTATTCCCAAGAAAAGAAGCTGATGGCAGTTACTTCTGATAATGAATATGTATGTGTGAAAGAGCAATTCTGGGAAGATATGAAAATTCTTCTACCAATGCAAATCATGAAATATAATTCTGTATATTGTTTTATTATTGTACATAGCGCTGTATTATAGTAGTTATATTCTTGAACATTGGGGCCAGTATTATAGTAGCTATATTCTTGTACATAGGAGCAGTATTATAGTAGTTATATTCTTGTACATAGGAGCAGTATTATAGTAGTTATATTCTTGTACATTGGGGCAGTATTATAGTAGTTATATTCTTGTATATAGGGGCAGTATTATAGTAGTTATATTCTTGTACATAGGGGCAGTATTATAGTAGTTATATTCTTGTACATAGGGGCAGTATTATAGTAGTTATATTCTTGTATATAGGAGCAGTATTATAGTTGTTATATTCTTGTACATAGGAGCAGTATTATAGTAGTTATATTCTTGTACATAGGAGTAGTATTATAGTAGTTATATTCTTGTATATAGGAGCAGTATTATAGTAGTTATATTCTTGTACATAGGAGTAGTATTATAGTAGTTATATTCTTGTACATAGGGGCAGTATTATAGTAGTTATATTCTTGTACATAGGAGCAGTATTATAGTAGTTATATTCTTGTATATAGGGGCAGTATTATAGTAGTTATATTCTTGTACATAGGGGCAGTATTATAGTAGTTATATTCTTGTACATAGGAGCAGTATTAAATAGTTATATACTTGTACATAGGAGCAGTATTATAGTAGTTATATTCTTGTATATAGGAGTTGTATTATAGTAGATACATTCTTGTACATAGGGGCAGTATTATAGTAGTTATATTCTTGTATATAGGAGTTGTATTATAGTAGATACATTCTTGTACATAGGAGCAGTATTATAGTAGTTATATTCTTGTACATAGGAGCAGCATTATAGTAGTTATATTCTTGTACATAGGAGCAGTATTATAGTAGTTATACTCTTGTATATAGGAGCAGTATTATAGTAGTTATATTCTTGTACATAGGAGCAGTATTATAGTAGTTATATTCTTGTATATAGGAGCAGTATTATAGTAGTTATATTCTTGTACATAGGAGCAGTATTATAGTAGTTATACTCTTGTATATAGGAGCAGTATTATAGTAGTTATATTCTTGCACACAGGGACAGTATTATAGTAGTTATACTCTTGTATATATGGTCAGTATTATAGCAGTTATATTCTTGTATATAGGGGCAGTATTATAGTAGTTATATTCTTGAACATAGGAGCAGTATTATAGCAGTTATATTCTTGTACATAGGGGCAGTATTATAGTAGTTTTATTCTTGTACACAGGGGGCAGTATTATAGTAGTTATATTCTTGTATATAGGAGCAGTATTATAGTAGTTATATTCTTGTACATAGGGGCAGTATTATAGGAGTTATATTCTTGTACATAGGGGCAGTATTATAGTAGTTATATTCTTGTACATAGGAGCAGTATTATAGTAGTTATATTCTTGTATATAGGGGCAGTATTATAGTAGTTACCGTATATACTCGCGTATAAGCCGAGTTTTTCAGCCCAAAAATTGGGCTGAAAAGTACCCCCCTCGGCTTATACGCGAGTCAGTGCTGTATACCGATGTATACATCGGTACATACCGATGTATACATCGGTATACAGCAGCCCCCGCATCCCCAGTAATGCAGGGCCCCCCCAGCGTCTCTCCGGCCACCTGTAAAGGAAACTATACTTATCACAGTGCCGCTGTCCGAGCCCACTCTCAGCTGCCGACCGCGATCTTCCATCTTGCGTCTTCTTCCTGTTTCTGTGCTCGTCGCGGGCAATGACGTCATTCCCTGCGACGAGCACAGGAAACAGGAGAAAGACGCAAGATGGAGGATCGCGGTCGGCAGCTGCGAGCGGGCGCGGACAGCGGCACTGTGATAAGTATAGTTTCCTTTACAGGTGACCGGAGAGACGCTGGGGGGGCCCTGCATTACTGGGGCTGCCTGTATACTACCGCTGGGGCTGCTATATACCTCTGGGGCCCTGTATACTACCACTGGGGCTGTATATACTACCACTGGGGCTGTATATACTGCTGGGGCCCTGTATACTACACACTGGGGCTGTATATACTACCACTGGGGCTGTATATACTACCACTGGGGCTGTATATACCTCTGGGGCCCTGTATACTACCACTGGGGCTGTATATACCTCTGGGGCCCTGTATACTACCACTGGGGCTGTATATACTACCACTGGGGCTGTATATACCTCTGGGACCCTGTATACTACCACTGGGGCTGTATAAACCACTGGGGCTGTATATACTGCTGGGGCCCTGTATACTACCACTGGGGCTGTATATACTACCACTGGGGCTGTATATACTACTAGGGCTGCGTCTATACTACCACTGGGGCTGTATATACCACTGGGGCTGTATATACTACTGGGGCTGCGTGTATACTACCACTGGGGCTGCTGTATCTACCTCTGGGACTGGTGTATACCACACTGCTGGGGGCTGTATACTTGTGCTAGGGTCCACCCTCGGCTTATACACGAGTCAATAGATTTTCCCAGGTTTTGGGGCAAAAGTAGGGGGGTCGGCTTATACACGGGTCGGCTTATACACGAGTATATACGGTATATTCTTGTACATAGGAGCAGTATTATAGTAGTTATATTCTTGTATATAGGAGCAGTATTATAGTAGTTATATTCTTGTATATAGGAGCAGTATTATAGTAAGTTATATTCTTGTACATAGGAGCAGTATTATAATAGTTATATTCTTGTACATAGGAGCAGTATTATAATAGTTATATTCTTGTATATAGGGGGCAGTATTATAGTAGTTATATTCTTGTACATAGGAGCAGTATTATAGTAGTTATATTATTGTATATAGGGAGCAGTATTATAGTAGTTATATTCTTGTACATGGGGCAGTATTATAGTAGTTATATTCTTGTATATAGGGGCAGTATTATAGTAGTTATATTCTTGTATATAGGGGGCAGTATTATAGTAGTTATATTCTTGTACATGGGGCAGTATTATAGTAGTTATATTCTTGTATATAGGGGCAGTATTATAGTAGTTATATTCTTGTATATAGGGGCAGTATTATAGTAGTTATATTCTTGTACATAGGGCCAGTATTATAGTAGTTATATTCTTGTATATAGGGGCAGTATTATAGTAGTTATATTCTTGTATATAGGAGCAGTATTATAGTAGTTATATTCTTGTATATAGGGGCAGTATTATAGTAGTTATATTCTTGTTCATAGGGGCAGTATTATATAGTATATTTTTGTACATGCGGACAGAATTATAGTAGTTATACATGTATAACTAGGAGGCAGTATTATGACAGTTGTGTTCTTGTACAAGGGTAAAGTATTAGTTATATTTTTGCATATAGGTGTCAGCACACCTCAGATGCTGCAGAACATCATAATGCATATTTAAAATCTCACCATATTTTTCAATATGAGATTCTGCATTCCTGGGAACAGCTTGTATCTTTCGTGATGGGAAAGTGATAATACAAAAGAGCAAAGTTTTCCTATTTGCTGGTTATGTAAATGTGATGCTCCGGACTGAATCTGGCCCTGACTTGTATTTAACTGCAGTAAGTCGGCCCATAAATTACCATGAATGTGGGTTTTATACAGCAATGTATGAGAAATGAATGGTAAAGCTGTGTGTGATCAGGGATGAGTCTATAGTTGGATGCGCCGTACACCTGGGGCTGAGCCGGCGCTGCCACCTCATGTATCATCACAGCAGCTCTTATTATAGGTCACACAGGTCCTGCCTCCCACCATCTTTATTACTATGACATTTACTTACATTAATCTTTTTCTTGTCCCTTGTTCTGTGTATCAAGCGCAGAGGGAACTCAAACAAAATGAAATGATTTGCAAAATATAATCAGTCAGAGGCACGAGGAGCCGAGAGCTTAAAAGGCCGACACAGAAATGGCTGATACAGAAAGCCCAGAGATCAATGACGGCAAAATTAAATTATTTGAACTTCTTGTCCCTTTTTTTGGTTATAAATAGGAATTTGTTCAGGCTGAGAAAATGGTTTAGGAGAAAAATATATATATATGTATATATCAAAATATGTATTCGTTTATGAACTGAGAACATAACAAAATGCAAACTGCATAATACAGTACATGTGCATATTTATATTGATTCAGAATCCATTAATCCAGAAAGTCTGATAATCCAGACTGCAATTATAAAGTAGAACTTCATCGTTTGTGCCTCAGGTGTCACCTGACCACTGATAATGATCACAGACCTCACCGAAGGTGACCGAAGGACGAGACGTCATTTCTTGGTGTCTTGGCAGAGACCACTGTAGCCTCCTGTGCTGAGTTAGAGCCACAAGGGGCCGTCACACGCGTCAATGTCATCAGCGATCAGTGGACCAGCGACATCGTGGAAATTATTTAAATATCGTTTCCACGTTGTCTTGCTCCCGCTGCCAGGCTGCGGTTAGCGGGAGCAGGCTGGTCTTCAAGGTAAACTGCGGGTATCTAGGCAGCGCACGCTGCCTAGATACCCGATGTATACCTTGGTTACCAGCCTTCTCTGCTCACTGGCTGGTATCCAAGGTACACAACGGGTAACTAGGGTCCATAGATACCCGCAGTTTACCTTGGAGACCAGCTCCCAGCGCTTGCAGAGAAGCACTGGGAGCTGGCTTATCGCTCATCTCCTAGTGTCACACACACAGCATCTCTGCGTGTCCACCGGGCAACCATCGTCAAGTTTTAGAACAGGTTCTAAAACCTGACAACCAGCGACTTATCGCTGGTTGAAACGCCCTGTCACATGCTTCAATATTGCTGCAATGCCATGTGCAGCAGCGATATTGCACGCAATATTGACGCGTGTGACATCCCCATAAGAGTATGCCTCAGACTACCATCTTAAAGTGGATCCCCTAGGATGTAATTGTGAATGTGCCTAGGGTGGTAGTCATGGTTGAGGGCCTTGCTCTCCTCGCCCCAGCCTGCTTCAGTCAGCATTGAGAGGTGTGTGGAAACCTGGTTTTTCGGTAGGGATACCTTTAGGCTGAAGGCCTCCTGCTTCTCTTCAGCCTCACAGAGTATTAGTCAAGGATAGTTCACCAGAAGGTTACAAAAATGTATATTCTTTACTGGTAAGTAACTTTATACATAGGTTCATACACAGCATTCTCTTTCTATTTTCCATTCTAACATAGATCGGCTCTTCATCATGGGTATTAAGCATTTTCTTGTACTCAATTACAGACAGTGGCCGCCACAGAGTCAGGGGATAACTGCTGATACTGCATCTTACCGGTAACTATTCACACGGGTCCAGGTGTAACCTATGACCATTCACTTCTGCTACTTTACAGGAATGCTCGTTAAAGGGATCCTGTCACCTTCAAAAACCCACCTAAGCTACTAAATCTGTCCCTGCAGCATCCTATCACTAACCTCACACTCCTTTTGTCTCCTAAAAGCATCCTTCATATCGGACAGCATCGGATTTCAAAAAATCGTAGTGTGAAACCAGCCTAAGGAGACATCCGCCAAACAAAGAGTGCAATCAGCTGCAGCGGGCACTGCAGGGCTAAAATTAAGTTGTGTTTAGAATTTCATAAAGGCTTGGTGACAACCCGTGTGGGATCTGTAATGGTTGTGTCACGTGTTGACTGCGGCAGTCTCTGTTGTCTTAATGGGAGACCATTTTCTTTGGCACATTCAGAGTAAATGTATAGATGTTGCTGTGTTGCTGTGTTGCGTCTCTGCAGGTGGGAAGTTTGGGTTTCCCAGGTGCCCACATCCCTGGCCATTAAATAGTTCCCTCTTCCACCAGCAGATGTCGCTGATAGAGTTTTAGTCTCATCAAGACCGCAAGCTGAGAACACATGTGCAATTTGTGCTGAAGCTTTTTTGTGTTTTCCTTATTTATGAGAGTTGCTGTGTATCCCGGTCCGTGGGTAAAGGGAAAGGGGTGTTAGTATGTGGCTGGTTGAGGAGCAGGGAAAGGGTGGTGGCCTAGACCTCCTCATCATCAGAGGTACCTCTGGGTACAGGGTCAGCTAGGGATCCCAGTCTATAGGGTAAGACTAGCTACCCAGTTTACCTAGCCCGTTATTGCCATGCTGCTTCCTATTTGATAATCCGCTATACCACTTGCATGACAGGTTGTTACCCAAAATTACTTGAGGACTAAATTTATAGTTTGTTTTTTTAATTTAAAAATGTGTCATTGATGCAATATTTTAAGAAAAAGTGTTTTACATCTCCGTATAACTGTACGGTAGGGGAAAAGGCTCATTAAGAAAATACATTTTCCTGACACTTGATAGTTTTACATTCCTAACACAAGTCTGTTTAATTAAAGAAGAGAGATCCTCGTTTACCAGCTGCACACAGCAATCTGTAAAAATAATGGAAATGCTTGTAACCCGCGGTGTAAAGCGGTGTCTATGTTAATTCTACCAAGTCAGGGCTCCTGGGGAATGTTCTATCTCACTACGGCCAACTTAGTCCACAGGCTGCTCTTTGTATTGTAAGGGGCTGAGTCATCGAGCAGTTTTCATCGGAATTCTGCCGTAAAAAAAAACAGATTCAAAAGTTGGAATTTTTTGGCGCAACTTGAAGTGGAGCAAAGGTTTATCAACTTTCTAGCATCAATGTGCCCAACCCTGCCGGTTCTTACATAAAGTTGTCCAAGTTCTAGCAAAGTGGGGGATGTCCAAGCATCATAGTCTACACCCTAAGAGTGGCATAAACTACAGCGCCAATTTAAGCCAGTCACTGTCTGGCATATATTTTTGGCAGTGGAAGTTGATTACCGTCTTGTGTGGGAGTTGCTGTTCTTATCCCGATCCCTGTGTGAAGGTGAGGGGGTGTTAGCCTAGGGCTGATCAGGAGTAGGGCAAGGTTGGCAGTCCATACATCCTCACCTTTAGAGGTAATTCTGGGAACAGTGTCAGCTAGGGACCCCCAGTCTAAGGGTCATACTAGGTACCCCGATTACCTTTACTGTCATTGCCATGCTGTTATTCTACCCCCTCATCCATAATATCCACCTCGTGACACGTTTTCATTGGTACCATTTCAGGGTAAAAGAATTTTTCAGTAAGTTATTTGATTCTTTCATTTATTTGAAATTCTGACTTTGCTTTTTGTTATTTTTTTACAGTGTTCACTACAGGAGACATAGCTTTACATTTTCATAGCTGTGGTCGTTACAAACATGGCAATAGTAATTATTCAGGTTTTTATTTGTTTTTTTTAAGTAAGAGAAAAATAGTAATTTTTGTAGGTTTTTTTTACTTTTTATTTTTACGGAACTGGAAATCATATAATATGTTGTGATGAGCAAACAATAAAGTGGTCGGGTACTTGTTACTTAAATCAAGCAGGTTGGCCGCTCTGACGGGGTCAACTCGAGTAACGAGTCAATGTAAGTTAATGAGTGAAGTGCAGTCCAGCTCTCCGACTACATCCGGCCAAAAACAGGAGAGGGGGTCCGCCGTTTTGTTTTTTTGTTGTTGTTGTTTGTTTTTTACACACGGCATCCGGTCACATTGTTTTTAACCTTAGTGAGAGCCGTTCAGAGACTACAAGAGGCACTGGGGTGCCAGCTCCCCTCGTTCACTAAAGGGAGACGACTCTTTGTGTTGGATCTTTCATCAACGACACAGCGGAGAACCCACGATACTCTATAGAGTAATGAGCGTACCCAAGCACCCAGATGCTCGATCGGGTATCGAGCAGTGGCAAGCATGCTCGCTCATCAATAGTTTTGATACTTTGGAATTTCAAGTCAGGCCTTTTTTTAGACCCAACCAGATGAAGGACTATGACAGCAGTCTTACGGGCCATTGTTAGGTCGTATAAAATATACGGTTGGGAAATCCACCGCAGTTTTGACACGTGAGAACATGACATCAAGGCTGGGATCGGACAGCTGTAAAAAATATCAAGTCAATCCTGACTGCTGCCCAATGCACTGTGGACGGGGGCAGGAGCTGCCTACTATTGCTGCCATTTTTGCACACAAAGTATCACCTATGGGGCACTACTACCACATTGTGAACATTTGGCAGCACACTAAATAGCTCGTTAAGAGTCCTTTCTAATCAACCACTTAATGACCACCAATACTAATGTCAATAATCTGATGGTTATCGGTAAGGAACTTTATTCTAGATCACCATCGTTTGTATCCAGACTCTAGAATTTCATCCCGGTCATGGTTTGGTGCCCCGCCTCATTTCTGTGCCATGGGGTGTCCAACCTTCTTGGATACATGACTTATAGTGTTTGACATTACTATTACAATAAGGCACCGGCATCACTCCACACACGGTACAGACACATCTATGATTTCCTATTTACCAGGACATACAACAAAGCCAGGGACGGTGTCAGGCTGAGCTGCTTACTGTAATAAGGCGCTTGTTTGAAGTGGGTTGGGATGTGACTTGTTAGAACATGTGCGATATTTGTGATGGTTGAGATCAAGCGTGGGCTACTTAATGAGCTAATTACCGTGTTCAAATCCTCAGTACTCCTCCGTGTGACTACGTTTGTTAAAATACTTTTTGACATTAATTTCAGGAGGTGATGCAAATTATACAAGACTAGAATCTGGATGAAGATGGAGAATCAGTCTATTGCATGTATAGACGTTTATATAGACTTATACATGATGAAATACGCTAATACGCTGATCCATTACACTGTTAGGAGGAGCTGCTGGGATGGACAGTCAGGCGGACAAAATAGGAGAGGTTTGGCGCCTATAGGGAGAGTGCGGATGGACGCACAGTAGGCCTGGACTTCTACCTGCAAGGAGTCCGGTGTGCCTGTAGCCTTCTCAGTCTTGAAGCGGTGGTAGGTTGGGGGTTTGGGAATGGCTTCCCTATTGAGGAATAGGTATGGACTGGAAATCAGGAAGAGCTATACTGGGCATGAGAGAATACGTGTGGCATTTCATCAGATATTTTTTTCAGTGAGTTTCTGAAAGAGAGTGCATTGCTTGTGAGATAAAGGTTCAGAAGGCTTAGCGGGTGGTTTGCAGTGATTTGTGTAGGCCACCAATGAAGCAGTATGGGCTGAGTCTACTGCTGGGTTTGGTAGAGGTCTTAGATATAGCTTCAAGAGTTCAGTCGTGAGATAAACCAGACTGAATGTAACTGACCCCAGTAGGTCTGTTGTTAGAGCTTCTGAAAGATTTTGGAGGTGTGTTTGGGAATTTTTGCCCCTTCATCCAGAAGAGCATTTGTGCGGTGTCACAAGTTTATTGCGATCTCTGGGGTAGCTGAGATCAGAAGGATCAACATTCAGCTGATCCCAGGTTCTCTTTAGAACCAGCTCCATAATTATTTTGAGCAAAGCAGGGTTATTTCCTTTCAGTGCTGAAAGGGTTAAGGGTCCCTTTCTTTTCTGCTGAGAATCCTGGTCGCTTTAATCTTAACTGCTGCACATTATAACCACTCCCTCTATATAAACTTGCTTCTAACTCCTCTGCCGGTTATAGATCTTCTATGCTGACCACTCTAATGAAATGGTTTTAGTTGTAGCTACAGACTCCTTTCCAGGTGAAGTGAGGCGGTCGACAGGGTATGGAGTACTCGGGTACTGGGGCTGATGGCGGATTTGATGGGGAATCACGGCTGGTCAATCCTCAGTCCCGTGCCATGGACCCTCAATGGCGGGGAACGGTGGGGAAATAAGGGGATTGTTAATGTGACGCCACCTATGGTACCTGGTAACGGGTATACCATCCCTGCAGCCGGTCGCTGAGGTGATGGTGGGTGCAGCAGAGTGTGGTACAGCTCCCCACAGGTGGAGCTATTACCTCAGGGCAGCGGGGATGGATGAGGGGAGTAGTAGTTGAGTCTTTGCAGACAAGGCGGTGAATTGCGGAGGTTAGACAGGCACACAGACACGCAGTGACAGGGTAACAGGTACAGTCCAGAGTAATAACCAGGTCCTCGGTGCAACTTGGGACTTCCACCTTAGAAAGTTATGAGGCCTCCTCTGTCTTTGTGCTCTGTAGTTTGGGGTAAGTCCTGCCTGAGCCTGAACTCTCCACTTCTTCTCCCTCTCTGGGCGTTGTCCAAAACTGGTAATGAGGTCCTTCTTCGGGGTCCCTGTTCCTCCTATGGCCCCTGGTCCTGTACTTGGTCAGTTTAGCGTCTCTTACTTTGTTCTCCTCAGGGCTGAACTCCTCCTGAGTCTTCCAGGCTTTTGCTGTAGCACTAAATACTGCCAGCTTCAGACTCCGGTGTCCGGGTGTACTAAAGGGCTGTAGTAACCGGTTCCCTTTTCATAGTTCCTTCTTTCTCCACTTGCCTCCGACCCTTTCCCTAGGGTGCGCACAGCGGTCAGTGGACCCCTGATGGCGGCCTGCCTAGAGAGTCACAAAACTCTTTAGGCTATAGAAAAAGACATTCACATCAGCGCCCTGGAGCCTTTTGGGGGCCCTAATAGTACCTTTAGCCCAGTAGTTCCCAAACTCCAGTCCTCACAGCCCCCAGCAGATCATGTTTTCAGGATTTCCTTAGTATTGCACAGGTGATGGTATCAGGATCAAGGAATTACATGTGCAATACTAAGGAAATCCTGAAAACATGATCTGTTGGGGGCCGTGAGGACTGGAGTTTGGGAACTACTGCTTTAGCCTATAGAAAAAGACTAATACTATTAAAGATTTGCAATAATTGGGGGCCATGTTGGAGCTTTCGTATCAGGGCTCATGAACTTCCAGTTACACCACTGCATATAACTGAATGTTTCCAGGGAGTTTGGAGCAGCTGGATGGGGTATGAAATCATAAAATCACCGCAGACTGCATAGTTCTCATATTAATGTGTTTAAATAGTAAAGTGATATCTGAAATCCCGTAGTAAAGCCCCCGTAGTGTCCCCGGACTTTGCATCCCGGCCTGAGGAAGACTGACAGGTTGTGTTGCCTATCCGGACATCAACGGCGCAGTGTGTGTATACAGGACCATATGGACGGAGCCTGGTAGGTGGTAGGAGCCCTACAAGGGCAATAGTGTCTTCTTCTCCGGGCCTATTTATTTAGTTAAAGGCCTTGTCTATTTATTTAGGGTGAGCAAGTGAGGAAGCACTGGCGGAGTGATGAAAGCCATTTCTCAGGAGGAGCGCTGTGCAAAAAAAAATATCTATACAGTGTTTTTCTACAGGGTCTGTTTGCTATGCTTCAACATTTTTTATAAAATCTAGTAAAACAGACAGATATTCTACAAGATTTCCAGAAAGCTCCTTGAGAATCTGCAGGCCACTTTCCCGGCTGAAGAGGCGCCTAGGAATCTTACACCTCGAACAAAAAAAAGGCCTGTTCGGATGGAGATGGGTCACCGGCAGACAGAAAATAAACATTTTTGTTTCGAAAAGTGAAAAATCTTTAAAAGGGGGCTAAGAAGACGGCGTTCCGACCAGATGGAATCATTCCGAAGACTGAAGACCCTTTTCACACCGTACCCCACCCCGACACCCATCGCCCCCCCCCTCCGCCATCCCGGCCGGATCCTGAAGCTTTTATCCTAGCGTGCATTATTTCTAAATGGTCATAGGAGGCACGAGATGGCGGTTATACCGCCACCGCAGAAGTGAAGGGATTTGCACGTACATACGAGCCAAGAGATGTGTTTCCCTCAGTATAATGCCCTCATTTAGGATGGTTTGTGTACACACGTAGGACTAATGGATGTATTGGAAGACGCTGACTGTGTGTGTGTGGTACCGGGGTGTCATAAACAATCATTTTAATAATAAAAAGATGCCATAGAATGTAATATTTTATATTCAAAGTAATATTTGCCTTTATTTTACTTATTTAACTTGTTGGTTTGTGTCACCAAATTCTTGTTTTTATTTTTACAGCGAAGCAGCTGTGTAACGGCTTTTATACACATTGTGGACTGACAAGTTTATTTGTTCCTATTTCAAATATGTATGATGTGTTAATTGATTCTTATAGAATTTTTGTTAAGGGGGAGAGATAAAGCACAGTGGGGGAGAGAGAGCCCATGGGGGAACACGAGTGTATAGGGGGAGGGGTGTGTGTACAGTAGGAGGGGCAAGCATACAGGGGTGGGGTGAGCGCACGAGGGGCAGACAGAGTGTGCAGAGGAAGGGGCGAGCGTTTGAGGGGTGAGTGCACAGGGGGAAAAGAGAGCGCACAGGGGAACAGAGAGTGCACAGGGGGGCAAAGAGCACACAGGGGGGCAGACAGCATACAAGGGAGGTGAGCACACAGGAGGGGCAGAAAAAGCACACAGGGGGAAGAGAGAGCATACAGGGGGAAGACAGAGCGCACAGGGAGGCAGAGAGAGTGTACGGGGGCAGAGAGAGTGCACAGGGAGGCAGAGATAGTGCACAGGGTGGCAGAGGAAGCATACAGGGGGTGGGGTGAGCGCACGGGGGCAGACAGAGTGTGCAGAGGAAGGGGCGAGCGTTTGAGGGGTGAGTGCACAGGGGGAAAAGAGAGCGCACAGGGGAACAGAGTGCACGGGGGAAGAGATAGTGCACAAGGGGCAAAGAGCACACGGGGTAGACAACATACAGGGGAGTGTACGGCGGCAAAGAGAGTGCACAGGGAGGCAGAGATAGTGCACACGGTGGCATAGGAAGCATACAGGGGGGCAGAAAGAGCACACAGGGGGAAGAGAGAGCACACAGGGGGAAGACAGAGCGCACAGGGAGGCAGACAGAGTGTACGGGAGGCAGAGATAGTGCACAGGGTGGCAGAGGGAGCACACAAGGGGAGAGGCAAGCACACAGGGGGAGTGGTGAGCACACAGGGGGGCAGAAAGAGCACACAGGGGGAAGAGGGATCACACAGTGGGAAGAAAAAGCTCAAAGGAGAAAGCACTTGAAGCAAGAAGACAACACAGGGGGGAAGACATCACACAGGGGGAGAGTGCATGTAGGAGAGCGCGCACAGGGGAAACAGCTCAAATGAGAGAGCACAGAGGGGAGAAGACAGCACAAGAGGAGAGAGACTGTGACTCGCTCCAGCTGGGGCAGTGGGGTACTTGGAATCGGGCCCTCTCAACATCATCAGGGCTGTGGAATGTCACATTAGCGTGACCCGGTCCGTGGTCCCCTCGTCAGGTGATCAGTAAAATGGGGGAGGTTGAAAAAGGGATGAAAAGAAAAATATAAAAGTAAAATAAAAGAGTTTGTGTTGTGACGCCACCCATGGAAGGCGGTCGGTGTGGCCGCTGCTGCAGTCGGGACCTCTGGTGAATATGGGGGTAGCAGCTGAGATGGTTTGGCTCTCCATGGGAAGAGCGGGTCCCCAGGGCACCCGAATAGTCTTAGTCTATGGAGCTGATTTGGGGAAATGGAAGGCCATCGGGGCTGAGCTGGCTGCTGGCAGGGATCAGGGACACTCTCAGGCAGGCTCCTGCTGCCGGCTCGGCGTATCAGTCTACCTCTCCTCAGGTGCAGAATAAACAGTCTGACACAATGCTGAGCTTCAACCCGGTTTACTTGGCTTTTCTCGTCAGGCGTTTCAAGTTACAAGCCAGTGCAGTGGCGGCTCCGGTAGTCTTTTAGCAGCCGGGATGGCTTGTCCAGGTCACCCCCTTTTGTATTCCTTTCCGTGGGACTCTCTTTTCAGCGCTGCCTATTTTCCACCCTCCTGCATGGGCCTCCGCACACAAAGCTCCGATCTAGTGGCCACAGGCCTTTGTTGGGCGACTGACCTGGTCCACTGGCCCTCGTACGGCGGCCTTCTCATTGCTACGCCGAGAGTTGGGCTATGGGACATAAAGACCCTGCAGCCTACCGGTTTCATGGTTGGAGATTCCTTGCCACCTCAGAGCTGGTCCCCTGGTTCCTGCCCTGTCCTTCAGCTTCCCAGCTTATTCGGGCGCATGAGTGGGTTGCTCACTACCCGCGCCCCTAGGACACCTTCTGTCTCTCTGCGGTCTGTAGCCTTGGATCCGGAACAGGCCTCATGATGGTACAGGCCGCCGGGTCCATGTCCTCACAGTCTCGTGTTCTCCTCCAACCCTTGCTCCTGGTGTTTCTCTGACTGCTCCTCCCGGGCTAACTGACTGATGGACTAACTAACTCCTGACTTAATGTTGTGTTTGCTATTTGTTCCCTCTTTACTGACAGCTTCCTGTGGTAACTTCCCACCCACCACCTGTCTCCTCCCGCCATGCCACAGCTGGGCTTAGAGTCCCCATTCTGGGATCGGGGTGTGTTGGATGTGTGTGTGGGTGACTGGACTTACCGATCCCAGTTGCTACAAACTTCTAGTGGCGACCGGACTGCAGGGGCGCCACAACTGCATACAGGGGCAGAGCATACGGGGGAACAGCGCAAAGGAAAGAAGTCAGCATGGAGGGAGAAAACAGCACACAGAGGGAAGAGAGCATGTGGGAGGAGAGAGAGAGCGCACAGGGAGGAGACAGCTGAAAGGAAAGAGCATGAGGGAGAGAGAGCACAAGGGGAGAGAGAGAGCACCCATGGGGAGAAACAGCCGCAGCGCCCAGAGTCCGCACCCATTGTGCTGTCACTGCCCTCCCAATGCGATAGCGTCGGGCCCCCATCTAGTGACAAATAAATGTCAATTCTGGCATTCCTATTTTTTGCTGCTATACATTGTTTACCAGGCAGGATAAAAAATTTTATATTTTTATCAATCTGACTTCTGCAAATAAAGCAATAACAAAAATATTTTTTTATTATTATTATTCTTTTTTAAACTTGGAAAAGGAGGGAATCAAATTTTTATTAACTTTTTTGTTTCATATTTTTAGCCTCCATAGTGGACTTGAACCTGCAATCATCTGATCACTTGTTAATATCACAGCATTGCTGTACATAGGGAAGATGATGGTCTCCCATGAAGTCCAGTCTTTGGCTGGGATTGGCAGGAGTAGAAACATGGCAGCCATGGAAGCCTTCTGTAGACTCCCAGATGCAATTGCAATCTATCGGCACAATCGCAGTGGGCCAATGTACATCCAAAACAGCACAACGCCACCATGCGTCAATGAATCGGCGTGAACTTTTTCTCTGACCAGGGATTCTTTGAAACCTCAAAAAACAGAACAGCGTAGTAGTTTCTTGCTCCATGGTCAGATTCCTTCTCGGTCTCTGTCCAACTGCTGATGGTTCTTTTAGCTTTGCTTTTCACTTTTACTTTACTGCTACCCAGCTGTTCTCACTTTCCCATTTTGTCTCTGTCCTATCACATCCTGGGTGGGGCTATTTATACTCTTCTTTCTTCTTCTCTGCTGTCTATATTTCCATGTGGATATCTGCTAATGAGTTCCAGCCCTGCTGCTAAGGATGCTAAGGGATTTTGCCTGGCAGGCTGCGACCAGTGTTGTATTTCTCTGGGTTTTCTCATTTGCCTTCCTTACATCTTTTTTCTGCTCTCTGTTAAGTTGATAGGTTTTCCCTTGATTGGATTTATTATTCTCCTTTTCCCTTTATGCACATGCTTTATGTTTACTCACCTTGGGAATCTGTCTTCCCCCGCACTCCTTCCTTATTCTAGTTAGTTGTGCATAGCAACCTCCTATCTGGTGTCTCAGGAGTAACAAGAAACAGCTCGATGGCCTTTTAGAGAGTCAGGTTCAAGGTGTGGTTTTCAGTTGTGCAGCTAGGGACATTCTAGTCTGTACAGGAACCAGTAGGGTGTGGATGAGGCTGCAGTGGTTTAGGTTTTATTTCTCCCTGTACCCATGTGTGAGTTGATACGTGCATAAAAAGCAATGAAAATGAAAGGTCTTTCAAGGGTTTCTGAGAATGTTTCGAATGGAACCGCTTAAAAAACAAGCTCTTACAACAATCAATATGCACATACCCTAAAGGCCCAGTCACACATAACGACGCACTAGCGATCCCGATAACGATAACAATCGCTGGTAAGATGTCAAACTGGTATCTCACCAGCGATGTGAACAACGATGCACTAGCGATCCAGAATTATACCGAGGTCGTTGGGAATTGTTACTCCATAGCGTAGCATTGAGATTGTTGGTCATTGTCCCTGTCAAACACAACAATGCAGTGTTCCCAGCGGGAGCACAACGACGTAGAAATGACCCAGAGCAGAATGTAACGATCAACGATCTCACAGCAGGGCCAGATTATTGGTGCGTGTCGCACAGAACGAGATCGCTAATGGGATCGCTGTTGAGTCACAAAATCTGTGACGCTACAGCGATCTCGTTAGTGATCTCGTTATGTGTGACAGGGGCTTAAGTCTTGTGTTAGGCAGTAACAGGTGTCATATGTGAAGGTTGCTGTGTTTCCCCCGACACTGAACCCACTAGAGTGTTGTATTCACAGCTATGAGTGCAGCACAATATAAACGAGTGTGAATTTGGTCAGGCTATTTGACCAAGTCTTGAAGAAAACCTTATTAAGTATTTCCTTTTCGGAGAGACCTGTAGGATGTTAGTGGGATGGATTTATCCCTCCAGCCTGGGTCTTGCAAGTGGTCCGTGACCACAATTCCTGCTTAAACCTGCAGCAAAGGGCAGGGTGTGTCTCCATTGTAATTAAGGTTGCAAAGCAGCCGGTTCTGTGTGAGCCTAAAGGTACCGTTACACGGCACGACGTTGAAACGATGTCAACAACGATTCCGCAGGAATTTTTTACATCGTTTTGACATCGTTGGTGAGATGTCACACGTCTAGATATCGTGGACGACGCACCAACAATGTAGTGAGCAGATATCGTTCACAAACCCCACGAACGATCCCTGCTCATTGCTGTGAATGGGCAAAGTCATAAACGACATCGTTATCGTGGTGTCACATAGAACAATGCAGCAGTTTGGCGGATCGTTGATCGTGAAGTTTGAGAACATGTTGTCAAATCTGCGATCAACGATCCAACGATTTATCGTTGTTGTATCATGCTGTTACACACAACGACGGTCTTACGATGTCATTTCAACATCGCTCAAACTGTGAATATTGTTAACGATGTCGTGCCATGTAACGGGGCCTTAACACAGACCAGCACTAGAGACCTGGACAGGTTTCAGATGGACACTGAAAGCGAACCCTCCACCTGAGATTTCTACAATGGTGCAGGAGTCGAATACACTATAACAGGACAATATATGAGTAATCAATTTGAGCTCTGGATATCCAGGTCTGTTGGTATGAACTAACTCGTGGGTTATTGCCTGACGTTTCTGGCTGTCCAAAGCTGATGCCTCACACTTGTAACATGAGTAGTAGCATAACTTGAAGCTCATGGGCCCCAATGCAAAAGCTCCAACGGGGCCCCCAATTATTGCAAACGTTTAGTAGCAATAGTCTTTTTCTCTAGGCCAAAGGGATCCTCCAAGGCTCCAGGGGCTGGGTGCCATTGCAACCCCTGTGCATAAGATATCTGTTGGGTAACTGCTCATTCAGCCAACAGCTATCTCTCTCGATATCATCTCCAACACAACACAACTAGTCAAAAGTCTTGATTTTTGCAGAGACAATTTTAACTAGAAAAGTGGCTGGTTTGGGTCAAATGAGGGTGATCCTGGGGATGGTTGTTAAATGTCCCAGCATTGAAATACCAGTAAGTATGCTGACCCCACCTCTATGTTAGGTACGCCACCTGCCACAGTAAACATTGGATTTTTGTACATAGACACTTATACAGGAGAACTTGTTAATAGGATGTGTCTTAGTCAGGGGCATAACTACAACAGGTGGGGGTTGCGATCGCATTCAGGCCCTGCAGCCTAGGGGGGCCCATAAGTTCCTTTGGCCTATAGAAAAAGATTAATACAATAAAAGATTTGCAATAATTGGGGGCCCTGTTAGAGCTTTCGCATTGGGGCCCCTGGGCCTGAAGTTACGCCACTGGTCATAGTAGTAGTCCTAGTAGACACAATCGTGAATTTATTGCAGTCTTCCCATTATGTGCATGTGCTTAAAATGAGAATAAAGTATTTCAGAATCCATATTGTCAAAGTTTGGCTTCATAACTAGGTGCCAAAGGCGGCTGTTAATGACCGAACTCTTCAAGTGTATTGTGTGTGACTTTCAGCGGTGCCGGTTGCACCTTCTGAGTCCTGTTTGGTTGCAGAACGCCTTTCTTGTGTCTTAGTCGGGGCTAAGGGATTGCAGTGCAGACTTCAGACAAAGTCTGTACACATCCTCATTATCTCTAAAGCAAGAGCGAGATGATTCTTTCCTGAATATGCTAATTATTCCTATAATCCCATGACCGCATTAAGTACTTCAGTAAAGAGAACGTCTACTCCGGCACAAGTCATCGCTAATTACTGCTTTATACAATGCTCAGAGCAAAAGTAATTATACTCAACAGTGACCAGCGGCAACGTGAATAGATCAAATAATAATACCTGGTATAAAAAAAGAATGATCGCGATCATCCCATAGCATCCTGTTCACGAACATCTGCCCAGGAGGACATTGGCCCCCAAAGCGCGTGTGGCTCCAAGCAGATTCTATACCTCGGCTTCCAGACCTTTGATGGTTCCCTAAGGGTACCTTTACACGCCGCACCTTTTGGCGGCGATAGGAGGCAATCTAACGTGCGTGTGCACATTTTTCATGGTTGCCTCAGAACGCCGAAGGCCACAATTTCGCCCTCAACCTAAGGTGATGTGTTGCCCCGGAAGTTGCCACACCAACAGTGGAACCAATCTGATGGAGTTCTCTCGCCGCTTCACACGCCGCAATCCCCAAAGGAATGTGGGCGTACATGGTTAGCGCCGCAAGAACATAGGCGTGACAGACTGGTGTATTCTGCGCCCCAAACACGCTGATTAGACAACGCAATAGCGTTATGACTGGCCAGCCTGCGCAGGAAGGCTGGCTAATACATGACGCCATTGCCATTGTGTAGTGTGAATGGACAGCTGTTCAAATATGGCGCGGTGTCAAGTGACAGCCAATGGAAACACAGTAGCCCCCACAAATCATCGCTGACGGGGCGCGGACTCCAGCACGCTATGGTACGCTTCCGGGAAATCAGTAGGCGACGCAGATTCCATCCCTATCGCCCCTTCACACGCCAAAAGCAGGGAATTTCGTCTTCATGGTTGCCTCTGATTTTGGAGCAGTGCTGTGAAATCTGAACCAGGCGCAACCTTTTTGATCGCCGACAAATTCCCCAATTACGGTACACGCCGCAATTTCGAGGCAATTTCATGGCGATGGTGACGGGGCTACAGATTGCCGGTCAGATTTCTCGCCGCGATTGCGGCGTGTAAAGGTACCCTTAGGGACGTAGGAGAACTATATGTCATAGCAAAAGTATGGTTTTCTTACAATATACAGTATCATGCTAACGTTTTAGGCAGATGTCAGACAGAACCTGCAAAAAAAGAATGTTTTAAAAAAAAAGAATGAATTTTTGAATTTTGGTAAATGATAAAAAAAAATATTAAATGAATGAACAAAGGAGAAATCTAAATCACAACAATATGTGGTGACCGCACTTACTCTTCATTAATAGTCCCAGGAGCACTTCCACATGCTTTTGAAGGAACTCGGCAGGACCTTGGTCCCAAAATCTTGGAGACCTAACCCAGGTCTTCTATATATATGAGGCTTGCGTGGATCCTTCTGTCTCAGAATGTTCCGAACTCTCTGACAGATGGGATGATGTGAGGTCAGGGCTCGGTGGGGCTGGATCATCGCTTCCTGGACTCCTTGTTTTCTTTATGCTAAAGATCGTTCTTAGGGTCATTGTCCAGCTAGAGATCAAATTTGGAACCAATAAGATTGGTATTACATGATGGATAAACATTTGCCTGTGTTTGTCAGGATTGAAGACACCAAGAATTTGACAATTTTGAGGACCATATGAGGCGGTCGACAGGGTATGGGGTACTTGGTTACAGGGGCTGATGGCGGCTTTGATGGGGGGATCACGGCCGGTCGATCCCCGATTCCGTGCCCTGGACCCTCAATGGCAGGGAACGGTGGGGGATAAGGAGATATTTACAATTGAAAGTGACGCCACCTGTAGTTCCCGGTAAATTGGTACCGGTGCTGCAAGCCGGCCGCTGAGGTGATGGTGGGTGCATCAGAGTGTGGAACAGCTCCCCACAGGTTTACCTCAGGGCAGCGGGGATGGATGAGGGAGTAGTAGTTAAGTCTTTGTTGATACAGCGGTGAATGGCGGTGGATAGACATACATGCAAGGATTGTTGTTTCGGTACCTTTTACTGGTGACAGGGTAACAGGTACAGTCCAGAGTAATAACCAGGTCCCTGGTGCAACTTGGGACTTTTTATCTTAGACAGTTATGAGTCCTCCTCTGTGTCTGTGCTCTGCGGTTTGGGATGAGTCCTCCCTGAGCCTGAACCCACCCTCCTTGGTGATTTGCGGAGATTTTAATCAGGTCATGGAGGCGAGACTGGATTCCTCGGCATCATGCGCGAGGAGAGGGAGAGATTTGGCAGGTTTGTGCCGAGAATTCAGACTCCACGACGTGTGGCGGTATCTACACGCAGAGGAAAGAGATTACACCTTCTTCTCTAACTGCCATAGATCCTATTCCAGGACTGATTTTTTTCCTGGTAGGAGAAGGAACTTTGCCCCGCTGTAAATCAGCCTCGATTGGTCTGATCTCGTGGTCGGATCATGCACCCGTAACATTGAGAAACAGACAGGGGCAAAGTGGAGGCACTCCCCGTCGTTGGAGAATGAATGTTAGCCTCCTGTCGGACCAACAGGTCCTTGACTCTCTGGGTGGGAGTCTTGAGGACTTCTTCCAATTAAACGATAATGGCGAGGGCTCGGACGGCACTCTCTGGGCCTCACATAAGGTGGTACTTCGTGGCCTCCTTATTCAGAAGGCCTCACAACAGAAGAGAGCTAGGGAGAAGCATTGGAGGGAATGGTCTGAACAAATAGGGCACTTGGAGAAATTAAACAAGGCAAACCCGTCCCCCCAACTGAGCTCTCAGATTCTAGGCTTACGTACGAAACTTAGATCTCAGTTGTTTTACCAACATGAACTAGGCTTACGGAAACTCAACACACAATTTTATGCAGCAGGGGATATACCTGGTAAAATTCTTGCCAGGAGACTTAAGAAAAGGGTGGCCCAGTCGGCAGTGACGTCTATGACATCATCGGAAGGAAAGCGAATTAGGGACCCGTCTGGAATAGTGGAAGTAATGGCAGACTTTTATTCTAAACTCTACAATTTGGCAGATGACCCCCTGACTCAGCAGCCCTCGTTAGATGGTATCCGTGCCTACTTGGCAAGGCTGGACCTCCCCACTGTCCCACCTGACGTGCTCTTGGACTTGAACCAACCGTTTACCCTCTCGGAGGTTTTAGAAATTGTCAAGACGCTTAAATCTAACTCTGCCCTGGGACCTGATGGCCTAACCAATGAATATTACAGAGTGTTCTCACTCCACTTGGCACCTTACCTCCTCCGACTTTTTCATTACTGGCAGGCTGAGGGGGAGCTCCCGGCTGAGGCCTTAGAGGCCACGATCACCACCATCCTGAAACTGGGGAAGCCCTCAGATCAGCCGGGCAACTATCGTCCCATCTCGTTGTTAAATACGGATGTGAAGATCTTTGCCAAACTGCTCGCCTCCCGCCTCTCTAAGGTGATTCCCCTGTTGGTAGACTCGGACCAGGTGGGCTTTGTAGAGGGATGACAAGCCAGAGACGGTACCAGACGTATGCTGGATTTGGTGGAAACAGTGGAGGGGCGAGGGACCCCCAGTGTATTCCTGTCACTTGACGCAGAGAAAGCGTTTGACAGGGTGCACTGGGGCTACCTACGTGAAGTCCTCGGGAGGTTCGGTTTTTCCAGACCAATCCTGTCGGCCGTGCTGAGTCTCTACTCTACCCCGGGAGCTCGAGTCTCAACGTCAGGGTTTTTATCACGACACATTGACATCACCAACGGAACGAGGCAGGGGTGCCCTTTATCACCCCTGATCTTTGCCCTTGTCATGGAGCCCCTTGTCGCAGCAATCAGATCCAACCCTAAGATAGTCGTCATTCAAGTGGGAGCAAAACACCATGTCATAGGGCTGTACGCTGATGATGTCATTATTACATGTACTGACCCCACCAGTTCCATCCCAGCAATACTCAAGGACTTAGACGACTTCTCGAGTATATCATACTATAAACTGAATATGGGGAAGACCATGGCACTCCCTATTAATATATCAGAGCTGGACTTGAGGACCCTCTCCTCACAGTTCACCTTTTCTTGGGTCCCGGAGGGCATACCCTATTTGGGAATTACTTTGTATGGTTCTAAACAAGTGGCCCGCGTGAATATAGTCAACCTAATGGCAACGCTGCGGGGGTCCCTTAACTCCAGCTCTTTTCCTCTTTTGTCCTGGATGGCGCGAATCCAGGCATTCAGGATGCTTTGGCTGCCAAAACTTCTATATCTTTCGCTGTGTCCCGACGTGCTACCCAAGCAAACTCCTAAACCAGCTACAAAAACAGATTAATCAATTCATCCGGGCGGGAGGAAAACCGAGAGTCCAAAGACGGTCGATGTACCTGAAGCTGAGGGGAGGAGGGATGGGAGTTCCAGATGTGATCACTTACCACAAAGCAACAGTTGACTTTAGGCTGGGTTCAGCTGGAGACGGAGTTGGCACCGGGGATCTCGCCTGACAGGCTTCTATCTGCGGCTGCTCTGGGGCCGGTAGGGGTGACTCACCCACTGTCCACGGTTCGAGCGCTCCAGGCAGCGTGGGGAAAAATACCACATTTTTGGTCTAAAATGCCCCGGAGGGGATCCCACTGGAGGCTTTTCGGGTGCACATCCCCTCTTTGAATCTCATACCCTGGCAGAGGCTGGGAATTAACACTCTGGGTGACATGTTGAAAGACGGTTAACTACTTACATTTGACAGTTTTAGTAGAGACAGTCAGGATCTGAGACATACCTATCTGCAGTACTCTCAGGTGCGGCACTTTCTTGAATCTTCAGACTGTTCACATGACCTGAGACAGCCCTCTCCCTCCCCATTTCAGCGTTTTCTATTTGCAGAAGCCACTATCCCAAAGGGATTATCCACTATATACGAAGGTTTACTTATTCAGAGTTCTCCCATGAAGATACCTACTATGGTGGCGTGGGAAAAAGACTTAAATTTTATTGCTGACATGGATGAGTGGGAGGGGGCGGTAAGGAGTGTTACGCAGGCCACAAAGTGCATCAACCATCTGGAATCCCTAAAAAAGGTACACTTGCGTTGGTACACCTCCCCCCGCCAGGCTGACTAAATTTGGCTCGGGAATTTCACCCCTGTGCTGGAGACAGTGTGGACAGAGAGGTGACTTGGCGTACATGTGGTGGTCGTGTCCCAGGATCTCCCAATTCTGGGCTCTGGTGGCCGGTCTGGTGGGGACGGTGACAGACACGCATGTCCCCTTGTCCCCACAGCTAGCAGTGTTGCACATAGGTGCAGAGCCCTTTCCCCCGGTCCCACGTCATGTATTATCTTACATTTTAATTGCAGCAAGGTTATGTGTGGTGTCTGCTTGGAAAAATGCGACCCCCCCGTCTATAGGGGATCTCACTAAAAAACTTAACATAATGTTCACTCACGAATACTACCTGGCGATGAATGCCCCGAGACGTCGGTACGTAACTGAAGCTTGGGAGTTGTGAGCCGCTCATCCGCTAGCCTTAAGACCTCCAACTTGATCATCGTCCCTGGGTCGTGGCTGCTTTTTTCTAACCATTTTTTTTAATCTTCTTTCTTCTCCTTTCTCTTTTATTCTCTTTGGCGTCTCTGTTCGCTCATATTTCCTTCCCCCGACCTTTCTATTTTTCTATTTCTCTACTTAGCCCCTGCTTTCCCCCCTCTCACCCCTTCCCTTTTCTCCTCCTTGTTCACCCTGAGCTTCCCATTAAACCCCTCCACCTCCCCGACCCCCCGCCAATCCTTCCAACCCCCGCCCCTGATTGGTTTGTAGACAGCTTGGAGAGACCCACAATGTTTGAACTTTTTTGTACCCCATTGATTCGATTACTTGGGGCTCCTGGATGCGTGTGACGTGGTCATATACAGACCCATTCTTGGATGTTCCGAGGCCACAAAGTCTTATTCCACAGTTCCCGGCGACCTCTTGCTTTGACTGAACTGATCTGCTCTGGAGAGATTACTCGGGTCCCATAGACTGAATCCTTCGCTCAAAAAAGTTGATTTTGTCTGTTGTCTTACATCCTTGTCTCCTCCCAACATTCAAATGTCTTCATGATTTGATTGAGCTTGTAATCATTATATTGAACCTGTTACTGGAATTACCTCTGATGTTCCGGTCGTCCTGGCCACCACCCTTGCCCTATGCTCCTGATCAGCCCTAGGCTAATACCCCTCTCACCTCCACCTACGGACCGGGAAGCACAGCAACTCCCAACACAAGGAAAACATCAAGGCTTCAGCAAAAAATATACGTCTTCTCAGCTTCAGGTATTGCAGAGACTAAACTCTATCAGTGACACCTGCTGGTGGAAGAGGGAACTATTTAAAGGCCAGGGGCGTGGGCACCTGACAATTCCACAACTCCCCACCTGCAGAGCCGCCTACACAGACAGCAACACAGCAGCATCTGCACAATAACTTTGCATATGCCAAAGGAAGTTTACTCTCATTTAAACTACTGAGCACTTTTCACATGGACTGCAGAGCAGTCAGCTTGTGACAACATTATCCTAATGTTACTATTGCCCTAACCACCAATACATACAACCTATTACTAAAATTTCAGGATTGTTATTTCAACTTCTCTGCCTTTGTCCAAAAGATTAAGTATAACTCACCATTCATGGACAGATGTGATGAACCCAGGCACGCACTGGCCCACCGGGGAGCAGGGAAATACTCTGGTGGGCCCCTTTGGACTGACCCACTGGAGAACAAGGGGAATCTTCCAGTGGGCCTCTGTTGATTGGCCCACAGGAGAACAGGGGAATCTTCCAGTGGGCCTCTGTTGATTGGCCCACAGGAGAACAGGGGAATCTTCCAGTGGGCCTCTTTAAAGTGGCTCACAGGAGAACAGGGGAATCCTCCGGTGGGCCTCTTTGGACTGGCTCACAGGAGAACAGGGGAATCCCCCGGTGGGTCGCTTTGGACTGGCTCACAGGAGAACAGGGCAATCCTCCGGTGGGCCTCTTTGGACTGGCTCACAGGAGAACAGGGGAATCCCCCGGTGGGTCGCTTTGGACTGGCTCACAGGAGAACAGAAGAATCCTCCGGTGGGCCTCTTTGGACTGGCTCACAGGAGAACAGGGGAATCCCCCAGTGGGTCGCTTTGGACTGGCTCACAGGAGAACAGGGCAATCCTCCGGTGGGCCTCTTTGGACTGGCTCACAGGAGAACAGGGGAATCCCCCGGTGGGTCGCTTTGGACTGGCTCACAGGAGAACAGAAGAATCCTCCGGTGGGCCTCTTTGGACTGGCTCACAGGAGAACAGGGGAATCCCCCAGTGGGTCGCTTTGGACTGGCTCACAGGAGAACAGGGGAATCCTCCGGTGGGTCTCTTTGGACTGGCTAACAGGGGAATCCTCCGGTGGGTCGCTTTGGACTGGCTAACAGGGGAATCCTCCGGTGGGTCGCTTTGGACTGGCTCACAGGAGAACAGATGAATCCTCCAGTGGTCTGCTTTGCAGTAGTTTGTCACTTACCACCAAATCACGAGTCGTAGTTGGCACAATACACTTGTTTCACTATGTGGAGATAAATGTATCATCTCATCATTAATTTCACAAACTAGTATATGATTATATAGTAGCATAGGTCACTTTTTTGAATGTAATGTTTGCATGCACTTGATCCAATGACCCCAGAGTCAGTGTTTCTGGTTGGCCCCCGCTGCCCCAGTCTAACACTGGATACACCTGTACACAATTAATTCAATATTTTACCTTCCACCCTCCTAACATGGAAAATAGTTAATAGAAAATCATACTAAAATAATGTCAAATATATGACGTGCAGGGAAACTCCCATTGGAACCATTTTTCTTCCTCTCGCTAAATCTCCTGCCATGTTTTCCGCTGTTTAAGGTCTCCAGTTCCAAATAAAAATCCGAATGCATTTTCCCAATAAATCACGAGCGCTCAAGCTTATTTTGACAGAGTAAAACTTCTGGACTCCATAAATATCTTGAAAAATACATCAATTTTATAAACTGCCGGTGGAAATCTGGTGGGTGAGTTGGAGGTGATATTCTTATGATTGGCAGGGAGTAAAACGCTAGTAAAGAAATGCCTAGAATAGCCGGAGCCAGGCGTCGTGGCACACAGCTACCACTAGTAATAATGGAATCAGATCGCAAAGTGTCTGCACCGTTTTGTTATTTTAACACTTTAGGGAGGAGGAAAAAAAAAAGTTCTCCAAGAAGTCAAAGTTATTTCCTGAAAAGGGTTGGAACAGGATATGGCAGGAGGTAAGGAAAAAAATGTTTATAGAAACCCAAATTTTACTAGGTGGCTATTGGCACTCAAACTATAACAATTGTTAGGATTGATGTTACAAATAGACTTGCTGAAAGAATGACGAAAATGAGAAGGTCTAGAGCCAATGTGGAAAAAGAGGATTTTGGGTACTCACCGTAAAGTCTCTTTTTTGTAGCCTTTAATGGGGAACACAGGAAACCATGGGCGTATGGCTGCTGCCAACACTAAAGGTTCAGTTACACACACAGATAATTGTGCAGATATTGTTCGCAGATCTCTGGTTGCAGTGAAATCATGGACACATTGTTACATTTGTACACGGCCACAAAATAGAACAACGTGTCCATGATTTCACTGCAACCAGAGATCTGCCAACAATCTCTGCACAATTATCTGTGTGTGTAACTGAGCCTATAGAGACACTTAACCTCGTATATGACTCATGAGTCATCTCCCTGCTTTTGATGCATGCTCCCACGCCGAACTCGCATCTTTTCCAGCCAATGAAGGCTGAATTATGCTGCCATCACCTGCCTCTAGCAGCCGTGGGTGGCGCAGTGCTCCGAACATGGCTGTTAACCCATTAAATGATGCAGTCAGCCTCTGAAAGCATCATGTAACGCATGCTGGAAGGGATTGCACTGTTTTGACCACTCATCGGGAAGCCCACAACACCATTATGGGATCATGATATTGACATGACAGCCAGAGGTCGGATGCAGAACCCTGTGTCTGTCATCAGAGTATTCCTTGGAAAACCAGTCCATGGCTGGTGTTTATAGGAGACTGTGATTTATTCTACATACACCAATGTATATAGAACAAGTGATCAGACCATTGCAGTGTAATGGGGTCTAGGGTTCACCCTTGTTGTCCGTCCTGCCCTGGAGAGCCTAGTGTGTACGCAAAGGTGTGGAAGTGTTATATATTTATGCATAAAGTTGATAAATGTACGGTAATTATATGCTTGTGGCCAACGGTGAAGACTGCCCCCGCTGTCCATGAGTTATAAAAGTTATTAATAATAATTATTGATACTCCTTAGGGGTGGGGAATAGTCCTTATAAAGGGCCTGCAGTGTAGAGTTAACAAGAGAGCCCCCAAGTACAGGACAAAAGGAACAACAGGAATGTCAGGCCCCCTGCTCTAAATTGATCGGACCCTATGGGCCACCCCGTGAACTGAGTGTTGCAACTCGGAAGTGCGGTTGGGATATAGGACACAGTCTCTTATCCTTTGTGCTGATACTGAAACCTTTCTTTTTTGCAGCTTCCCAGGAAGTGACTGACCCCTCCGGGACATGTGAGAAATTCAACATAAAGTAGACTTGGGCGAACAGGTCAACATGGTTCCTTGGACCAATCTTGTTACCAGTTACTACATTCTAGGTAAACTCCACGAGACCTTCCGTTTTGGGGAAATGCTGACCCACAATTTGATTTCAAAGTTGCTCAGATTCTTATTTTTGACCATTTTTCCTTCTTCTAACACATCAGCACAATGTTCCCCTCCTCCTTTTTCTATCCCACCTCTTCATTAGTGCCATTGTCACAAGAAAATCAATGTTATTCACTTCTCCTGACAATAGTTTTAATGTGATAAGCCAGACCTGGTGGTAGCACACCAGTACGTATTTAGCTAGTTGTAGCCTCACTACTTCAGCTTTGCTACATTGTTGGGTTCTGCTTTATCATGTGTTCTATTGCTGGCCAACGCAAATCTTTAGGCAAATCGCTGGGCTCTGCATCATCATTACTGTAAGACAGCTGGGCTACTCTATCCTGTAACATTGCTAGGTTCTACATTATTACTGTACATCTACACTGCTATCATGAGTCACCTGATCTACTCAATTCTGCTATATCACTACTCTGCTACAGCTCTACAGTCGGCCTACTGACCAGCCCAGCTCTGCTACATCACTGGTCTTTGCTACGTTTCTGTTCAAATCCAATTCATTACTATGTGACATACTCCTCTTTGCTACATATAAAAATCTTCTGTACTCTGCTTCATCAGTCTCACCTCACTGAGATTCCAGCTTCCTTGTGATCTCATATTCTCTTTTGGTTGTCGTCCAGCCATCACAGCCTCTATTGCTTCTTCCGGTCAATCTTGCTACACCAATATTATGTCTGAGCTGTACTCATCCGGACTGAAAGATTTGATAATCCATCTCCATATTGCTGTGTGGTACATGGTTGCGCTGATCAGTAAGCTGATTTTCAGCCTGATTCTGTGTTGCACAGGTGTTTCATCTTTCCAGTGATGGCTCATCTACTTTACTGAGCAGCTTCTCCCAGAACTTTGTCAGTCATACATTTTATGTGAGCGGTGCTGTTGACCTGCATTCTTGTGTCTGTGTGGCTCTGATCATTGTTATCTGACCCCAGACTGTTACTTGACCAACCCTCTGCTTGCTCTCTGTACTTGTACTTGTGATCACCTGGTATTTTGACAAAAGACCTGATCATGTCTCAATTAACTCCCTTTACTCTATGTGCTTTACTGGAACCTGACCCCAGATTGTTAACAGACCACATCTCAGCCTTCCTGGAAACCAGACCCTGGACCATTACCTGACCACACATCTGTAAACTTCCAGAATCCGCTACAAGTACCCCTGGTACCTGACCTTGGCTTATCTGACTACTATGCCTTTCTGAACAATCTGTAGGTAGTGACTAGCATCACACAGATGTTATCCTTGGTGGGATTTGAACCCAGGACCCCAGTGCTGCATGGAAACAGTGCTAACAACTGAGTCACTATGCCACCCCTACAGTGTTTCATGTTCTGTCCATTGCTCACAGATGCAATTAGAAAGTATGATCTATATCCTGAGGATAGACTATCAATACCTAAGTCCTGACAACCCAAGACAAACTAAAGATTGACTGTGATGAAATTTCTAAAAACCACAGTGACATCCACTTCACTCCATGACCTTTGTGACATTATACTGCAGAACCCAAAACCTTATGTGTGAACTCACCCCTATGGAGTAGCAGAAGATCTTCCCATTTTTTTATTTGTAGGGGGTAGTGACGCACCCAGGGCAGGAGGCACTCAGAACTGGGCCCTCTCTTCACTTGCGAGGGAATGTCACGGCGACGTGACCCCGCACAGTATGTCCAGGTGCGGCAATAAAAGGGGTAAAAGAAAAAGGGAATAAAGTTTATAGGGATTGTTTGTGGCACCACCCGTGGGACGTGGCCAATGGGGCCACCACTGCCGTTTAGACTGCTGGGGACAATGGTAATGGTGGCAGCCGGGATGGTGAGCCCTCCACAGGTAGGGCTTTGTCCCTAAGCAGGTGTAGGGATTATGTGTCGTCGGGGCACTGCACTTGTCTTCTCTCCACAGCTTTTCCAGTCGGCACACGCACACGCAAGAGTCAGGGTACCTCTCTGAAGTCGAGCTCTGCTGATGTTCCTCCAGACGACCTCTCCTATGGCTGGAGCAGAGCAGTCAGTGTGCAGCTCCGCAGTGAGCCTCTGCCGCGGTCACTGCAGTTGACAGTCTCACACAAGTCCTGAGTTCACCGAGTTTTTACTCCACTGCACAAGTTACAAGTTTGCAGTCACAACCGTTCCACAGTAGTTCTATTCTCAGTCCCGGTGACCAGTTTGCAGCTGGAACAGGCTACTAGTGATACCCCCTTTCTAGTCCTTTCAGGTCTCCTTCTTGTCCTCTCTCGCGTGTGGGTACAATCCGGCCGTCACGGGCTTTGTAGTGATTTTTCCCACTTCTTGGGTCACTAGCCCTAGTACGATGGCTTTCTCCTTTACCACACCGGTTGAGAGGTTCCAGGACATAGAGACCCCATACCCCGCCCGAGTTCCTGTGGTTGGGGCTTAGAGTTACCCTGCCACATCTACAGAGCCGGCACTCTGGTTCTTTGGCCCAGCCACCAGTGTCAGTCAGGCTCACCTGGCTCCTTCTGCCTTTCTACGGGTTCAGCTTGGGTTCCCGGCCGGCCATTAGTAGAGAAGGCCGCCGGGCCCCGTTGTTCTCTCAGTCTGCGACACTTAGCTGAGGGGTGTCTCGGCTTGGGGATGCTTCCCTCTTCCTCACCCTCCAGGTAATTCTCGACCCCACCTTAGTGTGCCTAGCTCCTTTTTGACTCTAGTTTCTCCACCCCTTTCCTGGGTTGGTTCCCGATCTACCCCTCCACTTGCTCCTCCCGCCACCCCTCGCCTGACATGAAGTGACTTAAGCTCAGGATCGGAGTGTGTGTGGGGGGTGTTGGTGTGGAGTGACCAGCTTACCTGTCCAGCTGCAGCTCTCTCTGTGGCCACCGGTCCGCAGGGGCGCCACAGGAGGTTCAATGGTATGCAGAAATTAAACTGTATTTTAATAAAGCATATGGACACCTTTTTTAACTTTACATTTTTTTTGTATTTTTTTTTACTTTACTGCATGTATATTGGACTAATGTTGTATTGTGCTTTTTTACAACGATTCTGTTTATTATATTCTATCTAATTACTGTATTTTTTACATTGTTTCTCTGCTTTATTTATTGTACTTTTTACATTGATTCTTGCTTAGTTTATTGGATTTCTTACATTGATTCTCTACTTTAATTACTTACTGTATTGTCTATTTTTTATTGTTACCTATGACCGTGTGTATATCACTGTATTGTAAAGCGCTGCGAAATATGTTGGCGCTATACAACATAAAGATTTATTATTATTATGATTATTGCCTCTGTGTTGCACTGTCTGTTGATGGCTACAGAATGAGTTAACTAAGGATCCATCAGCAAGTTCGCTACCATAGGGAAGTTATAACTCTTCTGTCTTTATATGAACACCACTCAGCTGATTTATGAGCGCAGAGTACAGAATATAGACTCGCATAGGGCAGAGACACACTTATGCGAGCTACATGTGAGTATGTCGCATGCATCTCACATGAGTCACCCGGCCCAGCAGCCTACCTCTCTGGATGGGAGCGTGGAGCTGATTGTGTTTCTATAGAGCTCCACGCTCCCATTCAGAGAGGCAAGGGCAGGGCCGGGTGACTCATGTGAGATGCATGCGACATACTCACATGCAGTTCGCATAAGTGTGTCTCTGCCCTAACACACAGACTCTCAGTTAAAGGGGTTGACAGATACAGGAAAAAAAGGTTTAAAGGCATACTCTTAAAGTAAAAGCAAAAGTGATACCTACCAGTAATCCCATGGATCGAGCACAGGTCTGAACTGGCCCCAGGAGCCATGCCTGAAGTTATAGATAGGATGAAGCCTGTGATTGGCTGCAGCGGTCAGGTGACTAGAAGAGTGCGCCAAACAGTGGAACATTTCTAATGAAACCCAAATGCAAAAAGTATTTTTTTATCCAAAATACAAACATTTAAGGAATAAAATAAAGTGCACTGAACATGTATATAAAGTTTTTTTTGTTTTCTTTTTTTTTTTTAAAGTGAGCAAAAACATTGCAAAGTTAATAAAGAATACCCACTGTCACATCTGAACAGTAGAAGTCTATGGGCACCAAGAATACAAAGTGCCTAAACTACAATCCTGGCAGGAAGAAATTGTGACAAGCCAACAGCGCCACCTAGTGGTGGAATGTAATGATCGATTATTGTAGAGAAGGTTCTTGTGGGCATTTAATGATTTTTGTTTTATATAGATTGTGGTACATAAAACTGTTAAAACTGGACGGCTCTAGGCCTTGATGCCTTTGTAAATGGCATTATTAATGTGTTTTATTTATATTATTAATTATTATTATTATTATTATTATTATTATTATTATTAAATATTGTTATATATTATATTATTTTAGTGTGATTTTTCTCCAGAAATTAAAAAATATTAATCAAGAAATTTTTCTATTAAAAACCTCACCCTGTCACTTTACAAGCTCAACATTTCTAAATGACTAAGGTTAGAAGATTGTGCACTGTCGCTTTAAAAAGGGGATAAGGGGCATAGTACACAGCTTAGGACATTCTGGATTGGGGTCATGACAGCTTCACATATTTCTATGAGGCTGTCAAACTCAGGCAAGAGATCACATCATGGATGTCTCTATGAGCCTTTACTCTCCAAAAATTACAGCCGACCACTAGATGTCTCTGTTCTGTCTAACTTGCTGTAATCTGGCAAGGGAGTTCCAGCACCTATAGTGCTGGCTGAATGCTAATGTAGAGAATTGTCCACTGATAAAATAATAGTTGCATGTTACAGAGCATGTTATACAGTGGCATGCAAAAGTTTGGGCACCCCTGGTCAAAATGACTGTTATTTCTTTGAAACTTGATTGGGGTGGCTTATCCACCATCCAAACCATCCTGCAAGGGGCATGGTGGCTCAGTGGTTAGCACTGCAATCTTGCAGCACTGGGGTCCTGGCTTCATATCCAACGAAGAACGAAGTCTCTATGTTCTCCTTGTGTATGTGAGGGTTTCCTCCCACACTCCAAAGACTGATCAGATGTTTAGATTGTGAGCCCTAATGGGGACAATGTTATAAAATGTATGTAAAGAATTAAAAGTGCTATATAAATGAATAAAGGTTATTGTTATCCTGCGTTGCAACCCTTCATCAATGTTTCTCTGCCATCCACGCCCAAGGAGATTAGCTACAGTGCCATGTGCTGTAAACTTTTAATGGTTTGAAAATGGCCCTGTGATGCCGAAATGTTGTTTTTTTACTTTTCATTTTGTTTGCTCGATCAATAAAGTTTATCTTTTAAAGAGGCGTTTCAGTGGCTTGGACTGTGCTGTTTGTGTCCAAGAGCTGTAACATGACATCCATTCTTTTTCAGTGGTCAAGTCCTCTACATTGGCTTTCAGCCAGCACTACAGGTGCTGGAACTTCCTTTGTTCCTTCCTTGCCAGATTACAGACAGTAGAAAGAAAGTCAGACAGAACCCATCCACTGAAGTGTCCTGAGCCCTCCATATACATACCTCACATGGCACCAAAGCTCATGATATATATGGTGACATTTGTCCATTGTTCGTATGATAGCTCCCTCCAAACACAATTATATTGTTTAGCTACTGGAAGGAATCATTGTTTTATAATCCTTCTTTCATGGTCGGGGGTCTATGGTGTCAATGCCCAGATGCAATTGGTAAATTTCAGCCAAGTCCATCCCGAGCCTTTAGAAGTCTTTAGACACATGATTTACCCCAGGTGCACCTTATGGGTGGTCCTATGAACATTTATCATCTATCCACATGATAAGTGTATGATCCCAAGTTGTCCCTCTTCTGAGATCCCTACTGATCCTGAGAACAGAGTCCTCAAGTCCCTGGTATGAATGAAGACATAGTGAGCATGTGCAATGACTTCTCACACAGACAGCGCATGGAGCAGAGCTTGCACATGCTCACTACCTCTCCATTCATACAGGGATCTCTTGGAGTGCCATTCTTGTAATCGATGGAGATTCCAACAGTCAGACGCCCATTGATTATATATTTATTATGGTAAAGTGGGCTAAAGATGTTGAGGGGAACTAGTCTGACCCTTAGACTGGGAGTCACTGGCTCGCGCTGCTCCCAGAGGTACTTCAGATGGCGAGGAGGTCTGGGTTGTCACCGTAGCCCTACGCTCCTGAATAGCACGAACCAGGAAAACCCAGCAGCTCCTATGGAAGCAAACAGCAGCAGAAGCAAGCACAGCAAGTCCTCACTGCACAGGGTCCAAGAAGAGTCTGAAATGAACTCTATCTGCGACACCCGGTGGAGGGAAGTGGAACTAAATCAAGGCTGAGGAAGTCAATATTTGAATGCAAAGACACACCCCTCCACCTCACCTTCACCTGAAGGCTATGACTCACCCCATCCACCTGCAGAGACACAAACAGCATAGATTAAAGGAATGAAAATCGGATTAAAATTCACAGCAGCAACACTCATGGACTGCAAAGAAGTCAACACATTGTCCCCTTATCTCTTGGGCCCCTATACAGCTACACAGGTTGCACCACTGATATGTCCGCCCCGGTTTACCACCTACCCTGTACCCTTGGCTCTTCTGTAACACAGTGAACATTTTCCACCTGCAAAACTGCAGCATATCCATTAAACATCAAATGTATAGTATGTATAGGACAAAAATGCTCTTATGATGTAGGCAGAGTGAATAGGGTCCAATGAACATAGTAGACATATGACCCAGAGAGGGAATATAGTACACCGTACTGTGTAATATAGAGGGCATGCAAGTCTGTATGTACAGGAAAGAGAAAGAAATTTTTGCTTTGGCTTATTAAAGTTCTCCTATTGAGGGGTGACCCCTGACAACACAACATCTACCTATAATAAAGTCACGTCAGGTACATGGCATTTCAGGTGCCCGTGTAGCGCCCAGGGTTTGGGGTACTCGGGGGTCAGGTGGCAAGGGTTAACTATCCGGTTGTCATGGGGGATGGCGGCCGCGCCAGACTCCGTGTCCTGGGGTATCTTTTGAAAAGGGGGTTTTATATACAAGGGATTATTTACAGTTTGTTTTCGTGACGCCACCTGCAGTCTCTGGTGATTAGCACCAGCGCCGCTACAGTCCTCCGGAGGTCGGTGGTATTGCGGCTGAGATGGTGTAGTCCTCTGCAGGTAGGACTGGACCTCCGGGGCAGCGTAATGAGAAGGGGCAGGTTGGAGTGGAGCTGGGTTTGTATAGGGAGTACTGGAGCAGTCTATGGGGGTATTGGGAGTGGAAAAGAAGGATACACGCACACAGGAAAGTCTCTTTTACCTTTTACTGTTGTTAAGCAGGTAAAACGATCCAGGACACTGACGGGTGGACAGGTTGCACAGTGGGTCCCCACAGCAAGTGGGTATAAGGCCTCCTCTGCTATGTAGTGTTGGTTGAAGCACAGCCTGCTTGCAGCCTGACTTGCCTCCTCTCTCTTCCTGACTGTAGTGTCTTCCTCTCCTCCTGTGCGGTCTCCCGGATACCTTCTCCTGATCACTGTGGCTCTGCCCTGCTGTGTCTGGCTCCCTCTCTTGACTCACAGGGGGGACAAACCGGGTAGCCGAGGCCTCCACAACGGGGTTTCCTGTGGGCCTATAGTCCCCGACGGGTGCGGATCCCCAATATCCGGTGTTTCTCCTGGGACGAACTCTCTCAAGTTTCTCGCTCCCTTTTCTGCCCTAAGCTCCTAGCCTTCAGTCCCACTTAGGCTTGCGGGACGTGAGAAGGGCCACTCCGGGTCGCTGGTTCGGGCCAAACCGCGGCACCGACCACCAGGACATCTTCGCAGCCCTCCTAGCGTCTGCACACTCTGAGTAACTCCGCCCCCAGCAGCAGTATTTATAGGGGATCTTGCCTAAGGGCAGCAAATGGAGCTCCCCCTACTGTGCCGGGGTGGAAGGTGTTGTATGTAGTAGGTACCTGCTGTGGAAACCCAGCTGTGCATTAGAGAGGTGTATGGTTACCTGTGTGAGCAGGACGCCACACCCGCACTGCATCAGCCCCTCCATGGGGAGAGCGGATGGTGACATCATCTGGACAAAGCAGACAAGGGAATTGGTGCATCACAAGACTCCAATTATGACTGTTCACATCCGAAAGTTGTTTCCATTTTGGGATCATAAAAAAAATATTCCCAGTATGGATCCACTAAGTACAGGATCCACTAAGTACAGGATCCACTAAGTACAGGATCCACTAATTTAAATGGGAACTGAAGGGTCATACATTTTTTTTGCATTTTCCTCCTTTCCAGCTGAAATCCCTTTTTTTCAGCAGAATAAAAATATAGTCTGCCATTTTAGCAATTTTTTTCAATATTGAAATCTATAGGAAACAGATAGTCATTAGTGATAAGCAAGCACTACTATGCTCAAGTGCTCCAGTGCTTGTAATGAGCAGTCGGACGCGACTCGTGTACCAAGTATAATGTAAGTCAATGGGGACGACAAAGATTTTTCTGGAAAAATTGCTTGTTCTCATCCACAAAACTCTCCACAGTGCGGCACCTCCCTAGGTCATCACCCTTATCCCTGTCTATCACTCTACCCGTCTTCTCCACAGTACTGCATCGTCCTACATCTCCTCCATCATCTCTGTCTATCACTATACCCATCTTCTGCACAATGCGACACCCCCTACATCTCCACCCTCATCTGTCTATTATTCTACCCATCTTCTCTACAGTTTTGCACCGCCCTACATCTCCTCCCTCAGCTGTCCACCACACTACCCTTCATCTCTACAATGTGACACCCCCCTACATTTCCTCTCTCAACTCTATTATTAACCCATCCCCTCCACATCTCCTCCCTCATTTGTCTATTACCTACCTGTCATCTCCACAGTGCGGCACCCCCCTACACCTCCTCCCTCATCTCAATCACTCCTCCCATCCTCTCCACAGTGCGGCACCCCCCTACACCTCCTCCCTCATCTCAATCACTCCTCCCATCCTCTCCACAGTGCGGCACCCCCCTACACCTCCTCCCTCATCTGTCTATTAATCTACATCCTCTCCACAGTGTGCCAACGCCCTACATCTCCTCCCTCATTTCTCTTCCCATCCTCTCCACAGTGTGGCACCCCCTACATCTCCTCCCTCATCTCAATCACTCCTCCCATCCTGTCCACAGTGTGGCACCCTCCTACATCTCCTCCGTCATCTCTATCACACCACTCTTTCTCTATGCTCCACAAGTGACTTTCAACTAACATCCGTACTAATCTGAATTTCTCACTCCCGGCTCTAATACTTCTCCCGAGCTGCACCAATTCTCTGGAATGCTCTACCCCAAGAAATTAAGACTAGCTACAATTTACACAATTTTAGGCGCTCCCTAAAGACTCATCTTTTTAGACCGGCCTATCATGTTCCCTAATCAAAGTCCTTTTTATGTAGCCCATTCTCTATTTCTCTGAACAGAATTCTCCATCCAAGTCCACTGCACCCGAAAGCCCTACACAGATTGGTTGGTGACGGCTCATGCAGCCTTTATCTACACTCTATTTCCTCAAGAAGGCTGAACCATCATTGTAAATAAGCCCCTGTACTTTGTGTCACCCGCACCTCATTGTAGATTGTAAGCTCTTATGATCAGGGTTCTTATTTTTGCTTTAATTACTGTAGTTTTCATAACTGTTACTTATGACTATTTGTATAGGAACCTCCGAATTGTAAAGCGCTGCGGAATATGTTGGCGCCATATACATAAAATTATTATTATCACTAAACTCTAAAAATGGATGTTACAAACTGAACAAAAAAATGAAACAAGATGAACCCAAAGTGTTTGTGGATGTTTACATAAATGGAAATTCCTTTTACAATTTGCATCGGATCCATTTTTGTTTAATACTGGATCCATTATAACAGGTCTGGCGATTTGCTCACTGAGTGTGTTGCGGGATACTCAGAGGTAGCAGGCTTGAGTATAGGGGACTGCATCACTGGGATCACCAATTCCTGTCAGTTCCAGAACCTCAGCAGGACTGTGGATTCCTGAATATCCCTGTGGTCTCCATGTTGTGCACCTTCCAGGATGCTGGCCATTTCCACGCTTCCAAACCAGTTGTGTCGCAGGACAACAGTTTCTCCAAGCACCAACAGCAAGCGCTCACAAGTTCCTTCCAGGGCACCCACTAGTCCCAATAAAGAGAGGGGTGCCATGGTCCCTAAACCTCACATCTTCCAAGAAGCCGCCTGCTGCTAAGCATGAGATCTGGCCTCCTGGTCATACCAGGAGGCTAGGTTGGTAAGACCAACTAATCCTAATAACACAGAGATTACATTCCCTCAAACTCCAGATGTTTGAGGAATCAGCTTTAGCCACTCACCTGTCTTTTGGCTCACCTGCAGTCTAGCACTTGTAATGCCCCGGGTGAGACAGTCTCAGTGGTCCAATTTAACACAGACCATGATTCTTTAATAGAATATAGAAGCTGCAGGCTGTGTATATATAATATAGAGGTTGCTGGCTGTGTATATATAATATAGAGGCTCCTGGGTGGGCTGTATATATAATATAGAGGCTGTGTAGGGCTGTATATATAATATGGAGACTGCTGGACTGTACATATAATATAAAGACTGCCGGGCTATATATATAATATAGAGGCTGCGGGCTTATATGTATAATCTAGAGGCTGTGTGCTATATATATTATTTGAGGGCTGTGCTGGATTGTGTATATTATTTGGAGGTTGTGCAGGGCTGTATATATTATTTGGAAGCTATGCTTGGCTGCAAATATTATTTGGAGGACGTGCCAGGCTGTATATATTATTTGGAGGATGTGGCAGCCCAGCAGCAGCCTCCAAACAATATATGCAGCCCAGCAGCAGCCTTCAAATATTATATATACTCCAGCACAGCCTCCATATTAGATATACAGCAGTCTCCAAATAATATATAGCCTAGCACAGCCTCCATTTCCCCCAACACAGCCTCTTTATACCCCAACACAGCCTCCATATACCTCAGCAGAAGCCTAACAATACACCAGCAGCAGCCTCCATATACCCCAGCAGCAGCCTCTATATACCTTAGCAGCAGCCTCCAAGTACCTCAGCAGCAACCTAACAATACACCAGCAGCAGCCTCCATATACCCCAGCAGCAGCCTCTATATACCTTAGCAGCAGCCTCCATGTACCTCAGCAGCAATCTAACAATACACCAGCAGCAGCCTCCATATGCCCCAGCAGCAGCCTCCATATATCTCATCAGCAGCCTCTATTATACCCCAGCAGAAGCTTCCTGCAAACAGTATAAAAAAACATTATACGCACCTTCCTTCCTCTCCCCTTACTGTCTTCTCCTCAGATGCTGTCCCCATCCTTTCAGCAGGCTCCAGGGGCTGAGGAGCTTCCTCCTGACTGCACGGCTGCAGCACACATTGTGATGAGGTCGCAGGGTGGTGACTCATCACTTTGCTGCAGTTGAGGAGGAGGAATCCTCACAGCTCCGGGAGCCTGCACATGGCTAATTTACATACGATGCAAATTAGCCATGTGGACTGGGAGTGCTGCAGCACTGCATGTCCTGTGATGGACCCCTCGCTGTCAGGACTGCCTGTCCCTGATGGCAAGTGGGCCCTCCCAGCTGTCAAGGGCCCTGGCACTTGCCCGGGTATGCCGGGTGCTGACGCCGGCCCTGTGTGGAACCTCAAGTACCAGCATATTGCATTACTTAAACTTGCTGAACTACAAGTTCCAGCATACATATTTGCAATGCAGGAAACCGCTGCATCGCAAAGAATAGAAAAAAGACCATGTGATGAGAGCAATAGTCAGGTTTTTGGAGATCCTGCACTGAGCAGATCTGGGATGTGACGCCGCCGGTGCATTAGTATTGTCTTCACGCCGGAGCTCTGCGTTCCCTGCCTGGGTCTCACCGAGTTTCCCGTCTCTCTGGTATAACATATTATGCCTGCAGGTCATTTACAAAGTAAAGACTTGTGCTTGGAATGATAAAGAGCAGCGAGATAATTCCCTAAGGAGACACCGGGTCCAGGACTGTCTGGATCTCTCCTACGTGGAGGGAGCTGAAGCCGCAGACAGGATGGATCAAGGGGAAAACATGAATTTTAAGTGCGGTTTCAACAGTCCTTTCTAGGTGACAACTGAGAATTGTTGAATCAGCGGAGAAGGCGGAATGTCAATGTAAAGATTGTTCTTCTCCGGGGCGGCCAAAATCTATAACGGCATATTTGTTTTTTTTAATGGACCTGATCTGGTTAAAGAGCAACTATCCGCTCTCCTGACACTTGTGCCTTAATACTTTACTCAAGAAATAATAATACTTCAGCATCTTTCCTTGGAACCGTGCTTCTGTTATTCCTTCTGGCAATGAATGAACGAATGAATGGACAATTTGGAATTACTATAGTCTGACAATAGGTAATGGAGATGTCCAGTTGGCAAACAATTAATTTATTCCCAGGCAAAATATGGGTAGGGCTACACATCGACACAAATCGAGCAGCCCCTCCACCCTCACCCCCCCCAAAAAAATTTGCTTTACACCACTGCTACATTGTAACGTAATAAGGCATGCCTAAGGGCGCCATCACAACTGGCGACGACACCGCTAATGTATTAGGCGACGTAGGGGCGTGGCCTATCGGCGCCGATATCGCCCCTGCGTCGCCTAATGTAAAGGGGCGATGTCGGCATCTGTGAGTGCTCACCTGGTTTCACATCAGTGATGTGAAACCAGGCGGCCAATCTGGGGCGATGTTCACACATCGCCCCATGTAAATGGCCGCCGGCGACCTGACAGGAGGCTCCCATTGTACTGCATCGCTGCTGGGGCTTTGAGACACCCCTGCGGCGATGCCGCATGTCAGATCGCCGGCGCGTTGCTGGAGGTGTCGCCCCATGTAGATAGGGGGCGGCGATGCTGGTGGGGCGCCAAAAACATGCGAGCTCCCGCCCGTCACCGTCGACATCTCCGGGCCCATCACAACGTATGACAGTACCCTAAGGAGTAACCCAGTGCTTCATAAAAGGGTGGACTTTACTTCATTAAACCCTTCACCGCTCGGCAATTTTCCCTTTTTCGTTTTTTTCCCTCCCCTTCTTCCAAGAGCCATAACTTTCTTCTATTTTTCCGTCAATATACAGGGTGGGCCATTTATATGGATACACCTAAATAGAATGGGAATGGTTGAGGAGTTACATTCGCAATTGTCTATGCTGTGAAGATACGAGATGTGCAGCATCTGACACACCGGATCCTGGAAGCCTGTGCAGCATTTCCTCTGCGGTGTTGCTATCAGTGTGTCAGTGGGAGAAGAGGGTTACATTGACAATCCAACATAATGGGCAGCACTGTGAACACATTTTATAAGTGCTCATAAACTTGTAAATATCTCATGAAAGAATAAAGTTACATTAAAACCAAGCACACCGTTATTTTTCTTATGAAATTCTCAATATGTTTGATGTGTCACATGACCCTCTTCCCATTGAAAAAAAAAGTTTGATCCAAAATGGCCGACGTCAAAATGGCCGCCATGGTCACCACCCTTCTGGAATAGTTTTTCCCTCTCCCATATACTAATGTGACACAAACTGGAAGTTGATATCACCAACCATTCCCATTTTATTTAGGTGCAGCCATATAAATGGTCCACCCTGTAGACATATGACGGCTTTTTTGCAGGACTAGTTGTACTATTGATTGACATCATTCCTTTTACCATATATTGTACTGGAAAATGGTGAAAACTGCAATCTCATGTTTTTCTTATTCACTATATGGTAAATCTGCCATGTCGGTGTGATGCCTCGGGTCGATACAAGTTCATAGATACCAAACATGTATTATACTTTACTGTTATCTAAGTGGTGAAAAAGATTCTGAAGTTTTTAAAGGCAAAGTATTGCACTTTTGCTCCATGTTCTGTCACCCGTAGCGTTCTCATTTTCAGGATCTAGGGTATGTTATGGCTTATATTTTGTGTCTTGAGCTGACGTTTCTAATGATACCATTTTTGGGTGGATACGAAGTTTCGATCGCCCGTTATTGCATTTGATTGCAATGGTGCGGCAACTAAAGAAAATGTAATTTTGGCATTTTGCCTTTTTACAGATCTGTTGAGCCTTTTTGGCAGAGTGGCCCGATGGAAGCCTCTCCTTAGTGCAAGACATATGAAAGCCGCATAGAGTGTGCTAGAAAACACATGAAGGATCCCAGACTATGAGAAAAAAGATTCTCTGGTCTGATGAGACGAAGATATGACTTTTTGGTGATAATTGTAAGCGGTGGAGAAAACCAGGCCCTGCTCATCACCTGCCCAATACAATCCCAACAGTGAGACATGGTGGTGGCAGCATCATGCTATGGGGGTGTTGTTCAGCTGCAGGGACAGGACGACTGATTTCAATTGAGGGAAAAATGAATGCGGCCAAGTACAGAGATCTCTTGGATGAAAATCTCTTCCAGAGCTCTGGACCTCAGACTTGGCCAAAGGTTCAGCTTCCAACAAGACAATTGATATGATCATGTTGCTTCTGAACTGCTTTTCCAGGTTTGCTAGGGCCATAAACTTCACAGGAGAGGCTGGGAGCATATACATTACTGGGGAGGTTGGGATTGGAGCATAGAGATCACTTGGGTGCTGGATTTAAAAGGCAGACAGTCAGCAAAACGTGTCTGCCAGCCCAGGCACTGCGGTCCCCAAGATCTGCCCGGGGGCCACAGAAAAGGTCATCAAGGGCCGAATTCGGCCATGGAAGTCATTATCGCCCTCTACTCCTCTTTGGTCAGACCTCATCTAAATATGGTGCCCAGTTATGGGCTCCACATTCGATTGATGCTATTGCAAAAATATTTTTCATATGGGTGGCACGGTGTCTCCGTCGTTAGCACTGTACGGTGGGGCTCAGTCGTTAGCACTGTACGGTGGGGCTCAGTCGTTAGCACTGTACGGTGGGGCTCAGTCGTTAGCACTGTACGGTGGGGCTCAGTCGTTAGCACTGTACGGTGGGGCTCAGTCGTTAGCACTGTACGGGGGGCTCAGTCGTTAGCACTGTACGGTGGGGCTCGCGTTAGCACGTACGGTGGGCTCAGTCGTAGCACAGTACGGTGGGGCTCAGTCATTAGCACAGTACGGTGGGCTCAGTCATTAGCGCAGTACGGTGGCTCAGTCATTACGCATAGTGGCTCAGTCATTAGCGCAGTACGGTGGCTCAGTCATTACGCAGTACGGTGGCTCAGTCATTAGCGCAGTACGGTGGCTCACTGATTAGTATTGCAGTCTTGCAGCACTGGGACTCTGGGTTTAGATTCCACCAAAGACAACCGCTGCAAGGAGTTTGTATGTTCTCCCTTTGTCTACTTCAGAGGTCGCCAACTCCAGGCCTCGAGGGTCGCCAACAGTGCAGGATTTCCTTAGTATTGCACAGGTGATAATGTGATCATCTGCACAGGTAAAGATTCCAATCCCTGTGCAATACTAAGGAAATCCTGAAAACCTGCACTGTTGGCGGCCCTTGAGGCCTGGAGTTAGGGGACCCCTGGTCTACTGGGTTTCCTCTGGATTCCTCCAAAAGACATAGTGATAGGATGTCTAGACTGTGATCCCCAATGGGGACAGTGCTGCAAATGTATGGAAAGTGCTGTGGAACTAATAGTGCTATATAAACAAATAAGTATATTATTATATGATCAACACCTTCAAGGAAAAAGGGAAAAAAAAAAATAGCAATTTTGGGGCGGGCAGCAGACCTGGCTCCAAATTTGATGACCTGGGCTGACACCATTGCGTCGTCATTTCGGGTAGTTGACCCTTCTCCAGCCATAACATCTGCAGTGTAAAGAGTAGGCATATCCACAGATATTGGGTTTCTGTATAAGACTCCAGAACAGCATTATTTACAGGGATTGTGTGGCCCTTGCATCAGGTAGCAGCTCATGTCAATAACCCAGGACCAGCTCTGAGTATTGTGTGTTTTTTCCACATACAGCACTCACACTGAAGACTCGCCCGTGTAAATCTGCCCTCAGGGCGACATTTTTCATACATTCACTATTAAGGCAGATTATACAGCTGGGATAGAAAAAGTCTAATAGTAACTTCATATCTGCATGTCGTGATCGCCCTCTAGTGGTGGCTGCTGACATTACATTTTATTACGGAACTTTGAATTCTGCCTCAAACTCTGCACCAACTTTTTTATTTCTCCGTCAACATGAGGGCTTGTGTTATGTGGGCCGAGTTGTATTTTTGAATGAAATAATTTATTTTACCATACAGTGTACTGGAAAAGAGGAAAAAAATGTTCCACGTGCAGGGAAATTGCAAAAAAAAAAAAGTGCAATAACACATTTTTTTTTTATCCATCACGTTCACTATATGGTAAATGTGACATGACGGTGTGATGCCTCGGGTCGTTCCGAGTCCATAGATACCAAACATGTATACTTTTCCCAATCGCCACGACAGCACCACCTGAGAGATAGGACCGCCCATCCAAGACAGGAAACCTCTGAGATAAAAAGGCGGGACCTCTCCTGAACCTCAGTTTAGGTTTCCTGTCTTGGAGGTGGGAGACCTCTGAAGCTTATGCGGTCCTGGCCTGACCCGGTAGCTGGAAGAAGCTGTCCTTACCTAGGCAGTGGCTCCGGACTTGGGTGCAGAAGCTTCTCCACGGGGTATCCCCTGCGGTGGTGGAGGGCACGGGGTCTGGAGAGGGCCACCAGCGGCCGGTTCTCGACCCTTGTTGCCGCCCGGATGTCGCAGCTGCAGGATTGGTGGCTATCCGGCATGATTATGCCCCGGGTGAACAGGTTCCTCTGGAGGGGTAAGTCCCTGCCTGGCGCAGCGTTCCTGGGTCTGTGAGGGGCCTGGGAGCGGGTTCCCGGCGGCAGCTTTGAATTTTCGCGCCGGGAACCGCTACTTTCGGTTTCGGGGCGCGGACCGGAAGTGACGCTCCGCGCCTGCGCAGTACAGCCCAAGATGGCGGCGCCCAGCGTTCGGCGGCTGGGAGACGCCGCAGCTGCAGCCGGCGGTGTGGGGCAGAGTATGGAGGGCTGCGCCAGCCACAATGGAGGAACAGTCCATGACGCCTCCCGACCCAAGGGAGCAACTACATGCTGGCAGCCTCAGGTCCTCTCTGAAGGGGTCCAGACAGGATGTGGACCCGAAAGCCCCCGGACGTCGGTATGCCTCTGGTTGGGTGAGTGCCTTCGGGCTGTGCTATATGTATTTACTACACCCTCTTGCTTGTTGCTAGGACGGCTAGAAGAAGGCGTCTAAGCATCGACATAAAGTCTGTGTTCTCTGCTAAGTCCCTCTTCCAGAGGATTATGTTAAGGATTATGTTAAGCATTTGTGTGCCCCTTGTATTGCGGACAGTGTACGGAGCAAGGTTCCCAGTCTGGCCTCTAGCCTTAGAGCTTTGGTGATGGGAGGCCTTTCCGTCCCTGCAGCTGGCCGGGATGGATGGGGGACATATGCGGCAGACGGCTTTGGGCTCTTCCTCTGGTACTGACCGTGCCGCTCGTTGTTTACACTGGGGGGGAGCCGCAGGTCTTGCTCATCCTCTGCCCCGTCCTCCTCATCGTCCTCCTCCTCCGGGTCCTCCTCCTCTGTGGTCAACGGAGAGGGGACGCCGTGGGTTCCACGTAATACACTGTTTTTTGCTTACAGCGGTCCATGGATACATGGTTCTATCTTGTTGCTGTGTACAAATGGAATCATGTATCCATGATTTCACTGCAACCAGTAAGTTACCTGGTGACAAGCTACAAATGTAGCCGTGTGTAAAGGTACCTTTAGGGTTCAGTGGTCTGTCTTCCACGCAGAGACGGACTTTTCCCTTAAATCTGAGGGCCCAGGAAAACATTTTAGCTCCTGGACTAAGCCTGTTCGGAAGGGCTCTCCTTCCTTTTAGGCTACTGGCGTAATTCCTGGGAATCCACTGCTAGCATTTTTTGGTCCTTCGTGTTTTGGTTGCAGCAGTTGGCAAGTGAGGGACGGGTCTCCTACGGCGGAGACCTTGTCTTCCTCCTTTTGACTCTTGCTGCGGCAGCTTTACTGGCGGATTCCTCGTGGAATTGGCGGCAAAGGCTACGTCTTTCTTTAATGCTGCTCACCTTGCCTTATGGTGGGGGCCTGGCCCGATGTTGCCCACTCTGGGTTTTCTTTACCTGGTGCGGGTGCTTTTCCGGTTGGTACGTCGCTAGTTTATATCTTGGCCGGGGCTTGTGCCAAGGTGGATGGTTTTCCCTCCGGGGTTCCGGCTCCCGCCTTCCGGGGCCGTTTCCCTTCGTGAACCTCGGTTTGCTAAACGGAGGTCCCCTAGTTGGACCCCAAGTTCTTGGGCCAAGGGGGGAAGCATGTAGTCGGAGTTTTTTTGGTTCGGGGGTTCCTCCTTTGGCGAGTAGTTCCAGTATCAGTGACGGCTCGCTCTAGGAGGAGGAAGGCTTGACCCTTTCTCCCAGCCGGCTCCGGGGTTGAGCCTTGCGAGGGAGCTCTCGCTCTTCTCAGTGACGGGTTGACACTGGGGTTCGCTTCGGCTCCTAGGGGCCCCTGGTGATTGTGTCTGTCCGCTGTTCAGGAAAAGGCGCTTTTCTGATAAGAGGGGTACGGGCCCTTGTGCGACTAAGGGGGTTCCCCGGTTCCTCCAGCCGCCTGCGGCAGGGGGTTCTGTTCCCCGCTGTTTCTCGTGCCACAGCCAGTCGGTTCGTTCCAGACTTTTCTACCCCCTGAATCCCCGGAACAGCTTTCTGGTGCGGAGTTCGTTCCTGAGGGGGACTTGGTAGTCGACAATCTGGGTTGCTTGCCAAATTATTTCAGGGTGGGGCTGGATCTGCGGGACGCATAACACAATGTTCCGGTTCCCCGTCACCACCGGCAATTCTGATGTTCGCACGGTTTGGGGGCTGCCTCTGCCTTACTGTGCCAGGCTCTCCCCTTCGGCCTGGCGATGGTTCCTCTGCTTTTCACGGCGCTGCTGGCAGTAGTGAGGCCACTTCCAACGTCCGCGGGGTTTAATTATTCCATATCTGGACGTTTGCTGCTTGTGGGGGACCCCTGGGGTTTGTGCCCGTCTGCGACTGGTTTAGTCTTCCCTGGGTCAGCTGAGTTGGATTGTTGATCTGGGAAGGTCCAGGCTGTTCCCCGCCACGCGTCAGCTGGTTCTGGGGTTATTTCTGGGTTCCCAGTCTCTGCTTTACCTCCTTCTGAACGTCGTGGGTCATGGCGTGACTGAAAGCAGTCCAGAGACCCCGCACGGGCATAATGTCGGGAAGCTCCCCGCTGACCTCGAGGCCATTGCGTCTTCGGTCATCCTTTTCTGCAGTACAGGGGCTCTCCTCGGTTGGTTTTCTGGAGGGCTGTGTCCCTCTTGGGCTCCCTCTTGTCCTGTATCCCCGCTGTTCCTTGGGCACGGTTGCGCTCTCGGGGCCCTTCTGTGGATGGTTCCCCAGCGTCAGCTCGGGTTAGGGGCGGCCTTGGACGCATAGATTGTTCTGTCCCCTCCGCCTTTAGATTCTCTGGAGCGGGGACTGCTCCCTGGGCGCCTCTCCAGGGGCGTCCCGTGGGGTGGTCCGGTCTCCGATGCTTACCACGGAGGCCAGTTCCTGGCTCCTTCGGGACCTGTCCGCTCGGGGGGCCTGAGACTCATCGGCTCTCCAGGCTGTCGTCCCTTATGCGGGAGTTCCTGGCTGTTTGGAAGGCAGTTCTGCGTTCCTTACTTCCCTTCAGGGGCACCATCTTAGTGTCCTCTCCGGCTACAGTGTGTGGTGGCTTCCTGGCACTGTCAGGCGGACACCCGGTCTCAGGCACTCATGGTAGTTACGCGGGGCGTTGTCAGCTGTTGGAACGCTCGTCTGATACCCTCTCTGCCCTTCGCATACGGGGAAGTGGCACCTTCCTGGACGGATTTTCTCTGCAGGGTGCTGCTCCAACGGGAGCAGTGGGCCCTGGATTTGAGTGTTTTTTATTTTTCGCTCCGATTGTGGCCAGGTTGGGCCTTCTGGAGATGGATTTCTTTGCCACTCGGGAGCACGGTCTGGTGTGTGGATTCTGTTCGCTGATTCCCGGAGTCCGGCCCGTTGCTGGGGACGCTGTACTGATCCCCTGGTCCTTGGGCCTTCTGTGTCCTTCCCTCCCTTGGTTAGGTTCCTGCAGTGCTTCGGAAGGTCAGGTAAGACAGGGCGAGGGTCGTCATGAGGGCGCCCTTCTGGCCCCGGGGAGCTTGGTTCTTTTGGCTCAGTCGCCTGTCCATCCAGGCTCCCTGGACTCTCCCCCTCTTCCAGTCTCTCCTGCGGGGGCCGGTCCCCCTTCCGCTGATCTCCGGCTGACGGCGTGGGACTTGACTAGGGGCTCCGGTCACGTGGGGGATTCTCTGGGGGCCTTGTTCGTGTGCTGAGGTCCGGTCGGACGCCGGTTGCCACCGGGTTATTTCTGGTACCGGGTGGTTTTTCTGTCTTCTTCAGGGTTGAGTCCGGACGGTGGGCTCCTGTGCCGGCAATTTTCGACTTCCTCCAGTGGGTGGCGGATTGGTCTCGGTCGATTCCCTGGAGCTCTGATTTTCGGCTTTGGGGGCCTGTGCCTTTGTTCCCTCGATGGGTCGTCTTGGGTGTCGTAGGTTTTCCGGTCCTGCCGGAGGAAGGCCACTCCTGTTCCCTGTCCAAAAGTGGCTCCTTGGGGTCTCATTTTAGTTCTGGATGCCTTAACCACGCCTCCCTTTGGGCTTTTCTCTTGTGCTTCGCCTAGGGTCCTGCCTCTGCAGTTGGTCCTGTTGGGCGGTGGCTTGCCGTCCGCCAGCCTTTTTTTGTGTCCTGGCCTTGTCGGAGGTGGGGCCTGGTTCTCCGGTTCGGCTGGACAGGGTCATCCTCTACCTAGTTCCTTCCTTCTTCCCAAGGTGGCTCTCATGGTCCGCGGACTGCGGGAGCTTGTTCTCCCTTCCTTCTGTGGTCTTCCTACAATTCTGAAGGACGTGGTTCTCCACACGTTCATGGTCTGGTGGGAGTTGCTTGCCTGCTTCGTCGGGCCACGGCCTGGCGTCTGGCTCTGTCCCTCTTGTTTTTTGTTTAGGGGAGCCTCTTGGGGTGAGGCAGTGTCCGTGGGTGCCCTTGCTTGGTGGTTGCGGGAAGCCTTCGCTCTTGCTTTTTCGGGTCAGGTGCGGGTCCCGGGGGGGCCTTTGTGCACTTCCACCAGGGCAGTAGCTGCTTCCTGGGGGGGGTGGCTGTTGTCCCCTTAGACTTGATCTGTGGGGCTGCTCCTTCTCTTTTCTTCGAGCATGTCAGGCTTGATCTTGCTGCCGCTATGGTGGTGACCTTGGTAGACGAGTTCTGCTAGCGGTGGTCCCTCCCTAATTTTCTTTTCTCTGAAATCTCTCAGGTGGTGCTGTCGTGGCGATTGGGAAAAATCTAAATTACTTACCGGTAATGTGTTTTTCATGAGCCACGACAGCACCACCGCATCCCTCCCTATTACCTGTTGGTGTTGGTCCCGTTTGGAGGGGGGTGTGTGATTTGTTGAGTTCTTTTGGTTGTGTACTAATGCTTGTTGGGTTCCCCTCTCCGGTCTCTGTAACCGAAACTGAGGTTCAGGAGAGGTCCCGCCTTTTTATCTCAGAGGTTTCCTGTCTTGGATGGGCGGTCCTATCTGATTTTGATAGAGATAGAACGGTCATTTCTGGACGTGGTGATACTATAATTTTATTTTCAATCAGGCAAAAGGGGGGGGGGCGATTTGATCTTTTAGGGTTTCTTTTACTTGGCCACTAGGGGGCCTCAGTGCTGCACAGTCTGATCACTTCTCTTATGTTTCAATGAGCTGATGGACCTTTGGAACACAGGGGAAGTGATCACTTTCTGCTGGTGACCTCGCTGGGAGATCGCCAGCAGGAAATGATTGCCGACAGCTTCCGGGGGTCATCAGAGGACCCCGGCTGTCCAGGTAACAGACGGAGGGTCCTGTGATTGCATCACAGGACCTCCTTTCATGGCAAGGAACGGCACAATCCCCACCATGGGGCTTTGGGATTGTGACATCAGTGATTGACAGCACCAATCGGATCGCAGATCTGATCGGTGGTGTTAGGCTGATGATGTGAGCATGAGCTCACATCAAGGGGAGGGACACGGTATTAGGGGGTGGATGTACCATTACGTCCTTGGTCATGAAGGGGTTACATAAAACGAGAGTAACTCATTTTATTACATAAATCAAATCAAAATAAGAAACTTTGTAATATATTTTAACAGATATATTTTATCCTCTTCTTTATCCTACCTGGACTGAGCATTCAGTCTCAATACAGGGGTAAAATCTGTCAGTAATGGGAAGGTCTGTAATCTCTTAGGGTACCTTTACACGCGGCTACATTTCTAGGGTGGCTACAGGTAACTTACTGGTTGCAGTGAAATCATGGAGAGATTATTCCATTTGTACACAGCAACAAGATAGAACCTTGTCTCCATGATTTCACTGCAACCAGTAAGTTACCTGTAGCCACCCTAGAAATGTAGCCGCGTGTAAAGGTACCCTTAGGGTACCTTTACACGCGGCTACAGTTCTAGGGTGGCTACAGGTAACTTACTGGTTGCAGTGAAATCATGGAGACAAGGTTCTATCTTGTTGCTGTGTACAAATGGAATAATCTCTCCATGATTTCACTGCAACCAGTAAGTTACCTGTAGCCATCCTAGAAATGTAGCCGCGTGTAAAGGTACCCTTAGGGCCCTTTCACATCAGCGGTTTTTTCGCGGCCGCACCTGCCGCAAGTGCCAAAACCGCACTTGCCGCACCTGCCGCAAGTCCGCCTATACATTGTATGGCGTTTACCGCAACCGTGCCGCAAGTGCAGCCGGTATGCGGTAATCGCGGCAGATGCGTTTTTTTTACCGCATCTGCTGCGATTTGAAAAAAAGAGAATTTTGTTTACTTACCGTAAATTCTTTTTCTTCTAGCTCCTAATTGGGAGACCCAGACATTGGGTGTATAGCTTCCGCCTCCGGAGGACACACAAAGTATTACACTTAAACTAAGAAGTGTAACTCCTCCCCTACTGCCTATACACCCCCTCCAGGTGAAATCCCTTCAGTTCGGTGCACAAGCAGGAAGGAGGAAAAAACCCACACCAAGACCGAAAGGTCCGGCAATGAGTTAGTGGCCAATAGGGCCAAAAAAGTGACATGAAAATCACCAGCCACTTAAATAGAAGAACAAAGACCAAAAGGCAACAGGGTGGGTGCTGGGTCTCCCAATTAGGAGCTAGAAGAAAAAGAATTTACGGTAAGTAAACAAAATTCTCTTTTTCTTTTTCGCTCCATTGAGAGACCCAGACATTGGGATGTCCAAAAGCTATCCCTGGGTGGGAGAAGACCCAAGTATGGCAGAAACAATCATAGGAGAGCGACCGCCGCATAGAGGATCAGTCTACCCACATTAGCGTCTGCGAAAGCCTACGCATGAATCTGATAATGTTTCGTAAAGGCGTGTAGACCGGACCAAGTGGCCGCCTGACACACCTGTTGTGCCGTGGACTGGAGACATAAGGCCCACGAGGCACCCACAGCTCTTGTGGAATGCGCCTTATCCCCTGCAGGAAAAGGTGTACCAGAGGCAAGGTAAGCCTCCTGGATAAGAGCCCTGATCCGCCGGGCCAAGGACAACTTGGAGGCCGGCTTTCCCCTATTTTCTGGCCTGTCGTAAGAATGAACAAGGCGTCCAAGCGGCGAAAAGAAGCCGTGCGGGATACAGAAATCCGACAGAAATCCTGACAAGGTCCAAAGCATGCGGAGACCTCTCATACTGGTGAACAGGATTAGGACAAAAGGACGGCAGGACAATGTCTTGGTTCAGGTGAAACCGGAGAAAAAAAAAACACCTTAGGTAAAAACTCCGTCTCAGGCCGGAGCACCACTCCATCCTGGTGAATCACCAGGAATGGAGACCTGTAAGACAGGGCTGCCAGCTCTGAAACTCTCCGTAGAGAGGAAAAGGCCACAAGAAAGACAACCTTCTGAAAGAGTCTGGAAAGAGACACCTCCCTTAGAGGTTTGAAAGGCGGCTTTTGTAATGCCGCAAGGACTAGATTAAAGGACCCAGAGGTCCAAGGGACGTCTGTAGGGGGAAACGACGCGATTTGCCCCTTGCACAAACGCCTCCACTTGAGGAAGGTTATCCAGACGTTTGTCGAATAGCACAGAGAGTGCGGAGCTCCGACCGTCGAAGGCGCTTAAAGCCAGACCCCTATGTAATCCTGATTGAATGAAGTCCAGAAGGGTTGGAAGAGAGAAAGGCCAAGGAGACTTTCCGTGGAGACTGCACCAGGAAAATAAGATCTTCCAGACTGTTCTGTAAATCTTTGCCGATGCAGGTTTTCTGGCTTGTCCCATGGCTGCGGCGACTGCAAAGGAAAAGCCACAAGATGTGAGCAACCAGTCTTCAAGTGCCACAAAGTCAGTCTGAGGGCCGCCGAATAGTGGCGGAAGAATGGACCTTGAGACAAGAGGACCAGCCGGGCCGGGAGCATCCACCGATCTCCCGCCGAGAGAAGTAACAGGTCCGTATACCAGGCCCTCCTGGGCCAGTCTGGGGCGATGAACATGGGCTTGTCGACCTTCTATTCCGAGGTTCGGTAAAACCCCGTGCGACAAAGGCAAGGGAGAGACCACATAGGGAAGGAGAAGCTGGAACCAATCTTGAACCAGAGCGTTCGCATCTAATGCCTAGCGATCCCGGGAGCGGGATATGGAGGCCGGAACCTTGCGGCTCAACCAAGAGGCCATCAAGTCCGCGTCCGGAATTCCCCATTGGTTGCAGATGATCCGAAAGACATCTGGGAGGAGGGCCCAGTCGCCCGTGACCATACCTTGTCGACTTAGGTAGTCGTCCTTCCAATTGTCCCCCTCGGGGAAGTTGATCGCCGAGATGGACGAGTCGTTGTCCTCGACCCACTGAAGGAACCGTAGGACCTCAGACAACGTCTGAGAACCTCGAACGCCTCCTTGGAGATCAACATAAGCGACCACGGTCGCGTAGACGGACTGTGTCCGTATATGATTCCCCACCAGGAATCTCCCAAAAGCCAGTGAAGCCAAGGAAATGGGCCAAATCTGCAAAACGTTGATCAGCAGAATGAATGCCTGCTCCGTCCAGGTGCTTTGATCCCTGTGGTGGAGAAACCCGGCGCCCCAACCGAGGAGGCTGGCGTCCGTGGACACTACTAATCAAGAGGGGAGCAGAAAGCATCTCCCTCGTGACAGCAACATGGAAAGCAGCCCCCAATGGAGCGATTCCCTAATTGACGGCAACAGAGAGATGTGCCCGTCGATAGATTAAGGAGTCTTGTCCCAACCGCGGAGGAACTGCAATTGCAGTGGACTCAGGTAAGACTGCGCAAACGGTACTGCTTCTATGGTAGCCACCATCCTTCCCAGATGTGCATCAGATGTGTGATGGAGACTGACCCCGATTGAAGAAGGAAGCGGACCTCCTCTTGAATCGACATGTACTTGCTTAAAGACAGCATGACCAGAGCCGCAGCGGAGAGATAGTCCATGCCAGAGACGAGAGTGTCTGCGCAGGACGGAGAAAGGACTTCGGCACGTTGATTAGCCACCCGAAACGCTACAGAGAGCCGGGAGAAATCGAAAGACTTAGATGATACTGCCCCAGAGAGAGCTCTGACCAGCAGGTCGTCCAAGTGTGTGGTTACTGGGTGGCCCTGGAAATGCAGTACGGCCACCATCGCTGTCAACATCTTGGAGACGACTCTCGGAACTGCGGCTAGGCCGAAGGGAAGAGCCACAAACTGAAAACGCTCCTCCCCCCACCGCGAACCTCAGCCGACACTGATGTGCAGGAGCAATGGGAACGAGCAGAAAGGCATCCCCGACATCCCCTGAGTCTAGGAAGTCCCCCTGCTATAATGAGGCAAACATGGGCCGAAATTATTCCCTCCTGAAAAGGCTTGATTCTCACGAGCCGGTTGAGCAGTTTGAAAATTAAAACCGGCCATACCAGATTGTCCTTCTTAGAAATCGTGAAGAGGTTCGCATAGAACCCCTGGAAGCGTTCCACATCAGGGACCTGAAACACGACCCCATCCTGATACAGGGCGTCCAGAGATGAAAGGCCGAAGCCTCAGCCAGTGGGAACGAGGAGAGAAGAAGCGAGTCAGAGGGCACGAGGTTGGCTCTATCCTGTAGCTGTGGGAAATGACAATTACCACCCACCGTCCTCGGAAATGGCTGCGCCAGATGACTCAAATCTGCAGAGCCGACCACCGAGCGAAAAAGCTGCTTGGAGTGGCAGCAAAACCTGAGGAGGCTGCCTGAAGGCCGAGGTGTCTGAACGGGCGGACGAAGAGGAGGAGGGCTTAGAAGAGGGACGAAAGGCCCGAAAACTGGCATGCACTTGACACTGTCCAGACTTCTGCCCTTTGAGGCAAGGAGGTGGACCCTCCACCTGAAGATCCCTTTACCCTCGAAGAGCCTGGTCCCCGATAACGGGAAACCCTGGAAAAAACCTTTTGGAAGTGGCGACAGCTTCCAATCTCACAGCCACAACATTCTGCTGGCTGCAAGCAAAATAGCCGATGCCGCTGCGGTACAGCTGTCAGACCCCATGAACGCCGCCCTTGAAGGCGGAAGTCAGAAAAGACAGGGTAATCACCTCAGGAATATCCTGAGCAACTACGTTGGGCTCCGCCAAGCAGGTAGGAACTGCCTGCAGAGCCCACCCTGCCGCGAAAGCAGGGGCAAACGAGGCTCCTGAAGCTTCGTAAATTGACCTTTGCAGGAGCTCAATATGGTGGTCAGGGGAGTCCTTCAAGGAGGAGTCATATTTGACTGACACGCCAGTATTGGCAGACAGTCTAGAGACCGGTGGGTCCACCCTAGGTGAGACCGACCAATCCTTTACGACGTCTGGAGGGAAGAATAACGAGACACCCTCCGTTTCCCAGTGAAACGCTTATCAGGTCCTGGGAAAGCATCTGAACCCGGACTCGAACCGGGCACCTTTGCAGCGGTAGGCGCAGTGCTTACCACTAGACCACGCCACCTATCGTGAAGATAGAGTGATGAAAAAGAACAAACCGTGTGACCTGGACGGAGGAAGAGAATGGAGACAATTCCTCCGAGAGCGAAGCCTCCGTGGGGGAGGGGAGAGCGGCGAGGTCCAGCACGGATATACTGGGAGAAACCCAATCAGTCCCCTAAGGGATTTCCTCAAAGGTCCCGTCTAGAGACCTACAGAATTTAGCCGAGCCACATCCCCATGAAACCGAGATCCCTCTATATGGGACTCGGCGAGATGAGAGGAGGCAGAGAGGGCTCTCCGCGACCGTATGAGGGACCGTGGAGAGAGAGATAAGTTACCCCCATACTGTTTCTGGGGTTTATGCCCCATGAGGGGATGAAGCAGCTAGAGTCAGGGGGACCAGGGGAACTACTACAGAGACTGCCAGCAGTGTCTCCTGTTAGGGAGAAAATGCACTGCAACCACCAGTGCCCTGAGTGCCCTCCCGAAAACGCCAGTGCCTATGGGGAGGGAGGCTGCAGCAGCTCTCACAGAGAGCGAGCGGTGCCAGGCACAGTTGTCCCGCCCCCTTGATGAGCCCGGTCCGCCCCAGCCATGACGCGAACCGCGTCATACGGAAAGGCAGGCCGGGGGCGGGCAATAGGCGGCGGCTTCACAATAGGCCGAAGCCGCGGCCTAAATTAGAAACTCCATGCCGAGAAAGGCGCGGGGCCGGCGCGGAGGTCCGGGCGAGCAACAAACACACCTGGACTCTGTACAAACGCCGAGGCCCTGCTGCGCTGGGGTCCGCGGGAGGTCCAGAAGTCTGGAACTCCCGCGTTCAGGAGCAAAAGGATGCCGCTGCCCCCGGAGCCCCTGTCAGCCAGAAGCTGGAGGGAGCGCATCCTAAGTAACGGATGCCCCCTCATCCTTGTGCCGGGGCCCAGGACACCTCCCTGGCTTCATGAGAGGGCAGGAATCCCGGCTACCACAGAGCCCTACACAGGGCTGAAGGAAGGCCGCGGCAAGCCGGGGCCTAAAAAAAAATTGTGGTCACCCGGCGCCTGGCGCGGGAAACAGCGGAGGGCCGGAAAAAAGTCCGCAGTCTGGCAGGGACCAGAGACTGAGGAGCCCAGGTGCCCCGCACGGCGAATACCCCCAGGTATACGGAACCGGAGGCCAGACTGCAGCCGCAGCGTAACCAACAGAGTACCTTATCGGTGCAGGGCCCGGTCCCTGGGGGTAACAACTCCGGCCAGCAGATCCATGAGGGGCTGTGGATGGAGTTAGAGCTCCAGACTGCATGGAAGCCCTTGAAGATCCTACTTCTCCAGAGCCCCAAAGGGATGGAGAAGGAAAGCAGCATGAGGGCTCCTGCCCATTGTACCCCAAGGGTACCTCAACCGCCTCCGCCCGAGGGTGAGGAAGGAGACATGCTGGGGATCCTATGGATCCACTTTTCTTCAATCCGTCACTCTCCAGGGAGAGTGAGTAAGACTAAAGTGAGAGTGGATGAGTGCAGGTGTGCCTCCTTCAACACAAAGCTAAGAACTGAAGGGATTTCACCTGGAGGGGGTGTATAGGCAGTAGGGGAGGAGTTACACTTCTTAGTTTAAGTGTAATACTTTGTGTGTCCTCCGGAGGCGGAAGCTATACACCCAATGTCTGGGTCTCCCAATGGAGCGAAAAAGAAAACCGCTGATGTGAAAGGGCCCTTTGATAGATGGCATTTGGTGCTCATAAAGCTGACATTTCAGGAGAACTTGCAGCCATCTGAATTTCAAGGGCTTCAGGTGTTTACAGATCTATCAGCAGCCACGTTAGCGGAGCGCAGAGAATATGCCCATATATGTGCTGCCCTAAGAGAAGAAAAAATTAGATATAAATGGGGGTTCAATCCGGCGAAACTTTTTATATCATATGAAGATGACTTTGTGATCTGTGCCTCCCCAAAACAAGCGGAAGATAAACTAATTTCATGGAATATTTCTTTTGCCCCCGCTAAAACAAAGAAAGGGGAAAAATTAATAAATGATTGGAAGAAATTGTGAGGCGAAGAGGATGTAGGCTTTGTGGACGGATCTCTAGACACTATTCGGAGACAAGGCAGTGTCTCCGAGACCCCGAGTTGGCAGATTTTTTTTTTCTGCCCCTCGCCCGAAGGCCAGGGCCTTCCCTAGGGCTCATAAGATCAGCCTTGGGTTGATGTTTGTTAATCGCTCTATGAGCGATATTTTTGGATTTTCCTTTGGTTTTTTTTGTTTTGCTTTTTTGTTTTGTTTTTTAAGTGCGTTTTTCTTTGATTTTTTTTTTTTCCTTGTTTTGTTTGCTTTTTGGTAAGGAGGATCTAGCGTGGAGCTTCTATTTATGTAGTGGTTATGGTCATTTTTCTTCATATAAGATGGTATTGGAAAAAGAATGTTCTTTAGAAGATTTACTTAATGTGATAAAATGAGTATAAATTTTATGTCAATAAATATTAGAGGAATGAATTCCCCTGGGAAAAGAAATATGGTATGGAGGGAGGTGTTAAGGTCACAAGCAGAGATAATCTGTTTGCAGGAGACACATCTCCTGGAAGCAGATAATAGGAGATTTAGACACAGTCAGTTCCCAAACATCTTCTTCTCCAATAGCAAGGTAAAAAAAACAGGGGTGTGCATCATGATTAAACATACAGTTTCGTTTGAGTTGATAAACAAATATGTAGACTCAGAGGGTAGATTTTTGATTTTGATATGCTCCTTGAATGGTGCTTTATATACATTAGCAACAATATATGCCCCAAATAGGGGTCAATGTAAATTTATTAGACGTATTCTGCAGAAAATCCAAGGGGTAGAACAAGGGGGTAAAATATTATGCGGTGATTTTAACTGTCCCATGTCTAATGAATTGGATAAATCAAGAGGAGGTAGGAGGTTTCGTTGGGAGATGAGATTATTGATGCATGAATTTCATTATCACGACTGCTGGCGATATAGTCTTGCGTCAGAAAGAGATTATACATTTTTCTCTAACCGACATCGTACCTATAGTCGAATAGATTATTTTATGGTAGATGACAAGATTTTTGCTAAGACTATAGATACAAATATAGGACTAATAACATGGTCCAATTTTCCTTAAAATAGCAATGGCTTATCAATATTCTCCCATATTTAGATGGCGTTTAAATGAGGGAATGCTTTTGAATGAGAAGGTAAGGTCGACGGTAACTGCGGAGTTAGTTGAATATTTTCAAAAGAATGACAATGGAGAGGTCAATGACGAAATTTTATGGTCGGCCCATAAAGCTGTTATTAGGGGTAGTTTAATAAAACAAGCATCCAGAATAAAGCGTGAGAAGGATAGGGAGAGGAAGGAGCTACTTAGTAGACTGCAATCCTTAGAATCCCTAAACAAGAAGGCCGTTACACCTTCAGTCATGGAAGAGATATTTTCAATAAGATTTAAACTACGAGACTCGATGTTATGTGAATATGCTAATAATATGCGTAAAGCAAAGGTCAAGTGGTATTCTGCAGGGGACAAGGGGGGAGCAGTTTTGGCCAGCAGAGTGAAAAAAAGAGAGGCAAGAGGTAGGATCGATCATATTTTGAAGCCAGGAGCTCCCCCTATTAGAAATCCTACAGAGATTGCTGAGGAATTCGTTAAATATTATACAGATTTGTATAATCTCAAGAGAGACTCGTCAATCCTACAGCCTATGGAATAAGGAATAAAAGACTACCTTGACTCCATTAATCTCCCTAAAATCTCGGAGGAGCAATTGTCTTTTTTGAATACCCCCCTTACAATAGAAGAGACTCTAGTAGTCATTAATCAATTTAAAAAATCGTGTGCGCCTGGGCCAGATGGTTTTTCTAATCAGTACTACCGCACTTTTCAGGAGATATTAGCGCCATTTTTATTAAGAATATTTTCGATGTGGAGAGATACTGGCTCAATACTGAGCTCTAACCTGGAGGCTACTATCATCACTCTTTCCAAACCGGGAAGGAGCCCACTACTCCAAAAATGTTTAGGCCCATCGCGCTGCTAAATTGTGACCTTAAGATTTTCACTAAAATACTAGCTTCCCGCTTAAAACAAATCATCCCCGATCTGGTCTCATCGGACCAGGTGGGGTTTGTAAAGGGAAGAGAGGCAAAAGATGGTATTCGCCGGATGCTAAATCTGGTTCGGGTAGCGGAGCTGTCTGGTCTCCCCAGTGCATTCCTGTCATTGGACGCAGAGAAGGCCTTTGACAGGGTGCACTGGGGATATGTCCGAGGGGTGCTTCAAAAGTTTGGATTGATGGGACCATTCTTGTCTGCAATTTTAGCTATATACTCCACACTAACTGCTAGAGTATGGACAACGGGGGTTTTATCAAAATCTTTTAAAATAACAAATGGGACACGTCAAGGTTGCCCTCTGTCTCCATTGATTTTTGCTCTATGTATGGAGCCTTTGGCGGAAAGGATCAGGACTTCCTCCTTAATTTCAGGAGTCGTGGTGGGGTCTGCTGCTCATAAAATCAGTCTCTATGCAGATGACGTTATTATTTCTTGTGTGAATATTGAGCAGTCCCTTTCCGCGATCCTATTGGAATTAGGGGAATTCAGTAGAATTTCATATTATAAATTAAATTCGAATAAATCAGTGATCCTCCCCATAGCAGTACCATTAGCTACGCAGGAATACATAAAGCGTCTTTTCCCTTTTCAGTGGTTGGTCGAAGGAATCCCATATTTAGGCATAACTCTGACAACATCAGATCGGACAATTAAAGTGAATTTTACAAAACTTCACACTAAAATTAAAATATTATTAGAAGGATTACACCAGATTACTTCATCTTGGATAGCTAGGATTAATATTTTTAAAATGGTGGCCCTTCCAAAAATTTTGTATTACTTTAGAACTCTCCCTTTAGACATTCCAAAAAAAGTTATTCATAATTTGCAACGACTTGCTAGTAATTATATTTGGGCTCATAAAAAGCCACGTATAGCAAAGACAGTATTGTATCTTCCTCTAGAGGCAGGTGGGATGGGCTTTCCGGACTTATTGTCGTATCATAAGGCCTCGGTCCTGGTGGGGTTACGAGAATGGTGGCAGATGACTGGAGATCAGAAATGGTTACAGATAGAAAAAGTTTACTCAAGGCGAGGTTCCACTAGATTAGCATTGGAATCAGAGGTAATTCAGGTTAGCGCTTTTATCTCTCTACTGCCAACAATGCGGGCGGCAATAAGGTTATGGAGGACTATGGTTCCGTCTTATATTAGGATCCCACGTGCATCAATATCGGTATACGCTATTGAGCCCCATATCCCGTACTTAAATCTTCAAATGTGGTGGAATGCGGGAATTCAAACATTGGGAGATATGGAAGGGAGTACTGGGCTCCTTTCGTTTGATCAATTGGTTAATAAATATAGTGGGATACGTAGATATTTCTATCAATACCTACAAATTAGACATTTATTTGATAATATCTCACAATCAGGATGTCTGGATTCTGGCGAGGGTCGGATAAATAAATGGTTTATGTCCTCGGACCCAAATATAAGGGGAATTTCAATGTTTTATAAGTCCTTAACAATCCCAGGTGAAAGGGTTAAAGCCCCTTATATGGAGAAATGGGAACAGGAGTTGGATACGCCAATAGAATTAGAAGCCTGGGGGAATAGTATAAAGGAGATTAAAAGAGTATCTTCTTGTATAAACCATGTGGAACAACTGAAGAAAACGCAATTGAGATGGTATCTTTGCCCAAACAGAATCGCTAAGTTTAGTCAGCACCATTCACAGTTATGTTGGCGAGGTTGCGGACAGGTAGGCTCCCAGAAACATGTTTGGTTTTCATGTCCGGCCCTTACTGCTCTTTGGGTAGTTATATCGCAGGTAATTTTGGAAATGACGGGAGTTACGATACTAATCGATCCTCTCATGGCGATCCTCCATATCGGTTTGGAAAATATTCCTAGTCAAGTAAGAGGGATAGTATCGCACATACTGATTGCAACCCGTTTTATTTTGGCATCGAAATGGAAAGAAGTTCCTCCCCCAAACATAAAAGAGGCAATAGAAAGAGTAAATATACACTGCAAATACGAACAAATGTTGGTTCAATCAAACTCTAGGAAAAAAAAGGTAACCATATTATGGAAGCCTTGGGTAGAAAGTAAATACTATATGGCCTAAATAGTATAGGTAACGGATTAAGGTACTGTTATGAAGTTGAATTGACTCGATTTATTTGATTTTGATGTAGAATAAGTTTTTTTTTTTATTTTATGTCTCTACATACGATGGTATCGCACCAGATTGGTGCAATTTTGAGTGTAGTATCCTCCCCTCTCCCCTCCTCCTTTTTTTTTTTTTTTTTCTTCCCCCTTTATTGTCGTTAATAGTATGTGTGTTTTTGATTTTGTATCATGTTGTTGTTTAGGTCTAAAAATTGAAAATAAAAAATATTTAAAAAAAAAGGAGAACTTGCAGCAGATTGTCTGTCTCCGCCTTTAGCTCCTCCTACTCCATGGAATTTTATAAGCACCGTCATCTCCGTTTAAACTGTAACTGACATTTCAGCAGAACTTGCAGAATGACAGTCTCCACCTCTAGCTCCTCCCCCTCGCTTAGACTCTTATGTCATCTATCATCACCTATCTCAGTAATGGGAAAATCTGTCTTCACTGAACAGATTTGACCCCTGAATCGAGAATGAAAGATCAGTCCAGGAGGAGAAAGAAGCCGATTCTTCTGATAAGATATATTATAAAAGGTTGTTATTGTGAACTACTGAGAAAAAAAATTATGGTTTAATCATTAGACACTTGAGCTCTTTAGTTAAAGATCACAAATATTGTTGGTGATGATAACATTAATTCCCAAAAGGAATAACCCTCCCTACACTTCCAAAGGGATCATGATCAGTAGGGTCCAACCACTGGTGTCCTCTCCAATCTTAAGAATGAAGGCATGTATCACTGCAGACATTCCACCCAGGACACTGACCACCTCCGCACCGCTGGAAAGCCATTGAAGCTAGCTTTGTCCCAGGAAAGGCTTACTATCTATAGCCTGAACAAGTGTGCTATCTAGAACTTGTCATTCCTCCAATTGAGCATGAACAAACCGCAGCGGTCCATTACTGTGCTGATGTCTAGTTTGACCAGTCACTTGGTTGTTGCATCCTCATCCCTGGATATACCTAACCTAGGTGAATTCTCCTAAGGCTCTTATATTGATCATTCCCTTGAGAATTATGTGGCAGGCAAGCCTATACTGCATCTCCCTCTTCTGATGAGCCTTATACGATAAGACAAGGTGAAACGCGTCAAGCCTGGAAAAGTTATCCTAGATCAATTTTGGGAACTGCAATTGTTGTCATGTACAGACACCCGTGATGGCTGCCAGACTATTGACTCCACCATGAGTTAAGCTCAGCCTCTGGAACTCTAGCTCTATATATTTGTCTACTGTTTACCTAAGTCACCCATAGGGCCAGACTTAGGGAGAGCTACCATTGAGTGGGGGCACCACTAACCTTAGGGTGTAAACACCTCCATCATCGTTTTGCAACCCACCTATTGTTTTCATGTTATATGTCGTTGTTTACTTACATGTTGGTCCTATGGACCGCTTGAACCTCTTAGTGACGGCCCACTGTAAAAAAAAAAAAACGGCGGCATTACAGGGTCCTTATTTTGTTCAGACGTGAAAATAAGTCAGAACAGAAAAAGCCCTCTAGCGCCCCCAGTGGCATAAAATCTCCGGGGTTTCAGTTATCGGGGGTAGCCGAGACCCTGGAGATCATCAATTGGGACGTTTTTTTCCTGGTACCGGTAATGTGATGACCGGTAAACACAGTTTACCAGTCATCACATTACAATAGAAAGTCACCGCCGGGTAATATTACTTTCTCTTTCATCCGACATTAAAACACGTCGGGCCCCGGGGCGAGATCACCACCCGGGCCCCCATGTGAGGAACGGGTGGGGGGGTGGGGGGGGTGCTGGTGGAGAGATTTGAGGAACTTGCCGGTGGAGAGGTGTGAAGACCCGGGGGGGGGGGGGAAAGAAGAAGCGTGCTGACACTCACTGCGGCCTCCGTGCGTGCGTCTGCTGTAGGAGGGGAGGGCAGAGCTGCACAGCAGGAAGTCCCGTTCTCCCTCCTCTCCGGCCACTCGGCAGCCGGCTGCCGGTGCGGGCCCCCCCGGGGGCGGGCAATGGGCCCCTCAAGTGTTTGTGTTTTTTATTCTAATAAAAATATTTTTCTCTGTATTGTGTTTTCTTTACTATTTATTAGAGATTCCTAATGGCTGGGTCCAATTATTGGCAGGATATTATGAATCTCAGGCTTAGTGCCAGCTGCCAAAACAAAGCGGGCATTAACCCCGTATTACCCAGTCAGCCACCGCTAACATGGCACCTGAAGAGTCGGATACAGCACCAGAAAATGGCGTTTCTATGAACACGCCATTTTCTGGGCGGCTGCGGGCTGCAATTCGCAGGAAGGGGGGCGCACAGAAAGCTTGAGCCTCTCCACGCTGAGGATTCCAGCCACCAGATGCCTAGTTGTACCTGGCTGGACCGAAAATATGGCGGAGCCCCATGTTTTTTTTTTTTTTTTTTTTCAATTATTTCATGAAATAATTACATAAAAAAAAAAAAAAAAAATATTTTTGGTTTCCAGCCTGGTAAAACTAAGCAGTGGGGGTTGGTGGCAGCCCGTAACTGCCTGATGTATCTGGCTGGACCAAAAATATGGCGAAGCCCCACATCGTTTCTTTTAAAAATGTAATAAAGAACTAATAAATTAAAAAAACACAGGAGAGGAGACGTGCAGGACACAGTATCTCCGGATCTTGTGCACATGCCCTAAAAGTGAGAAACTGAGTGAAAAAAGAAAATGTTCAATATGACGTAATATCGTTAAATTCTGTGAAGTAGCTATAGGTTCCAAATGCTCACTATATCCCTAGATGTAATCCTTTAATATATTAACTATTTTGTGTCACATAACTCTGGTTTAATAGAATAAAAATTTGAAAATTGCTACATTTTCAAAATTTCCAAAATTTTGTTATTTTTTCACAAGCAAATGCAAAAAATGATCGTCCCAAATTTACTACTAACATGAAGCCCAATATGTCACGAAAAAACAATCTCAGAATCGCTAGGATCCGGTGAAGCGTTCCAGAGTTATTACCTCATAGAGGGACACTGGTCAGAATTACAAAAAGACGGTCTGGTCATTAAGGAGGAAATTGGCTCCATCACTAAGGGGTTAAAGGAATTTAATAAAGAACCTTTTATACATATCTTGAAGTCGGTAGTTAAAATATCTTGAACCCCTTGTTGAAACCAACCTCCTAAATATATTTCTTATTTTCTAACTATGTATCAACTGTGGACCCCAAGCAGCACAGGAATCAGCAGCACGGCCCCATCTGGTTTGCGGCAGGTCCCCTGCACAGTGGGGGTCTCTGCAGAGACATGCCATGAAGTGGTCACAGTGATGATGCAGCCCCTTATTCTCAGGACTGATTATAAAGTGATGGTATATTCATCCAGCTTTCTTTAAAAAGAGGCTCAGACAACAGGCACCTCTATAGTGCTCTCCAGAGCTGCACTCATTATTCTGCAAGCGCAGTCACTGTGTACATACATGACTGATCCTCTACTTAACTCAGGATAAGTAGAGGATCAGTAATGTATATACACAGTGACTGCACCAGCAGAATAGTGAGTGCAGCTCTGGAGTATAATACAGGAGGTAACTCCGGATCAGTACAGAATAAGTAATGTAATATACCTCCAGTATTATACTCCAGAGGTGCACTCACTATTCTGCTGGTGCAGTCACTGTGTACATACATTACATTATTGATCCTGAGTTACCTCCTGTATTATACTACAGAGCTGCACTCACTATTCTGCTGGTGCAGTCACTGTGTACATACATTACATTACTGATCCTGAATTACCTCCTGTATTATACTCCAGAGCTGCACTCACTATTATGCTGGTGCAGTCACTGTGTACATACATTACATTATTGATCCTGAATTACCTCCTGTATTATACTCCAGAGCTGCACTCGCACTGTTCTGCTGGTGCAGTCACTGTGTACATACATTACATTATTGATCCTGACTTACCTCCTGTATTACACTACAGAGCTGCACTCACTCATCTGCTGGTGCAGTCACTGTGTACATACATTACATTATTGATCCTGAATTACCTCCTGTATTATACTCCAGAGCTGCACTTGCACTGTTCTGCTGGTGCAGTCACTGTGTACATACATTACATTATTGATCCTGAGTTACCTCCTGTATTACACTACAGAGCTGCACTCACTATTCTGCAGGTGGAGTCACTGTGTACAATAAAATATGACAAGAGCAAATATTTAATTCTTGGTATTAAAATAGAACATATTTAGTAAATCCCCATCATTATTGCCGGACTCCCTCCTCCAGGGTCCTCAAACGTCTAAGTCTTTCTATCCTGGATCTGAACTTTATCTGGCTGAGCGAGAGAACACTGAGGCCGAAGGAGGGGAAGTCGAAACCACAATCTTTCAGTTGCTGAACTCTACATTTTAAGTTGTTAAAATTAAACACCATAATATTGGGGTTGTTGAGAATTTCCTGCACATGGACCCCACACTCCTTCAGGAGCATGATCTTGTTTGCAAATTTGGTAGGCGTGACGAGCAATAATTTGGGACAGGTGAAGATGTAGAGTGAAATCTCCGACTCGGTGCACCCCATGGACAGCAGTATCTCCCGAGCGTTTGTATAGTTGTTTTCGAAGTAGGTATAGCTGAGGTTAGCGATAGGCGCGCCGTCACCCTGGATCCACAGCAGAAGGGCATGGTCGTCCAGCTTCATAAGGGACTTCACGCCCTCGATATTGTTTTGGATACGATTTGTACTTTTGGTTAAAATAAAGAGGTTTCTAGAAATCAATGCCCGGACGAACTCCCGCGGCTTTGTGCCCCCTAACATGGTGCAGAGTCCTAGTAAATACTCCACATTCTGCTTGTTGAGGTCAACGCTGTTTGCAAAAGTCCTGGGCGACTTGATCATCAGCTGGCACAGGATTTTCGGCGGCAATCTGAGGGACTGGAGATAGCGGATATTTTTAGTTAAGTTCTCGGTATTAGATGTTCGGAAGAATGACTCCGGGGAGCGCTGCACCACGCTCAGGAGGGTCTCGTCCGAACCCAATACCCCTTTCCAAATGTTCCACATCTCGTCCAAGACTTCTAAATCTCGGGTGATGGCCTGCGGGTACCTGGAGATGATGCTCGCCACCATCTTGGTGTCCGCACCTTTGTTGATAAGGAACTGTTTGAGATTTTGCTCATATGTATTCATCTTCTTGAGGAGGACGGCGTTCCGCTTTCTGACCCGCATCAAGTCCACCCCCATTGTCTCCAGATTGGTCACCAGTTTGAGGTTTTCGATCGGGACTTTTACTTCATCGTGTGAAAGTTGCTGTGAGCAGAATCTCGCTCGCAGGATGACACCAGCGACAGGGAGGACGCAGCTCGCCACCGACTTAACACTTCTAGCGCTTCTTAAACAGCTTACAAAATTCCCAGTTATGGGAATTAACATCTTCAGGGCCATGGTTGGGGAGCTCGTTCTATCTAAAGAAAATAAAAAAATAACTGTAATGTTTTCTGTATTAATAACGACATAAACATAGTAAAAATTGTACGTGATGGATCAGAGAGATTGGACTATCAGTGCTTGGATACCACAAGGGAACAGACCCTTAGGGTACCTTTACACACGGCTACATTTGTAGCTTGTCACCAGGTAACTTACAGGTTGCAGTGAAATCATGGATACATGGTTCTATCTTGTTGCTGTGTACAAATGGAATCATGTATCCATGATTTCACTGCAACCTGTAAGTTACCTGGTGACAAGCTACAAATGTAGCCGTGTGTAAAGGTACCTTTAAAGACCTTTGCACATATGGGGTAACTGTACACCCTGTGCTGGGGGCCTGTGTTTGGAGATGGTTCAAGAGTTGAGCCCACACAACCAGGCACCTACATTACAAACCCACCATCAGCTGTCACACGAGCTTCCATAGACCCTTGTGATGCGATCACAGAGTACTGATGGGTAGACATGAGCCAGGGGACCTGCGGATGTCTCCAGTCATTATACCCCAGCTACAGGCTGAGCTTTATAAGGGAAGGTGATTTACACTATAAACTGCAATAAGGTGTTTAGATGATCACAGGTTCAAGTCCCCTAAGGGAGCTAAAATGTAAAGTAAAAACTTAGATTAGGGTTTAAAATTATTAAAAAAACATTAACCCCTTAACGACCTAGGGTGTAACGGTATGTCCTTCGCCACCCGCTGGCTGATCTCATCAGCCGACACGTGCAGCTAACAGATCAATGATCTGCACGCTGCTACTAATGGTGGGTTTACACACACCAATTTATCTGTTCAATCTCTGAACCAATCTCTGGTTGCAGTGAAATCATGGATACATTGCTCCATGTTGTACACAGCCACAAAATGGAGCAATGTATCCATGATTTCACTGCAACCAGAGATTGGTTCAGAGATTGAACAGATAAATTGGTGTGTGTAAACCCACCATAACACCTCAGATTGCGCTGTCAATCACTGTCGGCACTGGTGACCCCCTGATGCGATCACAGAGCACTGATGCGTTTCCATGACAGCTGGGGATCCTTTGAGGACCCTTGACGCTGTGATGACTCTTCCTTCAAATGCCCAGCGAGTGCCTGCATTCACAGAAAGTGATCATTTGTGCTTTGCAGAGCTGTGGATCATCATGGCTCTATACTGCAGGAGCAATCAGACTGTGCAGTGATGAGGCGCACTGAGGGGACAAGTTAAATAAAGACAAAATAAAAGTTTTATAAAATATGAAGAAAGCAAAGAAAAAAAAACAAAACATTCAAATCACTCCTTTTTGCCACATTGGAAATAAAAGTATTAAAAAAATAAAGGAAGAAAGGGAAAAAAATAATCATTTTTAATGTTAAATGGGGTCCATCTTATAATGCCAGTGACTGTCATACAATCAGTTTATATGTCCCATATCTTGGTATATTTTTCTCCATTCTGGTATATGTGCCCCCTCCTGATATAGACACTAGACACACTAGAGCATGCATTGCCAGACTGGCAATGCATGCTGGGAAATTATAAGGGCGGGGCCCACTGGAGACAGGTAGCTCCTGCCTTGGGCCCCAACCTCCGTGGCCCCATAACAACCTTTTTTTTATTTTAAACTTTTTTCATCACTTTCACATCTGCATTATGATGCAATTCCTGGCAGAGGTCGCCGGATCTGCCACGTAAAAGCAGATCTGCGGCACCAATCCAGCAAGCCCCATTCATTCTCTATGGGGCTTGCGGTGTGGTGCGGCAAGTGCGTTTTTGCGGATGCGCAAAAAAAGGCTGATACTAGTGTTTTTTTTACGGTGACGCAAGTGCAGGATCCAGCAATACCGCACTTGCCGCAGTCTTAGATAACAGTAAAAGTATACATGTTTGGCATCTATGTGCTCGTACTGATCCAAGGCATCATACCGACATGTCAGATTTACCATATCGTGAACATGGGGAATAAAAAACCCAAAAAACAAACATATAGTTGCACTTTTGGAAATTTCACTACCGTTGCAATTTTTTTCCCCACTTCCCTGTACACTATATGGTAAAATATATGATTGCATCTGAAAGTACAACTCGTCCCACAATAAACAAGCCGTCATCTACTATATAATGGTCTAATTCTGTCTAACGTGGCCGTCACACGGTTCAATATTGCGAACAATATCGTTTAAGTGATCTGCTTTTTGATCGCTTAAGCGATATCGTTTGTGCGTCGCTGCCTGCAATCAAGCGATTTTACAATGCAATATCGCTTGATCGCAGATTGGTGAGCAGGAGCTCATATCTAGTGATAAACGCTTGTTCAATCTGCTTCATCGTGGTGTGTGACACCACGATGAACGATCTCCCAGCGGCAGAGCCTATGCTGGGAGATGGTAACTATGGTAAACGTCAGGTTACTAAGCGCCGCGCAGCGCCTAGTAACCCAATGTGTACCATAGTTACCAGTGATCTCGCTGCTCCACATCGCTGGTGAGTCTGTCTGTGTGACAGCTCACCAGCGATGTGAGTGATATAGTTAGCGATCGTGCGTGATCGCTAACAATATCGCTCACGATATTGATGTGTGACGGCCGCCTAACGGAAATCTGACGTGAACAATCAGCAACACAGGATTTCAGAATTAGATGATTATATAGTAGATGGTGGGTGTTAGTGGTGCCGCTGCACACGCACCCCTCCCCGCCCGGTCTCCCGCCCCCAGCGGTCCGGCGGACACCCTCCGCCCGGCCTCCTGCCCCCAGCGGTCCAGACACCCTCCTCTTGCTTTCCCCTCTGCCAGGGTCTTACCGCTGTCTGTGGAGCAAGGATCTGTGTGACGTGGCGTCACATGCACATGACCCCGCCGGTCACATGACCCCCACCATGTCATGGTAGTAATTTATTTCTCTGCTGTCAGTGGTAAAACCCCGGGGACGGGGAGACTGTGTGTCTGTGCGCCAGTCTGCAGCCATCTAATATGTCTATAATGATGGATAAACAATGTATGGCTCTAGGAAGAAGGGGGAGGAGCAGAGGTGAAAGAGAAGCAGGAGACTCTGTGTGTAGAGGATAACGGCCTCACCTCACCTCACACACAGCACAGCACAGCACACCGTCTAACGTCACCTCTATACAGCATGGGGCAGCCTCTACATCTTCATACACAGGAATGAGGAGCCGCCTCCAATCACTATACCATGACTACACGAGCACAGCGGCCGCCGAGCGACACATGAGGGAAAGACTAGACAGGAAATACTGCTGGGAGGAGTGACGTCACCGGAAAGGGCGGAGCCTGCTCAGCTCAGCTGACAGTGTGGGATGTCGTCACCGGAAAAGGCGCCACTAGTGTTGCTGATGATATCGTCACCCGAAGAGGCGGGGTTTCTTCGGCTGACGTCACACGGAGGGGCGTGACTTTCCTGTCCAGTGGCTGTCGGTGATGACGTCCCCTGGAGGGGCGTGGCCTCCTCAGTCCACTGAAAGGTGTGTCTGTCGATGATGTCGTCACCTGAACGGGGCGGGGTCTCTTTAGTGCCGGCCTTTGGCTGCCTGTGATGACGTCACTCGGAGGGGCGGAGCAGAGGAACGCGACATGTCACACAAATCACATATTGCCGGCAATGGGTGCGCCCGAGCGCAGGCACTGGTGTCCCCCCATGTTAAACATAGGGACGCGCGGTGCTTGCACTTCCCCGCCACAGTGTGACAGCAGCCTATGGAGCTGTGTGCGGATGGACATGTTCTCTTTAGGTGTTTATTATATATGTAAACAATTGAATGTAAAAGGTCTAATACTATATAGGCGACACGACTATACCGTGTTTCCTTACCTGAATGCTATCTCTATTTCTCCCAGCAGGTGGCGCTGCAGCTCCTTCTATTGGTTAATACCGAATTTCCTCTTTCCTTTATTAGGCTAAAGGTGTTTGATGCACAACAGTGATGAGAGTGTGATGTGTGCATGGCTGTATTCATGTGAGTGTGATGTGTGCATGGCTGTATTCATGAGAGTGTGATGTGTGCATGGCTGTATTCATGAGTGTGATGTGTGCATGGCTGTATTATGTGAGTGTGATGTGTGCATGGCTGTATTCATGTGAGTGTGATGTGTGCATGGCTGTATTCATGAGAGTGTGATGTGTGCATGGCTGTATTCATGAGAGTGTGATGTGTGCATGGCTGTATTCATGTGAGTGTGATGTGTGCATGGCTGTATTCATGTGAGTGTGATGTGTGCATGGCTGTATTCATGTGAGTGTGATGTGTGCATGGCTGTATTCATGTGAGTGTGATGTGTGCATGGCTGTATTCATGTGAGTGTGATGTGTGCATGGCTGTATTCATGTGAGTGTGATGTGTGCATGGCTGTATTCATGTGAGTGTGATGTGTGCATGGCTGTATTCATGATGGAGTGTGATGTGTGCATGGCTGTATTCATGAGAGTGTGATGTGTGCATGGCTGTATTCATGTGAGTGTGATGTGTGCATGGCTGTATTCTATGTGATGGATGAGTGTGTGATGTGTGCATGGCTGTATTCATGTGAGTGTGATGTGTGCATGGCTGTATTCATGTGAGTGTGATGTGTGCATGGCTGTATTCATGAGAGTGTGATGTGTGCATGGCTGTATTCATGTGAGTGTGATGTGTGCATGGCTGTATTCATGTGAGTGTGATGTGTGCATGGCTGTATTCATGTGAGTGTGATGTGTGCATGGCTGTATTCATGTGAGTGTGATGTGTGCATGGCTGTATTCATGAGAGTGTGATGTGTGCATGGCTGTATTCATGTGAGTGTGATGTGTGCATGGCTGTATTCATGGAGTGTGATGTGTGCATGGCTGTATTCATGTGAGTGTGATGAGATGTGATGTGTGCATGGCTGTATTCATGGAGTGTGATGTGTGCATGGCTGTATTCATGTGAGTGTGATGTGTGCATGGCTGTATTCATGTGAGTGTGATGTGTGCATGGCTGTATTCATGTGAGTGTGATGAGAGTGTGATGTGTGCATGGCTGTATTCATGGAGTGTGTATGTGTGCATGGCTGTATTCATGAGAGTGTGATGTGTGCATGCTGTATTCATGAGAGTGTGATGTGTGCATGGCTGTATTCATGAGAGTGTGATGTGTGCATGGCTGTATTCATGAGAGTGTGATGTGTGCATGGCTGTATTCATGAGAGTGTGATGTGTGCATGGCTGTATTCATGTGAGTGTGATGTGTGCATGGCTGTATTCATGAGAGTGTGATGTGTGCATGGCTGATTCATGAGAGTGTGATGTGTGCATGGCTGTATTCATGTGAGTGTGATGAAGTGTGATGTTGCATGGCTGTATTCATGAGAGTGTGATGTGTGCATGGCTGTATTCATGTGAGTGATGAAGTGTGATGTGTGCATGGCTGTATTCATGAGAGTGTGATGTGTGCATGGCTGTATTCATGGAGTGTGATGAGAGTGTGATGTGTGCATGGCTGTATTCATTGAGTGTGATGAGTGTGATGTGTGCATGGCTGTATTCAGTGAGTGTGTAGAGTGTGATGTGTGCATGGCTGTATTCATGAGAGTGTTGATGTGTGCATGGCTGTATTCATGTGAGGTGATGATGTGTGTGCATGGCTGTATTCATGTGAGTGTGAGTGTGCATGGCTGTATTCATGAGAGTGTGATGTGTGCATGGCTGTATTCATGAGAGTGTGATGTGGCAGGCTGTATTCATGAGAGTGTGATGTGTGCATGGCTGTATTCATGAGAGTGTGATGTGTGCATGGCTGTATTCATGTGAGTGTGATGAGAGTGTGATGTGTGCATGGCTGTATTCATGAGAGTGTGATGTGTGCATGGCTGTATTCATGTGAGTGTGATGAAGTGTGATGTGTGCATGGCTGTATTCATGAGAGTGTGATGTGTGCATGGCTGTATTCATGTGAGTGTGATGAGAGTGTGATGTGTGCATGGCTGTATTCATGAGAGTGTGATGTGTGCATGGCTGTATTCATGAGGTGTGAGTGTGCATGGCTGTATTCATGTGAGTGGTGAAGTGTGATGTGTGCATGGCTGTATTCATGAGAGTGTGTATGTGTGCATGGCTGTATTCATGAGAGTGTGATGTGTGCATGGCTGTATTCATGAGAGTGTGATGGTTGCAATGGCTGTATTCATGAGAGTGTGATGTGTGCATGGCTGTATTCATGAGAGTGTGATGTGTGCATGGCTGTATTCATGTGAGTGTGATGTGTGCATGGCTGTATTCATGTGAGTGTGATGTGTGCATGGCTGTATTCATTGAGTGTGATGAGTGTGATGTGTGCATGGCTGTATTCATGTGAGTGTGATGAGTGTGATGTTGTGCATGGCTGTATTCATGAGAGTGAGTGTGATGTGTGCATGGCTGTATATCATTGAGTGTGAGTAGTGATGTGTGCATGGCTGTATTCATGAGAGTGTGAGTGTGCATGGCTGTATTCATGAGAGTGTGATGTGTGCATGGCTGTATTCATGAGAGTGTGATGTGTGCATGGCTGTATTCATGAGAGTGTGATGTGTGCATGGCTGTATTCATGTGAGTGTGATGTGTGCATGGCTGTATTCATGTGAGTGTGATGAGAGTGTGATGTGTGCATGGCTGTATTCATGAGAGTGTGATGTGTGCATGGCTGTATTCATGTGAGTTATGTGTGATTGAAGAGTGTGATGTGTGGCATGGCTGTATTCATGGAGTGTGTGATGTGTGCATGGCTGTATTCATGAGAGTGTGATGTGTGCATGGCTGTATTCATGTGAGTGTGATGAGAGTGTGATGTGTGCATGGCTGTATTCATGAGAGTGTGTATGGTGTGTCATGGCTGTATTCATGTGATGTGATTGGAGAGTGTGATGTGTGCATGGCTGTATTCATGAGAGTGTGATGTGTGCATGGCTGTATTCATGTGAGTGTGATGAGAGTGTGATGTGTGCATGGCTGTATTCATGAGAGTGTGATGTGTGCATGGCTGTATTCATGTGAGTGTGATGAGAGTGTGATGTGTGCATGGCTGTATTCATGGAGTGTGAGTGTGGTGCATGGCTGTATTCATGTGAGTGTGATGAGAGTGTGATGTGTGCATGGCTGTATTCATGAGAGTGTGATGTGTGCATGGCTGTATTCATGTGAGTGTGATGAGAGTGTGATGTGTGCATGGCTGTATTCATGTGAGTGTGATGTGTGCATGGCTGTATTCATGGAGTGTGATGTGTGCATGGCTGTATTCATGAGAGTGTGATGTGTGCATGGCTGTATTCATGTGAGTGTGATGAGAGTGTGATGTGTGCATGGCTGTATTCATGAGAGTGTGATGTGTGCATGGCTGTATTCATGTGAGTGTGATGAGAGTGTGATGTGTGCATGGCTGTATTCATGAGAGTGTGATGTGTGCATGGCTGTATTCATGAGAGTGTGATGTGTGCATGGCTGTATTCATGAGAGTGTGATGTGTGCATGGCTGTATTCATGAGAGTGTGATGTGTGCATGGCTGTATTCATGAGAGTGTGATGTGTGCATGGCTGTATTCATGTGAGTGTGATGAGAGTGTGATGTGTGCATGGCTGTATTCATGAGAGTGTGATGTGTGCATGGCTGTATTCATGTGAGTGTGATGAGAGTGTGATGTGTGCATGGCTGTATTCATGAGAGTGTGATGTGTGCATGGCTGTATTCATGAGAGTGTGATGTGTGCATGGCTGTATTCATGTGAGTGTGATGAGAGGTGTGATGTGTGCATGGCTGTATTCATGAGAGTGTGATGTGTGCATGGCTGTATTCATGTGAGTGTGATGAGAGTGTGATGTGTGCATGGCTGTATTCATGAGAGTGTGATGTGTGCATGGCTGTATTCATGTGAGTGTGATGAGAGTGTGATGTGTGCATGGCTGTATTCATGTGAGTGTGGGAGTATGTGTGCATGGCTGTATATTCATGAGAGTGTGATGTGTGCATGGCTGTATTCATGAGAGTGTGATGTGTGCATGGCTGTATTCATGTGAGTGTGATGAGAGTGTGATGTGTGCATGGCTGTATTCATGAGAGTGTGATGTGTGCATGGCTGTATTCATGTGAGTGTGATGAGAGGTATGGTGATGGATTGGTTTTGTGCATGGCTGTATTCATGAGAGTGTGATGTGTGCATGGCTGTATTCATGAGAGTGTGATGTGTGCATGGCTGTATTCATGTGAGTGTGATGAGAGTGTGATGTGTGCATGGCTGTATTCATGAGAGTGTGATGTGTGCATGGCTGTATTCATGTGAGTGTGATGAGAGTGTGATGTGTGCATGGCTGTATTCATGAGAGTGTGATGTGTGCATGGCTGTATTCATGAGAGTGTGATGTGTGCATGGCTGTATTCATGTGAGTGTGATGAGAGTGTGATGTGTGCATGGCTGTATTCATGAGAGTGTGATGTGTGCATGGCTGTATTCATGTGAGTGTGATGAGAGTGTGATGTGTGCATGGCTGTATTCATGAGAGTGTGATGTGTGCATGGCTGTATTCTAAGTGTGAGTGTGATGTGATCAGTGGTGAGAATGTGTGTGCATGGCTGTATTCATAGGTGTTGAGCAGTGAGTGGGAGAATGTGGATGTGTCATGGCTGTATTCTGAAGTGTGATGTGTGATGGAGTGTGGATGGTGTGCATGGCTGTATTCATGTGAGGTGTGATGGTGTATATGGAGTGTGATGAGTGGATGGTGCATGGCTGTATTCATGTGAGTGTGATGAGTTGATGTGCATGGCTGTATTCATAGTGTGATGTGTGCATGGTATAGTAGTGTGGAGAGTGTGATGTGTGCATGGCTGTATTCATGTGAGTGGGATGTGTGCATGGCTGTATTCATGTGAGTGTGATGAGAGTGGGATGCGTGAGTGTGTGTGTGCTGAGTGGGATGGTGTGTGTGCTGAGTGGGATGTGTGTGTGCTGAGTGGGATACGTGAGTGTGTGTGTGCTGAGTGTGATGCTGTCCATGGTCCGTGGACAGCATTTACCGGCATATTCAAACTGCGTGACTGTCAGAGCCGCAGAGTATGAATGGTTTTCCCGGTACAGTAATGAATCATCTTGCACCGCTGTGTCAGCGGTGCAAGATGATTATGATAAACCCGCTGCTGGGCACCTCTTTTAAATTTGCAGGGTTAAACCTGCATGTGCAGCATCTGTGCAGCATATGAGTACAGATGCTGCATATGCGGTAGTTAACCCAGTTAATAAAGGCTTAATATGGGTATAATATTTTAGCACCATGTCTCCAGGGAGTGACCACCCTCCCTAGAGACATGGTGCCTAAATTCATTCGTGGTTTAGAGGTTAATTATCTATATTTCTAATTTGCAGGCATTTGTCAGCTTTTTGTAATCATTGCAGAAACCCAGCAGCTCCTGGCTGTCAGCGCGGTATGCTACGCAATTAGCGTAATTACATTGCTGGGCAGCGTCCTCAATGAGGAGCTGTCCCAGATACTTGCTCCCGCACCGTACCTCGCCTCCTCCCATTCTCACCCGTCTTCTCCCTGTGTACATCGGTCATGTGACAGGGCGGGCTGATGTGACATCTCACAGCCCCGCCCTGTCACATGACCACAGTACAGGTGAGAACAAGGGGGGCAACTTGGATCCTGCCCCCCCAGCTCCATCCTGTCCGCACCCCCGCATCCGTCCTGCCCCCAGCTCCATCCTAGCCCCCCCTTTGGCTCCATCCTGCCCCCCGTGTCCATCCTGCCCGCCCCAGCTCCATCCTGCCCCCCCCCAGCTCCATCCTGCCCCGCTCACTCCATCCTGCCCCCGCTCCTTCCATCCACCATCCTGTTCCCCCTCGCCTCCATCCTGCCCCGCTGGCTCCATCCTGCCCCCGCTTGCTCCATCCTGCCCCCCCTGCCACCTTCCCTGCCACCCGCTTGCTCCATCCTGCCCCCCGCCTCCTTCCTGCCCCGCTCGCTCATCGCTGCCCATCTGCTCCATCTGCCCCGATTGCTCCATCCTGCCCCGCTCGCTCCATCCTGCCCGATTGCTCCATCCTGCCCCCCCCCCCGCCATCATACGGCCCCCTGGCTCCATCCTGCCCCCCTTGTCTTCATGCCCTGACGGCTCCATCCTGCCCCCCCGCCTCCATCCTGCTGCCCCGGTTTCCCAGGCAACGACAGGTCCTAAAGGCCTGTAGGACCTAGAAGACGGAGGTGGAGCAAGCCAGCGGACAGGTGAGTATCCTCACTGAGGATTTCTTTACTTTTACTGTGGAGGAGCAGGGTGGGGGGGCACGGGGAGCAGAGTATCGTCATATACCATAGTGCTGCTATACATGTACTGTAATGTACCACCATATATCATAGCGCTGCTATACATGTGCTGTAATGTACCACCATATACTATAGTGCTGCTATACATGTACTGTAATGTACCGCCATATATCATAGCGCTGCTATACATGTACTGTAATGTACCACCATATATCATAGCGCTGCTATACATGTGCTGTAATGTACCGCCATATACTATAGTGCTGCTATACATGTACTGTAATGTACCGCCATATATCATAGTGCTGCTGTACATGTGCTGTAATGTACCACAATATACTATAGTCCTGCTATACATGTACTGTAATGTACCGCCATATACTATAGTGCTGCTATACATGTACTGTAATGTACCGCCATATACCATAGTGCTGCTATACATGTGCTGTAATGTACCGCCATATACTATAGTCCTGCTATACATGTACTGTAATGTACCGCCATATACTATAGTGCTGCTATACATGTGCTGTAATGTACCGCCATATACTATAGTGCTGCTATACTTGTGCTGTAATGTACCACCATATACTATAGCGCTGCTATACATGTACTGTAATGTACCGCCATATACTATAGTGCTGCTATACTTGTGCTGTAATGTACCACCATATACTATAGCGCTGCTATACATGTACTGTAATGTACCGCCATATACTATAGTGCTGCTATACTTGTGCTGTAATGTACCACCATATACCATAGCGCTGCTGTACATGTACTGTAATGTACCGCCATATACTATAGTGCTGCTATACATGTACTGTAATGTACCACCATATACCATAGTGCTGCTATACATGTACTGTAATGTACAGGCATAGGGTCTACAAAAATTAGCCTAAGGGGGTTGTATCATGGTTGAATAAGGAAGCAGGCCTCAAGGGCCAAACAATTATGAAGCTAGGACTACTAGCACAGCAGTTCCAGTGCCCAATGTGCAGACATAGGCATAGTGTCTTCAAAAATTAGCCCAAGGGGTTGTATCATGGTTGATGAAGGAAGTAGGGTCTCATCACAAGTGCCTCCGATGGGAAATATTAATGAATGGAACATTGTTTTTAGCTTATTGACCGTGAGGTACATGTGGCATAAGCAGGAGTAGGATACACGTGTAAGAAGAAGTAAAGGGGTTTGTATGGGAAGGGATGGACATGATTGCATTGAAGAACGTTTTGGGCAACTTTAGGTTGGGATGCGGTCATCTGGAGGGCTTAAATACTGTGGAAAAATCCAGTCCTTGTTAAATTTTATTAGAGTCAGCCTGTCTGCATTCTCTGTTGTCAGCCGTGTGCGTGTATCTGTGATGATTGCTCCAGCGGCATTCAAAACACGCTCTGACATCACACCAGCAGCAGGACAGGCCAGCACCTCGAAAGGAATATAAGTAGAGGTCTGGCCAACTATGCAGCTTGGATACCCAGTAATTTAACTGAACAGAAGTGTCAGGAAGGATGCAGATATGGTCACTTAGGTAATCATTGACCATCTTGTTCAACTTCTCCCTCCTTGACATTGTTACCAGTCCAGCTAGCCCTTGCTGATGAGTTGGTTTATTGAAGATGGCCCAGTTTGTGGACATTTTACCACCACCTTTTTGGACCTGCTGACCGTGTCTCTCTCCATTAATGCATGCTGTTGCACAGAGCTGATACCTCTGCTAGCAGTGGTGCCTGAGAGTGATGTTGCCATCAAATGATCGACAACGGCTCTCTTGAAGGATTCAATTATGAAACCCCTTGGTGGCTGCAACAGTAGCAAAGGAAATTTGTCCTTGTACCGTGGGTCTAGAAAGGTGGCCAACCAGTATAGGTTGTGGTTGAAAATGTGGATCAGGCCATGGTCTTGGCAAAGACAGACATGAAGTGTGCCATGTGTGCCAAGCTGCAAAGAGGCAAATGTTCTTTGGCCCCAGAAAGAGGAACAATATCCATCCTCTCCTCACACTGACTAACGTCCTCCTCTTCTCCAGCCCATCCATGCTGGACAGACACGAAGCTGGGTTTGGGAGTCCCCTTTGTAGCATGAGGGATCATGGTACCACAGAAAAAGAAGTCCCCTCACTCCTCATCTTCATCCCCCAATCTTGCCTCATGATATTGGCTGGGCAGGATCATCTAGTGTGAACTCTTGCTCCATACCCAGCTGCTGGGCACTCAAAGATTCCATTTTTAGATTATGCAGCGATTCTTTCAGCAGACATAGCATAGGGATGGTTATACTGATAATAGCTTGATCGCCGCTCACAAGCTTGATGCAGTACTCAAAATTATCAAATACCTCACAAATGTCAGCGATCCACACCCACACGACAGTTGCTATGTGTCTTGGCAGAGTCTCAGTCTGCCGGGCATGTTTAAGCTGGTATTCAGCAAATGCCCTCTGCAGTTCACTTATCCTTGCCAACATATGATATGTTGAGTTCCACTGTGTTGGCAGGTCGCAAATGAGTCGGTGATTTGGCAAATTAAATTGCTTTTGAAGCGCTGCAAGACCGGCAACAGCAGTTGAGGAATGGCAGAAATGGGTGCAAATGCGGCGCACCTTTTCAAGTAGGTACGGCAAGTCAGGGTATGTTTTGATAAATTTCTGCAACACTAGGTTCAGCACGTGAGCCATGCATGGCACGTGTACCAGCTTCCTGAGCTATAAAGATGCCACCAGGTTACTCCCATTACTGCAGACAACCAGACCAGGTAGGAGTTGCAGTGGGGAGAGCCATTGATCGGCCTGTTTTATTCTTTGCCACAGCTCTGCTGCAGTGTGTGGCGTTTCAGCAGAGTGTGATGCCGCTTTGCCGATGCACTGCTGCACAGCTCCCAACCTGGGAGTGATGTGTTCAGCATAGGATGACTAGGCGGAGGAGGAGGAAGAGGGGAGACAGGACGTATATGATGAGGCAGAAACCTTGATTGAGGTTGGGCCCGCTATTCGTGGCGTGGGTAGTATATGTGATGGTCCAATTTTAGATATTGTCCCACCCTCCACCAGGTTGAGCAAGTGTGCCGTGACTGAGATGTATCGTCCCTCCCTAACACAAATACAAAATCCACAGCACCCGTAGAAAATGCGGAACTCAATGCATTCCCAATATTGGAGGCGCACGTCCTAAGTCAGGGAGATCCACCTGACACAATAATATCAAAAGAATGGATGAACAGCGCCTCACCAGCCGGTATATTTCAAAATTCTGTGTTTATTCCGTCTCAGTCGTAATGACCTTTTTCAAGTGCATACATCCTTTTACAGCCATTGTTATTTATATCAAAGAACTCCACCCACATCACCAATTACCCAATCAATACATAGTGTGTAGTAAACAAAGTTAAAAACATCCTATTTGCTAGACAGAGATCTACTAACAATATCTCACCTAAACGTGAGCGTGAAATCAAACCTCCCGACATATAACGTGCACTCATCGCTGCCGTTTGTGTCTCAAAATGTCCAAATGACACATAGTCCTGCAATGGCGAGCATCTTCCAATCATAGGCACGCATTTGCCCGTTGGTATAGCAACAGTCCTTTCCTGTCCAACGCCTCCAATCAGCGATCGTGCATACATGACATATCCGTGCCGTAATGCGCATGTGCCGGCGTCCTCCTCTGATTCGATGTTACAGCCGTCACTCAAACTCCAGGACGAGGCGGTGTACTGACGTATTTCCTGTTTCTAGCGTCCATGGAGACAGTGTTGTGACCGTCAGAGATCGGGAGCCTGCGTACAGCTCACATTTAATGCATATATAATATCAACATAACTGTATCAAAATTATGCCATAGTTATACCTTAAGTACCTATTGTGGGAATTTCACCCTATATAAAGATCAATCATCTGTAGATATAAAACAAGTCATTACGACCGAAACGTCGTGCTAAGATGACGGAATAAACACAGTATCGTCCCTCCCTGTCCACAACTACTTGTCCACGTGTCTGTTAGGTGGACCTTCCCGGTTACAGCATTAGTGAGTGCACGCTTTAGATTGTTTAAGATGTGCTGATGTAACACAGGGACGGCACACCAGGAAAAATAGTGCCGGCTGGGAACAGTATTGTGGGGCAGCCACAGCCAACAGATCACGGAAAGACTGTGTACCCACAAGCCTAAATGTCAACATCTCCATCTCCTTCCGTGTTGAGATTGTCAGTTGGCCAGATGGCAACTGTGTGTCATCATCATCAGTCTCCACCTCCTCATCCGGTATATCACGTGGCTGAAAGTGGCTTTCTTCTGGCTGTGGATTTTCAAATATTTGGCCATGAACCGACGATATCTCCTCACGCTCCTCTTCAATGTCGTGTGGTGAGAAGCCAAAGGCAACCAAAGGATCATATGTACCAAACAGATCTTCGGAGTGGCCAAGCTTGGGGTCAAATGTTTCCTGTGACTCCTGACGGGGTGATGAAGTGGGAACAGGTTGAGGATTGCATGACCCAGTGTTCTCTGTATGGACAGGAGACTGTGTGGTCGTGGAAGATTGGGTGCTGCTAGAAAATTTCGTTGAGGCCTTATCAGCCATCCAAGACAGTATCTGCTCTTGCTCTTCTGGCTTCCAGACCCGTTTACGTTCCAGACCGGGAAATTTCGCCAGGAACATAGATGCATCAACCTTCTTCTGTCTCCCAGTCTCTGTGCCTTGTCGGGCATCACTGACAATCCCACACCCGCATCCAAGTCCACGTCCCTGTCCCTTCACAGCAGCCTTTTTAGGAATTAGTTTTTTTTCTAACATAGTTGGAGATGTTCAGATGCAGATATTGGGGAACAAGGGGCAGTTAGTGCTTTGTGGAAGGTAGCACTACAGCCTAGTACTGCTTTGTGTTTTACAAACAGCACAAAATTGGCCTGAGGTTACAGCAGAGATATTGCTCACCAGTCACCACTCAAGACAGCGGTGCTAGCTGCGTTTCATTTCTGAAGTACCGTGCATGCATGCTATATGGTGTGAAAATAGCTCCGCAATGGCACTAAAAAATTGGCCTGAGGTTACAGGTGAGACTTTGCTCGCCAGTCACCACACAAGACAACGGTGCTGGCTGCGTCTCACTTGTGCAGAACCGTGCAGCCTATTCGGTGTGACAACAGCACCGCAACTGCAAAAAAAATAGCCTGCAAAATGTGACCCCAAAAATAGCTGGGAAAACTGTCACTACTCCTTGACCTCTCTGAGAAGAGCTGAAATATTGATGTACTATGTGGTTCTGTAACGCTCCTGCCTGACTCCCTGCACTACAGTCTCCTAGTACTACAATACTGGGAGCTCTCACAAGAACTTTTGCGTTTTAGAGATGATTTCTGCACATGCACAGCTCTCCCTATCAGCTGCTCTCACCCTACACTAGCTATGTTCTGCATGCAATGTGCAGAAAATGACAGCGGCAAGGCTTATATAGAATCTATGACTCATCTATGCCATTGGGCGGCCTGCCAATCATAGTAATGCCACAACCAAGAAGGCTGCGGCATTACTGTGATTGGCTAACATGCTTAGCGGGAGATCCGAATATTGTGAGGCGATTAGTGAAATGCTATGTTCCGAGTACCGCATTACTCGCCGAGTACCGAATACTTGCGGGCATACTTGCTCATCCCAAGTCAGAACCCATCTGATTATTCATATTGGTCATTTACAGTATAGGAATATTGACAACAATCCAGATTCCATAAAAAGGTTCCTTTATTCAGAAAATATTAAAAATAGACAACATGGAAATCCAACCATAATACCTGTACCTTGAAGGTACGGCAAACATGTTTCGGACCCAAGTCCTTGTTCACTGCTGAGAGTATTACGAGTAATGCTATGACGAAGGGCGGTTCAGCCAGAAGAGCATCAGGGTAGATATTCTTCTATGGATCCTTTTAACCTTAATTTTAAAGGAATTCTAATAAATTGTTTGCATTTTATCGGATGGAAGTGCTGGATTTTCCATTTCCTTGTCTGTTCTCATATGCATTGCTGTGCTCACCAGCAGGAAAAAAGCACCCTTCAATCTTGGATTTCTCATAAAACTGACGTACAGTATTTTAATAACAAGTGCTGGTAAGCTTTGCTCTCTTTTTTTCCTCTACTTACGTAAGGAGCTTTCATAGTTACAGTCAGTGGATTAAAAACCTAGCCCTGCTCATGTGATGATATATGAAAAAACTGACCGGCAACACCAGCAAGTGTGAACAGGTGCCAGCTGAAAAAACATCTATAAAGGAAGTATACAGCTGCGCTCTGGGACACAAGAAAAAGGGAAACATGGTCTAGCTAAACTGCTGTGAAAATACTAGAGAATGCAAATGCAAGAAGCTAATGTAGAATGTAACAGAGAAAATAAGGTAAAATACTAGAGAAGGCAAATACAAGAAGCTAATGTAGAATGTAACAGAGGAATACTAGAGAAGGCAAATACAAGAAGCTAATGTAGAATGTAACAGAGGAGATGAGGCAAAATACTAGAGAAGGCAAATACAAGAAGCTAATGTAGAATGTAACAGAGGAAATAAGGCAAAATACTAGAGCAGGCAAATACAAGAAGCTAATGTAGAATGTAACAGAGGAGATGAGGCAAAATACTAGAGAAGGCAAATACAAGAAGCTAATGTAGAATGTAACAGAGGAATATTAGAGAAGGCAAATACAAGAAGCTAATGTAGAATGTAACAGAGGAGATGAGGCAAAATACTAGAGATGGCAAATACAAGAAGCTAATGTAGAATGTAACAGAGGAATACTAGAGAAGGCAAATACAAGAAGCTAATATAGAATGTAACAGAGGAGATGAGGCAAAATACTAGAGAAGGCAAATACAAGAAGCTAGTGTAGAATGTAACAGAGGAAATAATGCAAAATACTAGAGAATGCAAATACAAGAAGCTAATGTAGAATGTAACAGAGGAATATTAGAGAAGGCAAATACAAGAAGCTAATGTAGAATGTAACAGAGGAGATGAGGCAAAATACTAGAGATGGCAAATACAAGAAGCTAATGTAGAATGTAACAGAGGAGATGAGGCAAAATACTAGAGAAGGCAAATACAAGAAGCTAATGTAGAATGTAACAGAGGAAATAAGGCAAAATACTAGAGAAGGCAAATACAAGAAGCTAATGTAGAATGTAACAGAGGAAATAAGGCAAAATACTAGAGAAGGCAAATACAAGAAGCTAATGTAGAATGTAACAGAGGAGATAATGCAAAATACTAGAGAATGCAAATACAAGAAGTTAATATAGAATGTAACAGAGGAGATGAGGCAAAATACTAGAGAAGGCAAATACAAGAAGCTAATGTAGAATATAACAGAGGAAATAAGGCAAAATACTAGAGAAGGCAAATACAAGAGGCTAATGTAGAATGTAACAGAGGAAATAAGGCAAAATACTAGAGAATGCAAATACAAGAAGCTAATGTAGAATGTAACAGAGGAGATGAGGCAAAATACTAGAGAAGGCAAATACAAGAAGCTAATGTAGAATGTAACAGAGGAATACTAGAGAAGGCAAATACAAGAAGCTAATGTAGAATGTAACAGAGGAGATGAGGCAAAATACTAGAGAAGGCAAATACAAGAAGCTAATGTAGAATGTAACAGAGGAAATAAGGCAAAATACTAGAGAAGGCAAATACAAGAAGCTAATGTAGAATGTAACAGAGGAATACTAGAGAAGGCAAATACAAGAAGCTAATGTAGAATGTAACAGGAATACTAGAGAAGGCAAATACAAGAAGCTAATGTAGAATGTAACAGAGGAGATGAAACATAGCAAAAATGCTTATGAATATCTGAAAATGGAGAAACTTAGCTGATGTAGTGGCCAATCCATGAGAGCCCAATAAACAATGACAAGGTGTTCTCATGCATCGAGTACCTAACCTAAAATGCCTCAATGTGTGATTTTCACAGCAGTTGAGCTAGACCATGTTTCCCCTTTTCTCGTGTCCCAGAATACTGGTTTTATGATTAAGACCCACAAACGGGTCAAAACGCGTCAATACTGATGTATTTTATCTTCTGAAATAAAACTTGAAGATTTTATGATGATGTAGAGCTTAACATTAATCTGTAACAAGCCCTGAGGATTACACCCAGTATACAGGACAGGAGAAGTGGTGATGTGCAATGTATATATACAGAATAATACAGATACTGAGGATTACAACCAGTATACAGGACAGGAGAAGTGGTACAGTGCAGTGTATATACACAGAATAATACAGATACTGAGGATTACACCCAGTGTACAGGACAGGAGAGGTGGTACTGTGCAGTGTATATATACAGAATAATACAGATACTGAGGATTACACCCAGTATACAGGACAGGAGAAGTGGTACTGTGCAGTGTATATACACAGAATAATACAGATACTGAGGATTACACCCAGTGTACAGGACAGGAGAGGTGGTACTGTGCAGTGTATATATACAGAATAATACAGATACTGAGGATTACACCCAGTATACAGGACAGGAGAAGTGGTACTGTGCAGTGTATATACACAGAATAATACAGATCCTGAGGATTATACCCAGTGTACAGGACAGGAGAGGTGGTACTGTGCAGTGTATATATACAGAATAATACAGATACTGAGGATTACACCCAGTATACAGGACAGGAGAAGTGGTACTGTGCAGTGTATATATACAGAATAATACAGATACTGAGGATTACACCCAGTATACAGGACAGGAGAAGTGGTACAGTGCAGTATATATATAACAGAATAATACAGATACTGAGGATTACACCCAGTATACAGGACAGGAGAAGTGGTACAGTGCAGTGTATATATACAGAATAATACAGATCCTGAGGATTACACCCAGTATACAGGACAGGAGAAGTGGCACTGTGCAGTGTATATATACAGAATAATACAGGTACTGAGGATTACACCCAGTATACAGGACAGGAGAAGTGGTACTGTACAGTGTATATATACAGAATAATACAGATACTGAGGATAACATCCAGTATACAGGACAGGAGAAGTGGCACTGTGCAGTGTATATACAGAATAATACAGATCCTGAGGATTACACCCAGTATACAGGACAGGAGAAGTGGTGCTGTGCAGTGTATATATATACAATAGTACAGATACTGAGGACTACACCCAGTATACAGGACAGGAGAAGTGGTACTGTGCAGTGTGTATATACAGAATAATACAGATACTGAGGATTACACCCAGTATACAGGACAGGAGAAGTGGTACTGTGCAGTGTATATATACAGAATAATACAGATACTGAGGATTACACCCAGTATACAGGACAAGAGAAGTGGTACAGTGCAGTGTATATATACAGAATAATACAGATCCTGAGGATTACACCCAGTATACAGGACAGGAGAAGTGGTACTGTGCAGTGTATATATACAGAATAATACAGATACTGAGGATTACACCCAGTATACAGGACAGAAGAAGTGGTACGGTGCAGTGTATATATACATAATAATACAGATACTGAGGATTACACCCAGTATACAGGACAGGAGAAGTGGTACAGTGCAGTGTATAGCATATGAATCATGCAAGGATTGCATTGTTACAGATTAATGTCCAGCTCTACGTCATCATAAAATCTTCAAGTTTTATTTCAGAAGATAAAATACATCAGTATTAACGCGTTTTGACCCTTTTGTGGGTCTTAATCATAAAACAAGTGAGAACAGAATCAAAACTTCCTTATAACCGCACTCCTGTCTGGGCGGTAACACTCACAATGATCAATCAACTCGGGTGTAGAGCTCCCCCTTCTGACCCGGAGTCAGGGCTGGTGTGTGCATGTGATGGGTTTACCTGACATGGAGGTCTCCTTCTGCTTCCAAGCATGATATCACCTCTGGTGAGAGAGGCAATACCACTGTGGCCACCAGACCATAGGGGCGCCACAGAAATTACTATGATTTGCCGATTCTCCACCAGGTTTCATTGGTTTCTGACTTTCTTGCTCATCAGATACAGGGTGGGCCATATATATGGATACACCTAAATAAAATGGGAATGGTTGGTGATATGAACTTCCTGTTTGTGTCACATTAGTATATGGGAGGGGGAAACTTTTCCAGTTGGGCGGTAACCATGGCAGCCATTTTGAAGTTGGCCATTTTGGATCCAACTTTATTTTTTTCAATGGGAAGAGGGTCATGTGACACAGCGCAGAATGACATCGGCGCACAGGCATAAGTGAGAGAAGCGCTCGCTTTACGGCTGTGCTCCGATGTCATTCTGTGCCTGCTCTCTCTACTAGCAGTGTTTATCTAATGGCAGATAGAAGTAGCAGAGCTGAAGACATGGAATACGTCAGATTTCTTTTTTTTCATTAAAGATGGAGTCCCTAAATGTGTTTTATTTCTAAGAAAAAAATTTTCTGTTATGTTTTTTTCATATTTGCAAAAATTTCATGGTGGCCATGTTTAATTTGGCGTGACATCATGAATTTCAGGCTTAGCTTACAATACAAAGCTGGTACTAACCCCATTATTACCCAGCGTGCCACCACCAGGGCCACTGGATAAGCCAGGTAAAGTGTCTGGAAATGGTGCTATGATGAATGCGCTATTTTCAGTGGCATCTGTGGGCTGCGGTTTTCAGCGTGGGGGTCCAGATAGTTTGGGCCCTACCATGCTGAGAAACCCAGTCCCCAGGTGTCTGGTTTTACCTGGCTGGCGATCAAAACACAGCGGGAGCTCACACATTTTTTAAAAAAATTATTTATTTAAATTATTTTTTTTTTAAAAATTGGCTTCCCTGTAATTTGATCGCCAGCCAAAGTAAAGCCAGGCAGGTGGGAGTGGCAGCCTCTAGCTGTCCGCTTTATCTGTGATGAGAAGCAAAAATACTGTGGAGCGTTATGTCATATTTTTTTAAATATTTATTTTTACACTTCTACATGTGTAAGGGGCCCAACATCTAATCACAGACGCTGCCTTTCACACAGAATGGGCATCTGTGATTGGTTGTTCGATTAATCTGCAAACAGCCCATAAATTATAGTATTGTAGAATGTATGGGCTGGTTACAGCAGCTAATCACAGACGCTCATTCTGTGTCTGTCATTAGCTGTTGGGCTCCTTACACATATAATAGTGTAAAAATAAATAATAAATAAATTATGCAGCGCTCCCCAGTATTTTTGCTTCTCAGCACAGGTAAAGCTACGGGCTGCCACCCCCAGCTGCCTGGCTTTACCTTGGTTGGTTATAAAATTACAGGGAAGCTTACGGAGATCAGGCACAGAATGACATCAGAGCTCAGCCGTAAAGTGAGCGCTTCAATATGACATAAGAAAATACTAAATAAATTGGGAAACTGTCAGTTAATGTCCAGATTATTATTGTCAGAGCATCTAGAGTAGACATTTCTCAGATATGAGAAATACAGGCAGATACTTCTTTATCATATGTCTCCCATCCTTGTATAATGTCCCCCATCCTGGACCTCTTCCAGTAAAATATGTTCCTCATCCTGATATAATGCCCCTATCCGGGGCCCATTCCAGTAATATATTGTCCCCATCCTGGCATAATGTCCCCATCCTTGGCCCCTTCCTGGTATAATGTCACCATCCTGGGCATCTTCCTGGTATAATATCCCCCATTCTTGGCCCCTTCCAGTAATGTATCTCCCCCGTCTTGGCATAACATCCTCATCCTTGGCCCCTTCCTGGTATAATGGTCCCCATCCTGGGGCTCTTCCTGGTATAATCTCCCCCATTCTTGGCCACTTGTATTAATAAATGTCTCCCATCTTGGTATAGGCTTCTTCTAGTAATAATGTCCCTGCTGTTCTCCAACAAATGTAAAAACAAATAAACAATTCTTCTCTCCCCCTCCCCACCTTCGTTGTGCGACATTCTCTTCTATGCCTCCTTACTGCCATGCACCGCCAGTGTCTTGCACACTGCCATCATCTGCTTGCCTGAGTTTGGCTGGCAGCATGCATTGCAGTGCAGGGAGCCAGCGAGTCTCTGCACCGCAATTTATTTCAATTCAATGTACTTCCTTGAACGCTTATGCAGCACAGATAGCTGCTGGTATCAGGTGTCCCTCCCCAGCATGGGCCTGATGCTGTTGCGCCCTTTGTGACTGCGATCGTTGCGCCCCAGCTCCCTGTCGACTTTCTTCAAAAACTTAGTGTGAGTTTAAGTGCAAACAGCGGTCACCAAATATTGATGGGGTTTAGATTTTACTTTTATTCGTTCACTTTGCACTTTGTTAATTGATCATAATAATCTATTAACACTATATCTGACCGCATTCTGACTGTGCAGCATTTGTTGTGTTCACCTCCTATGGGGTCATTCATTCTCTTCTATTTTCTCCTTCGTTTTAGAAAATGGTGCCTGCGTTTTTGTTTCTGTATTGGAGATTTGGGGCCCACCATCCTCATGGAGTCGGGTAAGTCTATTTATACTATTAATGTATATTGTTCCCAGGGGTGAACCAAGCCTCTCTGCTGCCTGAGGACAACTGAAAAATACCTCCCCCATAGTAAATTTTTACAATTGGTACAAATACATCTGGTTCATACAGATTTATATCTATCTTGTAAAATTGAGAACAATAGTGGACATTAAAAAGATGTCCAATCACAGTCAGCGCCATCACACGCACATACAAGAACTACATAGAAGAATCCAGAACCAGGATCATTAATGTCAAGGGCGGGCTTGGCGCAAGCATACAGACACACAATGATGGTGGCAGAGCTGTGGTCCTGTAGGCAGACACAGTCCTGCATCTATAGCATACACACAGGAGGCAGCACTAATTGCAACCTATTATCTGTGGCACATGTCTACAAAACTCTGGGCAGCTCCAATGTAGCGGCTGCCTGGCACTGAGTAGTCAGACATGTCCACCGTGCAGCACCGTCCACACACATGCAACGACCTACAGGCTGAGCATCAACAAGCCACCGCTGCACTAAGCTGGTAAAATGGTGCTTCTCCCCCACAGACCACGCCTCCTCCTGAAACACTTAGCCAATCACAAGCATCACACATGGCTCTGTCCGGCGCTAATAGCAGGGGCCAATTGGGTTTAGAAAGGGATGTGGGAGCAGGAAGGCAGATGAGCACCACTGACCAATCACTGCTTGGGAGAAACATGGCTGGATGTATGTACCGAGGGGTGGCACTGGACCTGGTGTATATGTTATGGCCAATCAATCCTGCAGCAGATGGACAATGTAAATATATCCTGCACTAGGTGTGTACATAGAAATCTTGGCGCCCCACAGCAGAAGATCTAATTGGGGCCCCTGAGTCGAACTATAGAAGTGGGAGTGGCATTTGGAGGAGCCCTCCACCGGGCCCTCCATGGATGCCACCCTGTTCACCAGCAGGTGGCACCACCTGAGGCAACCGACTAAAGTCGCATCATAATAAGTGCGCCCCTGATTGTTCCTATGATATAACCAGCAATCATTGTTTCTACCTGCAGAAACATCTCCGCAGATGGGGCCCATTGGACAGGATGAGGCTGGGGGTGGTAGATCTACTATAGAGTAACAGGATTGATACAAATGTGTTCCCCATTAAAGCGAACCTGTCACCCCCCCCGGGCATCAAAAGCTATAATAGCCACCTTCTGCAGCACTAAGGCTGCATTCTGAGAAGGTGGCTATAGGCTTTTGATGCCCTTTATAGTATGAAATATTAAGTTAGGTAAATGCTCACAATTCTGAAGACCGAAGACCGGGAGGCGGGGTTTCACGCTCCTCCGGCCCGCCCCCTCTTGTCAGTCATTGTGCGCGCCTGCTGCTGCCTCCCCTCAGTGTGGAAAATGAATGCGCGTCTCCATTCTCCTGTATGGAGCCGCGCATGCGCTGTGCGCCCGGTGTCCAGGAAGTCGACATCGGGCGCACAGCGCATGCGCGGCTCCGTGCATGAGAACGGAGACGCGCGTTCATTTTCCACACTGAGGGGAGGCAGCAGCAGGCGCGCACAATGACTGACAAGAGGGGGCGGGCCGGAGGAGCGTGAAACCCCGCCTCCCGGTCTTCGGTCTTCAGAAGAGTGAGCATTTACCTAACTTAATATTTCATACTATAAAGGGCATCAAAAGCCTATAGCCACCTTCTCAGAATGCAGCCTTAGTGCTGCAGAAGGTGGCTATTATAGCTTTTGATGCCCGGGGGGGGTGACAGGTTCGCTTTAAAGGGAACCTGTCATGTAAAGAAATGCTATTACCCTGCAGATATTGGGTTAATCTGCAGGTTAATATAATTTTATACTGAAAACCCTCAGCTCCTCAGTGACTGCTATGTATTAGTCAGGAAACGAATGAATGAAGAGAGGCAGTGAGTTTGGACTAAAGATTGTAGGAGAGGTGATGTGGATGAGGCATTAGTATTGGGAGGGGGTTTAGTTATATTTTCAGGCTTTGACGTGCGGAAACAAGTTGAGAACAAGTTTGGTAAATTACACATGTTTATGCCTCTCTTCTTCATTACTGACTGATGTTCATCATTCATACATATGTAGAGCACAGACATTAGTTTGTCCTGAACCCTCACTGTCTCATCTACTTATAGGAAGGAGGAAGACGAGGAGGAAATGGTGGTGGAAGAAAGTAACATCTTCATAGAGGAGAAGGAGGTGAAGAAGAATAACATCATGGAGAAGAAGGAGGTGGAGAGTAACGTCATGGATGTGGAGGAGATGATGGTGGAAAAGATTAACATCATCATTGAGGAGAAGAAGGTGGAGAATAACATCATGGATGTGAAGGCGAGTAGCATTGAGGATGAGAGTAACATCAAGGAGTAGAATGACATAAAAAATGTGAGTAACATCATGGACTTGGAGGCGAGTAACATTGAGGAGGAGAGTATTATCATGGAAGTGGAGAGGAGTAACACTGAGGAGACTAACATCAAGGAGGAAAATAACATAAAAAATGTGAGTAACATCATGGACTTGGAGGCGAGTAACATTGAGGAGGAGAGTACCATCATGGAAGTAGAGAAGAGTAACATTGAGGAGACTAACATCAAGGAGGAGAATAACATAAAAAGTCTGAATAACATCATGGACTTGGAGGCGAATAACATTGAGGAGGAGAGTACTATCATGGAAGTGGAGAGGAGTAACATTGAGGAGAGTAACATCAAGGAGGAGAATAACATCAAAAATCAGAGTAACATCATGGACTTGGAGACGATTAACATTGAGGAGGAGAATAACATTAAGGAAGTGGAGAGGAGTAACATTGAAGAGAGTAACATCAAGGAGGAGAATAACATAAAAAATCTGAATAACATCATGGACTTGGAGGCAATTAACATTGAGGAGGAGAGTAACATCATGGAAGTGGAGAGGAGTAACATTGAGGAGACTAACATCAAGGTGGAGAATAACATAAAAAATGAGAGTAACATCATGGACTTGAAGGTGAATAACATTGAGGAGGAGAGTACCATCATGAAAGTGGAGAGGAGTGACATTGAGGAGACTAACATCAAGGAGGAGAATAACATAAAAAATCTGAATAACATCATGGACGTGGAGGCGAGTAACATTGAGGAGAGTAGCATAAAAAATGAGAGTAACATCATGGAGTTGGAGGCGAGTAACATTGAGGAGGAGAAAAACATCATGGACGTGGAGGCGAGTAACATTGAGGAGAGTAACATCATGGAGGCGAATAACATAAAATATGAGAGTAACATCATGGACTTGGAGGCGATTAACATTGAGGAGGAGAGTAACATCAAGGAAGTGGAGAGTAGTAACATTGAGGAGAGTAATATCAAGGAGGAGAATAACATAAAAAATCAGAGTAACATTGAGGAGGAGAGTAACATCAAGGAATGGGAGAGTAACATCATGAATGTGGAGGAGAGTAACACTGAGGAGAATAACATGAAGGAGGAAACTGGTAACATCAAGGAAGAGGACAGTATGAAGGAGGTGAAGAAGAGTAACATCGAGGAGAGTAACATCGAGGAGGAGTCTGAAAGCCGGAGCAGTGTCTACTTCAGACAGGTGCTGGTAGTGGGGGATGACATGATTCAGGGAGCAGATACAGCAATCCGTCACAGACATCGGTACTCCCGGACAGTGAGCTGCCTCCCCGGTGCTCGCATCCAGGACATCACCTATCAGGTGGACAGATTGCTGGCAGGGGCGGGGAGGGGCCCAGTGGTGATGCTCCATATTGGCACCAATGATGACATCACAGGGAGGTGGAAGATCCTGAAAGACGGTTACAGGGAACTAGGCAGAAAACTTAAATCCTGGACCTCCAGGGTGGTGTTCTCTGAGCTCCTCCCTTACCCCTGTGCCACGTCAAAGAGAACACAAGAGCTCATGGCACTCAATCAGTGGCTCCGGACCTGGTGCTATAAGCAGAAGTTCGGCTTCATGCAGAACTGGGACGACTTCTTTGGGGTGTATCGGTACTACTCTGCGGACGGGCTGCACCTCAGTGAGGGGGGGCAACACTGCTGGGGGAGAAGATGGCGAGAAAGCTGGAGGGGCTAATATAGGGGGGAAGTTAGGGGGCACACATGAAATTGGGGTGACATGGGGGTGGGGTTAGAATAGTCAGTATGGTAGAATAGAGGAATAGAGGATAGTCAGTATGGTAGAATAGAGGATAGTCAGTATGGTAGGATAGATGAATAGGGATTAGTCAGGATGGTAGAATAGAGGAATAGGGAATAGTCAGTATGGTAGGATAGAGGATAGTCAGTATGGTAGGATAGATGAATAGGGATACAGGGAATAGTCAATAGAAACATTTTTGGTTTCTGCTCTGCTCCCAAAAAGTGGAATAAAAAGCAACCGAAATATCGCCCGTACCCCAGAATAATACCGATACCCTCATCAGCTCGCCAAGGAAATAACAACCCTCCACAGCTACAGTGAACGGAAAATGCAAAAATGTTCTGTGTCTCAGAAAATGAAGCAGATGAGGCTGAAGGCTCCTGGAGAGACGAAATCCGGGATTTATCATTTTAAAAGGGAAAATACAGAATTCTCCAGTGTGAAGGCAGGGAGAACTTATTCCCATGAATGTCCTGTCATTTCACATGTATCTGCTGCCACCTGGTGGTCACATTTAGTATTGCCCTTGAGTTAGATACAAACTCTGCAAAAAGATGCAGCATTAATTATTCCAGCGCCTCTTAAAGGGATCCTGTCACCTCCAAAAAGGCACCTAAACTTCAAAAACATGTTCCTGCAGCATCCTATGAGCATTCTCAAAAAACGTTTTAATACTCACTCATTAGCCATGATAATTAGTAGGGGCCATATTCTTTAGCCTTCAGGGCGTGTTGGTTTGGTGCCTTGTTTGTCATAAGATCACACTCTAATGGGCGTGATCTTTTATTCATGTTCTATGCAGGCCCTCCCTGCTTTCCACGGCGCTGGCTGGGCATGAAATGTCGCAAATCACGTAATTTCTGGGTAGGGTGACGTCAATACACCAACGCGGCTTGTTCGGCTTCAAGCACTGCTTTGCGCATGCGGTCCTTGAAGCCAAACGAGCGGCATGGGTGTACTGAAGTCACCTGAACCGGAAATTACGCGATTCGCATCATTTCATGCACAGCCAGCTCCGTGGAAAGCAGAGGGCCTGCATAAAACATGAATAAAAGATCACGCCCATTAGAGCATGAACAAGGCACCAAACCAACACGCCCTGAAGGCTAAGGAATATAGTCCCTACTAATTATCATGGCTAATGAGGGAGTATGAAAACGTTTCTATCAACTTTTACAGGAAGCATTTTGGAGACAAAAGGAGTGTGAGAACGGTGATAGGATGCTGCAGGGACATGATTTTAAAGCTTAGGTGCCTTTTTGAAGGTGACAGGATCCCTATAATTAATTTGGTGCGTTTCACTCCAGCAGAAACTTCCATTAAAAGCGGTGTAGAAAGCTGAATTTTCTCAGTTTTTACCATCTTTTTTGCTATCAGTGAGCAGTAACATTTTTCTTTACATTTAGAGCCTGAATATAGTACAGACCTAATACTCACAGCTGAGGGTTTGTTACAGTCCATATGATCGTCTTTCAGGTGAACATGTTCTTGCTCCTATCTACATTGCTGTAAATGACGATAAAATGCATCAAAGATTTTTTTCCTGGGGTTCACATTGGGCGACTGTAATGGGGGCCCCCCTGTGTGTCATTAAAAGAAAAAAATAGAGAAAGGAAGGAAGGAAAGACAAAAGGAGGGTAACATTGAGGAGATGAGTAACATCATGAAGGTAGAGACCAGTAACATCAAGGAAGTGGAGAGTAACATCATGAAGGTGGAGGAGAGTAACATTGAGGAGGTGGAAGAGAGTAATATTGAAAAGGAGAGTAACATCATGGAAGTGGAGAGGAATAACATTGAGGAGACTAACATCCAGGAGGAGAATAACATAAAAAATCTGAATAACATGGAAGTGGAGAGGAGTAACATTGAGGAGGAGAGAAACATCAAGGAAGTGAACAAAAGTAACATTGAGGAGAGTAACATCATGGACTTGGAGGTGATTAACATGGAGGAGGAGAGTAACATCATGAAAGTGGAGAGGAGTAACATTGAGGAGACTAACATCAAGGAGGAGAATAACATAAAAAATGAGAGTAACATCATGGACGTGGAGGTGAGTAACATTGAGGAGGAGAGAAACATCAAGGAAGTGGAGAGGAGTAACATTGAGGAGACTAACATCAAGGAGGAGAATAACATAAAAAATCTGAATAACATCATGGATGTGGAGGCGAGTAACATTGAGGAGGAGAGAAACATCAAGGAAGTGGAGCAAAGTAACATTGAGGAGAGTAACATCATGGAGGAGAATAACCTAAAAAATGAGAGTAACATCATGGACTTGGAGGCAAGTAACATTGAGGAGAGTAACATCAAGGAGGAGAATAACATAAAAAATAAGAGTAACATCATGGACTTGGAGGCGATTAACATTGAGGAGATGAGTAACATCATGAAGGTAGAGACCAATAGTATCAAGGTAGTGGAGAGTAACATCATGAAGGTGGAGGAGAGTAACATTGAGGAGGTGGAAGAGAGTAATATTGAAAAGGAGAGTAATATCATGGAAGTGGAGAGGAGTAACATTGAGGAGGAGAGAAACATCAAGGAAGTGAACAAAAGTAACATTGAGGAGAGTAACATCATGGACTTGGAGGTGATTAACATGGAGGAGGAGAGTAACATCATGAAAGTGGAGAGGAGTAACATTGAGGAGACTAACATCAAGAAGGAGAAGAGCATAAAAAAAGAGAGTAACATCATGGACGTGGAGCTGAGTAACATTGAGGAGGAGAAAAACATCAAGAAAGTGGAGAGGAGTAACATTGAGGAGACTAACATCAAGGAGGAGAATAACATAAAAAATCAGAGTAACATCATGGACTTGGAGGCAATTAACATTGAGGAGGAGAGTAACATCATGGAAGTGGAGAGGAGTAACATTGAGAAGAGTAACATCAAGGAGGAGAATAACATAAAAAATCAGAGTAACATCATGGACTTGGAGGCGATTAACATTGAGGAGATGAGTAACATCATGGAGGTAGAGACCAGTAATATTAAGGTAGTCGAGGGTAACATCATGAAGGTGGAGGAGAATAACATTGAGGAGGTGGAAGAGAGTAATATTGAAAAGGAGACTAACATCATGGGAGTGGAGAGGAGTAACATTGAGGAGAGTAACATCAAGGAGGAGAATAACATAAAAAATCAGAGTAACATCATGGACTTGGAGGTGATTAATATGGAGGAGGAAAGTAACATCATGAAAGTGGAGAGGAGTAACATTGAGGAGGAGAATAACATAAAAAATCAGAGTAACATCATGGACTTGGAGGTGATTAACATTGAGGAGGAGAGTAACATCATGAAGGTAGAGATGAATAACTTCAAGAAAGTGGAGAGTAACATCATGAAGGTGGAGGAGAGTAACAGTAATGAGAGTAATGGGAGACGGGACGGAAGACACGGGACGGGGGACTGGGGATGGGAGACGGGAGGCAGGAGTGGGGATGGGAGACTGGGGACAAGGGACGGGAGGCGGGAGATGGGGGACAGGGGATGGGAGACTGGGGACGAGGGACGGGGGACGGGATGCGGGGATGGGGGGCGGGGGACAGGGACGAGAGACTGGAGACGGGGGGGGGGGGATAGGGGACGGAAGACTGGGGACAGGAGGCGGGGATGGGAGATGGGGGGACGGGACCAGAGACATGGGATGGGAGGCGGGGGACGGGGACATCAGACAGCGACGGGGGACAGGAGGCAGGGAACGGAAAGACTGGAGATGGGAGATGGGAGGCGAGGGACGGGAGGCGGGGATGAGAGACGGGGGGCAAGAGACGAGAGATGGGGGCGGGTGATGGGAGACGGGACGGAAGACTGGAGACGGGGGACTGGGGATGGGAGACGGGAGGCAGGGACGGGGACGGGAGACTGGGGACGAGGAACGGGAGGCGGCGGGAGATGGGGACTGGGGACGGGATACTGGGGACAGAAGACTGGGGACGAGGGACGGGACGCGGAGACGGGGGACGGGATGCGGGGGACTAGGGATGGGATACGGGAGGCGGGGGACTGGAGACAGGACAGGAGACTAGGGACAGGATGCGGGGACGGGAGACACGAGGGACGTGGGACGGGAGGCGGGGACGGGAGTCTGGGGACAAGGGACGAGGGACAGGAGGGCGGGTGGAAGATGGGGGACAAGGGATGGGAGACTGGGGACGGAAGACTGGGCATGGAAGACTGGGGACGAGGGACGGGAGGCTGGGGACGGGAGACAGGGAACGGGATGCGGGGGACTGGGGACAGGAGGTGGGGATGGGAAATGGGGGACTGGGGACAGTAGGCGGGGGACGGGAGACTGGGGATGGGAGGTGGAGACGGGGGGCGGGGGATGGGAGATGGGACAGGGGACTGGGGATGGGAGACGGGAGGCAGGAGTGGGGATGGGTGACTGGGGACGAGGGACGGGAGGCGGGAGATGGGGGACAGAGTATGGGAGACTGGGGACGAGGGACGGGAGGCGGGGACGGGATGCGGAGATGGGGGGCGGGGGATAGGAGACGGGACGGGGGACGGAAGACTGGGGACAGGAGGCGGGGATGGGAGACGGGGGACGGGACCAGAGACATGGGATGGGAGGCGGGGGGCAGCGACAAGAGACATGGGGCGGGGGACGGGAGGCGGTGGAGTTAACGGGGGACGGGGACATGAGACAGCGACGGGGGACAGGAGGCAGGGAACGGAAGACTGGGGACGGGAGACTAGGGACGGGAGACTAGGGACAGGGGACAGGAGATGGGGGATGGGAGACGGGAGGTGGGGGACAGGGGGTGGGGGGCAAGTGACAGGGGACGGGAGGCGGGGGCGTTGACAGGGGACAGATGAGACTGGGATGGTGGGCGGGGGAATGGGAGGCGGGGGATGGAGAGAGACTGGGGACAGGGAGGCGGGGATGGGAGAAGGGGGACGAGGGAGCGGGAGACGGGGGACAGGGGATGGAAGACTGGGGACAGGAGGCAGAGATGGGAGAAGGGGGACAGGGAGGGGGGAGACGGGGGCAGGAGGGCGGGGGATGGGAGATGGGGACAGGAGACGGGTGGACAAGGGATTGGCGTCGGAAGATGAGAGATGGGGGAGACGGGAGACTGGGGGGGAGACGGGGGATGGGAGGTGGGGACGGGAAACTGGGCGGGAGGGGACGGAGATGGAGGGCGTGGGAGACGGGGAGGGGATGGACGGGAGGGATGGGGAGACTGGGGAGGGTCGGGGACAGGGACGAAAGACTGGGGGGAGGGCGGGGGATGGGAGACGGGACGGAGGACGGAAGACTGGGGACGGAGGCGGGATGGGAGGCGGGGGACGGGGACAAGAGACATGGGACGGGGGGGAGGGACGGGAGGCAGGGGAGTTAACGGGGCTGGAGACATGAGACAGGGACTGGGGGCGGGAGGCAGAGAACAGGGGACTGGGGACGAGGGACGGGAGGCGAAGACAGGTGACGGGATGCAGGGGACTGGGAGGTGGGGATGGGAAATGTCGGACGGGAGGCGGGGGACTGGGGACGGGAGGTGGGGGACAGAAAATGGGACGGGAGGCGGGGATGGTAGAGGGGGCGGGGAACAAGGACGAGAGACTGGGGACGGGAGACGGGGGCAGGGGACGGGAGACGGGGCGGGGGACGGAAGGCGGGAATGGGAGACGGAGGATGGCAGACGGGGGACGGGGACAAGAGACTGGGATGGTGGCGGGGGACGGGAGGCGGGGGACGGGGGATGGAAGACTGGGGACAGGAGGCGGGGATGGGAGAAGGGGGACAGGAGACGGGGGATGAGAGATGGGTGACAAGGGATGGGGGTCGGAGGACGGGAGACGAGGGATGGGATGCGGGGATGGGAGAAGGGGGACAGGAGGTGGGAGACAGGAGACAGGTGACAGGAGACAAGTGGCGGGAGATGGTGGACAGGGGATGGAAGACGAGACAGGAGGCAGGGATGGGAGAAGGGGGGCAGGAGGCGGGAGACGGGGGATGGGAGACAGGTGACAGGAGACGGGTAGCGGGGGACAGGGGATGGAAGACTGGGGACGGGAGACGGGGGACGGGAGGCGGGATGGGAGACGGGTGGCAGGGGACGGGGATGAGAGACAAGAGACGGGAGACGGGGGACTGGGGATGGGAGGCATGGACAGGAGACTGGGGACGAGGGACGGGGGACAGGATGCGGGGGACTGGGGATGGGAGATGGATGACGGGAGGCGGGGGATGAAAAACTGGGGACAGGAGGCGGGGATGGGAGAGGGGGCGGGGAACAGGGACGAGAGACTGGGGACGGGAGATGGGTGAAAAGGGATGTGGGTCGAGGGGCGGGAGACGAGGGATGGGGAGACGGGACAGGAGGCTGGGCGGGAGATGGGGGATGGGAGACGGGAGACTGGTGACGGGAGATGGGAGACTGGGGACGGGGACCAGCGGCGGGGGACGGGAGACAGGGGACTGGGGTCGGGAGATGGGGGACGGGAGACTGGGGACAGGAGACTGGGAATGGGGGATGGGAGACAGGAGACGGGAGACTGGTGACGGGAGATGGGAGACTGGGGACGGGGACCAGCGGCGGGGGACGGGAGACAGTGGACTGGGGTCGGGAGATGGGGGACGGGAGACTGGGGACAGGAGACGGGGAATGGGAGATGGGGGACGGGAGGCGGGGATGAAAAACTGGGGACGGGAGGCGGGGATGGGAGAGGGGGGGGGGGAACAGGGACAAAAGACTGGAGACGGGGGGGCAGGGGATGGGAGATGGGACGGGGGATGGAAGACTGGGGACTGAAGGCGGGGATGGGAGATGGAGGATGGCAGGCGGGCGAAGGGGCCAAGAGACATGGGACGGGAGGCGGGGGACGGGAGGCTGGGTGCGGGAGATGGGCGACGGGAGACAGGGATGGGAGACAGGAGGTGGGGGACAGGAGGCGGGGGCAAGGGACAGGGGACGGGAGGCGGGGGGACGGCGACATGAGACTGGGATGGTGGTGGGGAATGGTTGGCGGGAGGCGGGGGATGGGAGATAGGGGGCAGGGGATGGGAGAGGGGGGACAGGAGGCGTGAGATGGGAGACAGACGGGATGGGTGACGGAGAGACGGGTGACAAGGGATGGGGGTCGAGGGATGGGAGACAAGGGATGGGAGACAGGGGATGGAAGACTGGGCAGGAGACAGGGGATGGGAGACGGGAGACTGAGGACGGGAGATGGGAGGGACGGGACGAGGACCGGCGGCGGGGGACGGGAGACAGGGGACGGGAGGCGAGGGACGGGAGACTGAGGACAGGAGACGGGAATGGGTGATGGGTGACGGGATGGGGGCAGGGGATGGGGGATGGGAGACTGGGGACGGGTGACGGGATGGGGCGGCGGGGATGGGACATGGGGGATGGGAGACTGGGGTGGGAGACTGGGGACGGGAGACTGGGGATGGGATACGGGGGACGGGAGTCTGGATACGTGACGGGAGACTGGGACGGGAGGAGGGGGACTGGAGACGGGAGACTGCGGACAGGAGATGGGAGGCGGGGGACGGAAAACTGGGGACAGGAGGCAGGGATGGGAGAGGGGGGGCGGGGAACAGGGACGAGAGACCGGGGACGGGAGACGGGGGGCAGGGGATGGGGGACGAAGGATAGCAGGCGGGGGATGGGGACAAGAGACATGGGAAGGGAGGCAGTGATGGGAGGCGGGGACGGGAGGGTGGGTAACGGGGGATGGGGGATGGGAGACGGGAGGTGGGGGACAGGAGGCGGGGGCAAGGGACAGGGGACGGGAGGCGGGGGGCATTGACGGGGGACGGGGACATGAGACTGGGATGGTGGCGGGAGACGGGGGATGGAAGACTGGGGACAGGAATTGGGGATGGGAGACTGGGGGCGGGGGACAGGGACGAAAGACTGGGGACGGGAGATGGGGCGGGGGATGGGAGACGGGACGGAGGACGGAAGACTGGGGACGGGAGGTGGGGATGGGAGCGGGGGACGGGGACAAGAGACATGGGACGGGGGGCGAGGGACGGGAGGCAGGGGAGTTAACGGGGGCTGGAGACATGAGACAGGGACTGGGGCGGGAGGCAGAGAACAGGGGACTGGGGACGAGGGACGGGAGGCGAAGACAGGTGACGGGATGCAGGGGACTGGGAGGTGGGATGGGAAATGTCGGACGGGAGGCGGGGGACTGGGGACGGGAGGTGGGGGACAGAAAATGGGACGGGAGGCGGGGATGGTAGAGGGGGCGGGGAACAAGGACGAGAGACTGGGGACGGGAGACGGGGGCAGGGGACGGGAGACGGGGCGGGGGACGGAAGGCGGGAATGGGAGACGGAGGATGGCAGACGGGGGACGGGGACAAGAGACTGGGATGGTGGCGGGGACGGGAGGCGGGGGACGGGGGATGGAAGACTGGGGACAGGAGGCGGGGATGGGAGAAGGGGGACAGGAGACGGGGGATGAGAGATGGGTGACAAGGGATGGGGGTCGGAGGACGGGAGACGAGGGATGGGATGCGGGGATGGGAGAAGGGGGACAGGAGGTGGGAGACAGGAGACAGGTGACAGGAGACAAGTGGCGGGAGATGGTGGACAGGGGATGGAAGACGGGACAGGAGGCAGGGATGGGAGAAGGGGGGCAGGAGGCGGGAGACGGGGGATTGGAGACAGGTGACAGGAGACGGGTAGCGGGGGACAGGGATGGAAGACTGGGGACGGGAGACGGGGGACGGGAGGCGGGGATGGGAGACGGGGGCAGGGGACGGGGATGAGAGACAAGAGACGGGAGACGGGGACTGGGGATGGGAGGCATGGACAGGAGACTGGGGACGAGGGACGGGGGACAGGATGCGGGGGACTGGGGATGGGAGATGGATGACGGGAGGCGGGGGATGAAAAACTGGGGACAGGAGGCGGGGATGGGAGAGGGGGCGGGGAACAGGGACGAGAGACTGGGGACGGGAGATGGGTGAAAAGGGATGTGGGTCGAGGGGCGGGAGACGAGGGATGGGGAGACGGGACAGGAGGCTGGGCGGGAGATGGGGGATGGGAGACGGGAGACTGGTGACGGGAGATGGGAGACTGGGGACGGGGACCAGCGGCGGGGGACGGGAGACAGGGGACTGGGGTCGGGAGATGGGGGACGGGAGACTGGGGACAGGAGACTGGGAATGGGGGATGGGAGACAGGAGACGGGAGACTGGTGACAGGAGATGGGAGACTGGGGACGGGGACCAGCGGCGGGGGACGGGAGACAGTGGACTGGGGTCGGGAGATGGGGGACGGGAGACTGGGGACAGGAGACGGGGAATGGGAGATGGGGGACGGGAGGCGGGGATGAAAAACTGGGGACGGGAGGCGGGGATGGGAGAGGGGGGGCGGGGAACAGGGACAAGAGACTGGAGACGGGGGGGCAGGGGATGGGAGATGGGACGGGGATGGAAGACTGGGGACTGAAGGCGGGGATGGGAGATGGAGATGGCAGGCGGGCGAAGGGGCCAAGAGACATGGGACGGGAGGCGGGGGACGGGAGGCTGGGTGCGGGAGATGGGCGACGGGAGACAGGGGATGGGAGACAGGAGGTGGGGAACAGGAGGCGGGGGGCAAGGGACAGGGGACGGGAGGCGGGGGGATGGCGACATGAGACTGGGATGGTGGTGGGGAATGGTTGGCGGGAGGCGGGGGATGGGAGATAGGGGGCAGGGGATGGGAGAGGGGGGACAGGAGGCGTGAGATGGGAGACAGACGGGATGGGTGACGGGAGACGGGTGACAAGGGATGGGGGTCGAGGGATGGGAGACAAGGGATGGGGAGACAGGGGATGGAAGACTGGGCAGGAGACAGGGGATGGGAGACGGGAGACTGAGGACGGGAGATGGGAGACTGGGGACGAGGACCGGCGGCGGGGGACGGGAGACAGGGGACGGGAGGCGAGGGACGGGAGACTGAGGACAGGAGACGGGAATGGGTGATGGGTGACGGATGGGGGCAGGGGATGGGAGACTGGGGACGGGTGACGGGATGGGGGCGGGGGATGGGGGATGGGAGACTGGGGTGGGAGACTGGGGACGGGAGACTGGGGATGGGATACGGGGGACGGGAGTCTGGATACGTGACGGGAGACTGGGGACGGGAGGAGGGGACTGGAGACGGGAGACTGCGGACAGGAGATGGGAGGCGGGTACGGAAAACTGGGGACAGGAGGCAGGGATGGGAGAGGGGGGGTGGGGAACAGGGACGAGAGACCGGGGATGGGAGACGGGGGGCAGGGGATGGGGGGACGAAGGATAGCAGGCGGGGGATGGGGACAAGAGACATGGGAAGGGAGGCAGTGATGGGAGGCGGGGACGGGAAGGTGGGTAACGGGGGATGGGGGATGGGAGACGGGAGGTGGGGGACAGGAGGCGGGGGCAAGGGACAGGGGACGGGAGGCGGGGGGCATTGACGGGGGACGGGGACATGAGACTGGGATGGTGGCGGGAGACGGGGATGGAAGACTGGGGACAGGAATTGGGATGGGAGAAGGGGGACAGGAGGCGGGAGACAGGTGAAAGGAGACGGAGACGGGTGACAAAGGATGGGGGTCGAGGGACAGGAGACGAGGGATTGGGAAATGGGGGACGGGAGACTGGGCGGGAGATGGGGGATGGGAGACTGGGGACGGTAGATGGGAGAATGGGACGGGGACCGGCGGCGGGGACAGGAGACGAAAGACAGGGGACAGGGGTCGGGAGATGGGAGCGGGGGATGGGAGATGGGGGACGGGTGACGGGATGGGGGCGGGGGATTGAGATGGGGGATGGGAGACTGGGGACGGGAGACTGGGGATGGGACAGGAGACTGGGGACGGGAGACTGGTAACTGGAGACTGGAGACTAGGGACATGAGACAGGGGGCGGGTGACGGGACGGGAGGCGGAAGAAGGAGACGGTAGACAGGGGACGGGAGGCGAGGGACGGGAGGCAGGGGACGGGAGGCGAGGGACGGGAGACGGGGGACAGGAGACTGGGGACGGGAGGCGGAAGAAGGGGCACGGGGAACAGGGGACGGGAGACTGGGGACAGGAGACAGTGACGGGAGATGGAGGATGGGAGACTGAGGACGGGAGGCGGGGGATGGGGGACGGAAGACTGAGGACGGGAGGCGGAGGATGGGGGACGGAAGACTGGGGACTGGAGGCGGTGACGGGGGACGGAAGACTGAGGACGGAAGGCGGGGAATGGGGGACGGAAGACTGGGGACTGGAGGCGTTGATGGGGGATGGGAGGCAGGGGACGGGGATGAGAGACTGGAGACAGGAGGTGGAGGACGGGGGGCGGGGGATGGGAGAGGGGACAGGGGATGGAAGACTAGGGACGGGAGGCGGGGGGGACGAGAGACAAGGGACGGGTGATGGGACAGGAAGCGGAATGCAAGGGACGGGAGGCAGGGGGCGTTGACGGGGACATGAGACAGGAACGGGGGGCGGGAGACGGGGGACGGGAGGCAGAGGACGGGAGGCGGGGATGCAAGGGACGGGGGATGGAGGCGGGGGGCAGTGACGGGGACATGAGATGGGGTCGGGGGTGGGAGACGGGGGACAGGTGGTGGGATACGGGAGACGGAGGATGGGAGGCGGCACGGCAGAAGGGGGACTGGAGGCGGGACATGGGAGACGGGGGGATGGGAGGCAGTGGGCGGGGGACAGGAGGCGGGGGGTATTGATGGGGGATGGGGACAAGAGACAGGGATGGGGACGGGAAGCGGGGGACGGGAGACTGGGGACGAGGGACGGAAGGCAGGAGGGAGATGGGGGACTGGGGACGGCATACTGGGGACAGAAGACTGGAGACGAGGGACAGGAGGCAGGGACAGGAGATGGGTGACGGGATGCGGGGGACGGGAGGCGGGGGACAGGAGGCGGGGGACTGGGGACAGGAGGCGGGGGAAGGAAAACTGGGGATGGGAGAGGGGGGGCGGGGGACAGGGATGAGAGACTGGGGACGGGAGACGGGAGGCAGGGGGCGTTGACGGCGGATGGGGACATGAGACTGGGATGGTGGCGGGGGACGGGTGGTGGGAAGCGGGGGATGGGGGATGGAAGACTGGGGACAGGGGGCGTGGATGGGAGAAGGGGGACAGGAGACAGGTGACAGGAGACGGATGGGAGACGGAGAGACGGGTGACAAGGGATGGGAGACGGGGGACAGGAGACTGGGGCGGGAGACGAGGGATGGGAGACTGGGGACGGGAAACTGGGACAGGGACCGGCGGCAGGGGACGGGAGACAGGAGACGGGAGGCGGGGGACGGGAGACTGGGGACAGGAGACGGGGAAGGGAGATGGGTGACCGCATGGGGGACGGGATACGAGGGATGGGAGATGGGGGATGGGGGATGGTGGCGGGGGACGGGAGGCAGGGGATGGGGGATGGAAGACTGGGGACAGGAGGCAGGGATGGGAGAAGGGGACAGAAGACGGGGGGCGGGAGACAGGTGACAGGAGACCGGAGATGGGTGACAAGGGATGGGGGTCGGGGAACGTGACACGAAGGATGGGGAGACAGGGGACAGGAGACTGGGGCGAGAGACGGGGATGGGAGACTGGGGACGGGAGATGGGAGACTGCAGACGGGGACCGGCGGCGGGGGACGGGAGGCGGGGGACAGGAAACTGGGGACAGGAGACGGGTGACGGGATGGCGGGCGGTGACGGGATACGAGGGATGGGAGATGGGGGACGGGAGACTGGGCCGGGACACGGGAGATGGGGGATGGGAGACTGGGGACGGGAGGCGGGTGACTGGAGACAGGGGATGGGGGACGGGATGCGGAAGAAGGGGGACGGGGAACAAAGGACGGGAGGCGGGGGATGGGAAATTGAGGACGGGAGGCGGGGATGGGGGGCGGGGGACGGGAGGCAGTGACTGGGGACAGGGAGGAGAGACTGGGGACGGGGGACGGGAGGTGAGGGACGGGGGGAACGGAAGACTGGGGACGGGAGATGGGGGGCGGGGACGACAGACAAGAGATGGGTGATGGGAGATGGGACAGGAGGCGGATTGCGAGGGAGGGGAGGCAGGGGGCGTTGACGGGGGACAGGGACATGAGATGGGGACAGGGAATGGGTGGCGGGAGACGAAAGACTGGAGACGGTGGACGGGGGGGGCATGTTGTGAATTCATTGGAGCGCCTTCTGGTAGTTGTTGCTGGTGATGCAGCTGACTGAGTGGGCTTCAAAGGTGAGGGAGAGAATTGGCAATCTGGTTCTTGGAGCATATAATGGTTTGAAGTGGATCAGTCCTTGCCAGTTGTCTTTTGTTCCTGGAGGAGTTCATATCTCTCTGGTTTCTTCTACTCTGTGGAGATCTTTGCAAGATAAGTGAATGTTTTTTTATATTTTGTGGCACACTTTTGTGTGCTTAAGGATCTGCTTATGTTTTGTTTTATTCTGAGATGTGGGTTTGTTATCTAGTCTGTATATTTGTTTATCTGTTCTCAGATAGGAAGTTTTCTTCCTAGGAATTTTAGGGACTAGGAAAATAGGGACTGCTCTGACAAGGGTATACCGTGAAGAGGTGGAGCAGCTTAGTATAATATTTTTTGCAAAAAATGTATCAACTAAATTCCCTGTTTTACTGCTTTTTTGGCAGCACTTGCTTTTTAATGTTTTTCTTCACAACAGAGTATTTTTTCACGTTTGTTTGACTGTTTTTTGTGCTTTAGTCTTTTGGTGGTGTGAACACTGTCCTACAGACGCGTTCACTGTGTGCATGGCTCATTAGATGTTTTTTTGTCTATTTTGTTTCTTGCCCTTGCAAGATATGGGAACCTCCCGCCCTTCCCCCATGAGGTCCATGGAGCCTCGGTTAAGAGTCTACAACATGGACACCAGCCAGTTATCCCACCAGGGAAGGACCTAGCCCAGGGTATTAGTAGCCCTTAAGTCACTATCCAGCCCTTGGGATTCACTGTGTTTGAGTGCTTTAACTGGTGCCTGCAGTGTTATCCTCCGCTGGTCTCCACAAGGTCAGTGGTTGCTTTGTGATGGCTGTCTATCAAGCATTGCTCCCAACCAGCCAGAATCCTGCGCAACAACCCCGAAACAGCTGTCTGTGGTTGGATACCTAGTCCATGGTAAACCCCTGGCCATATCTTCAAGCTCGCAAGGGCTGGATAGTGACTTAAGGGCTACTAATACCCTGGGCTAGGTCCTTCCCTGGTGGGATAACTGGCTGGTGTCCATGGACTTCATCTGCATATTCAAACTCTAGGGAGCAATGCACTTTGGGATTCGCTGTGTTTGAGTGCTTTAACTGGTGCCCGCAGTGTTATCCTCCGCTGGTCTCCACAAGGTCAGTGGTTGCTTTGTGATGTCGGTCTATCAAGCATTGCTCCCACCCAGCCAGAATCCTGCGCCACACTGATGAGGGGCAACAACCACGAAACAGCTGTCAGTGGTTGGATACCTAGTCCATGGTAAACCCCTGGCCATATCGTCAAGCTCGCAAGGGCTGGATAGTGACTTAAGGGCTACTAATACCCTGGGCTAGGTCCTTCCCTGGTGGGATAACTGGCTGGTGTCCATGTTGTAGACTCTTAACCGAGGCTCCATGGACTTCATCTGCATATTCAAATTCTAGGGAGCAATGCACTTTGGGATTCACTGTGTTTGAGTGCTTTAACTGGTGCCCGCAGTGTTATCCTCCACTGGTCTCCACAAGGTCAGTGGTTGCTTTGTGAGGCCTTCCCCCATGAGCCCTGCACACAGAAAGCTGTTTTCTGCATTCAGTCCATGTCAGACCTTGGACCTTTCTGGATCCTCCTCATGTAGGTACTAATACACATGGTCAGGTTTTTGAATACAACAGATAGGGACTGCTCTGACAAGGGTATACCGTGAAGAGGTGGAGCAGCTTAGTATATATTTTTTGCAAAAAACGTATCAACTAAATACCCTGTTTTTACTACTTTTTTGTATACTTCATAAACAAAACTCCAAGGAGTCAGGCCAAATCAATTGCAATTAATGTTTATTAAAAACAACACTATGTTAAAATGACAATGTTTGCAATAGTACACAGAAGGAGGACCACATGACACAAATATCAACCATAATGGTAATTAAAACTGTTTAGTTTTGGTGTATGTAATATATAATCCGCGTGAACTTGAGTAGACATATATTAATGTCATATTTTTGTTTATATTCTGTATGTGTCTTTCCAGCTGCCCTTCATGCCGCTATGTAAACAGTCCTGGTGCTTCCCTCTTGATGTTCGCTGCCAATTCGGGTGCCTGTGGGCGTATTTTCTGCATCCCCTCGTGACCGCCGGCCGCTCTGTTCTCAGAAGCGGTGGGCGTGATGCGGGGTGACTGTAGGTTACGTCCACGGGCGGACCTGATGGCGGCGTCACGGGGGGGGGGTGGTCATCAGGGCTGGAGTAAATGCACGATGTGGCACCAGATATGTTGTCCAGCGTGAGATACCATTGGCCAGGGCGCTAAAATGTGACGCCGCTGGCTACTGGGCAACCGCTGACTCCGGATATGACGTGCGGACATCCACGACTTCCGGTTTTCGGTCCGGACATCATGTGGTACGCTGGGTTAATCAAACACAGTATAAAAAGCCGGTCTTTCCTTATCATGTCCACCCTCCTCAGAAGAAGCTGGTGCGAAACGCGTCAGGGGGCAGTCACAGTAAGGTAAATGGGACCCATGGCTTGGTAACTTTATTTGGATCATCCTCATTTAGGTATATAGGGTGCACTCGGTTTTGGGGCACTGATCTTTGAATGTGTGTATTTTTTCCTATACCTGAGGATTGATTACCATTATGGTTGATATTTGTGTCATGTGGTCCTCCTGTGTACCATTGCAAACATTGTCATTTTAACATAGTGTTGTTTTTAATAAACATTAATTGCAATTGATTTGGCCTGACTCCTTGGAGTTTTGTTTATGAAGTATTCATTGTTTTAGGAGGGCCTTTTACCTTTTAACCCCTTAGTGTCAGAGCCAATTTCCACCTTAATGACCAGACCGTTTTTTGTCAATTCTGACCAGTGTCCCTTTATGAGGTAATATCTCTGGAACGCTTCAACGGATCCTAGCGATTTTGAGATAGTTTTTTCGTGACATATTGGGCTTCATGTTAGTGGTAAATTTAGGTAGATAATTTTTGCATTTATTTGTGAAAATATTAAAAAATTGGCAAAAATTTTGAAAATTTCACTATTTTGAAATTTGGAATTTTTATTCTGTTAAACCGGAGCGTTATGTGACACAAAATAGTTAATAAATAACATTTCCCACATGTCTACTTTACATCAGCGCAATTTTGGGAAAAACATTTTTTGGGTTAGGACGTTATAAGGGTTCAAAGTTCATCAGCAATTTCTCATTTTTCCAGCAAAATTTACAAAACCATTGTTTTAGTGACCACATCACATTTGAAGTCCCTTTGAGGGGCATAGATGACAGAAAACACCCAAAAGTGACACCATTCCAAAAACTGCACCCCTCAAGCTACTCAAAACTACATTCAAGAAGATTATTAACCCTTCAGGTGCTTTACAGGAACTAAAGCAAAGTGGAAACAAAAAATGGACATTTTTATTTTTCCAACTAAAATGTTATTTTAGCCTCAATTTTTTCATTTTCACATAGACAACGGGATAAAATGCAACCTAAAATGTGTTGGGAAATTTCTCCTGAGTACACCGATACCTCATATGTGGTCATAAACCACTGTTTGGGTGCACGGCAGGGCTCAGAAGGGAGGGAGCGCAATTTGATTTTTGGAGCTAATTTTCCATTCAAAAAGTCAAATGGCGCTCCTTCCCTTTCGAGTCCTGCCGTGCGCCCAAACAGTGGTTTATAACCACATATGAAGTATCGGTGTACTCAGGAGAAATTGCCCAACAAATTTTAGGATGCATTTTATCCTGTTGCTCATGTGAAAATGAAAAAATTGAGGACAAAAGAAAGTTTTTGTGAAAAAAAAAGTACTTTTTCATTTGTACGGATCAATTTGTGAAGCACCTGGGGGTTCAAAGAGCTCACTATGCATCTAAATAAATTCCTTGGGGTGTCTAGTTTCCAAAATGGGGTCACTTGTGGGGGAGCTCCAATGTTTAGGCAAACAGGGGCTCTCCATAAGCGACATGGTGTCCGCTAACAATTTGAATGGAAAATTAGCTCCAATTGTTAGCGGAGACCATGTTGCGTATGGAGAGCCCCTGTTTGCCTAAACATTGGAGTTCCCCAACAAGTGACCCAATTTTAGAAACTAGACCACCCAAGGAACTTATCTAGATGGGTGATGAGCACTTTGAACCCCCAGGTGCTTCACAAATGAAACCATAAAAATGAAAAAAGAAAATTTTTGTGGAAAAGAAAGTACTTTTTCATTTTTACGGATAAATTTGTGAAGCACCTGGGATTTCAAAGAGCTCACTATGCATCTAAATAAATTCATTGGGGTGTCTAGTTTCCAAAATGGGGTCACTTGTGGGGGAGCTCCAATGTTTAGGCACACAGGGGATCGCCATACACGACATAGTATCAACTTACAATTCCAATTGTTAGTGGACACCATGTCGCATGTGGAGAGCCCCTGTGTGCCTAAACATTGTAGTTCCCCCACAAGTGACCCCATTTTGGAAACTAGACCCACCCAAGGAACATATCTAGATGCATAGTGAGCACTTTCATACCCCAGGTGCTTCACAAATTAGTCCGTAAAAGGAAAAAAAAGAAGATTTTTGTGAAAAAAAAGTACTTTTTCATTTTTATGGATCAATTTGTGAAGCACCTGGGGGTTCAAAGTGCTCCCTATGCATCTAAATAAATTCCTTGGGGTGTCTGGTTTCCAAAATGGGGTCACTTGTGGGGGAGCTCCAATGTTTAGGCACACAGGGGCTCTCCACATGCGACATGGTGTCCGCTAACAATTTGAATGGAAAATTAGCTCCAATAGTTAGTGGACACCATGTCGCGTTTGGAGAGCCCCTGTGTGCCTAAACATTGGAGCTCCCCCACAAGTGAGCCCATTTTGGAAACTAGACGCCTCAAGGATTATATCTAGGAGTAAAGTGAGCATTTAGAACCTACAGCTACTTCACAGAGTTTGATAACGTCATATTGAACATTTTCTTTTTTTCACACAATTTCTCACTTTTAGAGCATGTGCACAAGATCCGGAGACACCGTGTCCTGGTCGTCTCCTCTCCTACATTTTTTTTTTAGTATTTATTAAATAAAAATAAAAAAATGACGTGGGGCTTCACCATACTTTTGGTCCAGCCAGGTACAGCAGGCAGCTACGGGCTGCCACCAACCCCTTCTGCCTAGTTTTACCTGGCTGGAAACCAAAGATATAGGGAAGCCCTTTTTTTTTTAATTATTTCATGAAATAATTTTTTTTAAAAAATGGCGTGGGCTTCGCCATAATTTTGGGCCAGCCAGGTACAACTAGGCAGCTGGGGGCTGGAATCCACAGCGTAGGGAGGCCCAAGCTTTCTGGGCCCCCACCGCTGCGAATTGCAGTCCGCAGCCGCCCCAGAAAATGGCGCATTCATAAAAGCGCCATTTTCTGGCACTGTATCCAGCTCTTCCAGCTGCCGTGCAGCGGTGGCAGACTGGGTAATAAGGGGTTAATGCCAGCTTTTTTGCAGCTGGAACTAAACCCGAGATTCTTAATGTCTGGCCAATATTAAACCAGGCCATTAAGAATCCCTAGTAAATTGTAAAGAAGACACAAGACAGAAAAAAATATTTTTATTAGAAAAAAAACACAGACACTATTTAGACCCCATCTTTATTATTCTTTGGCATCCAACGTAGTCCAGTGGGAAGGTCCGATGTAGTCCAGCAGGAAGGTCCGACGTAGTCCAGCAAGAAGGTCCGACGTAGTCCAGTGGGAGGTCCCTCGATGATATCCAGTCTTTTACAGCATATGGGGGTGTCCCCATATGATATAAAAGCTGGCATTCTTCCTGGAGAATGACAGGTCATGACCTCAGTAGGGTGATGTCAGGTCAGGATCCTTGGTTCACAAAGCGTCAATTGTGATCCCATCATGGGATCACAATTGACCCTTTGTGAACCAAGGATCCTGACCTGACATGACCTCACTGCGATCATGAGCTGTCAGTCTATGGGCAGACAGAGCAGTCTCTGCATAGACTGACAGCTCATGATTGCAGTGAGGTCATGTCAGGTCAGGATCCTTGGTTCACAAAGGGTCAATCGTGGTCCCATCATGGGATCACAATTGACCCTTTGTGAACCAAGGATCCTGACCTGACATGACCTCACTGCGATCATGAGCTGTCAGTCTAATTGCAGACAGAGCAGTCTCTGCACAGACTGACAGCTCATGATCGCAGTGAGGTCATGTCAGGTCAGGATCCTTGGTTCACAAAGGGTCAATTGTGATCCCATCATGTGCTTTAGTCTGTATATTTGTTTATCTGCTCCGCTGGCATTTGATTCATAGAAGTCTGCAAATATAGAGGTCGCCGAGTCTTAGTGACTCAGGGTAATTTTTGTAATATCTGCTGTTGGTTGTTTTTGATAGTGTTTTATACTGACCGCAATAGTATTCTATCCTGTCTTTCCTATATAGCTAGTGTGGCCTCTTTTGCTAAACCTTATACTCTGTCTGTGTTTGTTTTTTCCTTCTCTTGTTTCCCAGTTAATATCTGTGGGGGCTTGCTATTCTTTTGGGGTTCTGCTCTGAGGCAAAATAGCTTTTCCTACATCCATCTTGAGGAGCAGTTAGTTCTCCGGCTGTGCAGAGGTGTCTAGGTCTGGTTAGTTACATCCCACGGCTACTTCTAGTTGCGGTGTGTAGTCAGGGATTGCGGTCAGTACAGTTACCAACATCTTCTACGGAATCGTAATGTTACTCCTGAGTCATCGGTTCATAACAGGGGCGGGAGACGGGGGATGGGAGGCAGAGGACGGGAGGCGGGGGCATTGACGGGGGACATGAGACGGGGGTGGGAGACGTGGGACAGGTGGCGGGATACGGGAGACAAGACTGGGGACGGGTGGCGACACGGGAGAAGGGGGACGGGGACAAGGGACAGGGACGAGGGGCGGGAGACAGGGGATGGGAAGCAGAGGACGGAAGACTGGGGATGGGATGCAGGGACGGGAGACGAGGGACAGGAGGCAGGGGGGCGAGGGACGAGAGGTGGGGACGGGAGCCGGGACAGGAGACTGGGGATGAGGGATGGGAAGCGGGCGGGAGATAGGGGACAGAAGACTGGGATGAGAGATGGGAGGTGGGGACGGAAGACAGGGGCGGCCTGCGGGGGACTGGGGATAGGAGACAGGGGACGGGAGACAGGTGGCGGGGGATGGGGGACGGGAGGCAGGGGACAGGGATGAGAGACTGGGGACAGGAGGCAGGGATGTGGGATGGGAGGCGGGGATGGGACGAGAGACAAGGGATGGGTGACGGGAGATAGGGGACGGGGGACTGGGGATTGGGACGGGAGGGGGGGGCGAGGGGCGGAGACGGGAGACTGGGGACGGGAGGCGGGGGACGGGATTTTGGGGACGGAAGACAGGGGACAAGAGGCGGGGACGGGATGCGGGGGACTGGGGATGGGAGGTGGGGATAGGAGATGGGGGACGGGAGGCAGGGGACTGGGGACGGAAGGCGGGGGATGGAAGACTGGGGACGGGAGGCAGGGACGGGGGACAGGGACGGGAGATGGGGGGTGGGGGATGGAAGACTGGGGATGGGAGGCGGGAATGGGAGACGGGTAGGGGACGGGGAAAAGAGACATGGGACGGGGGGCGGGGGATGGGGGCATTAGACGGGGATGAGAGGCGGGTGGCGAGGGACGGAAGGCGGGGAGTTGATGGGGGATGGGAGGCGAAGGATGGGGGACGGGAGGCGGGGGAGTTGACGGGGGACAGGGACATGAAACGGGGACATGAGACTGGGATAGGAGACGGGAGGCAGGGGATGGGCGACGGAAGACTGGGGACAGGAGGCAGGAGACGGGGAGGGGGAGACGGGGATGGGAGACAGGTGGCGGGGGATGGGGACAGAAGTGTAATGTACAATAATTAGATCTGTCTCTTTTAGAAAACTGGTCCGGTGTATCATGGGTAATGATAAGAAGGAGGGGGGAAGTTAAGTTTTAGTTTTAATTTGGAGCATGCTGAGGAAAGACTGTCATGTTATGTGATGGAGAAAGATGGAAGAATAAAGTACAGTTAAAGTTTACCCTTGTGGATTCCTCATATCGTGTGGACATTACAGGGAGGCAGGGGACGGGGATGAGAGACTGGGGACGGGAGACGGAAGACTGGGGACAGGAGGCAGAGATGGGGGATGGGAGGCGGGGATGGGAGATGGGGGGCAGAGGACGGGGACGTGAGACAAGGGATGGGTGATGGGAGATGGGGGACGGGAGACTGGGGATGTGGGACAGGAGGTGGGGGGCGAGGGACGAGGGACAGGAGCCGGGGGACAGAAGACTAGGGACGGGAGACGGGGGACGGAAGACTGGGGACGGGAGGCGGGGATGGGAGACAAGGGACAGGGGACGGGAGATGGGGACGGAGGTCGGGAGGTGGGGGACGGGAAGCGGGGGGCAGGGGCATTGACGGGAGATAGGGGATGGGAGATGGGGACGGGAGACTGGAGATGGGAGACGGCGGCATGGGCTGGGGGACGGGAGACAAGGGGCGATAAATGGGAGACAGGGCAGGAGAAAGGGGGCGGGAGAGAGAGGGCGAGAGATGGCAGACAGGGGGCAGGAGATGGGAGACAGGGGATGATAGAAGGGAGACATGAGGCAGGAGACTGAAGACAGAGGATGATAGATGGAAGATGGTGGGAGACTGGGCGGGAGACGGGACGATGGACGGGAAACGGGATAGAAGACAGGGGGGGCAGGAAACGGGAGACAGGGGACAATAGATGGGAGACAGGGGGCGAGAGATGGAAGACGGCAGACAGGAGATGGGAGATAGGGGCAGGGACACAAGAGACGGGGCAGGAGATGGGAGACGGGGCAGGAGATGGGAGACAAGGGGCGGGAGACGGGAGACAGGGGGCGGGAGATAGGAGACAGGGGGCGGGAGATGGGAGACAGGGGGCAGGAGACAGGGGGCGGGATACGGGGACATGGGGTGGGAGACGGGGAACGGGAGATGGGAATCAGGGCGATAGATGGGAGACAGAAGGCAGGAGACAGGTGGCAGGAAACAGAGGGAAAGAGATGTGAGACGGCGGGCGGGAGAAAGGAGACAGGGGGCGGGAAAAGGGGGATGGGAGAGGGGAAACGGGGGTTGGGAGACAGGGGACGAGAGACAGGGGGCAGAAGACAGAGGCGACAGACAAGAAACGGGATACGGGGAGAGAGACTAAAGACGGGGGAGGGAGACGTGAGACGGGGTGGGAGACGTGAGACAGGGGGGCTCAGCCCTCACTCACCCCCGCTCAGCCTGCACTCCTGTAGTAGAGAGGGACTACAGTTGGGGGCAGAGAGGGACCATGGGGGGAGCAGAGACTTACAAGTGAGGGGGCAAAGAGTGAGAGGGGGTAAACAGTGGACAGGGGAGAGACAGCACAGGGGAAGGGATGGCGGCCACCCCCAGCGCCACAAAGCCTGTCCCCATCATAATGTCACCGCCCACCCGATGCGAGAGCATCAGGTTCTCATCTAGTATTATTATATGGACTTCAGCCTAGGAATTTCGATTCCGGCTGATAGGACAACATCCTGTTTCATACACTGCATGACCTCAATCTAGGAGCTACAGGTCCGATTGGAGGAGCACTAAAACTGGATTATATTCTGCAGAAGATCAGCATCGACTTCTAGGATTCGGCTGGAATATCAGTGACTATTTAAGGAAGATACCCAGGTTGGCACAGTTCGGTCACCTGGCTACAGACATCGCTGTGCTCGGTTAGCTTCCTAAACTTGCCGCTATTCCTTTCTCAGTGGGTGCCCGCCGAAAGCAGGGTGCTGCTGGATTGGAGTAAATGGCCCTGGAAGTCCTGAAGGCACGAATATTCTAATTCCTGGTAAGCAAGCGGAAGGGTGAGACATTTTATGTTTTGCTTGTTTAGTTGTTATATGTGTTTAACTGTAAGGGTACCTTTACACGCCGCTACGACAGGATGGATACAACCCACTACAGGCTACAAATGTAGCTTGTAGCGTCAATATAGCCCGTAGTAGCGGCGTCTGAAGACGTTACGAGGTAGCCGGCTACAGATACATCTGTTTCCGAGCACTGCTCAATAACAGATGGCTACAAAGCCGATTGTAGCGAGCTGTATCCGGCGTGTAAAGAAGCTACAGAAGGGATGTCTGGACACCAGGCTACGTAGCTGGAATGTAGCTGGGGCGTGACACAGGCTCCGGTTTACCGCGCCCCATTAGCGATCATTGGAGGAAGCTCCTGCATGACGATTGGTAGTCGCTGCACAGGGCGGCATATTTAAGGAGCTGACGAGTCACACTACACAATTGCTCGAGCGTGCTGTATTACTCAGCCTCCTGCGTTGCCTGCCCAATCAGGATGTTATTGCTTTGTCCTATCAGCGTACGGACGGCTCGTAATCCACAATTGTGGCACGCCTATGTGCTGTTCCTGCTGCACCAGGTCCGCCCATATTAGCTTGTTGTAGCGGTGTGTAAATGAGGTACGGTGAGCTACAGATGGCTACTTGAGACACCCGGCGATGTAGCTAGCTATAGATGTAGCGTAGCGTAGCGCACCTTGTCGCGGCGTGTAAAGGAGATGCGTTGACCGTTTGTAGCCGTTTGAACGTGCTCGTGCACGTGAAGTAGCGGGTTGTATCCATCCTGCCGTAGCGGCGTGTAAAGGTACCCTAAGGCTACATTCACACTGTGCATTGTTTAATTTGTTTATTGATCCGATTTTTCAAGTGAACTGCAGAAAACGGATCACTCAAATGACACCACAGGAAAGTCTATGGGTTTTCATTTTTGCCATTCAGACTGTGCTGTTTTAAAGTGATCCGTTTTTTCACTTTAGGAGAGCTCCATTTTGGAAAAGGACATGTCAGTGTCTGTAGCATTTTTGTCCTGCCGTTTTAACATAAGAGCCCTTCAACATGGTGAAAAAAATGCAGCAGTCAAAAACGGATCAAAAAAAGCATCCAAAAATATATCCGTTTTTTTTGGGTGTGTTTTTTTTGACAGCTCCTGTTTTGCAGCTAAAAACGCAGCAGAACAGAAGAGAAAAAAAACGCACAGTCTAAATGTAGCCTTAGGGATTTAATAATAATATAATAATAATAAATCTTTATATAGCGCCAACATATTCCGCAGCGCTTTACAATACAGTGGGTAATAGATGAAAATACACAGTATAATGCAGTAAGAAAATACACAATATAATACAGTAGTTCCAGTAGAGAAAGAATACAGTACAATAATAGGAAACAATACAATAAGCATAAAATCAATGTAAAAAATACAATACAATAGATAAAACAAATAAAGGGTGACCCTGCTCAAGAGCTTACAATCTACAACGAGATAGGGGTTATACAAGGTACAGGGGCTTATAACACTGATGGTCCAGGCATCTTGAGGAAATGGGGGATAGCAATAAGGTTACATGAATGGTCACCAGACAATCTGTGTAGAGCTTTTGGGTTTGGTGAAGTTTGAAGAAGAGTTATGTCGAGAGATAGTGAATGGGCTATGTACAGTACAAAGGAATTTTGTTAGGGAGCATGATAGGCCGCCTTGAAAAGATGTGTTTTTAGTGAGCGTCTGAAGCCATGCAAGTTGTGGATGGTCCTGATTTCTGGGGGTAGAGCATTCCAGAGAATTGGTGCGGCTTGGGAGAAGTCTTGGAGCCAGGAGTGGGAGGATCGGATTAGTGCAGATGATAGTCGAAGGTCATTTGTAGAACGTAGAGAACGGGTGGGGTGATAGACAGAGATGAGGGAGGAGATGTAGGGGGGCGCTGCACTGTGAAGAGCTTTGTGGGTGAGAACAAGCAATTTGAACTTTATCCTGCAGTGTATAGGCAGCCAGTGCAATGACTGGCACAGAGCGGAGGCATCTGAGTAACGATTGGCCAGGTAGGTGATCCTGGCTGCTGCATTAAGGATGGACTGTAGAGGGGAAAGTTTAGAGAGGGGGAGACCGATTAATAGAGAATTGCAATAATCAAGGCGGGAATGGATTAGGGCCACGGTGAGGGTTTTAGTTGTTTCCATGGTGAGAAAGGGGCGGACTCTAGAGATGTTCTTCAGGTGTAAGCAACAAGAGCGGATGCGATATTGTATATAGGAGGTGAAGGACAGATCGGTGTCAAACGTGATACCCAGACAGCGAGCCTGCTGCCTAGGAGTTATCGTGGTACCGCACACTGAGAGAGATATCAGATTTAGGGAGGTTAGTGGAGGGCGGGAGCAAAAGAAGTTCAGTTTTGGAGACTTTGAGTTTTAAATAGAGACCCGACATGATGTTGGAAACAGCAGCTAGACAGTCATTGGTGTTCTTTAACACCGCAGGGGTAAGGTTAGGAGCTGAAGTGTATAATTGTGTGTCGTCAGCATAGAGATGGTACTGGAAGCCAAATCTGCTGACGGTCTGTCCAATCGGGGCTGTGTAGAGAGAGAAGAGAAGAGGTCCAAGGACTGAACCCTGTGGGACCCCAATAGTGAGAGGAAGAGGGGGGAAGTAGAGCCAGCAAATGATACACTGAAAGAGCAGTCAGAAAAATAGGAAGAGAGCCAGGAGAGCGCGGTGTCCTTTATACCAATGGAGTGCAACATACAGAGTAGGAGATGGTGGTCAACAGTGTCAAAAGCTGCAGAGAGATCAAGGAGAATAAGCAGAGCATGGTTGCCATTACGTTTTGCTGTCAGTAGGTAATTGGTCACTTTGATGAGGGCAGTTTCTGTAGAGTGAAGGGGGCGGAAGCCAGACTGTAATGGATCTGAGAGTGAGCGGAGAGGTAACGGGTGAGGTGGGAGTAGACCAGGCGCTCCAGGAGTTTAGGAGACTGGTCTGTAGTTATTTGTGCAGGATGGGTGGAGAGAAGCTTACTTTTATAATGGAGTAATGATCGAGTGCTTGAAGAAGGAGGGGAAGATGCCAGAAGAGAGGGAGAGGTTGAAGATTTTGGTTAGGTGAGTGGTGACGACCGGACGGAGAGACTGGAGTAGGTGTGAGGGGATGGGGTCAGTGGTGCATGTAGTGGGACGAGAAGAAGAGAGGAGCCTGGCAACTTCTTCTTCTGTAACTGGGTCAAATGTGGAGAGTGAGCTGGAGGAGATGTGGGGAAGAATGGAAGTGTCAGCGCTTGGAGGCTGAGAGCTGATTTCCTGGCGGATGTTGTCTATTTTCTCCATAAAGTAAGAGGTTAGATCATCAGCACAGAGGTCGGTGATAGGGGCCTGCACTTTAGGACAGAGGAGAGAGTGAAAGGTGTCAAAGAGTTTTTTTGGATTGTTAGATAGTGAGGAAATCAGGGTGGTGAAGTAGATTTGTTTGGCAAGGTGAAGGGCAGAGTTGTAGGTTTTTAGCATGAATTTATAATGGATAAAGTCTTCTGGTGAGCGAGTTTTCCTCCATAGGTGTTCAGCACTCCTAGAGCATCGCTGGAGGAATCGAGTTTGTGATGTGAGCCAGGGCTGTTTTGTTCTATGTTTACAGTATAGGAGAAAAAGAGCCGGGGTTTGTCCGCGCTAGATTCCCCCCCCCCTCTCTCTAATTTTTTGCAGTTGTATCCTGAGGGTTTACCAAGCCCTTTTTCCTGGGGTTGTAGCAGCACAAACAAAACCCCCTCTCTCTAATTTTTTGCAGTTGTTCTATGTTTGGAGGTTCTGAGGGTGAGGGGCGCTACTTGGTCCAGGGTGCTTCTGAGAGTGTTATTATAGTGATTTACTGCCAGATCTAGACAGGAGAATGAGGAGATTGGGGACAGTGATGAGATGAGGGAGTCTGTGAGTGCATGAGGGTTGATGGCCTGTAGATTTCTGGATGTTTGATAGGTAGGGGTGGGCTGTGGTGAGTGAGAGTTAATAAGTGAGAAGGAGAGAATGTTGTGGTCGGAGAGAGAAGAGGTGAGTTGTCTAAGGAGGAGGTAGAGCAGAGCCGGGCAAAGATCAGGCCAAGGGTTTTGCCACCCTTGTGTGTCTCAGAGGTTAAGAGCTGTGAGAGGCCGAGTGACGTGGTTAGAAATAGGAGCTGGGATGCAGATGGGGAGGTGGGGCTGCTTATGGGGATGTTAAAGTCTCCCAGAATGAGGGTTGGTAATTCTGAGCACATGAAGTGTATCAACCATGCAGAGAAATGGTCGAGGAACTGGGTGGGTGACCCTGGGGGGGGTGATATACCACCGCTACTCTGAGGGGAAGGGGATGGAATAGCCTAATGGTGTGAACCTCAAAAGAGGGGAATTAGAGTGATGGGGCTGGAGGGATGACCTGGAAAGTACATTGTGAGGACAGGAGTAAGCCAACTCCACCACCATGTCTATTCCCAGGTCTCGGGGAATGAGAGAAATGTAGGCCGCCATAAGAAATAGCAGCAGGGGAAGCAGTGTCTGAATCCTGGATCCATGTTTCAGTGAGGGCCAGGAGGTTAAGAGAGTTAGTGAGAAAGTAGTTATGAATGAAGGGAAGTTAGTTGCATACAGACCGTGGATTCCAGAGAGCGCAATTCAAAGAGTGAGATGAAGGTATGCAGGTGATGTTAATAAGGTTAGTGAGGTTTCTGTGTGAGGTGGGAGAGGGGTTGAAGTTAGCAGAGGGCGGACCAGGGTTGGGAGAGATATCACCTGAGAGGAGCAGCAGTTAAAAGAGAAAGAGATAGTTTTTGGAATTAGGACATGATTTATTATGACAAACTTTGGAATATGATGGGCTGAGACTCTTCAGTAAACTGAAGATAGCATGGGATCTGTACATAGAGTAGGGAAGGAGAGAGGGGCTGATGTGAATGAGTGGTGATGGAGGGGGGATAGGGTGATAAAAGTTGGTGGCTAGAAAACAAGAGAACAAACAGTGAAATAAAAGACATGGTAAAGATTAGTAGTGAATGGAGTTATACACCGTGTTTGAGTGTACCTCTATGTCATTGCCTTCCAGTCGCACCACATGGACAGCAGAGATGAGTGGAGGACTGTGCAGTTACACTTACCACTGTTATGTTAAGTATTGAAGACATTGAAAACAGACATTGTAGTAAAGGACATAATAAATTTAATAAAGTCTTACTCGTGGCGGGGGAGGGTGCCTGGGACTGGCGCTCTGCGGTGGTGGCGGCGAGAGAGGGTGCCTGAAGTTGGCGCTCTGCAGTGCCAGTGCCGGGGGAGGGTGCCTGGGGCTGACGCTCTGTGGTGGGGGAGGGTGCCTGGGGCTGGCGCTCCTGGGGCTGGCACTCTGTAGTGGTGGTGGAGGTGAGGAAGGGTGCCTGGAGCTTGCACTCTGCGGTGGTGGTGGCAGGAAAGGGTGTCTAGGCACCCCTTTGGAGTGGTGGGGGAGGGTGCCTGGGGTTGCTGCTCTGGTGGTGGCAGCGGGGAGGGTGCCTGGGGCTGGCGCTCTGCGGTGGTGACGGCGGGGGAGAGTGTCTGGAGCTGGCGCTCTGTGGTAGTGGGAGAGGGTTCCTGTTATTAGCGCTCTGCGGTGGTGGTGGTGGGGAAGGGTTCCTGGAGCTGGCGCTCTGCAGTGGTGGTGGCAGCGGGGGAGGATGCTTGGAGCTGGCACTCTGTGGTGGTGGCGGAGGATGTCTGGAGCTGGTGCTCAGCAGTGGTGGCGGTGGGACAGGATGCCTGTGATTAGCGCTCTGCGGTGGCGGGGAAATGCTCCTGGGGCTGGCGCTCTGCGATGGTAGCGATGGGTAAGGGTTCCTGGGGCTGGTGCTCAGCGGTGGTGGTGGCAGCAGGGGAGGGTGCCTGGAGCTGGCACTCTGCGGTGGTGGTGGTGGCGGGGGAAGGTGCCTGAGGCTGGTGCTCTGCGGTGGTGGCAGCAGGGGAGGGTGCCTGTGATTAGCGCTCTGTGGTAGTGGTGGTGGGGAAGGGTTCCTGGGGCTGGCGCTCTGTGGTGGCGGCGAGGGAGGGTGCCTGGAGCTGGCACTGGGCAGGGGTATGTGGCTAGTTCTGAGTCAGGTTACCTTATGGCTCCTCCACATACAGAATACAGTAATATAATGACATCTCTGCACAGGACTCATCACTGATAGGAGAATCCAATTATACAAATTATCAATCTTACCAATAACGCGATTTTCTCTTTTTTCCTCACTTTTGACCTTTGCGGACACTGTACTTCAGCAGCAGGTCACATGACCACACAGAGACCGGGCAGTCACACAGGAAGTGGTGGAGGCGCCATGATTACTGTGTAATAGTCTGCAATACCAACACTGAGCACTAGATGGCGGCCGTGTCTGTGCAGCAGATACCAGTGACCAGTGATGCTAGTGTCTGGTCAGTAATGAGACCTCAGGCTGCACATGGCTGTGCTGGGACTTGTAGTTCTCCAATAACAGGAGCAGCTGGGTAAAAAAATGAAAAGGTTTCATTAACCCCTTCACCGCCGAGCCTTTTTTGACCCTAATGACCAGACCAATTTTTCCTATTCTGCCCAGTGTCACTTTATGCGGTTATAACTCTGGAACCCCATACAAATGACCCCATTTTGGAAACTTGACCCCTAAGGAATTTATCTAGATGTGCGGTGAGCACTTTGAGTCCACAGGTGCTTTACAAAAGTTTACAATGTTGAACCATGAAAATAATAAATCACATTTTTTCCAAAAAATGTTGTTTTAACCCCAATTTTTTTCTTTTCTCAGGAATAACAGAAGACAATGGATCTCACAATTTGTTGTGCATTTTCTCCTGGAGTACACTTTTACCCCATATACGGAGGGAAAAAAACTATTTGGTAGTCCTCAAAAGGGAATGAGCGCCATTACATTTTTCGAAGATAAAATTGGCTGGAATAAATAGTGGACGACATGTCTTGTTTGGAGAGTCCCGGATGTGCCTAAACAGTGGAAAACCCCAACAAGTGACCCTATATTGGAAACTAGAGCCCTCAAGAAATTTATCTCAATGTCTGGTGAATTACCAGGTGTTTCATAGAATTTTATAATGTTGAACTGTGAAAATAAAAAAATAAAAAAATTTCCTTCAAAAAATGTTTTAGCCTCAAATTTTTTATTTTCATAATGATAACAGGAAAAAATGCACTATACAATTTCTTGTGCAGCTGCTCCTGAGTATACTGATACCCCATATGTGATGAGAAACTAATGTTTTGGTGCACGTTAGGGCTCAGAAGGGAAGAAGCACCACTTAAGTTTTGAAATGCAAAATCGTCTTGAATTGATAGTGGGTGTCATGTTTGGAGAGCCTCATATGTGTCTAAACAGTGGAAACTGGGTGCATGGCAGGGCTCAGAAATGGAGCGCTATTTCACTTTTAAAACAAAAAATTGGCTGGAATAGTAAGTTGACACCATGTTGTGTTAGTGATGGGCCCCCAGGCCGTGGGGTACTCAGTAACCGGGTCGCTGTTGCGGCTGGGGAGTCACGGGGGTCGTGACCCGGTCCTGTGGCCTGGGCGTCAGTTGAAAAAGGGGTATTTACAGGGAGGTTGTTGTGACGCCACCCGTGGTATGTGGTCAGTTGGGGGATCACCGCTGCTGCAGAACCTCCGGGGATGATAGATAGCAGCTGGGATAGGGCGGCTCTCCACGAGTAAAGCCAAACCACGGGGCAGTGTGGAAAGTCTATGTACAGGGTGCAGGGTAACGGGCACAAGTAACAGGCAGACTCAATGTTTTGTTGTTCTCTCAGTCCTTTACTGGAGCAGATGGTAAAAGCTGTCCACGGAGTCTTGAGAGCAAATTGGGGTTATTCTCACCCATCCGGGTCTTTTGGCTCCCTTACTGCACTTGTACTTTGGCTCCTGCAGTTGCATAAGCTAGGCTGCCAGCCTTGTCTCTTCCTGCATGGTACCTGTATGACAGGCAACTCGAGTCCTTCACTTTCTCTACCCTGTTCCCGGGTGTCAGTGTTGCTGGAATCTATAGGTTGCTGTGTCTCTGGTACAGTGTAGGTGGAGAATTTGGAATCCCCACTTTCCGATGTTGACTACTGGGATGTGTGACCCTGCACAGTATCGGACTCCGGTGTGCACATGCGCGGATACCCTTTGACCTTTTCCATGCACCTCCGCATTACAGTACTTTGCTCTGCCCTCAACAGGGTAGAGAGAAGTACACATTTGCAGGAGCACAATGCCTAATGTGGCACCCCTGCAGCCAGGGTGCCACAAATGGTACTGCATTTATTCCTATGTGTGATATCATGCCTGGAGGTAAGAGGGGGGCACTTTGCTGAGATCCCAATTACACCCAACACATCTGAATGTCGGGCCATGGAAGTGCTGGGCGGAAGAGACCCACCTTTAGGGCAGTTGCCACTTCCTGGCTGGAGGAAGGAGTTAGATTAGGCGCGGGTGGCAAGAAGGCGCATTCTAGTCAAGTCTAGGCAGCTTGTGCAGTAGCATGGAGCGTGGAGTGAAGTGCTAGGCCAAGGGCCTGGAGAGACAAATCTGCTGCCAGCTGCTGAACCTGGCCAGAAGAACTAGCTGCAGGAGGGGTACCAGACCCCCAACTCGATCGGGAATACTTCAGGACTGATCGTGAGGCTGGAGGTCACTGGGCTTTAAGTACAATGGCTAACTCTGTGTACCTTCCCAAGGCTCAAGGGGTTATATAGGGTCAGAGGACAAAAGACTGTTGCTCACAGGACTCACAGCTGCCTGCCTAGCAGGGAATGGCAACCATGGACACTTAAGAGAGGAAAGGGGTAGCAAGTGTCATAACTGGAAAGGCAGCTGGAGGGCCATATAGCTTTTGTCTCATCAAGGTGGACTCCAATTATCTCTGTATTGGCCAGGCTGCACTTTTGGTGAACATCGTACGCCGGCTGGGTTGTAATCCTCAACTACAATATTCAATATTCATGCATCATTACACAGCCCTGTCTTTCTATGATCTGATATGCTGTGTGACTCATTGCAGAGCAGAAAGGAGAGGGAGAAGGTGTGTGCTCTTAGAGATCTTCATTGTGTTATAAGGCATGTGTGTAGATTGTGCGGTCTGAGATATTTCTATGTGATTATAAGAACATTTGATCAATTGCTCAGCAGATACAGGCATTACATGTCTGCAGGAAAACCAACCTTCATATAATAGAAATCTAAAGCTACTTGAACACCAGCGATTTTCACCATTCACGGCAGATCCGTCAGTTTTGCCGCGTAATGGATCACTTGTAGCAAGCCTGCTTTCAGCCCAATTCATTCCCTATGGGACTTGCAGTCATGTGCGGCACTTGCGGCGACTCAAAGAAACGCTGCTACGGAAATGGCCAATCCGTTGCCGCAGGTGCCGGATTGGCCAGATCGCCGCAAAACCGCAAGTGCCGCACATAACCAGTCCCATAGGAAATTAATTGGGCTGAACGCAGACTTGCTACAAGTGATCCGTTACCCGGCAAATGCGGCCAAACTACAGGACAAAACACCTCCCCCTCCCAGCACAGAGGGGAGGAACAGAACACCAGCTTGGGTGGGTGTGGATATTTAAATAACACTAATACAGCAGCCGGACTATTCGCTGTGACTATAATGGACAGGGCTAATGCACCAGCTCCCTGCAGGGTCTGAAAATGCTTATATCATGGAAACTAGAAAGTGTACAATAATAATTTTACATGTTTTTAAAAGCTCTGCCCAGGCCCTCTTCAAGGGTAATATTAATATCATACTGAAAAATGACTTGACAGAGTCTCTTTAATTGGGTTTTCCACTTTTCCAGGTCAATTTCAGACTTGAGAACAGATCATTTTTTAATTTTTGTTCGTTCTCGTCCTGCATTTGACCGTGTATATAGATTCAGTCGAGACATAGCTAATTTACTACACATCTCCCGTGAGGATAAACATATTAAGTGATTGTTTAGCGGCCTACTAAAGCTAATGCATTTTGAAGCAGTCGAAATGAAAGGACACATTCCTCCGTCCATTGCTCACTCTTAACAAATATTTATCTGAGGGCGATTGGAGAGCGCCTGGGAGAGGACAATGCTCTTTGAAGCTTTGCGCTGCGATTGCACATGATAAATGGCGCTGTCTAAACATTCGGATACTTTCTCATTGTGGATGAAGGCAACTTGTCTTATTCACGTGCATTTTCCATAACCTGCTCACCCTATTTGTTTTTATTAAGAGTTTGAGGCCTAAATTTCTTCTAGGCCTCATAAAGTGAATTGAGGACAAATGTAATGAAGAGAGGGTGAACAATGGCGGAAGAGAGGGACAAAGTGAACGTCAATGGTTAACTGATATAAGGAGATGCTCAATGGGGCAAATTTGTTAAAGGGGAACTCTAAGCTGAGGTGTACACTGCAGTTCTAGGATCTATAGATCACTTATAAATCAATCAAATCATATCTGCTCCTCAGCTCTCACCCCTCCCTTTGGGGACAGAGAAATTCAGCCTCACGCTGCAGCAGTGAGAGGAGGTGTCGGGGGTGTGGACCCTGCGGGCTCCAGGATCATCTTACATTCCTGCCCCCTCATACTTCTTTATGAACAGAAGGTATGGCAGAGGGCGTGGCCGCTGGCCCCATGGTCACACTTTAATCCTGCCCCAGATATACCATCCTATGTAATGTATCAAAAGGAGTGTTCTCTATTCAAATAGCAATTGATGCACCCCAAGGCCATGGGGTACTCGTAACCCGGCTGTCAAGCAGTTCTGGGGAGTCACAGGGGTCGAGCCCCGGCTTCCGTGATCCTGGGTTCAGTTGTAAAAGGCAGTTCTTGGCTAGTTTAGGGAAAGGGGTGATTTATAAGGGAGTTATTTGTGACGCCACCCGCGGTTTGTGGCAATGAGTGGCGTCACAAATAACTGGGTACACAAATAATTGGAGTCCACAGCAATGAACATTTCCTTTACTCGTCTATCACAGATACTGTCCGGGGCACTGGTTTAGATGTTACTGTGGACACGCCACCTGGAAGCAATCAGGAGGGACCCACATAGACAGGTGTGTTGGAGGCCTCCCTTCTGTGCTTTCACTTGCGAGTTCCCGCTGGTGCATGAAGCTGTGCTGCGGCCCTCACTCTCCCACTCTCCTTAAGACTGGTTTCACATTAGCGTTTTTCAATGCTGCGTAGTTGTGCATGTATAAATGCATGCAAAAATGCATGTAAACGCATGCATACGCAGCGTTTTTTATCCACAGATGCGTGCGCAAAACAATAAAAAAAATGCAGCGCATGCTTGCATTTGTATGCGTTTGTCCATGCATTTGCGTTTTTACTGCGCACAGGATTTGGGCAGGCTATGGGAGGTACTGAGAATTGCTTCCTGGGCATGCAATCTGTATCATACGCATGCGCATCGAATGCAGCCATGCGCAAGTCATTGCACAGCAATGTGTGGCACCCCTGCGAGAGAATTGCCACAGGACCCACCGATGCAGGGAGGGATGTACACCTTGGCACACACATCATACAACAGCTTCCACCCTAGACCTGGAGGGAGAGCCCCACTGGCTGTCCTTAAGCCAGATCCCCTATAAAGATCCAGGCCTGAGGGGAGGAGTCAGTTAGTACTGAAGTTAGTTCCAGAGAGACTGCAGAGCAGAGAGCAGCTAGTGCTGGAGGAGCTGGTTGCTGGGACCAAGCCAGGCCCAGAACCAGGAAACCTGACCCAGCTGTGCAGCACCCTAGGGAGAAGGACAGAGGCCAGTGGGAGAAGTGAGAGATAGGAAGAAAGAAGAAGGGAACGTACCTGGTATCCTTTAAGCCCACCCGTACACCAGAGTCCGAAGCTACTATTCATCTACAGTGTAGCAGCGAAAGCCCGGACAGACCAGGAGGATCTGTTCCCCTTCAAGTAAAGAATAGAAGACTCCAAACCTGACCAAGCATAAGAGCAGGGACTTGAGTGTAGAATAGAATGAGGATCCCACAGAAAGATCTTCATTGTCGGTTGTGGAACAGCACCCTGAGAGGGAGAAAGAGGCAGGTTCAGCTACAGGCAGAGCTTACCCCAAACACAGCACACACTAATAGAGGAGGCCTCACAACTCTCCAAGGTGAACGTCCCAAGCTGCACCGAAACCTGGTTACACTCCTGGACTGTGCCTGTTACTGGACATCAGTAAAAAGGTACCGAAACAGAGACAATTGTGTGTGTGCCTGATTCCCGGCCGCCGCGTGCAGCGTTCACAGCAGAACTCTGGCACCCCACTGGTCAGAGCACCACTAAGGGGTACTGCACCCAGACCAGCGTGTGTGGTATCCCTGTGGTAAGTGAATGGGAAGGTTAATATGTGGCTTAATCCTCGCATCCACACACACCCTTAGCTCAGAGGACTACAGGGTTAAATCCTTTACTAGGAGACCCAGCCCCAGTGGGAGGAGTTCAGGGCAAGCAGAGTGAGGGCGGGAGGAAGTTAGAGGCAGAGAACGTCTGAGGGAGAGATAGGAAAGGAGCTTTCCAGGAGAGCAGCAGTTTTGGGAACAGAGGAGCCGTGATAGGTTCTCCCAGATGGCTTACCGGGCACCGGAGCCCGCAGGTTGCTGGAGAGCTACAAGCACAGCAGAGAATCCGGATTACTGTGGAGTCTTCAAGTCTCCCGGACACCAGCGCAGTCAACATTAAGGGAGCCAGGCACCGCAGGATGAGAGATCGCGGCAAGACATTAGAGGGCTACCCAACGATAGCAAAGATGAGAGAGCACAGGAGGCCAGGCTGGATTTCAGATCAGCCAGGCTTCACACCAACCTGGAAGAGCAGTAAAGAAGGGACATCTAACAAAGCCACATGGAAGACGCCGTTCATTTGCCACTGCCTAGGCCAGCTGCCTATGCTTACAGACTGTGTTGTACTGTGAACTGTACTTTTTACCTGAGTTGTTCCAGTAAAGTACCGGGGAGAGTGAGTTTGCCTCCATGTCTTTGTGCTGCAGAATTCAACCTGTTTGCTTACAGGAACGCTGCCCCGGAGGACCAGCTCCACCTGTAGGGAGCTTTGCCATCCTTGCCGCGATACCATCGCCCTCCGGAGGACTGTGGCGGCGCTGGTGATCCATCACCAGGTACTACAGGTGGCGTCACGTGACAATAACTCTTATCCCCTGTACATAACCCCTCTATTGAAGTGTCACCCAGGCCACAGGCTCAGGCGCTGCCACCCGTGATATCCCCGTGAAAACCCCTCCAAGCCCGTCCCGGTATCTGAGTACCCCCCATCCTGTCGACCGGATCAAATGCACACCCATAGACACCAATGTATTGTTTTTATGCTCTCATGCGCATAAGTATGCTTGCACATTTTTGGGCCATCAAAAATGCAACAAGTTGCATTTGCCAGGCTCCAAAAAACCACGCACAGGGATACACAGACATACTGATGCCAACGCAGGTCCCTGCGTACACCTGCGCACACCATATTAACCCCTTCATGACCTTGGAATTTTTCATTTTTCATTTTCATTTTTTGCTCCCCTGCTTCCAAGAGCCATAACTTTTTTATTTTTTTGTCAATATAGACATATGATGGCTTGTTTTTTTGTGGTACGAGTTGTACTTTCATATGCAATCATTTATTTTACAATATAGTGTACAGGGAAATTGCAAAAAAATTGTAAATGCAGTGAAATTGCAAAAAAAAGTGCAATGACATGTTTGTTTTTTGGGTATTTTAGTCACCATGTTAACTATATGTTAAAACCAACATGACGGGGTGATGCCTCACGTCGGTACGAGTTCGTAGACACCCAACATGTATACCTTTACTGGTATCTAGATGGTGAAAAAAAATTCAGAAGTTTAAAAAAAAAAAACAGACTTTTTGCGCCATGTTCTGCGACCTGTAGCGTTCTCATTTTTCGGGATCTGGGGCTGTGTGATGGCTTATTTTTTGCGTCTTGAGCTGACGTTTCTAATGATACCATTTTTAGGGGGATCCGCAGTTTTGATCGCCCATTATTGCATTTTATAGCAATGTTGCGGCAACCAAAAAAACAGAATTTTTTTTTAATACCTTTATTGTGAATGGGGGAAAAGGGGGGTGATTTAAAGTTTTTTATATATTTTTTTTTTACAGGTGTTTAAAAACTTTATTTTTTTATTAATTCTTAGTTTTACACTGCCCCATAGAGAGGCACCCTGCTGCACAGGCTGATCGCTTCTGGGAGATACCGATGAGCTGCAGCGCCTGCTAACCACAACCCGGAAGTGCTCTCTGACAGCATCCGGGGTCTAGCCAGGACCCCCGGCTGTCACGTGAGCGCCGGAGGTCCCGCGATATTATCACCTTGGATCCCGCTGTCAGTGATTGACAGCGGGATCCAAAGGGTTAACAGTGCCGATCGTATCCTAGATCCGATCGGTGCTGTTACCCTGACATCTCAGTTGATGAGATCAGCTGAGATGTCAGGTGTTTGATGTGAGCTCCGCTCCAGAGCTCACATCAAACCCACCTAAGGGTATGTGCGCACGGGGGCGGGTTAGTGGCGGCGGCGGCTGGGCGGGACCCGACAGGAAGCTCCGGAGCCGTCCACCGGCTTCCTGTCGGGTCCGTGCTGCGGGTGACGGGCGGGTGTGCGGCGGTGCACAGCGGGTTAGCGGCGGCGATTCTGCAGCGGCTGGAAGCAGCACATGATTCTGCTTGCAGCCGCTGCAGAACCGGCCGGAATATAGAGCATGCTCATTCTTTGCTAACCCGCTGGGAACCCGGCGGGTTAGCAACGGATGAGCATGTGTAAACCGCCGCTGTGTGCACAGCGGGTGTCGGTTTACATAGGTTTCTAAGTTAATCCAAACGCCGGTTTGGATTAACATAAATTTGCATGAAATTTATGTAAACCGACCGGCGGTTTCCGCTGCTAATCCGGCCCTAAAACTCCCTGTGTGCACATACCCTTACCGTTCCATGACGTTGTACAACGTCATAGGTCGGGAAGGGGTTAAAGATAGGTGCACAATACGCTTGCGGATTTAAAAAAAAGACCTACGCAGCATATGCTGCGCTAGTAAACGCTAATGTGAAACCAACCTCTGTACCTGTATAGCAGGCAGCACGAGCTCTGCTCCAGGGGTTGCTCCTCAGTGGAGACCCCCGTCTCTAGTATGCTACTGTATTCCAGGGGTTAGGTAGGCCAGGGGACCTGTAATCCCCAGGTTCTGTGTGGCGGTCGCCACAGGTGATGGGAAAACAGGCGCCACCTTCAGGTAGTAGATCATAGCGGGGCAACTGCTGGATGTAGCACTTCTCAAAGTTTTCTCCTGCAGCATCTCTTGGTCTGTAAACTGTACAAAGTCAAGATCAGGGTTCTGAATGGCCATCATACGCAGCTGTACTCTATGGGCAGGGGACAGGAGCCTCTCAATAAACTGTTCAATAAGTAACTTGTTCTCTTCTGGTACACCAGCTAGGTCTGTCTGTTTCATTGCCCTCAGCGCTTCCTGGAGGTTTAAAGCAAAGTCTCTGACGCTATCCTGCATCCTCTGTTTACACCCGAAGAACCTTATTTTCAGGTTTGCAGCAGTACAGGTATCAAAGGTGACTTTCAGTCTGACCATTAAATGTTCAACTGTGTATATCAGTGTCATGCCATTACTTTACCTCTCGCTGGGCTACATCAGTTAATCGCCCAATCAATATGTTAACTTGCTGGTCTTCCGTCAGGGGAAACACTTTATAATAACTGCCCAGTCTCTCCCTGAACTCGGTCAAGGTATCTGGTTCCCCTGAGTATTGCAGCAACCACGCCACCCCTATTGTGTACAGCATCAGGAACGGCATTACCGGGACTTCGGTTGGCACTTGGACTGCACCCGATACTGTAGGCTGGGATGCTGCGGCCCCCCGTGCAGGCTCCTATCTACCTGGCTCTGACATCTTCCTCCCCCCTAGTGAACTTTAGCCCTTCGGGTCCTTCACTTCCGTGGGGATTATCAACTGTAGTTCCGCTGGTGGGACAGGGTTTCTTATCCCCACCGGATGTCGTCAGAGCTCAGGTTGGGCTTACTTTCGCTCTCTTTGCAGGGTACCGCCCATGATGACATGCCTCCCCGGCTTCCACACGCCTTGTGTCTCAACAATGGCGACAGTCAAAAACACACAGTTCAATAAAGTTCGTGGCACTCAGTACCCATATATGTTGGGCACGAAATCCTGTTTGTGACGCCAAAAAACTGATGCACCCCAGGTCCATGGGGTACTTGTGTGGCGCCCTGCTCACGCAGGTAACCACAGATCTCTCTAACGCACAGCTGGGTTTCCACAGCAGGTACCTACTACATACAACACCTTCCACCCCGGCACAGTAGGGGGAGCACCACTTAGACAAGATCCCCTATAAATACTGTTGCTGGGGGCGGAGTTAGTTAGAGTGTTCAGACGCTAGGAGAGCTGCAAGGACATCCTGATGGTCGGTGCTGCGATTAGGCCCGAACCAGTGACCATCATAAAGCTCTACAGTATGATTCACTAGATAGACCAACAGATAAAACAAACAAAGCAGCAGATGTGATGCAATGTAATGGAATGTAATTGGCTGCCATATCCAGGTTATGATTGGTCACAAGAACCTCATCTGTGATTGGCTAATTTTGGATCTGAAGCTGTACAATATTTAGTTGTGCTTTCAATTCCCATATTGTTGTAATAATTTCAGGCATAACTGCTTCAAAAGCTAAAAATATTACAGGGAGAGAATGCAAAATTGTATTCTGAACAAAACCATATATAATATGACATATTAGCATCGAAGATATTCGACAAAAAACGTTTAAAACTTGAAAAATCAATTTATCCTATGCCTATCCAGGACTTTTGATCACTGTAGAAGGAGTGAGGGGTCTCAGAGCGACAGCCTGGCTGTAGAGGGCTCAGTGTTACCGGAGTTAACTGAACTGTGTTGAGAACTGTACTGTGCATTGCTGTGAACTGCTTGAAGAACTAGAAAGTAAACCCGGTGAACCCTGCCTCCATGTCCGTGTCTGATTCCAGGTATACAGAACTGTTACTGTACTTCTTGCCCTGCCAGGAGCAGCCCGACCCGCGGGGGGCTCATCCATCCAGCTGCAGCCCATCCATCCCATCATCCTCCTGGCAAAGCTGCGCTGCAGCAGTGGTCCCATCATTGACCACAACCCGTAGGTGGTGTCACGACGAACTAATCCCTGTAAGTATCCTTTTACTTGTGAGAACCCGGGACACGGTCTGGACCAGGGCCTCCGTGCACGGCCACATCTATCATAAGGCAAGTTGAGACAGTTGCTTCAGGCGGCGAGACCTGCTAATAAAATGGGGGGCGGCATCTGCGGAGGTGCTGAAGGGCCATTCTATCAGATACTGCCTGTGGCAGCTCTTCTTCCCCTGACATCCTGCAGTATCTCATGCAGTGCAGCGCCGCTCTATGCTGGGGGAAGCTGCACTTTCATGTGTGCACTGTGTAGCGACTGGTGGTAAGGCCGCGGGTGTGTGTGTATGATCTTTCTCAACAGAATCCCCATACTCAGATTTAACCGGTAATAACGTTTCTTTACTGTAAAACATATTTATATCACAGTCAACCGAACTCTATGCGCACTTGTATATATTAGAGTCTCTGGATCTTCACTTCTTCCGGGTACGCAGCAAGAAAAGAAAACACAACAATGAAGGTATCTTTCCCTAACTTTCCCTAAAATCACGTACCAGTCTTATCACAGAAGAAGATGTCGCTCCCACGTAGCAGGCCTGGGGATCTCCTCACTCTTCTTCTTTGGTCTCCTTCTGCAGGTAACAGTCTGTCTCTCCCAGTCTCAGGGCACACAGAGCAACAGCAGAAGGGAGATCACAGCAGCACAGAAGTCTCCCTTATGTCAGTCACGGCCCCTGCACATGCACTCCGGGTGCTCGGCGGGCAAGGTTTTGCAGAGCGGCCAGAGTCACAGCACCAAAGTCCAGTGGCCCAGGATCAGGCACGGGGGCTTCTGCGGGGTGATTTTTCTGGCAAGGTGTTGCAAAGTAGCCCTCTTTCAACACACATCCACAGGCAGATGTTCTCTTGTTCAACTCTGTGTCTGTACTAAGCTCTTTCACTTCCTGGGTAAACAAAAGAGATGGCTGGGAGTTTCCCAGCTCTGTGATTGTACAGTCCACTGATGCCCCCTGGTGGACAAGTGCGGACTGTGCACAGTTCATTTCACTGTCAATTTCGATAATACAATCTGAATTGTACACCTCATTACATACCCCCCCACTTAAAGGTTGACAGTCCCTGTCAACAACCATCGGCTCCAAGGCAGTGATGGCCGTTGATATCATAGGGATTGCTCTCCGGCGGAGTAGGGACCTCTGTCGGGGGAAACTGTCATCCCCCCGTTCACCTTCGCTCCCTTGTTCAGGGCTCACAATATCTCCAATAAACTCAGTCACATTTTCTACCCGGGGAGAGTAGGATCGCCGGCGGTAGCGGCGCCGGTTGGGGGCAAATCTGCTTCCTTTAACGGGAACACCCCCGGGACCGGTGACGTCGGCGGCCTCTGTACCCTTCTCTCCCTTCACAACATCAAACTGTACCACCTCCCCATCACCAACGCTGCGGAGGCACTTACGAGGATTGTTACACTTTATGGCAGTCTGATGTACAAACACGTCATCCTTTGTGTCATTCCTGTTGATGAAGCCATACCCATCGCGGACATTAAACCACTTCACCGTCCCCTGGACCCGAGTGGCCAGTACTTGCTTATCGGTCTGGCTCTGTCTCTTCACACCCTTTTCCCTGATCTCCCCTGCCGAGCGAACCCCTTTGGCTGGGGCGTCTAGTTTAAAGGTGGCTGCTGTTGTGGGGCATGGCTTGCTGGTTCTGGTATATCGGACCACGGGTGGAGGATGCGGACAACGGTTTGCCCTATGGCGGGGGTCGCCCCATGTCCAGCACCTTCCCATAGGCCGACTGGGTTGCTGTCTCGCTTGCCTGTCCGCCTGTTGGTCTAGCATGAGCTGCAGCTGTAGTATCTGTTTCTGCAACTCTGCTACTATCTGTTTCAATTCTTCCGTGTCACTGCTCGGACTGCTGGCACCGGATATGGACCTGCAGGCCGTAGTATAAGTCTGGTTATAAGCTACTACCGGGAGGAGATTCTGTTGATCACACATCCTGCCGACTACGCCAGATGTAGCGACTGGTGGTAAGGCCGCGGGTGTGTGTGTATGATCTTTCTCAACAGAATCCCCATACTCAGATTTAACCGGTAATAACGTTTCTTTACTGTAAATCATATTTATATCACAGTCAACCGAACTCTATGCGCACTTGTATATATTAGAGTCTCTGGATCTTCACTTCTTCCGGGTACGCAGCAAGAAAAGAAAACACAACAATGAAGGTATCTTTCCCTAACTTTCCCTAAAATCACGTACCAGTCTTATCACAGAAGAAGATGTCGCTCCCACGTAGCAGGCCTGGGGATCTCCTCACTCTTCTTCTTTGGTCTCCTTCTGCAGGTAACAGTCTGTCTCTCCCAGTCTCAGGGCACACAGAGCAACAGCAGAAGGGAGATCACAGCAGCACAGAAGTCTCCCTTATGTCAGTCACGGCCCCTGCACATGCACTCTGGGTGCTCGGCGGGCAAGGTTTTGCAGAGCGGCCAGAGTCACAGCACCAAAGTCCAGTGGCCCAGGATCAGGCACGGGGGCTTCTGCGGGGTGATTTTTCCGGCAAGGTGTTGCAAAGTAGCCCTCTTTCAACACACATCCACAGGCAGATGTTCTCTTGTTCAACTCTGTGTCTGTACTAAGCTCTTTCACTTCCTGGGTAAACAAAAGAGATGGCTGGGAGTTTCCCAGCTCTGTGATTGTACAGTCCACTGATGCCCCCTGGTGGACAAGTGCGGACTGTGCACAGTTCATTTCACTGTCAATTTCGATAATACAATCTGAATTGTACACCTCATTACACACTGTGCAGCGGCTTTTACCTTCCGTGTTCAGCAAATCACAGAGGGGCATGTCCTGCAGAGAAGACCACTGGTCAATTAACCTCTCACATCAGACTGAGTGACAGAAGATCTGATTGGCCAGTGCTCTCCTCCTCCTGCATGGTGCGGTCTTTGAAGTGAAGAGGTGAGAGAAGTCACCTCTGCTGGAAGATCCAGAGGAGAAGCAGCAGCTCTAATCCACCAGATGACAGCTCTCCTGCTGGACAGTCCCGACACAGAGAGTGGGGGAGGTGCTCAGCTGCTGGGAGCAGGTAAAGCTGCACATGTACACCAACTTTGTCTTTGTGTGTGGTTGTGTCTCTGTGTGTGTGGGTTGTGTCTCTGTGTGTGTGTGTTGTGTCTCTGTGTGTTTGTTGTGTCTCTGTGTGTGTGTTGTGTCTCTGTGTGTGCGGGTTGTGTCTCTCTGTGTGCGGGTTGTGTCTCTGTGTGTGTGGGTTGTGTCTCTGTGTGTGGGTTGTGTCTCTCTGTGTGTGGGTTGTGTCTCTGTGTGTGTGGGTTGTGTCTCTGTGTGTGTGGGTTTGTTCTGTGTGTGTGGGTTGTGTCTCTGTGTGTGTGGGTTGTGTCTGTGTGTGTGTTGTTTCTCTGTGTGTGTGTTGTGTCTCTGTGTGCGGGTTGTGTCTCTGTGTGTGTGGGTTGTGTCTCTGTGTGTATGTTGTGTCTGTGTGTGTGTGTGTGTGGGTTTTGTGTCTGTGTGTGTGTTGTGTCTCTGTGTGTGTGTGGGTTGTATCTCTGTGTGTGGGGGTTGTGTCTCTGTGTGTGTGGGTTTTGTGTCTCTGTGTGTGGGCTGTGTCTCTGTGTGTGGTTTGTATTTCTGCATGTGTGTGGGTTGTATTTCTGTGTATGTATGTGAGTGGGCTGTATCTCTGTATCTGCATGGGTTTTGTCTGTGGGTTGTGTGCATGCGGATTGTGTCTGCATGCAGATTGTATGTCTGTATGTGTATGGGTTGTGTCTCTGTCTGTGTATGGGTTGTGTCTGTGAGTTGTGTCTGTGGAGTGTGGGTTGTGTCTCTGTGTGTATTTAGGATATGTTTTGTGTATACTGAAGTGTGTATATACACTTGTCCTGCATGCATGTTCTGTGTATATGATGTGTACCTGCTGTGCATCTGTTATATAGTATGTGTGTACTATGGACATGTATGATGTATGTAATGAGCATGTGTTGTCAAGTATATGTGTGCTGTATACAAGTATATCATGTAATGTAACCCCTTCACCACCTCTGACATTCATATACTTCAAAGCTTGTATCCTTGCCCTTGATACAGGCTTGCACGCTGGCATTATACTATATGGAGGACTATAGGGGGTCTATTATGTTATATGGAAGACTATGGATGGTGCATTGTATTATATCGTGGACTATGAGGGTGCATTATAATATATGGAGGAATATAGTGGTGCATTATAATATATGGAGGACTAATGGAGCCAATTATACTATATGGAATTAATTATAATATATTTGGGGGGCTCTGTGGAGGGCATGATAATACTTGAAGGGCTAAGAGGGCGCCTTTATACTTTATGGAGGGCTGTGTTGGGGGTCACAGTTAGGGATCATACTGTGGCAGGATAGTTGAGGGGGTACAGTCAAGTCATCATACTTTGCAGGGAGAGGCATCACTGTGGGGGATCATACAGTGTTTGTGGGGCACGTTTGTTGGCATCGTACTTTATGGCGGCAATGAAAGAGGAATCTAGGGACATCAATAGGAGGAAAATTACTTTGTAACGGCTACAAAGTTGAAAGAGAGTGATCCAGCCTGAGCCAAATATTTTTTGTGGGGGGAAGGGCCCAATTCAATTAGAACTTCTGCTATGGGACCCCATGATTTCTATGTGCGCCCTTGGTGCAGGATGCATTGTCCCTTTCACATATGCTGCCTCCAATGCCTCCCCTCGGTACATACAGGCATCCAGCCATGCTTCTCTTGAGTGGTTGTTGCTCGGTGGCACTCGTCCCCCTTCCCACTTCCACATCCCTTACTCAACCCAATAGGAAGGCCCCGCTATTAGCTCTGGACAGCCTCATGTGCTGCGCTTGTGATTGGCTAAGTGTTTTGGGAGGAGGCGTGGTCTGTTGGGGAAGACGCACCATTTCTCCAGCTTGGGCCCCTTTCACATCAGTGGTAATCGCTGATCGCGGCAGTTGTGGTGAAAAAAACGCAACTGCCGCGGTTACCGCAAAACGGCCGCACTTGCGGTTCACTTGCGGCAAGCCCCATGCAATGTCTAGGGGCTTGTGGTAAGCATGCGGGAAGTGCGGTTTCGGCAGATGCGGCCGCGAAGACTGCAGCTGACTGTGTTTTTTTTGCGGCCGCATCTGCCACAAGTGCCGAAATCGCAACTATACCGCACTTGCCACGCCTGCCGCAAGCCCCATAGACATTGCAAGTGAACCACAAGTGCGGCCGTTATGCAGTAACCGCGGCAGTTGCGTTTTTTTCACCGCAACTGCCGCGATCAGCGATTACCGCTGATGTGAAAGAGGCCTTAGTGCAGTTGGGGGGGATGGGGGCGCAGTTCTGCAGTTCGGCTCAGGCAGCAGAGAGGCTAGGTTAACCCCTGCCTCCGTGACATCCCCAGCAGTACCCCGGTCGGGTACCGAGTACCCTTTCCCAGTGGGCTCCACACTCTGACAGGAGTACCTTTTCCAGGGAGGTCAGTATAGAAAAGCTATAATTGTCACATGTGAGAGTAAGGAGTGAGTTTAAATAACAGAAGGGAGTGGCAGCAAGGAAAAGCAGCTGAGAATAGAGCAAAAGGAATCCCAGCAAGCACAAAAAAGGAATTCTTAACCCCTACAACACCAATTGAAACAAATCCATTCCAGTTATATTCATCGCTGAGCTATCTCCAACGAGGCCATGCGATCTACTAATCAGTGTGTACTTCTCATCCCAGATACCACTAAGATCCTAGACGGACATGACACCTAAGTGACAAATAGCTACACTGTCAATTACCTGTACTCTGCTTACCTCACTGCTGTCACTTTACACCAACTACCACTGCAAAAGCCCATGGTTAGGTTGCAGGAAATGCAGCAAACATTTTACACAGTGTGCATGGCTGCGTAGTCCAGGGAAATGAGCAAAACTCCACAGCTTCTACAAGGACAATGTCTCCTGGGAAGTCAGCATAGAAGAACTATAACTGGCACATAGGAGAGTAAGGAGTGAGTTTAAACAATGAAAGGGAGTGACAGCAAAGGGCAGCAGCTGGGATTAAAGCTGTATGGAATCTCAGCAGGATCAAAAAAGAACTCTTAACCCTTCAACATCAAATGAAAATAAATCCGCTTCACTCATGTTAATCGTAGGACGGATTCCAAAGACAACCTGCGATCTTCTAACGGCCGAGAACTTCTAATCCCAGATGCTGCAAAGGTTTCATCCAGATGTGACACACTCTTAAATATTAAATATAGAATAAAATATCTATACACTGTATCCGTCCTGTGCCACATGCCCACTCCCACATTCCTCTTGTCTGGTATTATCAATTATTCTCTTCCCACATTATTCAAGATAGAAAAATAATGATCCCACAAGAACAATATGACCACAAATAATAATGTAATAATGGGAGCCTTCAAGCTATAACAATAATTATTGCTCATCGAGTACCTATTAATGAGCTGAGAACGTTCCATACATAATGGGCTCCTTATTCCACTGGCACAAACACCTGACGTCAGCCTGTATTCCCAGCAGGACGGTTCCTTTAAACTTCTTGAGAAAATCCCAACAATGTTTGTACAAGGATCCTCTCTACTTTGACATTTACAAACCACCTCGGCCCCGATTCGACTTTTCTGGAGTAATTTCTCTCTTTTTTAGTGGATTTAGTATTTGCGCGTTTTTATCTATACATTTTACGCCATTTTTTAAGCTGTCTTTTTTTTTCTAGACAACTTTGTTTGACAGATTAATGAAAAGAAACTTTTACCAAACGTTGCTTGTTTTTGCGCCTCTCACTCCAGTCTCTGGCTGGACTAAGGTTTCTGGAGGAGTTTTCAAATTGACACATTTTTACACTCATATAGTGTTAATTAGCCCACCCTAACTGCCATCACTAATAGGCTCTTGTTCAGACACTGTGTATACACTCATGCAGTGTTAACTACCTGGTGTCGCTAATAGGCTATTGTTCAGACACTGTGTAATTCACTTATCTATGTGACAGGATCCCCATACAAGCCTTATTAGTGTGCTTCTTATACTAGCAACTGCCTCCCTCCATCTTGGCAGGTCATGAGTGGCTGCCTCATCAGCATTGTGGCACTCTGAATCCTGTGTGTGCATTCACTATGAGGTCTGGTCTCTTTTTGGTGAGTTTTTTTTATATACTCCTTTCTTTGCTTTCTATTGAATTAGTATAGGGACTTGAAAATGTGGGGACCCTTGACATATGGGCTGCAAGCTTCCATATTTTGGGCCAAAATATTAACTAATATCTCACATTAATAGTTGGAGCCAGTTGACAATGCTCCCTGCAGGCAGAGCGGGATACCCGGGGCAGTGCTGCTGCTGAGCTGAGCGGTGTGGCAGCAGCTGCTTCTTAACTTAAGCAGAATAAAACACCGGAGTCTTGCTGACTCTGTACGGGCACTTTACTGGCAACAGTTCTCTGCAGTTCAGGTACACAGTGACACAGTCTTTAGCGGGTAGCTGGCCGGGTAGTCACCGGAGGGAATAAAGTCTCTTTGAGGCTCCTAGAGTGTTCCTTCAGCTACTTTCACTGTCCTTTGCTGTCTTTCTAGCACCTCCTAACTATCCTTGCACTGTCCTGCACAACCCACTTGTCTACCAGGCCCGTTGGGTGCTATGAGGTTACTCTTCTTCTCTAAGAGGCTCAACCCGGTTTAGTGCTCCTGGTGGGCCTGCACATTCTGGACGAGGTTGGGGCTGCTGGGCTAACATGTGACCCACCGGTATTGACGGCTCAGAATTAGATTCGCCTGCAACGTGACTCGGACTTGTGGACCAGGATTCCCCCGGACCGTGAATAAGGTCTGGCACTGGGTCTCCTCCTTCCGCCTGGGTCGCCACTTCTTTTCGGGTGCCCTTGTGGTGTCCCTCTAGGACTTGTTCCTTGCTTCTGTGGAGCCCACTGGGATGGGGTACTCGGTACCGGATCGGGGTATCACGGTGGTCTAGGTCCGGACTGTGTCCCGAGCCCACAAGTAAAGGTTGGGGGGTTATTTACAGGGGATAGAGTCGTGACGCCACCCGTGGTATGTGGTCAGTGTGACCCCCGCTGCTGCAGAACTTCCGGGGGTGATGGATGGCAGCCTGTGATGTGATGGCTCTCCATGGGCAGAGCCTGGTCCCGGGGCAGTAGTGATGAAACAGTTTGTGAGGGAGAGCGGGGCTCAAGCGCAAGAATTACACAGACTCACGGTTTTTGTAGTTTTCCAGGTCTTTTACTGAGATGGTGATTCAGCTGAGTACTGTCCACGGAGTCTGTACAGGGGCCTGGTTGCTCCCACACTGGCCGGGTCCTTTGGCTCTCTGTTTCTGCGCTGTGTGTGTGGCCATGCTGCTGCTTTAACTAAGCTGACGGCCCTGTCTCCCCTCACAGGTACCAATCTGCTAGGCAACTTGAATCTTGTCCTGTGCTCCTGACCCCGTCGTGTTGCTTCGCTGTGGTACAGTGAAGATGTGGAACCTTCACTAATCCAGTGTTCACTGTGCTGTTTGTGTCAGGCACAATTTCGGATCCAGTATCCATTCTGTGCGCTCCTCTGGTGTGAGTTCAGGGTAACTCGGTCTCCCAGGTGTGTTCCTCTGCTTCTCCTGTCTCCGTTCCTCAGACCCTGGCTTGGCCTGGAACTGTTACCACAGCAAATTCTGGTCAGACGACCATTACACTCAGTGCTGTATGCAGCTTTGCCCAGGTTTCAACTGAAGGCATTATGAATGTAAGACACCAGCCCCAATCACTAACAACCTCCTTTCACACAGAGGGAGTGACCACTGGTTGTCCTGCACACACAATGGGCTCCATATAGGGCGCAGTTCACACAGGCCTGCACAGTGTATGCCCAGCCTCTTACATAAGCCCCCATTTCGGTAGGCGGGCTGTTGTGGCATTCAACACCGGTACCTGCGCCGGAACAAACACACCCATACGGCCCAGCTACACACAGCAACAAAAGAGTGCAATAAAAGCCACAAATGACAGAAAACTGACATTGTGGAAATTTATGTCATTTGTGGCTTTTATTGCACTCTTTTGTTGCTGTGTGTAGCTGGGCCGTATGGGTGCGTTTGTTCCGGCGCAGGTAGCGGTGTTGAATGCCACAACAGCCCGCCTACTGAAATGGGGGCTTATGTAAGAGGCTGGGCATACACTGTGCAGGCCTGTGTGAACTGCGCCCTATATGGAGCCCATTGTGTGTGCGGGACAACCAGTGGTCACTCCCTCTGTGTGAAAGGAGGTTGTTAGTGATTGGGGCTGGTGTCTTGCATTCATAATGCCTTCAGTTGAAACCTGGGCAAAGCTGCACACAGCACTGAGTGTAATGGTCGTCTGACCTGAATCTGCTGTGGTAAGAGAATTTATTTTCTATTTTGTCCTTTGCTCACTTGAGATAAGAATTTAGTGGATAGGACTTGTGATCCGTGGGGAGCCGTGTAGGGGCTCACAAGCTTACGTGTTTTGGTCCAAAAGACAAACCAATACCCCACAATTTGCTATAGTTTGGCCTGGAACTGGACAGCAGACCGTGGGGTGAGTCTAATCCAGCTCTTTTACACCCAGGTCCTTCTTCCTCAGTGCTGCCCCACACTGAACTGCCCACATCCTCTCCACACCAGAATATATAAGGAAGCAGCTTTTGCTCCCCCTTCTGGCCAGGAGGCGCTAGTGTAGTGTTGTGGGTTGTGTGGAGAGTTAACCCTTTGTGGTGTTACTGTGGCACATGAACCCTAGGGTGCCACACTTCTCTCCCCAGACTAGACTCTCTTCTGTCTGTGTGTTTTTCCCGCTCCTTCTACCCTAACACTCCTCCCACCGGGGCTGTGTCTCCCAGGCAAACAGGTTAACCCTTTAGTCCCCCTATTCTAGATGTAGGGATGCTGGGATAAGAGCCTCAGGTTGACTTTACACTCCCCAATGACAGGAATACCGCACACTCAGTTATGGGTGCAGTACCCCTACTGTGGCGCACTGACCAGTGGGTGGCTGTCTCATCAACATTTTGCACCTGGGCTGCACCCATCTCTATAGTGGAGGTTCTCAGCATCCTGTGTGTGCATTCAGTATTAGGTTTAGCTTCTTTATGGTGAGATTTTTTTACATACTCCTTTTTGGTTTTCTAAAGACAAAAATAACAAGCATTTTTATTTCGCTCCAGATTCATAAACACCGTGAAACATTTTGAAGAAATTGAAGTGTCGGGCCCACGGGGACAGGGGTACTCGGTACCGGACCGGGTTACTGCTGGGGGATGTCACGGCGGTCCTGGTCCGGACCGTGTCCCTGGCTCGACAATAAAAGGGGAATATTTACAGGGGATTGCCAGTCGTGACACCACCCACTATATGCGGCCAATGATGGGGCCGCCGCTGCTGCAGAACCTCCGGGGATGATGGAATAGCAGCGTAGGTGGAATAGTTCCAGTGGGTAGAACTGTGTTCCCCGGGGCAGTAAGGGTTAAAGTCTATTGTGGAGTGTTCGGTACACTTACTGTGCAGATGCTGCAGGAATTCTCCTCAGTGCTGGTGCTGACAGGCTGTGGCTCTGCAGGTGGGAGAATCGTTGTAATCCTGTATGGAGGGAATGTCACTTAAGCAGATGGAATCAGACAAGGGAGGCAGATTCAGGGTCTCCGTGTTTACTCTCAAAGCTCTCAGCACAGCTTACAGTTCAGGTACAGTTCTTACACGTCTCAGTTCAAGTACACGGGCTAACTCTCCCCTCCGGGGTTCCCTTAATCTCTGCAGCCAGGCCTCTCTCTCTCTGTGACCCCTCACACTTTCTCGGTGTCCTTTCCGGGCTGTTTACGTTCTCTGAGTTCACTTGGTGTGTGTAACGCCGGACAGTATGGCGGTGACCCGGGCCCCTGTGGGTCCTCCTCATCGTCACTGAGCTGCCTGTCCTTTGGGGTAGGGACCCTAACGTGTAGCTGTGGTCCCCCGTGTTGTCTGAGGATCCGGGTAAAACTACAGTCCTCTCTAGAGCCGACACTCTACTCAGCCCAGCCTCCAGCAGTCCTCATGTGTGAGGCTCTACCAGGCTCTTTCCCTCTGCGTCTCTCAGTATGGTAGGAGGGCTACTCCGCCTGCAGTCGGTAGCTTTAGCTGTATGTCTCGGGCCCGGGTATCACCGTCCCTCACCTCCTTGCACACTCCTGGGGGTACTGGCTCCAGATAGGCTTTCTCTCTGCGGCTCACACTGGCTCGGTACAGATTCTGCGCTCCTTACACCCCACTTTGCCAGGACGTATGCTTCCTTCTGCTGCTCAGCTTAGCTCAACCTACTGCTGTCTCTTGGCCTCTGCCATGTTCCTCAGCCTGCTGCTGATCTGTTCTGCTCGGCTCACTCCGGCCTACCGACTCTTTCCTCCTCCCCCTCACTATTTCTACTGCCAAGTCACCTGACTACGTGTTTGCCCAACCCACTCCTCTAAATCCACCACCCCTCGCTTGCCTAGAGTCTCCAATCTCAGGGCTGGATGCTGCCATCTACTGTACGTGGGTTGTGTGGGCTGTGAGGGTGTTGATGTGCAACAATTGTCCTACCTGCCTGGCTGCAGTTCCCTTTTGTGGCCTCCTGGACGCAGGGGCGCCACAGAAGCAAAAAAAATAAACAGTGAATACCACCAAAAACGGCAAATTTCCTAATTGCAATTTAATGATTTTTTTTTTGTGCACCTATAGGCAAGTATTTTTCGATATATGGACTAAAAGACTATGGACATGCTGCTACTTTCGTGCAAAAATTGTCATCCAAACAACACAATTGAACAACATTGGTCCGAGCGATAACCTATGAAGTCATGTTATTTGCACTTGGACCAAAAATATGGTCATGTAATTGTACCCAAAAGGTACCTGCTTCCTTCTGAAGATCAGCAGTTGGGACCAGCAGCGGGGCTGAACCCCTGACCCAAATTGTTCAGTCTTCAATTATCACAAGGGTCTCCTGTCCTTGGAAGACTTGTGACAGTTTTGGGAGTCTCACATTGTCTGGGTTTTAAATGTAGTTGCTTTCTTTTGGTGCTGCAAGGTTTAAGGAATATTTACTTGCTAGATGTTCATTGCTACTCCTTTTTCAGGTGTTGTGGTTTGTGATCACTCCCCTCCACCTTAAATAGTCACATGTTCCATCATCTGATGCTGGATAAACTTAATCTCATTCTGAACCGTCCACCTTGGAGGAAGAAAGCTTCTTGTTGGAGTCATTCTGCCTGCAGCCCTGCTGTCTGGCTGCGGCTCTGAAGTGGAAGTATATCCTTTTGCTTATGTACGTATAGTATGTGCCGCTGTCCAGGGTCCTGAAGGCTTTTACAGCAGATCTATGGAGCTGCGCAGCGCCATAGATCTACTGTAAATGAGTACAGGACCTCGGACAGCGCACATACTATACGTACATTACGTATAGTATGCGCACCGCTGACAGGAGCAGGCGGCTTCATTCATAAAAATGTACAGAGCCGACAGGAGTTTGCTCACTGTACATGAGTAATTATCCTATTACATGCCCACCAGAGTAGGCAGCATGTCTCTAGGGGGGTGGGCACCCCTAGAGACATGATGGGCACACTTATTAATAATATTTAAGCTTTTTTAAAAGATGTTACAGTTTGCTCATCCCTACGGCAGCAGGGATAAGCAAACTGTATGGTAACCGGATTGCTCAGGATTACACATCCGGAGCAATCCAGTTACCGCATTGCGGTTCCCTCCACACATTTTTCATAAAAAATGTGTGAGAACGCAATTGCGTTCATCGCATCCGGATCTGGATGCGGTGAACGCAATTGGGCTAACAAATGTGACCCTAGCCAAAATTAACCAATCCACTGCGTTTCTCCCTGAAGATACCAATCATGTTGTTGTATTGTCATGTGAATTGTATCCTGCATCTAGGTAAATAAAGTACTGATGTAATGTATGATGGTGTTTCCATGTATGATGTATCATTTGTAGCATAATGTAGCACTTTTACATGTGCATTGCATAGTGTTATCTGTGATTGCCAGACTGTAGGACAAGCACTTGTTAAGTGTTGGGACTTGCCCACAATGGGAGGGCTTAGTATCTAGGGAAAGTGACAGTTTCCTGTAGGAAGTTAGATAGGGCCTTGCTTACCAGTAGAGCAGACCTATGGACTGAGATGTTGTCAAGGCTACATGCAGTGGGTGACTTATAACAAACAAGAAAAGGAGAAAGGAGACCAAATTGAGATCCTAGAGTATTAACTGAGAAACGGACTGTGAGATGACGTAGACGCTAGAGACTGACCATCTAAAGAGGTGACTCCTGGTGGACGGGTCCGGAGGATGGGACTTTAGCGATTGCGTCCTAAAGTTTAAAGTTAATGGATGAAGACAAACTGGTACGTGAACGGAGTTGGCTTTCCAGAGTGGAGTCTCCTCAAGCATCTACGAGCATAAGGCTCTTCTGTGACACTACTGGCAATTCATCTGCCCCCTCCTCTATGAGGAAAAGAGATGTGGAAATGAAAGCGTCTGGGAGCATGAGGCTCTATTTGACTCACCGCAGGCCCGTGGACTCCGGTTTAGACAGGCTGTAGCTCCTTCCTCCTTGTCACGGGTGGGCCGCGCCTGCCGGTAGTCGGGCCCGGTTGAGTGCAGATCAAAAGTTGAAGACGTCTTGTAGGAACAGATTAAAGGGGTTAATTTATTCGTGACGTCACCTATGAGTAGTTCGGTAATCGTTACCGACGCTGCGGAACCTCCGGGGGATAGACAGCAGCAAGATGGAACGCTCCCCACAGGCTGAGCGGTGATCCCCGGAGGCTGGAGCTGCTTAAGATGTTGTGCGGCAGCTGCGGTTACCTTGTGTACGGACGGATGCAATCATAAGGAAGCACGGACACTGAAAGTCTCTGTAACGTGTCTTTACTGTAACCAGCAGGCAGTACATGGTATACAGTTAACGGGAAGTGGACCGGGTGGACTCAGCAGTGATAGGTGTCCCTCCGTTCTAGCTAAGTCTTTGCCATTGTCGCCCAGGGATACCAGGTCGGGTACGGGGGGGCTGCTTCAATGCCCTATCCAAGATGTACGTTATGGATGTTTTGGGGAGCCTTGGATCCCTCAGTGGGTACACCGCTGGTTAGACGACTGGAAGTTGGCTGGTGGTGGGGTGCTCCTGTGAAGCTGCTCCTCCATGCTTCTGGTTCGCGTAGCAGAGGTGAACTGCTGCCAGCTTCGGTACCAGTGAACCGGCTGTGAGTTGGGCACGGGGGTCTTTTGGAACCCGTGGTTGGTGATGCCCGATCCCGGTTGTTGAGGCCTCAGGTGCTAACACCCGACCGGTGATGGCCCAGGGGTTGCACGAGGTGCAGAGCCCCCGCTCCTACTCCAAGTTCAAGTCTGTGTCTTTCTCTTGTCTAGACTAGACTTCTTCTGTTCTAGACTAACTGCACTTCTCCTACACACTAACCTTGCACTCCGCCCACCAGGACCTTGGATTGGCCCTCTATGTTAAGTGATGCATGCAGGGTTTTTGGATCTCTAAGTTAACCATATGATTGTGTGGCGCCCCGCAACGAGTGCGTCACAGGAGGGTATTGCAGCCACAAGCGCAGCCGCAATATCCTCTGACTCAGCAATGACCTGGTTAATTTAGAAATCCAACCCAGCATACATCACCTAGAATAGAGGGCCAATCCTAGGTCCTGGTGGGCGGAGTGCTAGGGTAGTGCAGCAGAACACACAATGGTCTAGATAGTTGGAAAGAAGTCTAGAACCTGAAGAGAGCAGACTAGAGCTTGGAGAGGAGCGGGGGCTCCGCACCCCGTGCGGGCCCCTGGGCCGTCACCGGTCGGGTGTCAGCACCTGAGGCCTTAACCACCGGGATTGGGCGTTATCTACACGGGTTCCCAAAAGACTCCCGTGCCCACAACTCACAGCCGGTTCACTGGTACCGAAGCTGGCAGCAGTTCACCTCTGCTACGCGAACCAGAAGAGTGGAGGATCAGCTTTACAGGAGCACCCCACCAACAGCCAATTTCCAGTCGTCTAACCAGCGGTGTACCCACTGAGGGACCCAAGGCTCCCCAAAACATCCAGAACGTATAGCATGGATAGGGCATTGAAGCAGCCTCCCCGTACCCGATCTGGTATTCCTGGGCGACATTGGTAACCACTTAGCTAGAATGGAAGAGCACTACGGATTTCTAAGGGACACCATCACTGCTGAGTCCACCCGGTCTACTACTCAACCACTGTATACCATGTATTGCCTGCTGGTTACAGTAAAGACCGTTATAGAGACTGTCTGTGTCCGTGATTCCTTATGAACTGTCCGTCATTAACTAGAAGGTAACCGCAGCTGCCGCACAACATCTTGAGCAGCTCCAGCCCCCGGGGATCACAGCTCAGCCTGTGGGGAGCGTAACATCTTGCTGCTGTCCATCCCCCGGGGGTCCCGCAGCGTCGGTAGCCCTTACCGAACTACTCATAGGTGGCGTCACGAAGAAAACAAATTAAAACCCCTTTAATCTGTTCCCGTAAGACGTCTTCACTTTTGATCTGCACTCCACCGGGCCCCACTACCGGCAGGCGCGGTCCACCCGTGACAAGGAAGGAGAAGAATCGCCTGTCTAAACCGGAGTCAGCCGGCCGCGGTGAGTCAGAAAATGGCGTCACGAACAGGATACGAGCAGGCCCGTTACCCAACGGGTATATTGTGCTTAAACTGGACTTTATTGTCTACAATTGGACTTTGTTCGTCCCTAAAAGAACTTTCCCGCCTTTACACCATTGGGTCAAGATGGCGCCCAAGATGGCGTTCCCGCCACAAGAAGCCGCCACGTGAAGCCCAGGAGTGAGTCAACCCCCTCCTCATCGTGGGAGGGCTAAAGACAAAAGGCGCCAAACTCTTTGTCCGCCCTGATTGCTCGAATCAACCATGGGGGCGGACCCCAAAGACTTTTCCCACGATTGGACTATGAAAGCCCAGAGGAAATGGGAGTGTCATAGATAGACACACCGACAGAGAGAGAAGACCTTCTTCACCAGCTCTACCAGAACGTCTTACCGGTTGAACGGGTGTGGTTTCCCTCCAAGAAGAGAATGGCCAGCACGAGACTCCAAGACCTAATGCGGGAGGTCGAGGCGGAGGCCAGAGCAGCCATAGGCCAACCGGGTCCGGATCCTGCCCTTACTATAGACGGCAGCCCCGACTTCTGGCTAGAGGCTCTACAAGACCTCCGGGTGCGACTACTAAATTGGGCACGGGGGTCTTTTGGAACTCATGGTTGGTGATGCCCGATCCCGGTTGTTGAGGCCTCAGGTGCTAACACCCGACCGGTGACGGCCCAAGTTCAAGTCTGTTTTTTTCTCTAGTCTAGACTAGACTTCTTCTGTTCTAGACTAACTGCACTTCTCCTACACTACCCTTGCACTCCGCCCACCAGGACCTTGGATTGACCCTCTATGCTAAGTGATGCATGCAGGGTTTTGGATCTCTAAGTTAACCATATGACTGCTGTGTCAGAGAATATTGTGGCTGCATTTATGGCTGCAATACCCTCCTGTGACGCACTCGTTGCGGGGCGCCACATATTCACCCATAGGGGTCCAAATTCCCTGTACCCCTCCTTTATGAGGAGAAGAGATGTGGAGCCATAGAAATGGGAGAATGACTGTTGTGGGAGAGATGACAAATTGGAGATAGATGGATGAATGGATGGATGGATAGAAGGGTGTATAAATATTGGTTGAATAGATACTGTACATATGGTGCATGTGTTCTCTGTACTTGCACAAATGAATAAGACGACACTATATAATTATATGTGTAATGCATTCTATATACCGTATATAATTATTCATCATGTTTCCCCTGGGCCATAACTGAAGGCACTGGAATGACTTTTTGCGGAAATATGTTATAAATACATAAACTGCATAATAACAGCCTCTAGCTGAGTTGGAAGAGCCACATTAAGCACAGAGAGGTGGGAAATCTGAGCCAAATATTTGTTGTAACTCGATAAAAAGAAGGAAATGTGAAGTTCACTCGCGTTTTCCTTAATACAGAAATGGCCGGACATGTTCCAGCACGGGGGAGAAATGTTAGAGCTTTAATGCTTCCGTGTCATTCTTTGTGTTGGTGACTACATCATACACCTCTGTACCTCTGTAGCTGGAGTTGGATACATTTCGTGCTATATAAAAAATAGGGTCTGGCAGCATCAATGGAGAAATCCTTGGACATCACATTGTAGTCCTTGTGATCATTGGGAGAAATCAATGAGATCTAATAGGTATATGTGACCTATCCCACAAGAAATAGACAGACCCTAGTGGTAAATGATGGGAACCAAAGTCACGTCGAAGTGGAATTTTCTTTTACTGGGAGGTACCACAACAAAGAGTTGTCCCTTCTATCAAACCCCAGGAGCGATCCTGTAACATGGGAGCCTATGGCTCCCATCGCCTCTAACATCAGCGATCGACATGTTACATGGGGTGATGTGTACACATCGCCCCAAAGTGCTCGCCTGGTTTCAGAGCAGTACTGTGAAACCAGGCAACCACTCTAAGGCGATTTTTCGCCGCATTATCGCCCCTTTATATTAGGCGACACACCGCCGCTGTCGCCAACGATAGGCCACGCCCCTGTGTCACCTGTGTAGTGTCCAGGTGTGACGGTACCCTTAGTATTTTTGTCCTGGGTTATCTCATCTGTTCTGATTTTCCCACTCCCTTTTGCTATGAATACTCACCTCTCAGCTTGAGTAGTTGCCAGTGATAGCTTGCTATTCCTAGGTTTTGGCGTGGAGGTGTGAGCTTTGTCCAAAGAAGTTATTTAAAAAGTTGTATCCGGGGAGTGCTGTTTGGAAGTTTGCTTGGTGTCTTCCAATCCTTAATTCCCTTTTTGGTTTTCCTTACTTGTCCTTTCCCTTTACTGAAAGGACTGATGTCTGATGTGTGTTGTACAATTGCTGTGTATTTTCCCCTTGTTTGTCTTTCCCCTTTGTGTCTTTATCCTAGAGTGGGACTAGTGCTCCTGCTACCCTGCGCACTAGTTATGGTTAGGTTTAGTGAAAGACAGGGATAGGCACATGATCTCCACACTCGGGGCTGCTTAGGATAAGTGTCAGGGGTTGCCCCTCTCTATTCTTTCCTAGTGGCCATTCATCCTTTACCCCTGTCTTGATTTGTGTTGACAAATGGCGGAGTTGCCCTGGAGTAGTACCTGGTGCCTATCGTCAGCCAAGTCCAACCGCACCATCAGGGGCTCCGGTGAACACTGTGTAGGCACTTAGTCACACATCTCTAGGGTAAGTCTGGTTTTGGGAGCAATAGGTCTATGTCCCTCTCTCCCCTCCATCTTGTAGCATGACAGTAGTAATGCCCTCTTAGAGCCCCGCACACAATAGTAATGCTCCTTAGTGTAAGACTCAGTATAAATGCACCCTTAAGTAATGCCCTCAGGCAGTATCTATGCTCATTTAGTGCCCCTGAACAGTTAAAAGCCTCTTTAGTGTTGCCCCCAGTGATGAAGTCTTCTTAATGCTTCCTTACACTAATTATGCTTTCATAATGCCCATAACTTACTAAAGATACCCCCTTTGCACCCTTTTAAATAAATGATGCCTACTCACACTACTAAGTATTGCGACTCAGCCTTTTTCAATACGTGTCTTGGGTTAATGCTCTTAATTTGGCCAGACGTGTTGTTCTTTTGTTTCTTGACTCATGCGAAGTGGATCATTGTTTCTTATCAGACTGATCGAAGCCTCCATTGTCTTGTTTGTGTATTGATAACTAAATGTAAATTGCGTTACCCCCCCTGTCTACATCATTCAGAGGAAAATTATGCAGTCTGATTGAACTGCCAGCAAATAAGACAACTGTCTTATCCCACCAATCCTGTAAGAACATAATATACACTGAGGTGAAGGCTCGGGACATGAAAAGGTCTTGTTTCAGCCACCATTGGTTCATATGCTGTGTGGTCTGAGCCTAGGAGCTTCGGTTCCGGCTGCCAGGATCACATGGTGTCTCACATATGCTGCGGGATGTCAGCCTAGGGACTTCGGTTCCACCTGAAAGATCATAACCTGGATCATATTCTGCAGGAATTATTATTATTATTTATTTATATATATTGTACCATTAATTCCATGGTGTTGTACATGAGGAGTTACATACAAAATGATAGATATAGTTTACAGTAAACAAATTAACAATGACTGACTGGTACAGAGGGGAGAGGACCCTGCCCTTCCAGACTTACAGTACATTCTATGGGATTTCATCTTAGGATTCTAGGATTCGGCTGGAACATACTCAGGTTGGGACAATTTGGTCACCTGGCTACAGACTTTGTTGTGCTCAGTCAACTTGCTGCTATCCCTTTTTAGTGGGTGGCCGCCAAAAATGGACTGAGGTAGTTGTCCCCAAAGGCACAAATATTTGAATCCCTGGTGAGACAGCAGAAGGTTGAGACTCTGTTTCTTGTTACTCCTTGTGTTCTTGCTGTTTATGTGTTATATGCCTTTGATTGTTTGGGATCCAATAAAGTCTTACCCAGGAGTGGAACTACTGTGGTGTAGCTGGTTCAGCTGCAACAGGGCCCAAACCGGCTAGGGGGCCCCTTCAAGCCTGCAGGAGGCCCCCCAGACGACCCCCGTAAGCCGTTGTCAGAGGAGAGGAGGGTCAGGCAAGGGAAGCAGAAAGCTTCCTGCTTCCCTTGCCTGATCCCGCCCCCCCTCTCCTCTGCCCCTCCCACTCCTAGGAGCACCGATTCAACAGCCAGAAACAACTGGCGCAGCTCACCAGGTAGGACAGCCGCCGCAAACACCTCTTTAAGGATGCTTGGTGAGAGTCCCCCACACACACAAGGAGTGCCCAAAACTAATTTCTTCTTTGATCCTCAACAAAGTATGGTGGAAGAAGAAGCACAGGGCTCCCATCTCCTCTATTGTACACCAGTGTATCTTCAGCCAAGATGGCGGGACCTTGTCCAAAATCCACAACTGTCCCATTGAATCCAGAATGGTAGGCAAGGACGCAGCCAGGCACTAACGTATTGGTGCTTCAACAAGGAAAAATGCCTCTTTACGTTTAGTTGAACCTTAATTTAACATGTTGGGACCTTAAATTAGTAATTCTTTAAATATAATTTGCACCAAAATAAATGACATAAGTAGTCGCTGATGGTTTGTGGTTGGTAAAGCATGCAGAGGTTACTGACAATTTATTCCATTTGGAACAGGGAGGATTTCTCCTGCCGCTTGCTGCTGTCTGGAGCGATTAGGTGAGGGCAGAGGATGAATTGGCAGGTCTGTGCTGGGGGACAAGCAATTAGGAAAGAATCTGTGCACATTCCAGACTGAACTCCTGTGGAATGGATGTCATCACAGATCAGGGGTCACTGCCCTCACATGCTCAACTGCAAAAACAACGGTTTTGGAATAAATGTTATTTACGTTTGTGAGAATTATTAATGAAATGCGTTACAAAATGTAGTTTTTGTATTTATTTGTACTCCATTAGTATATTTTCTTAATATTATGTGCTAGCGTATACAGAGAGGTATCTGTAGGGTAAGGCTTTAAAAAGAAGTTTATTTGGACTTTTAGGCAGAGGCAATTTTCTCCTATAACACTGTTAGTGTTTCTGCCCTCCATACTGCACATCCTGAGTTCCTTATTATTTCACGGCCTTCCCCTCAAACTCGAGCCATGGCGACTTGATGGATGATGGATCTTGTGCAGCTTAGATAGGTCCATCAAGGTCTTCTCAAGCCTAGATAACTCCACCAGAGTCTATTCCAAGCCTAGATAGGTCATCAAGGTCTTCTCCAAGCCTAGATAACTCAACCAGAGTCTATTCCAAGCCTAGATTAGGTCCATCAAGGTCTTCTCCAAGCCTAGGTAACTCCACCAGTCTTTTCGAGCCTAGATAGCTCCACCAGGGTCTTGTCCAAGCTTTGATAGGTCCATCAGGGTCTTCTCCGAGCCTAGATAGGTCTTCTAGGGTCTTTTCCAAGCCTAGATAGGTCCACCAACGTCTTCTCCAACATAGGTAGGTCCACCAGGGTCTTCTTCAAGCCTAGAGAGGTCCACCAGGGTCTTCTCCAAGCCTAGTTAGACCACGGTATTCTCCAAGCTAGATAGGTCCACCAGGATCTTCTCTGCCATTATCTTGATTGTATCAATCCATCGGGTTGCTGCTCTTCTTCTTCACCTTGTACCTTCTATTTTTCCCACCATGATGTCTTTTTCCAGTGATTTTTCTCTCCGTATGATGTGTAGACAAGTCGTAGCTTGGTGATCCTTGCTTCCAGTGACATGTCTGGCTTGATTTGTTCCAAGATTGATTTGTTTGTTCCTCTTGCCATCCATGGTATTGATAACATCCTTCTCCATCACCACTATTTGAAAGAGTTGTCCCTTTATCGTCCAGGTATCACATTCATATGTTACTACAGTAAAAACCAGACTATGTATGAGCCGTGTCTTCATCACCAGTGAAATGTTCCTTGTTTGGAAGACCTTGTCCATTGACTTCATTGTTGATTTTCCTATAGCTATAGCTATTGGCTTCCAGCGTCGTTGCTGCATCTTGAGTGATCATTGATCCGAGTAGGATAAAATCCTTAACAACTTCCTTTTTTTTTCTACAGTAAAGACAACTATATGAGCCGTGTCTTCAACACCAGTGAAATACTGATTGATGTGAAGACCTTGTCCAGTGACTTCATTGCTGATTTGCCCATAGCTATTCTTCTATTGACTTCCGGTGTTGTGGGCTGCATCTTGAGTGATCATTGATCTGAGTAGGTTGAATCCTTTACAACTTCCAGTCCATCCATCTCACTTGTGTCCGTGTTGTACCTGGCAGTAGTCAATATCATTGTCTTTTTTGTATTGAGTAGGTGTCCAATGTTCAAGATTGCCATCTTGACAGTCCGTAATAAATCCTTCATTCAAGACCTGGTAAAAACCTGATACCAGATGAGAAGAAATAATGAAATATATATAGATATCTCCTTCCAGCCACAACATCTCATGTAGGAATATAGCAGTGTTCTGTTTACTTTCTCCTTCTGTTCCGGTAAGAGAAATTTTGCCCGATCTTGTTACAGGCCATGGGACACACAGTTCTGATGAATGAGACCTGATAAGCTTTATCCCATTCAAACCACACAACAGAAACGGGGAACTGGTCTCCTTGCTCACCTCGTATTAAAAGAACAGTGTCATGCAAAGTCTGGTTGGTGGGGGTCCCCCCGGTATAACCCAAACAAGTCTAGAATTGAGTGGCAATGATCACTAGGAAAGCCAGTAATTAGCATAAATTGCCACCTGTCCCGGGGGGTGGGGTGGGGATGGTACTCTAGCACCTATCTCGGGTCGATGTGCGTCCTAGGACATGTATACCTGAATGGGGACTATATAACAGGATGGGGCTAAGGATATATATACTAGTATGGGGCTAAAGATGTAGGACATATATACCAGGATGGGGCTAAGGATGGATGAAATATATGCCAGGATGGGGACATATATACCAGGATGGGGCTAAAGATGGAGGACATATATACAAGGATGGGCTAAAGATGGAGGACATATATACCAGGCTGGACAAATATACCAAGATAGGGCTAAAGATGGACGGCATATATACAGGATGGTGACATATATACAGGGAACTGACTGGGGATAAGGAAGGGGTCGCAAATTCCCTTTATGATATATTGAGGCACTCCCTGGTAGAGCGGTATACATATCCGCAGTTTCAGACCACAAGTACATATAAGAACCTCCACACGGTCACTGCCAGTTCCTCAATGACACAAGAACAAAATGATGCCACCAGTTCCTAGTTCGATAAAATCTTGGTCCATTATTGGGGTTATATCAGGGCCAAAAAACAACCTAGGTAGAGTACATTATTACACGAGCACATGGGCCTGGGATCGTGGATCGAGATAAAAGAACAACCCAAGATTAAATTTTACATTTCATCGCCATATGGCACACTAGAATAATAACAACATACAATGAATATTCAGATATTATAGTCAGATATGCAAATAAGATAGTAGGGTACACATAAGTAAATGCAGTCACATGTAAGCAATTATGGGTTTCTTTTTGCAGTCTTGGTCACTGGGTTCAGCACATTTGAGGTGCTGTTGAGCAAAGGCTTGATTCCTTTCAGCACAACGCTTGTCAATGTGGCTTCTCCCAGTGTCAGGATTTCCGGCTTTTCCAGCCTACCTTCAGTGTTTCCTCGCCCTTTGTAAAGATGGAGTTTGCTGTTTCACCATGTCTATGTGATTCCTGCCCTGCCCTGCTTTATAAGTTCAGTCCATGTTCCTGACCAATACTCAAGTATTTTGTTCCTGCTCTTGCTCAGCTGTATAATCACATGCTTCTGCTTCTCAGACTGCTCTGCGTTCCTACTTGGCAATTACATGCTCTGTGCTGTCTTAGTTCTCCTGCAGCTATAGTGTGCCTCCCAGGGATCCTGCTGCCAGCTCTTTACAGACTACAGTAACCCTTATTAACTGAGTAATGTTGCAGTGTGTTTTCCAGGACTATCCAGGACTGTGTTTTCTAACTGCACTGCATAGATTAAGTTCGGGACTTTAATTATTAGCTAAACTTGTCTCAAGGATTATACCTTAATCTGGCCACGTTCAATCAGAACTGAGTAGTAGGACTAAAACCATAAATTGGCCATGCTCAATCTGAACTGTGTCGCAAAGTAATAAACCATAATTGGGCCACGTACAATGTGAACTTGTGAGGACAGTTTCATTATTAACCCTTCTCTGTGTGAACATGGATCTAGGACTTATCCTGTGTTGGCCTTGCACTTAATAGAACTGTGTATTCTCTGGAATACCGCTGCCGGCCACGCCTTTTGTTTGGATTATTTTCTGTACTGTGTTTTGTTTGTTAATTTGTGTACTGTCTCTGTTCCGTCATTGCCCTATGCTATTACATTCTTTGAGTTTCCTACAAAAATATTACACCCAGAAAAAACTACCACTGCTCCCATAAAGCCCTTAGTATTCGTGATCTCTATATAACACCTTCCCCACCACTGATTGGAAGTTTTCTGCCTATGCACAGTGTACTCAGAAATCTGCCACTCAGCAGTGTGGGCGGAGTTATATAGAGCTCAGCATTCCGAGAACTGATATATCTGCAGCAGAGAAAACATGGATTTTATGAAAACTGTAGGAAGCTACTGTCACGTTGGACTAAGAGGGTGTCCGCTGCCGTGTGTGACAGTGGCGCACCGACCAACAATTTCTGGCGCATTACACAAAGCTACAGATGGACAAACACCAGGGAGGTAAATACAGAGGAGGGCCCTGCTCATAGGGAACGGAGACAAAGTGACCCCTGCACTCACCTGCAGCTGTTCCCAGATCTCCCTACCGTCCCTATATGGGTTCTTTCAACCCGTCACCAAGCAGGATACCCAGTCCCTTGCTGGCCCTGATGTTAGCCCTCAATAGGGAAATGGCCAGCAGAAGCACTAGCTCCAACCACTGCAATAACACAACAAAAGGATAGGGAGACAGACAGGCAAACAACAAGGCCGCTCCACGACTGCTGCCTTGCTCCTTGTCAGGAGACGGCTTAGCAGTAGTCAGCTCTCCAGGGAACCTCCTTCACCTCAGGAGGTTTGGCTAGGAATGAGTTCAATCACCAGCAAAGGATGCTGGAACCATGTGACCATATAAAGGGGATGGGATTGATCACAAAGTAGCCACACCTGGTAAGGATAATAAGGAGTCTGCTAGCAGCAGAGACTGACATTAACTCCTGAACTGCCAAAGGAAAGAAACACGTTTAAAATGAAGTCTCAATAAAGAAATGAAACAGAGAGCCCAAACCTGTCACAAGTCTCCAAAGTAAGAGAGACCATTGTGCCAGCTAGTCAGTAAGAGACACATTCCTGGAATCAGGATCTCTTCCCCTACATTGTGTTAGCAAGATCTAAAACTATAGGAGGTGCAGAGATACCCAGATCTCGGAAGTGTCCAATTAAGTTTCCCATTGAAATGACAGCAAGCGGAGATCTTGAAAAAATAAATGCCGAACATATTTTGGAGATTTTTTTTTTATTTCAGAAATCCCCTTTATTTACTAAAATTGTAACATCCTTTTATATCCACGCCGCAGGGCGATACGGCTGCCACGTGAATCGGGCGCTTTCATCTCGGCATATTTACGACACGTAGCGGGCCATTCCCCGTTGTAAAAATTTATACTGTGCTCCACTCCCTTCACATACATCCACTGCCGCCCACGCAGACAGCACTCACCTATCCAAGCCCTACAGCCAGGAATTCATGAAAACAGAAGAATGAGACCCACCCGAAAGGATATTTTCTTTTCTTAGCTTCTCCTCCTATGTAATGAATTAATAATAGCCGTATTCACATTCCAAACCTGTTTACCTGCAATTTAGGTGAGACACAGGACAGCGAGGAATGTATCTGCAGCTCAGGGTTTGTGCAACTTGGGTAATAATGACCACTCCAGCAGTGGCGAAGGTTGGGTTGTCAGCTCTTGGGGCAAGAACTTTGAAATTATAACTATTTATCATCAGCTGCTGCACTCTGCATAGGCAGAAAGTGAAATGATAAAGCTCACTGTATTAAACTTATTTCTCGATTCTTCAAGACTGGCGATTATTTAACCGGTATTGAGGAGGGGACGTGGTGGTGAGTCAGACTCTCCTAACCTCTGTGCGTTAGGGCAAAAATGTTAGATATTTAGACATATCTGTCCAGCCTCTATGTGAAGACTTTCATTGAAGGGGAACTCACCACCTCTCATGGCCACCGTTGATCACCTACTGTCATGGGTGTCTCCCATCCTTGGGAGACTTTTGACGAGTCTGGGATCTGAAAGCCACATTACATTCTGATACTATTCTTTCTTTTGGTGCTGCAGGGGTTACGGACTCTGTCCTTACTGGTAGTTTTTGGTTATTCCTACCTCAGGTGTAGCTTTTTGTTACCACTCACCTCCACTTTAAATAGTCACATGTTCCATCATCTGGTGCTGGTTATAGAATTAATTTCTATGCTGACCACCGTGGAGAGAGCAAGTCTCTGAATGTTGCTGTTGTGGTGTCACTTGCAGCCCATGTTCTTTGCTGCTATTTTTGGAGTTGGAGTATATCATTTTTTGTCTATGTCCCTCAGTCTGTCCTCCTTCACTTGTGTCTTATTGCTGCAGAGGTGAGGCTAGTGTGTTCAAGGCCTTTGCACTATCCAGGGTGAGTGGAGGGATATCCAGGGAATAGGCACATGATGGAAACGGGGGAAAGACCCATATAGGGTTATTAGGGAGCTTAGGGCACAGAGACAGATGAGTGTCAGGAGATGACCCATCTTCCCTCTTCCTATCACTAGGGCCTTTCTCCCTCTACATCCCCATTATTTGTTTGTGTTGTGACGCGCACGGGGCATTCCCTGATCTGAATGTGACACCCTCACTGCCAAAAAGGTTTTCTCTAATATCTAATCTGTGTCTCCTCAGTGCAGTGTAGTCCAGTTGGGATGGGGGAACAATTTCATGCCACCATAGAATTTAACGCCCAGATCAATCCACCTGTAAACCCACCCATACTATGCTGCTGCACTTAATTAATGACATGTTAATAGGAAATATTATATAGTCATGTGAAAACGTTTGGGCACCCCTCTTAATCTTACTCTTTTTTTTTTTGTTTAAAATTGTTGTTTTGCAGCAGCTATTTCAGTGTGATATATGTAATAACTGATGGACACAGTAATATTTCAGTGTGATCTATGTAATAACTGATGGACACAGTAATATTTCAGGATTGAAATGAGGTTTATTGTAGTAACCAAAAATGTGAAATATGCATTATTTCAAAAATTGACAGGTGCAAAAGTTTAGGCACCTCAACAGAAACGTGACATTAATATTTAGTAAATCCACCTTTTGCCTCTAGTGGCTTCCTGTAGCTGTTAATGAGTTCCTGGATCCCGGATGAAGGGATTTTTGACCATTCCTCTTTACAACACAATTCCTGTTCAGTTAAGTTTGATGGTCGCCGAGCATGGACAGCCCGCTTCACAACATCCCACAGATGTTCAATGATATTCAGGTCTGGGGACTGGGATGGCCATTCCAGAACATTGTAATGGTTCCTCTGCATGAATGCCTGAGTAGATTTGGAGCGGTGTTTTGGATCATTGTCTTGCTGAAAGATCCATCCCCGGCGTAACTTCAACTTTGACACTGATTCTTGAACATTATTCTCAAGAATCTGCTGATACTGAGTGGAATCCGTGCGACCCTCAACTTTAACAAGATTCCCGGTGCCGTCATTGGCCACACAGCCCCAAAGCATGATGGACCCTCCCACAAATGACAGTGGGTAGTAAGTGTTTTTCTTGGAATGCTGTATTTTTGTGGCGCCATGCATAACGCCTTGTTGTATGACCAAACAACTCAATCTTTGTTTCATCAGTCCACAGGACCTTCTTCCAAAATGAAACTGGCTTGTCCAAATGCGACTCTGTTTGTGGCGTGCATGCAGAAACGGCTTCTTTCGCATCACTCTCCCATACAGCTTCTCCTTGTGCAGTGTGCAGTGTATTGTTGACCAATGCACAGTGACACCATCTGCAGCAAGATGATGCTGCAGGTCTTTGGAGGTGGTCTGTGGATTGTTCTTGACTGTTCTCACCATTCTTCTTCTCTGCCTTTCTGATATTTTTGTTGGCCTGCCACTTCTGACCTTTACAAGAACTGTCCCTGTGGTCTTCCATTTCCTTACTATGTTCCTCACAGTGGAAACTGACAACTTTTTGTATCCTTACCCTGAATAACTATGTTGAACAATCTTTTTTTCCAGATCATTTGAGAGCTGTTTTGAGGAGCCCATGATGCCACTCATCAGAGAAGATGCAACTAGGAGAACAACTTGCAAGTGGACACCTGAAATAGCTTTTCTCATGATTGGATACACCGGGCTATGAAGTAAAAGCTCAATGAGGTTACCAAACCAATTTAGTGCTTCAGTAAGTCAGTAAAAAGTAGTTAGGAGTATTCAAATCATGAAAATCAGAAGGGTGCCCATACTTTGGCACCTGTCAAATTTTGAAATAATGCATATTTCACATTTTCGGTTAGTGCAATAAACCTCATTTCAATCCTGAAATATGACTGTGTCCATCAGTTATTACATATATCACACTGAAATATTACTGTGTCCATCAGTTATTACATATATCACACTGAAATAGCTGTTGCAAAAAAACAATTTTAACCTTCCTAGCGTTATTCCCGAGCCTGACTCGGGGTTAACATTCACTACCAGAAGCGTTAACCCCGAGTCAGGCTCGGGCTTACCCGCGTTCGCGGCAGATGCGGTGAGAAAACCGCATCTGCCGCACTTGCCGCACTTGTGCCGCACTTGCGGCGCGGTTGCGGCGCGGTTGCGGTAATCTGCATAGGAACCAACCACCTCGGATGACCCTCATACACTGTTAATATGTGCCCCTGCAGCCTAGTAAACCATTAGCAGCACTGTTGTTGTGTGCAAAGTGGCTGCAGTAGAAGTGCGATAATGATTTTAGACACTTACATGCCTGGTACTTGAGGCCGTCTCCCTGTGTGTGCTGGGACTTGTTGTGCTGTGCTCATCATGTCTGCTCGCCCCCTCCCTTATGCACGCCCCCTCTCAGCCTGCTATAGTGCTGTGAGGCTGATTGCGTCATAAAGGGGCGGGGCTAAATCGCGGCATCACGGTAGCCCCGCCCCTTTATGACGCAATCAGCCTCACAGCACTATAGCAGGCTGAGAGGGGGCGTGCATAAGGGAGGGAGCGAGCAGACATGATGAGCACAGCCCACAAGTCCCAGCACACACAGGGAGACGGCCTCAAGTACCAGGCATGTGTCTAAAATCATTATCGCACTTCTACTGCAGCCACTTTGCACACAACAACAGTGTTGCTAATGGTTTACTAGGCTGCAGGGGCACATATTAACAGTGTATGAGGGTCATCCGAGGTGGTTGGTTCCTATGCAGATTACCGCAACCGCGCCGCAACCGCGCCGCAAGTGCGGCACAAGTGCGGCACAAGTGCGGCAAGTGCGGCAGATGCGGTTTTTTAACCGCATCTACCGCGAACGCGGGTAGCCCGCTTTTAGCAACAAATTCCAGAACTAAACAGACCGCCAGGGAGGTTAAACAAAAGAAAAAGAGTAAGATTAAGATGGGTGCCCAAACTTTTTCATATGACTGTAAGTTCATGGTTAGGGTCTGACATCTAAGAAATCCATCGACTCTACTCGGTTTGCACTTTTTGTGCTGTGCAGCAGATGCAGAGGAATATTATGCAGTCCCAATCAAGAGAACAGGTCTGCCTGCAGTTCCCCATTCTGGAGAATAGTAGAAGAGGACACAGCAGTAAATCAGCATTGAACCCTCTTCCTTCTGAAAATTGAGGGTGGCTTAGTTTACAGCACACCGATTACTGCCTGTCCCAGGGTCCTTATCCGGTATCCCACAATCAACAGAGCGAGAGATGCGTGAACAGCCCAAGAACCTTTATTGTTTGAAAACATACAAATCCATAAAAACAATTCAGTATATTGTATGTTCATGTAATCCAGGTTTCTTTAAATCTTCTAAACTCAGCGTCCCACACACAGACTGAAAGCGTACTGCCTGACCACAGAAAGACTCAAATCTTACTTCCTCTCCTCCCCCCAACCACCTCCCAATCCAAACCAGTTCTATTGAGACACTCCTGGGGGGGGTGAATAGAATGACTAAGCAAGTCTATGTCGACAGAAATTCAATTCTTAAGGTACCGTCACATGCGGCAATTTTGCTAGGCAATTTCACTGGCAATTTGCTGGTTGCAGTGAAATTATGGACACATTGTTCCATTTGTACACAGCAACAAAATAGAACAATGCGTCCATGATTTCACTGCAACCAGCAAATTGCCATTGAAATTGCAAGCAAAATTGCCGCATGTGACGGTACCTTTAGACTGGAGTGTAATGAGTAAACAGGAACTGGGTAAGGGCGGAATACACAGTATAGCAACAATGCTTGTAAAATGCAGTAACAAATAACCCACCATATCACACCATTACACTGTCATATAATCTGCCTTCAGCCACCACTAGGGGGAGCTCTCTGTACAAATATGTATACATCTCCCAAATAATTCAATGCAAGCTATGCAGACCAATGTGCTGTTTCAGGGATCTCGTGGGTGGAAAAATGGGCACAAATAGTGGACAGTAGCACCCAATTTGGGCAGGATTTAGAGTGTTCATGGGTGGGACTGGAGGCTCAACCTAAATGGAACCAACCACCAGCATTTAGTGCTATAGAGTGAAGCCTGTGCCTTACGGGCACTGGGATATTGAATACAATCATACCTTTACGTGAAAGATTCCAGGTGGGATTGCAGAGAAAAACAGGGCAGCAGTGCAGCATGACAACAGTATTTGTTTTTGTTTTGTTTTTTTATTACTCCCTTGTGGGCTTGTCTTTTTCTGTAAGCCGTACACCTGCCCCCTTCCTTTACTTTCACTATGCTTCAGCAACATAGCAAAATGAAAGTATTAATGAGAGTGAGGGGGTTCAGCTTACAGCTGAAAGACAAGTCCACAGGGGATTAATAAAAAAAAAAAATAGTGACATCATGCTGCACTGATTTACAGGAGTTATGACACTTTTCTCTGCAATCAAACCTGGAATCTTTCAAGTAAAGGTATGATTGCATTCAGTATCTCAGTGCCTGTAAGGCAGTGTCTTCACTCTATAGCATTAAATCCTAGTGGTTGGTTCCTTTTAAATGTCCATACATTGTCAACATCATTATTGTGGCGCCCTGCTCACACAGGTAACCACAGACTTACCTACAGCATGGATGGGTTTCCACAGTGGGTACACAGACACAAACAACACCTTCCACCCCAGCACAGTAGGGGAAGCTCAACTTGCTGACCTTAGGCAAGATCCCCTATAAATACTGGTGCTGGGGGAGGAGTTAGCTACAATGCGCAGACGCTACGAGAGCTGTGAAGACGTGCTGGTGGTCAGTGCCGCATTAGACCCAAGCCAGTGACTCTGAACAGCCCACAAAGTAGTCCTGCAGTGCCCGAGAGTGGGGTCGGAAGGCGAGGAGAACAGAAAGAACAAAGTGGGAACTGAGGAGCCAGCGGTAGGTTCACCCAAACAGCACACCGGACACTGGAGCCCAAGTCTACTGGAGAGCACACGGCCCAGTAGAGAATAACGGTCTACTGTGGAAACTTCAGTCTCCTGGGCATCTGCGCAGTCACACAAAGGGAGCCAGGCACCGAGGAGAGAGGAACAGCGGTAGTCCATCGATGGTTTCCCGCCGACAGCACAGGTGATAGGAGAGCAGAGGAGGCCAGCCAAGTTTCACACAGGTCAGGGGCTTCACACGCACGGGAAAGAGACAAGGAGACCTTATACCCACTCACTGTGGAGACCCAGAAGTGAATCCTGAACACCCGGCAGTGCCCTGGACGTTTACCTGCAACTACACCAGTAAAAGGTAAAGAAACAACCAGTGGTGTGTGTGCCGGTTCCTTACCCACGTCCCTGCCATCCACAGAGACAGTACCAGTTATCCAGCAGCCCGGCCAAATCCCTGCTCCATTCCTCATCATCATCACCAAACTCCCAGGGATCCAGCTCCACCTGTGGGGAGCTTCAACACCTAGCTGCTCATCCACCCTCTCTGGAGGCCCCACGCAGTGCTGGTGCAGTCACCAGATACCACTGGTGGCGTCACAACAAATATAAACTTTTATTCCCATTCCAATTACCCCTTTTTAGTTGACCCCCAGGGCCATGGGTTTGGGCCGGCCACCAGTGACATCCCTACTGCAGCAGAGGGCCCAGACACCCGAGTCTAGTCATTAGTATGTTGTGAAATTTAACAGAACAGAATTTGGTTTCCCATTATCTATCCACCCTGGACATAATTATCTCCTCCACTGATCTGGGTATACATCCTAAGTCATATGTAAAGGCTCAGTAAAGGGTTGTTTTTGACTTTTAGGATTGCTACTTCCAATAGGTGGCACTAGAGTTTGTTTTCTTCCTCTCTGAAGAGGGAATTTGCATATCCTATTTTCCAGAGGAGCATTGCGGATCATAAGTCTCCTCGTACTGGCATATCACTCTCCACAAGGAGAAACCTTACCCCTATCGCCAAAACACTGGTTGTGAAGAGAATAAACCTCGGTTCATATAAAGAGACAAATAAATGGAGCTTATCTCACAAAGTAACACACAAAAGATAAGAAGAAGTGAGAACAAAGTATATCATATCTTATCAAGTAACGTGATGATATCAGCACCATAGTAACAGGAAAAACAATGTACCATTATGCCTGATGCCATCTGTTATACAATATCCACATCTGCCGCATCACCTGCACGGCTTATGTTCTGGAAATACCCAGAAATCAGATCATAAATCATCAGTAAACTTATATACATACAAATCACAGCAGCTTTATAGATATATAGATATGCATAGGCACTGTGTGTGTGTGTATATATACATATAATATATATATTGTGAGGTAGCGCCCAGGGGAACCCGCTTGTCACATCAGCGACTACATTGTAACGGAACATAACCAGCGGATTTATTGTTTTTCTGTCATTAACCGCTTTCATCCCATAAAACATAACACTACTTACATTTTCATATGACATAACGTACACATTAGTACATCACATGACATTACATTACATTCACATGAGAATGAACGGGACCATATCATGACCTATTGTCAGTCCCAATGGCGGTTACCTCCGCCTAACACCCTGACAGGGATCTTTCCCCATCCTGCTGTAGGGATCCTCAACCTACTCCCAGGGAGTCTCAACCCACACTGCATCATACACATCATACATAGTCAACGGGACCATATCACGACTAGCACAGTCAGTCCCAGGCTGCAGCACCCTGCCAGATGGAGCGGTCTGCCTGCTTCTTCACTTCGAAGGAAGTGAGCCCCAAGACTACCATCAAGGAGAAATTGGGTACAGACTCATCCTAGGCAGGGAAGAAAGGACATGGGTTCGTCAACTAAGGCATACCATGGGTACCACCATACCACCTGGCATCCACTTGCAGCCACCCGTAGAGCTACCTGTTTCTTTAACAACTGTTGCTGAACTGTGGACTTGTATGCTGATGACTGTTTACAGTAAAGTACCCGGGAGAGTGACTCTGCCTCCGTGTCTTTGTGCTACAGAATTCTACCTGTTTTGCCATTCTTGCCGCGATACCATCACCCCAGAGGACTGTGGCGGCGCTGGTGACCGATCACCAGGTACTACAGGTGGCGTCACGAGACAATAACTCTTATCCCCTTTATTGAAGTGTCACCCAGGCCACGGCTCAGGCACCACCACCCATGACATCCCCGCAAACCCCTCCGAGCCTGATAGCCAAGTACCCCAGGGCCTGGGGCTTGACATATGGTAATCACGTAAGATAAACCAAGACTTCTGAAAATACAACACATAGGAGACACTGAGGCTGGTATACATGCATAAAGTTGGATATGCTGAATCTGCTGTATACATCCAACAGGAGAATGGGACACAAGAAGTGGGATAGGCGCACAGTGCATTCACAATTACTACATCCCATAATAACCTCCTGACGCTAGAATTAGCCAATGTCAGGAAATAATCCAATCTTGTGCACTGTGGTGTTCAGTACATAAAGCTGCATGCATAGGTGCATTATACTGTAGAGGAGAGTTAAAGGGTTGGCAGCCAAAGCACTGTGGCCCCTGGGAATCACCAACCCTGCATTAAAATATCCCTTCATTTGAACTATGTAGCCAAGGCTATTAAACTGTACAAAGGGCACAATACAATCAGACAGGCAATTTTCTCCTGGCAATTACCAAAGCCCGACCCATCCAATTATACTGCATAGGGAAGTGTGATCATCACTGTAAAGAATACATCTCCACTGCTCCAATGTCTGGTGATGGTGGCTGTACACCACTCTGTCTGATGCTCGGCATTGTGCTTGGTGATGTACGGATACATACAGCTGCTCGGCCATGAAGCTCCCGGCAGGTGGTGTAGGCACAGGTTTGGTGCAATGTTAATCCAAGAGGAGGTTTGGACTCTGCATTTATGGAGTCAGTAAGGACTTGGCTGTCTATCTATCTATCTATCTATCTATCTATCTATCTATCTATCTATCTATCTTTCTATCCATTCATGGTATCTATATATCTATGGTATCTATATATCTACGGTATCTATATATCTACGGTATCTATCTATCTATCTATCTATCTATCTATCTAGTAATAAATGGAGCAGCAATGCCTTCTTGGGTACAATTCAGCTCCGCTTTTACCTTAGCTTGGAATATATGGTTAAAAATAGCTGCAGCACTCGGGGTGAATGATTTAATCTGCCTTTATTCTGGCGTCATACACAGGGTATGGCTACGTTTCGGGTTCCCTCGCCCTTCTTCCAGGCTGGAAGAAGGGAGCCTGAAACGTAGCCATACCCTGTGTATGACGCCAGAATAAAGGCAGATTAAATCATTCACCCCGAGTACTGCAGCTATTTTTAACTATCTATCTATCTATCTATCTATCTATCTATCTATCTATCTATCTATCTATCTATCTATCTATCTATCCATCTATCTATCCATCTATACATCTATCTATACATCTATCTACGGTATCTACCTAACTATCTATCTATCCATCCATCCATGGTATCTATATATCTACAGTATCTATCTATCTATATATCTACGGTATCTATCTACAGTATCTATCTATCTATCTATCTATCTATCTATCTATCTATCTATCTATCTATCTATCTATCTATCTTTCTATCCATTCATGGTATCTATATATCTATGGTATCTATATATCTACGGTATCTATATATCTACGGTATCTATCTATCTATCTATCTATCTATCTATCTATCTATCTATCTATCTATCTAGTAATAAATGGAGCAGCAATGCCTTCTTGGGTACAATTCAGCTCCGCTTTTACCTTAGCTTGGAATATATGGTTAAAAATAGCTGCAGCACTCGGGGTGAATGATTTAATCTGCCTTTATTCTGGCGTCATACACAGGGTATGGCTACGTTTCGGGTTCCCTCGCCCTTCTTCCAGGCTGGAAGAAGGGAGCCTGAAACGTAGCCATACCCTGTGTATGACGCCAGAATAAAGGCAGATTAAATCATTCACCCCGAGTGCTGCAGCTATTTTTAACCATCTATCTATCTATCTATCTATCTATCTATCTATCTATCTATCTATCTATCTATCTATCTATCTATCTATCTATCCATCTATCTATCCATCTATCCATCTATACATCTATCTATACATCTATCTACGGTATCTACCTAACTATCTATCTATCCATCCATCCATGGTATCTATATATCTACAGTATCTATCTATCTATATATCTACGGTATCTATCTACAGTATCTATCTATCTATCTATCTATCTATCTATCTATCTATCTATCTATCTATCTATCTATCTATCTATATATCTACGGTATCTATCTATTCCATCCTTTTTATATCTACCACAACCATCCACTACAGTGTTATCATCTCCATCTCCTTCTTTTCTGTAGTATTTGGTGATCGGACAGATTTGTAATTACAATGAAGACCATCCCCAGTGTCTGGTCCTGGGATCTGTGGCTTCATCTTCTTCTCAGTTACAATGACATGTCTCTCAGCCAGAGATTTCCAAAACAAATCAGATCTCATTGCTCTTAATTGCAGGGCTCGGGCCAGTTGGAATATTCTTCCTCCCCGGCTCAATCCTGCCTTTTTGCCAATGACTTTTTTTCTGCAATAAATCTATTTTCTTTAAAGCCCCTTAATGAATACTTGGCCGAGATGCTGTAACTATTGGCTCCAGCTCGCAAAATGAAATGGAAAGAATAAAATATACTATAAAACTGTAAGGAAATGGAAAAGTGGTCCCAGCCACCGCGACTTAAGAAGTCAAACTTGTTTTCATGCTGTCGCTTTATTTTAAGGGGCGCTTTTGATACTCAAAGGGTTGATCAACCTAAATGAAGCGGTAGCTATCTGGCGAGTTTCCCGGTGCTGTGACAACAGGTAACTCAGGCTGTGTAATCCCAGGCGGTGCAGAGATTATGGGGCGGAAGGATTTGATTCTTTCCAGGAACCTCCTTGGGCAATGCCATGGGTCAGTCAGGCTCCTCTTGTGCCGTCTGTACCTACTGGATTGTTTAGCGATAAGGCAACTAAAGAAACACTTTTACCTTTTAAAGGGATTGTCCAGTGAAAAGAAATGATCACTTATCCATAGGATAGGTGATAAGTAGTGATGAGCGAGTGTAAACCCCTCGGGTAATGGGGCTTTCCTTCACTGCTATCCACCCCCACAGCCGATAGAATGACCGCAGACACGGGTCTCAGGGATAGCAGCTGCTTTACTACAGCAGAAAGGGGAAATATAACATGGAGTAATTTTTAACAGATCACATGGGTAGGCCACGGCAGATACAGTTCAGGTTAGAATCTGACACGAAAATGAGGTTCTGGCGCTTTAACCTGTGCTATTTAAGTGTAGCACTTGTAGATAGTTTTAAGAAAGTTCAGTCTTTTGATGTTATACAAGCAGAAGAGGAGTTATATAGCAAGAGTATCTACAGACCTGGAGTCCTGTGTCCATTTCACAGGTTGTCACGGTCCGTGCAGAAAATATACTGGAAGCAAATAACGATTAAAAGTAGTGAGGCGAGCGACCCTCAATTTCCTCATCACGCAGGCAATAGGTTATTCTGTACAGATAGTACAACCTAATGCTGGAGAAGCACAGGTTAATCCGGACAGCGAGGACCCAGGATTAATAAGGTTTAAAAGTCTTTAGCCATCTTGGCTGTAGAAGTCAGAGGAATATCCTAGGACTTAAGCCTGGCTGAAAATCTTGAGAAAAATGAATACCCCTAGGCATGGAGCCTGGAGAAGGTGAGGAGAGCCCTCACATGAGGTCTGCTCTGTGTCACATCTTGAACCAGACTCCCTGGGGACTCTCCAGAGCTCTGTCTTGTCTAGACAGTGACTGGAGGTAGCTCCTCCTATTGATCCTGGTGACAGTGTCACTGGCCAATAGAATCGACGCTCAATTCTGTGTCAGATTTTACATTGTGAGATTAATATGAATCCTGCATTTCACCAGCAGATGGTGCTGGAACACAACAAATGAAAAGTGATTTACTAGAACAATTGACACATACCTGAGGAATATATGAAATGAGTGATCACAAATAGCAGTTGAGGGATAGCTAACGCGTTAGTTGCAGTGCACAGAAGCTACTCACGGTCTAGGGTTACTTACAGGGACATACACAATCTGGACGGGGTCACTACACGAGCACTACCACACTTGGGGGCACAGTATTTGTAATGAGCAGTCGGGCGCTCGGACGGGCGTGACTTGTTTACCAAATATAATGGAAGTCAATGGGAAATGTGAGCATGCTCAAGTTCCCCATTGACTTTCATTATACTCAATACATGTGTTGAGCCTATCCAAGCAACCGACTGCTCGTTACGAGTGACAAGCAACCAAGCACGGTAGTGCACGCTCATCACTAATGATAACTTAAAAATAGGGGGTGTCAGACAACTGGTACTCCTACTGATTTCCAGAATGGGGCAACTTTATGTCTGATAGAAAGGAGCAGCAGTGCCCATGCTCAACCAGCCTGTCATGCCAGTGACGGTTTGATAGCTGGGTGTCATGCTTGCGTAGGATATCACAGTCTCTCTGTAGCGCCTCCACCCAGTTGGTTCCTGTACAGACTACAGCTCCAACTGTGCAGTCCCTAAAGACACCTGCACAGATGGGGTAACCCTAACTGCAGGACTAGATGATGACCGCTCTCGGGCACAGCTTCCTGGAGCGTCAGGTACCTCCTAAGGAACCAGGGGCAAGGTTACTAATCGCAACAATTGCAATGGGCACGCATACAGAGCAAGACAATACAAACATGATTGTGTGGAAGCAGAGATAGTGTATACCTGGGCTGTCCTTCCAACTAATAAACCCTATGCTAATCCCTGTCCCCAAGATTACCCCAGATGGGGAGAAAGCCTGTGTCTCATACCTTATTGGCCTCACATGCATGTTCCCCTTCACTCCCTCAAGAGAATGAAGGTGCTGGAGAGCAAGGAAGCACACAGAGACCCCAGACAATGCAACAGGTATAGCAGGGTTCAAGCACATCTCTAAATAGAAACTTCACTGGTACAAAAGCAACAACACCACAGCAAACAACAGCAAGATGCACAATAAGGAAGTACACATGTTCTATCACCAGCATGTAGTGAGGACAGAGGCAGGTAGATATACCAGAAGGGGAGGGTAATCACAAGCTACAGCTAAAAGCTAATAGAATACTAATCCAGCAGGAAAAAGTTTCTTAACCCCTTCAGCATAGTAGGAAAAGCACCTCAGAAGACTAATTTCAAGTGATTTCTATATCAGACCTGTGATTAATTAAAAGTTGAGACCTACTGACCTCAGGTTCCTTAGAGGTGACAACAGGACACAATACACTCATGACACTACCTTGCCATTCATTTTCTCTGGGGCTGCCTAAAAAGCTAAACGTTTGTTCAACAATCCCATAATGAATGAATGTTGCCACGGTCAAATATGTGAACTGCCATTTCATTCTAATGGAGATTTACTATTCTGCTATAGACTACCACCATTTGTGCATATAATGGTGCCCTGCAAAACCTGTCATCAGCTCCAACTTTACATCCTGCCAGAGCAAGCAGGAGAAATAGGGAAAATGACACCAGCCTGCCAAACATCATGGATGGATTTCCACAACAGGTAACCCACATACACACAACAGCTTCCACCCCGAACAGTAGAGGGAGCTCCACTTGCTGCCTTTAAGCAAGATCCCCTATAAATACTGCTGCTGGGGGCGGAGTTAGTCACAGTGTGCAGTCGCTAGGAGAGCTGTGAAGACGTCCTGGTGTGTCGGAGCCGTGCGAGGCCTAAGCCAGTTGACCAGCCTAGCCAGTGTGAGGGCCTGAGAGTGAGGTCGAAGGCAAGGCTTAAGGAGTAGAGAAGCAGACTGGGGGCAGAGGAGCCATACCGGTTCACCCCAGGAAGCAACCCGGACACCGGAGTCCAAGTCTGCAAGAGAGCATCAAGCCCAGCAGAAATACCGGTTCACCGAGGAGACTCCAGTCTCCCGGACACCTGTGACGCAACCAAGTCATAGCAGGAGCCCACACAAAGGTTCTCGACACAACGGAACGGGGGAGAGAAAGACACAGAGGAGGTCAGGCTTAGTTTTACAGGAGTCAGAGGCTTCAACGAGGGAAAAGAGACAAGGAGGCCTTATCCATCACTCACTGTGGAAATCCAGAAGTGTCTCCTGACCGCCTGGAGTGTATCTTGGACATTACCTGCAATACTATCAGTAAAGGTACAGAAACGATCCACAGTGTGTGTCAATTTGTCCATCCCTGAACCCATCCTGCCTAGAGACTGTCGCAGCAGCTCGGCTGCCTAACCACCTCCCTGTGCCAATCCCCATCCCTTCATCATTGCCCCAGATACCCCATTCCACCTGTGGGGAGCTGTACCACCCAAGCTGCCGTCCATCATCCCCGGAGGTCTAAGGCAGCGCTGGTGCCTACACCAGTATCCACAGGTGGCGTCATGAGACTTTTATTATTTTAGCCATTATTCAGCTGACCCCCAGGGCTACAGGGCTGGGCACCAGCCACCGAGACAGCACCCCCGGTATCAACGCCTCAGTACTGAGTTCCCATAGACCCCTGGCCGGGTCACATATCATCTGGATCATCCTATTCTTTGAAGGTGCAGATTTTATACCCTGTTCCTATTTTTCCATGTCAGCTGTCTCCTCGAGGGTCTGCTGCAGCTGTTTATGCACATGTAGTGGTTGTGAATTTCATGTGAGCCTTTTTCTAGTCTTCATATTATTTCAAACAAAATAGAGATATAGGTTATCGTGAACAAATTAACAAAGACAGACTGGTACAGAGGGGAGAGGACCCTGCCATCATGAGCGTATGTGGCACCCCTGCGGTCCGGTCGGCACTAGAAGTTGCAGCAACCGGGATCGGTAAGTCCAGTCACCCAAACACACACCCAACAAACTCCGGTCCCGGAGCAAGGGACTCTATGCCCAGCTATGGGATGGCGGGAGGAGACAGGTGATAGGTGGGAAGTTAGACATGAAATGGTCAGGAAGGAGGGAAAATAGAACAACAACCCCACAGGAAGTCAGTAGTTCAGAGAAGAGTAGTTAGTCTTGGAGACGGGAGGAGAGGAGGGAGACCATCAATCAGTAAGACGGAGAGGAGAGAACCATTATTACACGAGACTGAAAGGACACGGACCCGGCGGCCTGTACCATCATGAAGCTGTTGCGGATCTCGGTCTACAGACCGTAGAGAGACAGAAGGAGTCCTAGGGGTATGGGTAGTGAGCAATTCACCAATGTGCCCGAATTAGCTGGGAAGCTAAAGGACGGGCAGGAACCAGGGTACCGACCCTCAAGTGTCAGGATATTCCAAGTTCCAACCACGAAACCGGTCGGGTGCGGTGTCTTTATGTCCTGCAACCCCAACCCCGGCACAGCGAAGAGAAGGCTGCTGTTCTAGGGCCAGGGGCCAGGCAGGTCACCCAACGAAGGCCCGTGGCCGCTGGATCGTAGCTTTGCATGCGGAAGTGTAAGGAAGAGAGGCCCATGGTAAGGAACACAAAAGGGGGTGACCTGGATGAGCCATCCCGGCTGCTAAGAGACTACCGGAGTCACCACTGTACTACTGTCCTGTAACTTGAACACCTGTGAAGTAAACCGGGTTGAAACTCAGCATTGCGTGAGACTGTTTATTCTGAGCCTGGAGAGAGGTAGACTGAACCGCCGAGGCGGCAGCAGAAGCCTGCGTGAGAGTGTCTCTGATCCTTGCCGCACAGCCAGCTTGACCTTGCTGGCAAGCCTGCACCCCCCACGAATCCATCACCTCCATAGACTTTACGGTTGCCCTGGGGACCTGCTCTACCCGTGGAGAGCTAAACCATCATAGCTGCTTGTCTCATCATTCCCAGAGGTCCTGACTGCAGCAGCGGCTATACCGGCCGCATCCCATGGGTGGCGTCATGACACAAACTCTTTTATTTTACTATTTTATTTTTCTTTTCATCCCTTTTTCAAACTCCCCCTTTTTACTGATCACCTGACGAGGGGACCACGGACCGGGTCATGCCACCGTGACATCCCACAGCCCTGATGACATCGAGAGGGCCCAGTTCCGAGTACCCCATGGCACCCCTGGGGCAAGTCAGCTTTCTGGCATCACGAACAGGATCGATCGACCCAGTATCGCCCGGTCTTGTGCGCTTTAAGGTCAACAACAAAAAGACTGTTTCTGGGCCTAAGTAATGCCAGCCCTAAGAGACTACAAACATGTGCAGGCAGAGGGGCGTGCCATAGTCCCCCATCGTGGGCCAGGCCAGCACGAAGCGTGAAAAATGGCCTACACCCCTTCCACCCTCCAAGAGTCGGAAGGGCAGACCAATAAACTATCATACCTCCCAAGGGTGTGGCCACCACTAATGAGAAATGGACCACCCACAAAGGAAGAAGGCAGAAACAGGGTTGGGCATGAGCAGCAAGGAAAGTGGCGGGAGGTTGAGGATCCTGGTGTCACCCGACATGGCGGAGTGCGGGGTGGAAGCGGTGGACTCCCCTGGCTCCTCAGAGGTGAGCCCGTTGATCGAATTGGATCCCACCTTCTTGGTGGAGAGGTTTGCGAGCTGAGTCGCCAGCTGGAGAAGGTTCACCTCGTTATCGTGGAAAGATGGTGACAGACGCTGGTGGAGAAGGTGGGCGGCATCGCGACCCGCTTCACTGACGCGGGAGACAGAGGAGGACGAGTTAGAGCCAAGTCCCAGGACAGGTACGATGACTGCCCCATTTCTGGAGGAGAGCCCCCTTGTACCTGTAGACCCTCTTTGCTACCTCAGCCCCGGCCTGACGTGCACCAGCCAGGCGTAGGAGGACAGCCCGCACCCCGAGCAGGGCCTAGCAATAGGTAGCCGTCAGTATAAGTAGTTGGAACTGGGAATAGCGAGGAGAAAGGTGGATTAGTTCAGCTGCAGAGTGGAGGACAGATTGGAGAGGTGTAAGAGTGTTAGCAAGGAAGCCACAAAGGAGGAGGTTGCAGGAATCAAGGCGGGAGATGATGGGGGCATGTACAAGCATTTTAGTAGATTGAGGACTGAGGAACGGATGGATTCTGGAAATATTTTGGAACTGGAGGTGACAGTGTGGCACCCCTGGGTCAAAGTGCCACAATGTCATCACTGCTCCCGGGTGGTGGTGTCACAAGAGAGCAACAAAAGGGTATTCTCATCAGGCAACACACACAGCACCAACACCTCCAGGCCAGAAGGGGGAGACCAAGCCTGGGTTCAGGGTGAGCTCCCCTATATATTCTGATCTGGGGAGTAGCAAGTTACTTCAGTTCCTGGGAGGACTGTGAAGAGGACCTGGGTGTAAAAGAGCCGTGCTAAGCTCATCCCAGAGACGCTAGCTGAGTTCCAGGTCTAAGGCTAGGGTCTGAGGAAAGGAGAAGCGAGAACACACCTGGAAGACTGAGCAACTCTGTATTCACCACAGAGGAAAGCCGCATAGAATGGATACTGGAGTCTGAGACTGTGCAGGGTCTCACGTCCCGGCTTTCAACACTGGAAAGTGGGGATTCCAAATTCTCCAGCTACACTGTAGACACAGAGTACAGAGTTCAGAGACACTGACACCCGGGAACAGGGTAGAGGAAAGAACTCGAGTTGCCTGTCATACCGGTACCTCACAGGAAGAGCCAAATTAAAAGTGCAGTAAGCGAGCCAAAGACCTGGTTGGGTGAGAATAACCCCAAGTTGCTCTCAAGACTCCATGGACAGCTTTTACCATCTGCTCCAGTAAAGGACTGAGAAAACTACAAAACAGTGAGTCTGCACATTCCTTTTGCCCATCGCCCTACATCTCACACATAGACTATTTACCCTGCCCCGGGGATTGGCTTTACCCATGGAGAGTCATCCCACCTCAGCTGCTGCCCTTCATTCTCGGAGGTTCTGCAGCAGCGGTGGTCCCCACTGACCACACACCACGGGTGGCGTCACGACAACCTCCCCTGTACATATGCCCTTTATCAACTGACGCCCAGGCCACAGGACCAGGTCACGACCCCGTGACTCCCCAGTGACAGCAGCAGCGATCCGGTTCCTGAGTACCCCACGGCCTGGGGGTGCCTCAACAGGAGGTGGTGAAGGCTTGGATATATTCACCTACCGCTGCTTTCTCTGGTGTTATTCGTTGTTCTTCTCCTCTTCTGGGTAATGTCACTACAATTGCAACTATCCAGTTATTCGTTAGCCGGAATTCTCTTTTACAATGTAAGTCTATAAAGCCTCGTTCTGACGCTCCATAGACTTATATTTTGAAAGTCACTCCTGGACCACATTGCAAAGTGGTGACGTCACTCAGAGGAGAAGAATGGTGTTGAACACCATAGGTGAGAATATTAACGCACTCACACTACATTAATTACACACATTTAACTTATTGGGAGTGCTTCTTTGATTGTGTGGATGTCAAACTCATCCTAATGTTTAATTCCTAATATTAGATTTTTCCCTTTCAGCTATTTTATGTTGTTACTCCTTAAAACCGTTTTCTTGACCAGCCTAGGAAATGGAGGGACGCCCGTGGTAAAAACATAACATTACGGCCTCTTAATGTTTCCCTATAGAATAGAAAGTTGCAAGGAAGTTTTTACAAGTTCGTCAGTAGATGTAAAATGGTGCATATATCATGGAGCAACGGCTGCATACAACACAACGCTTTATGGTTTCCTGTGAGGCCGCAGCAGAACCGGCCTCATAAATTGTGAACATTACTGCTTTCATTTTATTAGGTTGTCATGCTCGGTTGCATTCAGACCTGTGTACACAGGTGGGATTTGGAGCTTCGTCATTGGTCCCACACAATGGCCTTACCACATTGGCTAGATGACATCAGGGGGGTTTTAAACAAAGCTTGCTGCATAAATAAAGAATATATATATTTATGATCATGTTCCCCGTGTGGGCTGACATTAATCTTGCTCATTTCCTCTCCTTATGAGGTCACCTCGTTTGAAGACCAGCTCCAAAATAAGGTCACAATGATGGACTTTGCTGTGTTGACCTCTCCCTTTACTTTCAACCCTCATGGGTCACCAGCTTGCCTTTGTGGACATAATCAGGCCCTAACCCTAAATGCATCCTGTGAAGACTCTATCTACCACCTGCTAGACCTCTTGGCAGGTAGAGTACAAGTCCAACCGGCTCTTTTCACGTAGAGATGGTGCCCAAAGCAAGGTCATATGGCCGACAGCACCAGCAAATCTGAGAAAGAACTTGTCTTGTCTAAAGGATTTAGCTAAAATTGTGCTCATCTCAGTCCTTCCCAACTACAAGCAATGTGAAGACACTATCTTCCATCTGCTAGACCTCTCGGCAAGAAGATCACAACTCTAGCTTGCTCCTTCATGCAGAGATGGTGCGCAAAGCAAGGTCGTATAGCCAACAGCACCAGCAATCTGAGAAGGAACTTTAATGTGACTAGCCCAGAGTATGGGCCCTCTGCTGCATTAGGGATGTCACTGTTGGCCTGTCCAGACCCATGGTCCTGGTGGTCAACTAACAGGGATAGTTGTTGGAATGGGAATACAAGTTTATAAGTTTATCGTGACACCACCCGCAGATTTTGGTGATTAGGCACCAGCGCCGCTTTAGACCTCCGAGATGGTACAGCTCCCTGCAGGTGGAGCTGGCCCTCCGGGACAGGGAAGCACCTGTAGTGATGGCAGTGATGGCAGTGCTGATGATGGAAATAGACAAGTTGAAGTGCAGCGGTGAAATAAGTACATGGAGGCTCTGTCATCCTACCTGGGTACTTTACTGGAACAATGCTGGTGGTGACACAGTTCACAGTGGACAACAGTCGTTATCAAAGGTAGCAGGTCGGGTAGTCGCAGTAGGTTGCAGAGTCTCTAAGAGGATCCAGCGGTGTGCCTTCCTTGCTCTAACCCGTGTTCCTTTGCAGCTGCCTGTCCTGGAACAGCCCGCTTAGTAGCAGGCCCTATAGGGGTGCTTTCTGAGTATCCCAGTTTCCCGCTCTCCCTCTCTCCTTCACTGGGACTCGACCCCGGTGGGTTATTCTGGTGTGACTGGTTTCTTTGTGACAGGGTGTTGAGGCCGGTAGACGGACCCTAGACGACCGGTGTTACGACTAAGGGGCTGAACTTCCTGTGCCACATCTTCGGAACCGGCACTTCGGTGTATGGACCAGGGTTCCCTCCCGGAGTATGGTTGCTCCTATCTGGGGGGACCCTCCTTCAGTCTGGGCTGTCTGTTCTCTCTCTCCAGGCCCCCTCTCTCGGAGTCCCCTTCTCTCTCTCAGGGCTCCCGTGCTCCTTCTTCCCTCGAGGCAAAACTAGAATTCCCCGTTTTTTAACCCCCTCCCCTAACTCCCTCCCAGGGTATGGGCCCTCACCATTTGCCTAGATGGGTGTGTGGGAGTGCTGGGATGGGAGCCTCCTACAAACCCTGCATTCCCACTGTGACAGGGGTAACTGCACAATCATTTATGGGTGCAGTACCCCCATTGTGACGCCTGACCAGTGGGGCGCCACAAATGCATCCTGCAAAAGGATGCAAGCTCCCAAGTGTGACCCTAGCCTTACAGATAAATAGATGAAAGGTAGATGATCGATAGAAACGCCCGTACAGTACTAGGCTAGGGCCAGACGCAAGTCACACTTATGTCACACTTAGACACAACAGAACATTAAATTGTCCATTTCAGTCCTTCCCAACTACAAGTAGATGCAATTAGCAACAATACTTCCTCCACAAAACTCAAGGCCGCCATGTTCCTTCAAAGCATTCGCCAAGTAAAATAGATGGGAACTGTCTTCTACCTGTAAAGTCTCTTCAGTGGCACAACATCTTCCCCCCATACCTGCCAGTTGACTTGCCACAGTTATCTCTGGTGGGTCACTGGTCGCACTCCGCTTCACCTTCTGCAGTAGTTGGTAATCTTGGATACATAAAGGTTGGCTGTGTACAAAAAGTGACAATATAATTCTAAATAAAAATATCTCCAAATTACTTAAAAAGGACATGTCACTAGATGAAAAGTGGACAGTGTTTGTCCTATTTTATTCCCAATCACAGCTCCTTTGATTATTCAGATTTTTGTTCTCATTAAATCTGCCAAAAAGTTCCAAAGATTGTGCCTTTTTGCTTAGTGCTAATTTTTTTATGGTCATTTCCATGGGGGAAATGGCTTAAATGATCCTCTGGGGTGTGTCTTTAGGTTGCACTGTGTGAACAATGCACTGTTATGTTTGCAGGGGGCGAGTGTCCGGAAGTGCCCCTCTGGATCATGAGAACTTCGCCACCTGGAAGAGGTAACTTGTCTAAGCCACCTGATACTGTCACCGCCAAGCGCAACCCAGACAGATCTGGATGCCATGACAGCTGGCACCAGAAGTTGTCTCTTACAGACAAGGCAATAAAGTCTATGGATAGATACAGCTGGAGAATCCGATGCAGGCAGTAGTGGACTTTAGCAGACAGGTGTTGGCTGTGGCAAGCTGAAACAGGCTTTAATAGGCAGGGGCCGACTGTGGCAGACAGATGGACGCTGTAGCAGGCCGATGCAGTCAGGTGTAGGTTGTCACAGACAGGTGTAGGCTGTAGTAGGCCGATGCAGGCTGGTGTAGGCTGTTACAGACAGCTGCAGGGTGTAGTAGACCAATGCAGGCAGGTGTAGGTTGTCACAGACATGTTCAGGCTGATACTGGCTGATGTAGGCTATCTCAGATAGGTAAAGGCTGTAACAGGCAGGTGTAGGCTGTCATAGACAGGTGCAGGCTGTAGAAGGTCGATTCATGCAGGTGTGGGCTGTCGTAGACAAGTGCAGGCTGTAGCAGGTCAATTCAGGCAGGTGTGGGCTGTCGTAGGTGCAGGCTGTAGCAGTTCGATTCAGGCAGGAGTAGGCTGTCGTAGACAGGTGCAGGCTATAGCAGGTTGATCCAGGTAGGTGTGGGCTGTCGCAGATAGGTGCAGACTGTAGCAGGCCAATGCAGTCAGGAGTAATGGGTCTAGAATTAAACATGTTAGCAAAGGACATTTGTACAAAGCACAGGGACAGGGAACCTGAGTACTAGCAATGTCTCTAAGGAATGACATGCTGCTCAGGCACCTCCCAGAGGGTGAAGGTGCCTTAAATACACTATGCTTCTCGACAATAGGCTGAGAAACACTTCCGGGTTTAAGGGTATACTGTCTCTTTAAATTTCAGAAGAGCACAGCGTACCATCCGTGTGCTCCCAAGAGGCCTGTGTAGAGGACACAGGCCCTGGGAGTTGCAGGACACAGCCGGTGAGCGAGCAGAAGGCACTGAACCTTGGGCAGAATGAGTATAGCGCTGTGGTGTGACCAGGGAGCTCGCAGCAGATACATGACTTCGGGCAGGGCGAGCTTGCCACGGATCATGGTCTCCATGACACTTGGAGATCGGGACTGTGGCGTCGGGCATAGTGTGGCGCCCCGCACCGAGTGCGTCACAGGAGGGTATTGCAGCCATAAATGCAGCAGCAATATTCTCTGACCCAGCAGTCATCTGGTTAACTTAGAGATCCATACTCTGCATGCCTCACTTAGTATAGAGAGCCAATCAAGGTCCTGGTGGGCGGAGTGCAAGGGTAGTGTGTAGTGGAAGTTTAGTCCAGCTTAGAGAGTTCTAGCCTCGGGTCTGGAGAAGTAACAGCAACTTAGAAGACCTCTGCAGAATCCCAGCTCTGCAACCTAGGAGAGGGGGCTGCACCGACTGTGCAACCCCCTGGCCACCTTCTACCGGCCATCTCCTCACTTTTACCACGGTTGAGCACGTGTACCCACCAGCGGTGTACCCACCAAGGGACCCAAGGCTCCCCAAAGCATCCGGAACGTATACCCCGGATAGGGCATTCAAGCAGCCTCCCTGTACCCGACCTGGTATTCCTGGGCGACAACGGCAACCTACTTAGCTAGAATGGAGGAACACCGCGGATCTCTGAGGGACACCTATCACTGCTGAGTCCACCCGGTCCACTACCCGTTAACTGTATGCCATGTACTGCTTGCTGGTTACAGTAAATTACCCGTTACAGAGACTTACAGTGTTCGTGCTTCCTTATGACTACGTCCGCCTGCACACAAGGTAACCGCAGCTGTCGCACATCTTAAGCAGCTCCTGGCTCCGGGGATCATCGCTTAGCCTGTGGGGAGTGTTCCATCTTGCTGCATTCCATCCCCCGGAGGCCTCGCAGCGTCGTTAAAGTTAACGAACTACTCATAGGTGGCGTCACGAAACAATTAACCCCTTAATCTGTTCCCGCAAGACGCTTCTCAACTTTTTGATCTGCACTCAACCGGGCCCCACTACCGTGACAAGGAGGAAGAAGCTACTGCCTGTCTAAACCGGAGTCCCGGCCACGGTGAGTCACATATCATGCCCCCTTGTTAAAAGCCATTAAAAAAATAGCACCAGGCGAAAAGACTCTTGAACTGTATGATGGATTTATAAAAAACAAAAAGCTGAATATTTAGGGGAGCAGCAGGAATAAAATAAAAGCAACAACTGCACACTTTATACCAGTTCCTCTTTAAAATATTTATTCTTCTAGTCATAAGAAGTTGTGGATTTGCTTTACATTCTGGATTTCTGATGAAATGCTGCAGTTTCGGTCTTTTTAATCCCCATGTGGTAGCCTGGTAGTGCAGTGATTTTATCAGATATGGAAACAATCGGTTTCTGCCTGTAAGGTGAGGTCACTTTCTGCTGCAGGTTGAATGTACAGATGTTCCCCCGCTGCGGCTGCAGAATAACTGGGATTCCAAAGCGGCCGTCGAAAGTGCCGAGCATTCCAAATCTTCCATACCTGTCACTATGGAGAGTCGTCTTTATTTGCTTTTAAAAAGTGTAATAAATAGTGATGAGCAAGTACCGTAATATTGGTAATCGCTATAATCGTTACAAGTAGTTTGTAGCGTTGAGCAAAACCCTCCTCCACCTCCATGACATTTACGGCCCTAAATTGAAATGTTCAGAGGGCCTTCAGTAAGAAGGAAACCTGAGATTGCTGACGGCCCAGAGATGGCCCTCCAACGTACGTTTTGGAGGGACCGCTCTTACTTATACATATGGACGTTGGACGAAGTGAGGAGCGTGGGGGGTTGCTATTGGACGAAGCGGGGGCAGTTGTGCTGTCGGACGAAGTGAGGAGCGGGGATGGGGGGGCAGTGCTGTCACCATGGCTCCCGGTGGCGGCTGCTGGGATACAAGCAGCTGAGGCCGCAAAGTAGAGCCGCCGGCCCGTTTCTGTATGGGGGCAGCCCTAAATGAGGACAATTCCACCAGCCTGCCACCTGGGCCAGTCCGCCCCTGACTTCTGTAGTAGTTGTGGTCCTCAATTCAAGTTTTCAGAGGGACATCAGTCGGTCATGAACAGTCAGTGTAAATTTTGATTGAAGATGTATCCCTTATCTCAGTTACAATGTGGCACATTCCACGCCATGTTTTTCTGCCAAATAGGGTGAGTGACAGTAGATTTCGATTGAATAAGTATCCCCTATCTTAGTCACAATGTAGCACGAGTTGTGACAAGGGCCTCCAATGACAAATGATAGTTTGGTAGGACAACTCTATATTCCAGATTTGTCCACTGTAGAATGTGCATAGGGTTTGTAAACATTAGCCCTATGGGCTGAGTCATGATTGACAAAGGAAGGAATGGGTTTTTATGGGAAGGGGTTGACGTTAATAGCAGAAGCATGAAGAATCAGCATTTTTGGTGAATTTTAGGTTGGCTTGCAATCATCTGGAGGGATTAGAAACTGTGGAGATATCCAGATCTTGTTGAATTTAATCAGAGTAAGTCTGTCTGCATTTTCTGTTGACAGGCATGTGTGCCTATCATTGATGAATCAGCATATCAGAACGAAGTGTCGTACGATCTGCGATGCTACCAAAGGAAGACCAGGACACTGGATCATCTGGTTGAAGTAGTTCTTTAATCCGACGCGTTTCGGAGCTATTGTGGAGCCCCCACGGGACGGGGGTACTCGTTACCGGACCGGTCGGTGCCGGGGAAGTCACGGGTGGCTTGGTCCGGACCGTGTCCCTGGGCCCGCACAATTAGATGGGGAATATTTACAAGGGGATTTGTCACGGGTGACGCCACCCACTTGGTGCGGCCAGTGATGGGGCCGCTGCTGCCGCAGAGCCTCCGGGGGTGATGTGATGGCAGCGGAGATGGTGTAGTTCCAGTGGGAAGAACTGTATCCCCCGGGGCAGTAAGGGTTAAAGTCTATTGGGGTTATAGATGGTGGAGACGGGGTTAAAGGACACACACTCACGTTTGGTAGACACTGGTGCACTTCTTCTCTCCTGAGGTTGCAGAGCCGACAGGCTGGATCTGTGGGGAGGCTCTCTGTGCTGAATCTGGAGCAAAGGTCGCAATCAGTACACAGACTCACAGTTTTGCTGTTTTCCAAAGTTTTACTGCTGATGTTATTGCAGATTATAGTCCACAGAGTCTGTAATGGGGCTGAGCTCTCTTTCCACCCTGTCCGGGGTCGTCGGCCTCCTTATGCTGCACTGTGTGTGTGTCCTGGCTGCTGCTATTAGCTGAGCTGCTGGGATTCCTCACGTCTCTCTCTCTGTGTTCTGCTGGTACCACTTGGCTAGGCAACTTGAGTCCTCTGTGCTGTGCTGACCCCTCCGTGTTGCTTTGCACTGGTACTAGGGGGCATCTAGAGATCCCACTGTTCCTGGATTCACTGTGCTGTGGGTGCCAGACACAGTACCGGATCCGGTGTCCGTTCTGTGCGTTCTTCTGGGGCAAGTGAAGGTATCACTCCAGCTCCCAGACGTGTTCCTCAGTCTGTCGTTCTCCTGTTCCTCTGACCCTCACTAGGTCTGCACTGAGCTAACTCTGCTCTGTGTCCTCTTCACAGCCCTGCTCCAAGCTGAACTGAGCTCTCCCTCATGGGCAAGAGTATATAAGGAAGCAGGTTGTGCTCCCCCTCTTGGCCCAGAGGTGCTAGTGTTTGTCAGTGTGTAGTGGGGAGAGAACCCATGTGATGTTATTGTGGCACATTAACCCATGGGGTGCCACACTATCTCCGCTCACGAGGTTGGTGCAGTACTCAAAGTTCTCAAGAACCTCACAAATGTCTGCGATCCACACCCACTCAACAGTTGTTATGTGTGGTGGCTGACTCTCAATCTGATGGGCATGTTGAAGTTAATAAAAAATGAAGGAAAAGCAGCACTCACCAAAGTAGATGCATGACGATTCTTTATTGGAGTTGCCAAGACATGGTGTAGGGAGGGGGGGAGACCTTGGTCTGGCACCCTCCCTGCACCATGTCTTGGCAACTCCAATAAAGAATCGTCATGCATCTACTTTGGTGAGTGCTGCTTTTCCTTCATTTTTTATTAAGACTGTGATGTGCTTTGCTAGCACCCCAGAGTAACCTCTGTTGTGTCCGCTATCACCTCCTAATTGGAGTTCCCCCAGAAGGTGGTGCCCCCATTTCTTTCCTTGTTGCTTGAAGTTAATATTCAGCTACTGCCCTCTGCTGCTCACTAACCCTCACCAACATATGACAGGTAGAGTTCCACTGTGTGGGCAGGTCGTAAATGAGTCGTGTCGAAATGAGTCGAATTCAAGCGCTTTTGCAGCACTGTAAGAGCAGCAAAAGTGGTAGAGGAATGGCGGGAATGGGCGCTAATACGGTGCACCTTCTCAAGGAGGTACGGCAAGCAAGGGTAAGATTTAAGACATTTCTGAACAACTAGGTTCAGCACATGAGCCATGCATGGCATGTACTGTATACCAGCTTGCCGACCTTTAAAGTTGCCAACAGGTATGCCCATTATCGCAGATGATCAGACCGGGTTGGAGGTGCAGCAAAGAAAGCCACTGATCAGTCTGTTGTTTTCAAGCTTGCCACAGCTCTACTGTAGTGTGTGGTCTCTGAATAAAGCTTCAGCAGAGTGTGTTGCCGCTTTGCCGATGCGCTGCTGCAGAGGACCCAGCTTGGCAGTGAAGGGGAGGGTAATTCTGTGGAGGATGAGGAGCAAGAGGAGGGGAGAGAGGAACTGGAATATGAAGAGGCGGAAACCCTGAAACAAGTTGGGCCCCCTATTCTTGGTGTGGGTAGAATGTGCGATGTTCCACTTATCACCTTTGTCCCACTCTCCACCAGGTTCACCCAATGTGCCGTGACTGAAATGTATTGTCTCTGTCCACAACAACTTGTCCAAGTGTCTGTTGGTAGGTTGACCTTTCAGGGTACGACACTGGTGAGAGCATGGTTCAGATTGTTTAACACGGGTGGACAAAATAGTGGCAACTGAGAACACTATCGAGGGGCAGCGGCAGCCAAGAGATCACGGAAAGACTGCTCCCACAAGCCTAAATGGCAAGATCTCCACACCTACCAATTTGGCAATTTGGGAGTTTAGTATTTGTGCCTGTGGGTGCATGGCTGGGTATTTACACTTTCTTTCCAAGGTCTCAGGCACGGACAATTGGACGCTTCGCTGGGACAAGGAAGTGGATGTGGTTGATAATTGTTGTGAATGAGCAACCAGAGCTTGTGGGCAGAAGTTATGAGCATCAGCTTCCTGAACTGCAGATTCTGAAGGACGTAGCCCAGGGGATATGGCAGTGGTTTGATCTCCAGACACAGATTTGGTACCCTGGTGTACCGCCCACCTACTGGGGTGCTTGACTGCCATGTGGTTTTGCATACTGGTGGTACTGAGCTTGCCTTTGCCCTGGCCTCTGCTCAACTTTGAATGGCAGATGCTACAGACTACAATGTTTATCTCTGAATGACTTTCAAAAAAAAAATTCCACACAGCGGCTGAGCGCACCCTTGCCCTGACTTGGCACACAGTGGGGGTGGTCTTGGGAACAGTTGACCCAGTTTTCACTCTGGGCAAACCACGATGACCCCTTGGTGCCTGTGTAGGTGCTACCAGGGGCGTAACTACAATAGGTGCAGGGGTTGCGATCGCACCCGGGCCCTGGAGCCTAGGGGGGCCCCAAAAGTCCCTTTGGCCCATAGAAAAAGACTAATACTATTAAAGATTTGCAATAATTGGGGGCCCCGTTGGAGCTTTCGCATCGGGGCCCCAGGGCCTGAAGTTACGCCACTGGGTGCTACATATCCATATTCCTCTGTGTTGAATCAGTGGACTCATCATCGACCACTTCGTCTTCCATCTCATGCTTCTTCCCAGTTGACATTGTAGGCTGACCTGATGGCAACTCTGTCTCATCATCAGCCTCCACCTCTGGAGACAGTAAATGGCGTTCCCCCAAGTAGCTTTCTTCTGGCCATAGGTCCTCAAATATTGGAGCATCAATGCACAACACCTCCTCACATCCCTCCTCGATGCTGCATGGTGATAAGCCAGAGCCAACCAAACGATACATACCAAACCGATCCTCTGAGTGGCCAAGCTGTGACTGATAATGGCAGGAGGAAGGAGAACCAGTCGTGTCTGCTATCCAAGACAGAATCTGGTCTTGGTCTTCTGGCTTCCACGCACGTTTACTTTCCAGACCGGGAAATGTTTCCAGCAACAGAGTGGATGCCTGATTCTTCTGACCTGATGCAGACTCAGTGCCTTCTCACACACCACTGAGTCCACCACATCCACGTCCATGTCCCTGTCCCTTAACAACAGGCTTTTTGGACATTTTGAGTTTTGTTCACAGATTTTGTGCTAGCTAACCTAGCTGTCACAGCCAAAAAAGTGGGTTGAATGACCTGTTGCGAGGTGTGTAGCAGGCAGTAGGAGATTTTGGAGTAATGCTGCTTTGCATTGGGCAAACCGCCTTTTTGCAATGTGGACACAAGCACCAGCGGGTTAAATGGCCTGGTGCGAGGCTTGTAGCAGGCAGTAGAAACTTTTTGGAGTACTGCTGCCTTACACAGACCCTGCTGGACACTAACCCCGCTGGAGTAAGGCCAGGGCCACACTTGGGAGCCTGCATCCGTTTACTGGATGCATTACTGGATCCAGTTTTTTAAGTCGCCATCTTCATGTCATTTTTGCCTCAGTTAACATTTGCGTTAACACTAGGTACATTTATGTACCTAACATTAACGCTACTGTTAACGCATGCATTGCCCATAGGATCACATGTTAAAAAAACATGTGTTTTTGAAAATGCACCAAAAACATTGCAGACCCTATTAAAAATGGATTTCTCAAAAACGCAATGTGTTAAGCGGATTGCACTGTTGCACACTTTTGCAATGCGTTTTTTGCATTGGAGTCTACGGGTGCGTTAACAGATGCGTTTTTACCCATTTGCACATGTCAAAAACGGATCCAGTTAGCGGATTTCAGACGCAAGTGTGGCCCTGGCCTAACTCGCCCTCCCTGTAGTCTAACACTGTACTGTGTCTCTTCAGCTCTCATAAGAGCTATTGTTTTGGTAGTATTATGCAGCTCCTGAATTGATGCTTTCATCTGTCCCTGCTCCAATATCTCTCCCTTGCTAATCTACACTGACGTAATATACACTAGAGGTAGCCTTTAAAAGGCTTTTGTGTTATGAAGAAGCCTAACACTCTCCCTAGGAGCTCAGCCATCTCTCCTTATGCTTCTCCAACGCTGGCTCCAGATGCAATGCAGGCAAAATGGCGGTGGCAGGGCTTAAATAGACCCTATGACGCTGGGTGGCCAGCCAATCACAGTAATGCGACAACCAAGATGTCTGCGGCATTACTGTGATTGGTTAAGAAGCCCAGCATGATTAGTGGCTGCAAGGGAGGCACCAAAACTGCAGTGCAGGACATCCAAATATAGCGAGGCAAGTACACAAACACTTGCAGAATAGCCAGTAATGTGAATACCGTACGAATAGTGACGAATACACTCGCCCATCACTATTAATAAACTGGATAGCTATTAGTAAAACCTAACACTAATCCTTTGTTAAAGGGAATATGTCACCAGGTTTTTGCAACCTAATCTGAGAATAGCATAATATAGGACCCGAGATCCTGATTCCAGCGATGTGTCACTTACTGGGCTGCTCAGTGTAGCTTTGATAAAATCACTGTTTAATCAGCAGGAGATTATCATTAGCAGTCTACTGGGCCTGCTGCCAATTAGACTGACATATTCACAGACTGCTAAATCTGCAACAGAGAAAACACTAATTTTATTAAAATGACAGCGAGCAGCTCAGTAAATGATACATCACTGGAATCAGGGTCTCTATTTCTACATTATGCTGCTCTCAGATGGGATGGAAAAAACCTGGTGACAGGTTCTCTTTAAAGGGAATCTGTCAGGTCAAAAATCCATATGTAACTGGTATCATTTTTTAATTCCTTTCTCTAAGCTCTCTATAATCATGTATTTTCTATTATCTATACTTCCCTCCTATCCTCAGTAAACTTCTGAATAAAAGATTAATTCCATCTACCAATCACAGTGAGCTCACTGCTGCCCACTCCCCAAGGAATGAATATTCATGTATCACTAAACAGCCCTGCCCTCCTCCCTGATTTGTCTGTGGTGTGTTTCATTGCAAAGGAGAAAGGAATGGGGAGGAGGTGTGTGCTCTTAGAGACCTTCATTGTGTGTATCTGAGGCTTGTGTGTAGTGTTTGCAGTCTTAAGACATTTCTATGTGACTATAAGAAAGAACATTTGATCATTTGCTCAGCAGATACACACATTATATGTCTGCAGGAAAATAAACCTTTATATAACAGAAATCTTACAGACAGTGCAGGACAAAACACCTCTCCCCCCCCCCCCCCAAGCACAGAGGGGAGGGACAGAACACCTGCTTGGGTGGGTGTGGATATTTACCGTAAATAACAGTTATACAGCAGCCGGTCTATTCAGCTGTTAAAGGAGAGGACTAATGCAGGAGCTGAAAGTGTGAAAATGCTTATTGCAAGGAAACCACAAATGGTACAATAATGATTTTACATGTTTTTAAAAGGTCTGCGCAAGAGTAATATTACTACCATACTGAAAAATGACCTGACAGAGTACCTTTAATGCCCTACTAGAGGTATGTTGAGACCATTGAATGGTTTGGTTTTACTTGCTGTAACTAAATGCTTAACTACAACTTCTTCTAGCAATAGTGAACCAATTTACGTTGCTCTTCTGCTCTTGCCTCCTATTACCTTAGGATTGGTACTTAGGAAGGGACAGGAGTCTTGGCTACATAGTATGTGGCGCCCCGCAACGAGTGCATCACAGGAGGGTATTGCAGCCAAGACAGCAGCAGCAATATTCTCTGACTAAGCAATGATACGGTTAAAACTCAGAGCTCCATACCCTACATGCACATCAGCATAGAGGGCCAATAAGGTCCTGGTGGGCGGAGTGTAGAGGTAGAGTATGTAGTGGAGACAGAAGGAAAGGAGACGAAGGAGAGTTGGCAACGTAGGAGAGGGGGCCTGCACAGTCCCGTGCAGCCCCCTGGCCATCACCCCCGGTTAGGTGCCATTACTCCGGTGCCTCAATAACCAGACTCTGGGCAACCATATATGGGTCACCATCTACCCGTGCCCATCTACAGCCGGATTACTGGTTCCGAAGCTAGCAGTTGTTCAGCACTGCAAACCAGGAGTGGAGGGACCGCTCTCCAGGAGGACCCCACCGCCGCCGCACACAGAGTCGTCTAGCCAGCGGAGTACCCACCTAAAGGACCCAAGGCTCCCCACAAATCCAGCCAGAATTCTCCGGTAGGGAAATTGAAGCAGCCTCCTTGCACCCGACCTGGCACCCCAAGGCGACAACGGCAACACAATTAGCTTAGAATGGAGGAACACCGCGGAGCTCTGAGAAACACTAGTCATTGCTGAGTCCACCCTGTCCGTTATCTGTTAACTGTATGCCATGTATCACCTGCTGGTTACAGTAAAGCCCCGTTACAGAGACTATCAGTGTCCGTGCCTTCTTCAGAATTGTCTATCTCCGCATATTAGAAGGTAACTGCAGCTGCCTCACAACATCTTGTGCAGCTCCTGGCTCCGGGGACTCCCGCTCATCCTGTGGGGAGCGTTCCATCTTGCTGCATCCCATCCCCCGGAGGCCCAAGCAGCGCCGGTGGACATCACCGGAACACTCACAAGTGGTGTCACGAAACAATTAACCCCTTAACTGTTCAGCCAACAACCCTTTTGAATCTGAACCACCGGGCCCCACTACCGGCAGGCGCGGTTCCCGTGACAAGGAGGAAGGAGAAACGCCTGTTCCTCGGAGTCCCGCCCACGGTGAGTCAGATAAGTACTCCAGTGCAATAGTGTCACGACAGAGCGAGTAGAAGCCCTGCATGTCGTGCAAAAGACAGGGGAAGACCAGGGTCAAGGTAAAGGGGGACCTTGATGATATGGAGATCCAGAAGCAGTGGCCCCCTGACACTCACCTGTGGGTGAACCCTGTTCTCTCTATCATTTATAGATAGGTCCTTGTCCCCATGCACAATCACTTACCTAAGTCCTTGCTATCCCTATCTAGCCCTGGCTGGCAAGTGGACAACAAGACACCACTCTTACTACTACGATGGGAAAGAGACAAGCAAGTTGGTATAGAACAACAAAAGCAATTCCACAACTGTGACATGAGCAACTTCTCCAGGGAGGTCAGCATTGAAGAACTATAACTGGCATTTGGGAGAGCCAGGAGAGAGTTTAAATACCACAAGAGAGTGGCAATAAGGAGTAGCAGCTGTGACTAGAGAAAAAGCAATCTCAGCTGGGTCAAAAATTAATTCTTAACACCTACAGCACCAAAAGAATCAAAATCTGCACTTCTCATGCCCATCACAGAGCCGACTCCTACGAGGCTATGTGATCTGCTAATCACCGTGACCTTCTGTTCCCAGACACCTCATAGGTCCTAGCCTGACATACACACATATGGCAAATAATTACTCTGTGATTTGCCTGTACTCTGCTTACCTTACTTCTGTCTTGGGCTGTCACTGCAAGAGTCCACGGTTAGGTTGGAGGGAATGCTGCATGAATTAATTGTACACCTAGTCCTGTGGTCTGCCAACCACACAATCTGAGAGCCTAGCTGATCAGCAAATCAAAAAAATCATCCCAATTTATCAGGTTAACACATCTGTGTCAGGTATTGTGATCCTGACCCTTCTTCTGGATTATCCCTTTATCTGTCTATATACTGCTCCTTCACCTGCTTTTCTGAATTGCTGTACTTCTGCTGGATATTGATCTCTTGCTTTGATGTTTATCGGCCTGAGTCAAGGCCATGTGTGACCACGTCTAGCTTATCAGTGGTCATATGTCGGGGTTCGAATCCGTGACCCTGTACTTTGTGGTCGGCTTAGTTGTGCACCGAGAGACAGTGGATACACCTTTTCTATGGATGGTTATTATCTGTTATCCTTGTTGTAATCTTTTAAGTTAACAGATGTTTTTATTAATCCACTTGTCTTTCCAATCACATTTTGGGTGCGGCTATAGACTGTATACCTTCCCCTTGCTGGTATTTCCTGCTGGTGATATTCTCATTTGGATGTCCAGCCGTACTTGCGTTTTGTTATGTCAGTCAAGACTAACTGGAGTTTATCTCTCTGCTGTTTTTGTTCTTCGCACTGCATCCATCTTCAGTTTGCAGTTAGGAAGTACAGGAGCATCTCAATGAATTAGAATATCATCAAAAAGTTAATTTATTTCAGTAATTCAATACATAAAGTCAAACAGATATATTATATTATCATTACACTTCAAATGAACTATCTCAAGTGTTTATTCCTGTTAAGGTGGATGTTTATGACTGACAGCCAATGAAAAACCAAAGGTCATTGAAGCACCCCAGGGCCGTGGGACACTCGGAACTGGGCTTTGGTGCTTCTGGGGAGTCACAGGGGTCGAGACTCGGCTCCGTGACCCTGAGTTCAGCGTCAAAGAGTTCTTGGGCAGTATATAGGGATAGGGTGGTTTAAAGGGAGAATTGTTTGTGACGCCACAAGAGGGTCCCCAGGGCAGTGGATGTTGGAAGGTCATTGGGGTGCAAGACGGAGGGCGCAAAGTAACAGACAGACTCACGGTTGTTGTCTCCTCAGGTCCTTTACTTTTGGTACTGGTGCAAGCTGGGACACTGACAGGTGATGATATTCTGAGTCCATGCAACCTGGGAGCAACTCAGGGTTTTCCTCACCTGGCAGGTTCTGAGGCCTCCCCGCTGCTACGTAAGCTGAGCTGCGGCCCTCTCTCTCTCTCTTCCTGTGTTGTGCCAGTATGGCAGGCAGCTTGAGTCCTTCTCCAGCCCCACTTCTCTGGTGGCTGCTCCTCGGCTCTTTGCGCTGCTTTGCCTGTGGGCACTTTGGTGTGGATGGAGGACTTGGAATCCCCCACCCTCCGATGTTGGCTGCCAGGACTTTAGGCCCTGTACAGCCTCGGACTCCAGTGTCTGGTTCTTGGGACTCCAGTTCTACACTGGTGTGAGCTCGACACCTCTCCATTCCCGAAGCTCTCCTCGTCTTCCTCATACCCTTGCCTACGGGTCCCTCAAGCTAGGCTTCAGCTTTCCTGAGACGAGCTTAGCACTGCTCCAGTCCACAGGATGTCTTCCTCAGTCCTCCTAGGAACTGAACTGACTAACTCTGCCCCAGACCAGAATTTACAGGGGAGCTGCCCTGAATTTAGAGCTCTCCCTTCAGGCCTGGAGGCAGAAAGGTGTTGTGTGCTTTGGTTTCCCCGGTGTGGATACCCTCTGTTGCTCTCAGGTATCACACTACCCCCCGAGGGCGGCAATGACATTGTGGCATCTGGACTCTGGGGTGCCACACCATTATCTCAGAAAATTAAAGTCGGGAGGATGAAAGGTCTGAGAGATAAAATATGACCTAAATAGATATCAGAGGCTTCACCTTGTGTGGTTGTGAGAGTCACAACTACTATAAAAGCAGATCACGGCTACTGCAGTACCCAGCGTGGTGCATATAGAGGAGGGAGGATAAAGGGTTAAAAACCGCACTGCCATATTCCACAGGACATCAAAAGGTGAATATAATATTGATTTATTAGTCAACGTGCTTCAGGGCTCCCTGGCCTCTTCCTCAGGACAATTCAATGTCATATTGCCATGTTTCAGGGAGCCCTGAAACGCGTTGACTAATAAATCAATATTATATTCACCGTTTGATGTCTCGTAGAGCACGGCAGCGTGGTGTTTAACCCTTTATCCTCCCTCCTCTATATGCACCACTCTGGGCACTGCAGAAGCCGTGATCTGCTTTTATAGTGGTTGTGACTCTCACAACCACACAAGGTGAAGCTTCTGATACCTATTTAGGTCATATTTTATCTCTCAGACCCTTCATCCTCCCTACTTTAATTTTCTGAGATAATGACGTTTGGGTTTTCATTGTCTGTAAGCCGTAATCATCAACATTAACAGAAATAAACACTTGAAAGAGATCCCTCTGTGTGTAATGACTCTATATAATATATATATATATGTTTCACTTTATGTATTAAATTACTGAAATAAATTAACTTTTTGATGGTATCCTAATTCATTGAAATGTAGCTGTATCTCATATAGGTGATGCACTCACCTTGTGATGGAATGATAGGGCTTGTCAAGAAAAGCTCTCATCCAGGTTCTGTGTTGAATGAAGGCAGCCAGTCCTCCAGTGGATTCCAGACAGAACCACTATTAGGAAGTGATCAAGTCGGTGACTACACCACTGGTGGACACTAATTGCAGGGCTAGACGATCCAAGCCGCAAATCTAATGGTGGGTTTACACGTCGCGATATCGGGCCGATATCGTAGCCAACGATGCGGGAGCGCGCTTTTCCCACCATCGCATCGCCGGTTTAGACAGCCCGATATCGGGATACACTCTGGGCACTGCAGAAGCCGTGATCTGCTTTTATAGTGGTTGTGACTCTCACAACCACACAAGGTGAAGCTTCTGATACCTATTTAGGTCATATTTTATCTCTCAGACCCTTCATCCTCCCTACTTTAATTTTCTGAGATAATGACGTTTGGGTTTTCATTGGCAGTAAGCCATAATCATCAACATTAATAGAAATAAACACATGAAATAGATCACTGTGTGTGTAATGACTATATATAATATATGTGTTTCACTTTATGTATTGAATTACTGAAATACATTAACTTTTTGATGATATTCTAATGTATTGAGATGCTCCTGTAGGTGCATACCCTCTAGTGGTAAATTACCTTATCTTTTCACTTTGCATTATCTGGTTTGTTGTTACCCTCCTCTTATCTCAGCACTCTTTCATTTCTCTCTATAGGTAATGTCACTCTGCTCTGTCCATGGGTACCTTAGGAAATATGTGAAGGACTCGATGTGTCGAGCCCCAAGGCATGGGGTAATCGGGTATCAGGCAGCAAAGGGTTAACTACTGTGTCACGGGGAATGGCAGCCGCGCCTGATCCTGTGTCCTGGGCCTATCTTTAAAAGGGGGATTTATATACAGGGGTTATGTACAAGTTTATAGTTTGTCGTGACGCCACCTGCAGTACCTGGTGAGATGTCACCAGCGCCGCCACAGTCCTCCGGAGGTCGGTGGTATTGCGGCTGAGATGGTGTAGTCCCCCGCACGCAGGACTGGGACCTCCGGGACAGCGATTCTGTGAAAGGAATAAATTTGTGGAAAGAAGATGCAGCGGAGTCAAAGTCACTTCACCGGGTACTTTACTGGAACTTTAGCAGCGTTATTACAGTCCTCAGTGCAGTTAGGTGTTAAAATAACAAGTAGCGACGGGTGGCTGCAAGCAGATCTCTGGTAGCTGGAGGGAACCCCCTTTATGTGCCTTTCTTGTTCCTTTTCTTCCCTGCTTCCCAGTAGCTGTGTGAAGCCTGACCTCATATAGAGTAGATCTGACCTCCTGCTGTCTTTCTTTCCTTCCCTTGCTCCCGTCGGGTGACCTTCTATTGAACACTGCGGCTCTTTGGGCACTGCGGCTCTCTGGGCACTGCGGCTTGCCAGCGGTGTCTGGTCTCCTCTAATGGTCACTTGAGAATCAGGGTCGTATATTGATATACCCCCGTGCTTCGGATTTTCTGCAGGCCGTAAAGGTTTCTACAGGTGCGGGCTCCGGTACCCGGTTTCTTTCCTGGGGCGAACTCCCTCCGAGCTCCTTTCTCCCTTCTCTGTGTCTGGGATCTGTTCTGGTTGTCCCTGGGCCCCTCAGCCGAGGAGACCCTCCTTCCTGCCTTAGGCTCCCTGCCCGGAACTCTGCTAGCTCTCCAACCCGGAGGCCAAGACCGGCGTGCTGACCGACCTGCTTTCTCCCCCTGGGGGTTACTATATACCCTCCCGGGTTCCTTCCCACTGCTTGATCTAATGTGGGGTGTGGGTTTAGGATTCCGCCTACCATCCTGAAATCCACTTGCAGCTGGGGTGACTACACCTCTTTTTTTCAGGTGTAGTACCCCTCTGTGGCACCTACATAGTGGGGCGCCACAGATGAACGTTTAGGCAGATAAGGTCCAACTTGCCATCTTTTAGTCTGGGATTAGGGCAATGCTACACAGGTACTAGTAGGTACTGAGGGATCCAAATCTCTATTCTGTACAGGAACCGGCCGGGTTGATTGCAGTTTTTCAGTGTTTTACCTCTCCTTTCCGTGTGAGTTGATCACACCATCAGCTAACTGGACAGTGGGTAACAACTCCGTAATTTTTGTCCAAGGCAAAAACTGCAGCAACATCCAGATCCCTGAGTAGGTTTTAAGGGGAACCTGTCACCCCGCCCCAAGGGCCTATTAAACTAAAAAAGCCACCTTCAGCAGCGCCTATGCTGCATTTTGTGAACGAGTGAATGTGGTTCTTATCCCCCTACCCCCCAGGACACCAAAGTAATGACTTTATAAGAAATTACTTTAGGTCCAGGAGATATACTCCCCGTCCTGGACCTGAATGCCTTGCTACTGTTACCCCTCTCCTCTATTCCTTCAGAGCGGCGTTGGCGCCTGCGCAGTTCTCTCAGTGTTCGAGCATGCGCTGTGAGCTCTGCCCAGGGCTGAGGTCACATGGTATTACGCAGGCACCAGATCACACCCCGTGTGGTCTTATTCTGTATGCAGACTGCGTGGCTGGGAATCATGCAAACAGCATGACTGCACCTGTGACATCCTCGACAAATTCCCAGCCCCGCAGTCTGCATAAGGCATGAGACCACACAGAGTGGGATTTGGTGCCTGCGTTATACGCAGGCGCAATGGTCTGACATCATGTTACCTCAGCCCTCGAGCAGAGCTCACCTTGATGCCCAAGAACTGAGAGATCTGCGCAGGCGCAAGGGAGAGAGGCGGAGGGACCCGGAGGGTCGAGGAGGAGGGGTAACAGCTGCAAGGCATTTAGGTCCAGGGAGGGGAGTATTCCTCCCAAACCTAAAATAATTTCTTATAAAGTGATTACTTTAGTGTCCCGGGGGGGTTGGGGGATAAGAGCCACTTTCACAAAATGCGGCGTAGGCGCTGCTGAAGGTGGCTCTTTTTATTTAATAGGCCCTGGGGGGGGAGTCAGGTTACCTTCAAGGGTAAATACTAGAGATCCCTCCGACTCACTGCTTGGTTAAGCCAACTTCCAATTGACTGCCATGTTCCTTGTCCTGCTAGCAAGCATAACCAAAACTCTTTCATACTGCAACTCCACAGTATATTGCTTCTAAAGGAGAATATCTCAGTGATACAGCATCCAATGGAACATTTACTGCGAGAACCCTACATAAGCTTCGGAGGTATACAACGTACAATATAGCCACCAAAACCTATATAGATGCTTCGTTCCTTGCCCCTCCCATGAGTAGTATGAATGAGGGTTGAATGAAAATTAATTTCTCCGCCTTTGTAACTTGGGTTTCAATGAGAATATTTTAATAAATCAAATGCAGAAATAATCCTTAGAATGTACTCTTTAATTACCGATATTCACTTTTTGTCAGGATGGTCTCTTTTACTTTGGAGATGTGTGACTGGTTTAGGACCTGTGTCTCTTTTCTGTATTGAGACTGCATATTAAACGTGTTTCTTTCCTTTGGCAGTGTTGGAGTTAATGTCAGTTTTCTGTTGCTAGCAAACTATCTAGGTCTCTTCCAGGTGTGGCTACTTTTTGATCAATTCCAGCTCTTTTATATGGTCACATGATCCTTGCTGGTGATTGAACTCATTCCTGGCCAAGATACCTGTGGTAAAGGAGGTTCTTTGGAGAGCTGATCATTGCCAAACCTCAGCTGCCTTGAAGAGAGACAGCAGGCATGAAGTTGTCTTGTTGATTTCTTTGTCTGTCTTCCCTTCTCTTCTTTTTGATGTTAGTGCAGTAATTGGTACTAGTGCTCCCGCTGGCTAACATCATTGCCACTGCGAGACTAGGTATCCTGCTCAGCGAAGGGGTGAAAGAACCCGTATAGGGATGGTAGGGAGATCAGGGCACAGATGCAGGTGAGTGCAGGAGGTCACCTCTTCCCCGCTCCTTATGAGCAGGGACCTCCGCTGTATTTGTCCCCTTCAGTGTCTCCCCGTCTGTTATTTGGTGTAGTGCTTCGGACACCGTTGGTCCATGCGACCCTGTCACGTACAGTTTCCGGATGCTCCCTGCACCCAGTATTACACTTTTCCATATAATCATCAGACAATTGGATTTTGCCAACAATGGCGTCACGGAAGAAGTCAAGTTTCCACAACCAGCCTCTCAAAGTTCTCTCAGCTTCTGGATTTCTTCATCAGATGCATAGTGATGTCCCCACAGATCTTCTTTCATTATCCAGAACAGATGCTGCCTTTAATATCAATTCCTCTGATAATCGTATGTACTCACATGCAAGCATCCTTAGATAGTTTAAACTCAACCATGTTGACTTGTAATAGGAGTCCAGGAGAAATGGAGATGAATTTCACTGAAGTACAATTAAGTAGGTAGAAAAAGTGATTCTGAAGAGAGCAGTATAACATGGTGGCAGAAGAAACACTCATTAGGAAGAAGGGAGGAGTAAGGCTGACATCACACAGCTACAGGAAGAGGAAGGGGACAAAATACCAAAGGCGGGACTTCTGCCTAGCAACAGGGAAAATGTAATACATAGCACAGAAAACACACAATGGATTATTCCCATTCATGGTAACACAACAGTGCATATATCAACACAATCACCATACGCATCTTGCATTCTCTGATTAATTTCCTTTGGGGGGGTGACACCTTTTGCTGTTAAGAACTCAATGACAGTACGTTGCTTAAATCACCTTGACCGACAGATTCCATTCTTTACACAGTAACAACAAAACCGTTCATTACTAAGACTTCCCACCCACTGGAGCTGTAGAGGAGAGTCTACTGAACAGTCCAGTACCTGCCGCATACCAGTGCTGTCATCTGCTGAGGAGTTCTGAATGGAATGTGTAGGCATGACTTTTAATTCTAGCCTAGTGTGGCCTGCAGACTATTAATCGTTGCATACAGCATGTATAAAGGGTCCAGGCTATAGACTACTGTCTGTGGTCCGATAAAGGGCATGAAGATGGGTACAACTTACATGGTGCAGAATATATGCAACTTCATTAGGAGCCCATGAAGAATTGGGATATTTTACTGACGTCCTGCTTTCAAGTGATGAAAGATTAATTGTAAAATTAAAATGTTAATTCCACTGGGCAGGGACCGAGCTGCAAATTTCATCACTTTTTCCAGACAGAATGTAGCAGGTCTGCTGGCTAGACGACACAGTTTTTTTACTCTTTTAGATGACGATAGTTCAACCGTGTTCAGCTATAATTTAATCGTAGAAAACTAAATATAGCGAAATAGCAATATTAATTCATTCCAATACAATTATTAAAGAAAATAATTAAAGTTTTATCAGGCTTTAACTGTCAGCCTGGCATTGAGCAGATTACTGAATTAAAGGCAGTTACTGTTATCGCTACAAGGTCCAGCACTGAGCGCTATATCTCCTCCTTACGCCAGCTCTCTCTCATGACTTAGGCCGGATTCACACCATGATTTTTTGAGTCCCCCCATGTATCCCTTCGGCGCCGGATTGTGCCTATTTGATGTCGGTTCGCTGCTTTTCCGGGAGGATCCGGTTTTGTCCGATTTTTGCATCGGACACAAAACTAGAGTCTGCAGCATTTTTGTGCCCAATGCAAAAATCGGACAAAACCACATCCTCCAGGATCCGGCGTCCATAGCATGGGAGTCTATGGGCGCCTGATCGCGCCGGAACCGGCAGAAAATCAAACCGGTTCCTGGATGCCAGGTGCTGAAAGAGCGGCGCTGTTAAAAGCAGCCACCGCGCACCTGGAGAGCTCCATGGCTGAAATTTCAGCACCGCAGCCAGCTCCCCTGTACTCACGGCTGAGATTTTAGCACTGGACAGTGCCAGCAATGAAGCCGGCAAGAAGCAGGAGGGAGGGCACGGTTCTGCTCGTCTGTGGCTGTCAGGTTCTGTCTGGTGCATCCTGCAAAACACCGGAGAGAACCTGACAGTCAAAAATCGTGGTGTGAAGCCGGCCTAAGACTCTCTGACAAACCCATTGTTGGTGTCGTGGAAAACCTTATCTTTTTGGAGAGCTTTTGGACTAGACCAGTGGTTCTTAACCGATCGAACCCCAGGGGTATGGTGTGTCGATCTCAGGGTTTCGGCGGAGCCTCCGCCACGGAGGTCAACACACTCCCGACGGCTGCATGTAGATTTGTCACTAAAGAAGGGTTCGGTGAAAGTGCATATGAAACTGGTGGGTTGGGTACCTCAAACAAGGTTAAGAACCACTGGACTAGACAGCAAAAGGGCCTAAACAATGCTAGTGAGATTCAAATGAAAACAGTTCATGGATGAAGGGAGACAAAAGAAATGAATGAAACCAGACTGCCTCTAAAAACTGTAGAATCAACATTACATTGCTCCTTCTACCACCACCGATGTCCATGTAATGGTGCCAAAAAAGTGGCCAAATCATCATAGTACCCAAATAGTCGTACTAAATAATTCCACAGGACATGGAAATTATGGCACAACCGTGTGTTTTCCCAAGATAAGCCCCCTCCATTATCACCATTCTTGCCAACTCTTGAGAAGTGAGGTCCAGGAAAATAGAGGCTCGGTCTACTGAGAACATTTCCTTCATAGAAGCCCATATTGAGGAACGAAATCAATGACATTCCTGGAAACAGAGCAGACTCCATTCCATCTTATAACTTCATAAGAGTTATTTATTAATTTGTGATAAGATAGTGTTCTAATTGGCACAAAAAGTGAAAACAATCGCAAAACGCTGATAAACCAATAATATAAAGAACTTACTGTAATTCCATCACCATTCACTCACTTCTTGCCAGCCTGGCAATGTTTTTTTTTTATATTTACCAAAATGGGATAATGTGAACCTGTCCCCTAGTTACATCACCCCAGACTATCACTACCTGTCCCTGCACCTTCCTATTACTATTCTAACTATCCCTCTCTCTCCTAGATGTGTGGTGTGCATGACACCGATGAGCTGACGTACTGTCGCTCACAGAGCAGCGCAGTGCACAGCTGGAAGCGGAGTACCGGAAATGACGCGTTCGGCGTCATACCCGGAACTCTACAGAGGGCTCCGAGGCAGGCTGGGGGCGCGCATTGTAATTTCAATATCACGCCCATCGAGGTAAAGGCTGCAGGAGGCGGCGAAAGGGAGCAAAAGAGGATGTCCAGTGGGGCTAATAACGGTAGCCCCCCGCTTCATTATAATGCCAGCCAGTAAGTTAGAAAAAGCTTTTATAAAACAGTCACGCCACACATTTATGAGACAGGGGGATAGTTAGAATAGTTATAGGAAGATGCAGGGACAGGTAGTGATAGCCTGGGATGATATTGACACCCCACTCCAGAGTCCGGGAGTACTCAGGAACCGGGCAGCAGTTGTTCTTCACACTCGGTTCTTTTCACGGGGACAGACGGTGGCCGAGACCCGATCCTGTGACCCTGGTGGTGTCATTTAATGAAGGGAGATTGACAGGGAAGACAGGGAAAAGGGGTATTCGTGACGCCACCTGCGGTACGTGGCCATGGGCGGCCGCTGCTTGCTTCAGAACCTCTGGGGACGGTGACTGGCAGCTTGGATCGTTTTGCTCCCCGCAGGCGGAGCGCGGTCCCCAGGGCTGCTGGAAGAGGGTTCAGTTCATACCTTGGCAGATGGTCCCTTAGGTCATCAGCACCCCGGTGTCCCATGCAGCCTCTGCTGCCGGTGATCGCCGTCAAAGAAAGTCTCACAACACACAGCTGGAGTTCTGTTACTTTTACTCAGTTGTTTCAGCATGACCACCGGGTGCTTCCCTAGCCAACCTCCAGTTCAGCGTTGTCTCCAGAACCGGGACAGTGCAGTTGATCCTCTGCTGGTGTTCTCTCTCTCTCTCTTACTGGGTGTCTCTTTCCTTTCTCTGATGTTTTTTCAGCGCTATAAGGTAGTTTCTCTTCTGGGGCGAGCACGACACCGCTTCGCTCCCTAGGCTCTCAGCACCTTCGCACGCAGAGCTCAAGTACTGACAGCCACAGGTGCTCAGTTTTTCCCCTCCCGGGTACTGCTCCCTAGTTTGATTGCCTTCTCCAAGTTGTGTGGGTGTTCGGCCACAGCTCCCGTCAGGAACTCAGGGCCTCCATTTCAACGGTTCAGGGTACAGCATCCGCGCCGTGTTCAGGTCCAGTTCCCTGTGTCGTCCACCAGTCCCTCTGTACTCTCGCCAAATCTGGGTATACGGGGATCTGTGTCTCGCTCCGTACCCCAAGGGCTCCATTCTTCCTCCACACCCATCGGTAGTTCCTGTAGCACCCCAGGGTATGGGAACTCAGATGTCTGGGCCTCTCTCTATCCAATTGGGGAATGTCGCAGGTGGCCTGCCCAGACCCATGGCCCAGGGGGACAGCCTAAAAGAAGGGGTTTTTGAATTTACAAGGGATAATAGTCTTGTGACACCACCTGTAGTACCTGGTGACTAGACACCAGCGCCGCCACAGTCCTCCGGAGGGTGGTGGTATTGAAGCTAGAGTGGAGTAGCTTCCTACAGGTGAAGCTAGGCCTCCGGGGCACTGATAACCATTGCCAGGATGGGTAAGCTGTCAAGAAAAGTCAATAGTAGCAGGACAGAAACACGGAGGCAATTCCCTCTTACCAGGTACTTTACTTGCGAAACTGATCAAGATGATGATTCAGCTCACAGTTCTCTAGCCGGACGGCCGGACGGGTAGTCGCAGCAGAATGCAGAATCTGTGGAAGTTTCTGGTGGTACCTTCTCGGATTTAACCCTTGTCCTGTTCTTTCTCTCTCTTCTCAATGCCTGCTCAGCTAGCAGTGTTACGTCCCAGGGGATGAACACCCTGAGGACGTCTTCAGAGCCGGCACAAGTACGGTCGGAGGATGAACTCTCCAGGCCGCGTTGTCAGACCCGCGCATTCCGGGTGAACAAATCAGAACCTTTCTGTCTGGGCATCTTCTCTCTCTAGCCCTCTCTTGAAGCCCCCTTTCTCTCACGGGTAACCTCCCGCTCTCTGTCTTTCCTCAGGGAAGACATGCCTAAAGACTCCCCATGCATCCTCCCTGCTCTCCTTACAACTCCAACTTTTCAACTCCTTTTTTGGGACCTCCCTCGGTTGCCTAGGTGGGTGTGTGTGAGCGCTGGGGTCAAATCCTTCCACAGTGTTCTGCATTCTACTTGCGACAGGGATAACCACATGCTCATTTTTGGGTGCAGTACCCAACTTGTGACGCCTGAGCAGTGGGGCGCCACATTCCCTCCCGGGGTGAGTGTGACTGTGCTCCAGCCCGCAGGCGCCAGCATCTCCTCCTGCTTACTTCTGCTACCACTCCACTACTCTCTTGTTCTGCTCCTGCACTTCTCTTTTCCCTCCCGGCTACGCTTGGGTCCTCCCACCATCCCGGGGTCCTAAGTGTCATGTGTGTGTGTGTGTGTGTGTGGCTCGACTGCACCATCCCAACACCTGGAGAGCAGAGGCAGTACTCTCCATCTAATGGAGGAGTGCAGTAACTCTGGTGGCGGCCTACCTGTTGGGGCGCCACAATATAACTAGGTGACAGGTTCACTTTAAAGCCAAGAATTGGTAACAAGGAAAAGCTTTTCTTAAGGAAATATGTCTGCCTCATACAGTGAAAAAAATAAGTATTTGATCCCTTGCTGATTTTGTAAGTTTGCTCACTTACAAAGACATGAACAGTCTATAATATTAGGGGTAGGTTAATATTAAAAGTGAGAGATAGAATATCAAACATAAAATCCAGAAAATCACATTGTCTAAATTATATAAACGTATTTGCATTTTGAAGAGAGAAATAAGTATTTGATGCTTCTGGCAAGCAAGACTTAATACTTGGTGACAAAACCCTTGTTGGCAGCACAGCAGTCAGACTTTTCTTGTAGTTGATGATGAGGTTTGCACACGTCAGGAGGAATTTTGGTCCACTCCTCTTTGCAGATCATCTCTAAATCATTAAGATTTTGAGGTTGTCGCTTGGCAACTCGGGGCTTCAGCTCCCTCCATAAGTTTTCTATGGGATTAAGGTCTGGAGACTGGCTAGGCCTCTCCATGACCTTAATGTGCTTCTTTTTGAGCCACTCCTTTGTTGCCTTGGCCAGGGCTGCCACTAGGAATTTCAGGGCCCCTTACTGCCAAAATGTTGGGGCCCCCCTGAGACTCCGCCCAGCCTCCACCCCCTGAGACTCCACCTCCACCCTAGATCCGCCTCGACCCAAACATACATTATATGTATAGTGAAAAATTGGAACAGCACCAAAAATTACCTCAATTTATGTGCAAAGCTTTCCCAACCAGCAATCCAGATGGTTCCTTACAATAGAGTAAAAAAAGGAAAAACAGCACAAAAAAATTGAAAAAAGTGGACTTTATCACCCAATGCGTGGCCATGCCATTGGGCAATAAAGTCCACTTTTTTCTATATTTTTGTGCTGTTTTTCATTTTTTTACACACTCTCTCTATATTACACACATACACACTTGAGTCTGCTGTTGGCTGAATACACAATAGCTGTATATACAATAGAGAACACAATAGAGACAGCTGCTAGCTGTATACACAATAGATGGCTGTGGGCCGTATACACAATAGAGACTGCTGCTGCCTATACACATAATAGAGAATACACAATAGAGACTGCTGCTGGCCATATAGACAATGGAGACAGCTGCAGGTCCGGATGTATAGACAATGGAGATGACTGCTAGCTATACACACACAGTAGAGGATACACAATAGAGATTGCTGCTGGCTGTACACAATAGAGACTGCTGCTGGCCGTATACAGAATGGAGATGGCTGTGGGACAAATGCACAATGGATACGGCTGCGAGACAAATGCACAATGGAGACGGCTGTGGGACCAATGCACAATGGAGACTGCTGCGACAGACAGAGATAGAGACAGACAGAGACACAATAGAGACTGCTGCTGGCCGTATACAGAATGAAGATGGCTGTGGGACAAATGCACAATGGATACCGCTGCGGGACAAATGCACAATGGAGACGGCTACGGGACCAATGCACAATGGAGACTGCTGCGACAGGGATAGACAGAGAGAGACAGACAGAGAGACAGAGACAGACAGAGAGACAGAGACAGAGAGAGACAGACAGAAAGAGAGAGACAGACAGACAGAGACAGAGAAACAGAGAGACAGACAGAGACCGAGAGAGACAGACAGAGAAATACAGGCAGAGTCAGAGAGAGACTGACAGAGAGAGACAGGCAGAGACAGAGAGAGACAGGCAGAGACAGAGAGAGACAGGCAGAACCAGAGAGACAGGCAGAGTCAGAGAAACAGACACAGAGAGACAGAGACAGAGAGACAGACAGAGACAGGCAGAGACAGACAGACAGAGAGAGACAAAGAGACAGAGACAGACAGAGAGGGACAGAGACAGACAGAGAGAGAGACAGACAGACAGACAGAGACAGACAGAGACAGAGAGACAAACAGAGACAGAGAGAGACAGACAAAGACAGAGACAGACAGAGACAGAGAGAGACAGAGAAAGACAGACAGTCAGAGAGAGAAAGACAGAGAAACAGAGAGAGAGAGAGACAGACAGAGAGAGAGACAGACAGACAGAGACAGAGAAACAGAGAGACAGCCAGAGATCGAGAGAGACAGACAGATATATACAGGCAGTCAGAGAGAGACCGACAGAGAGAGACAGGCAGAGACAGAGAGACAGGCAGAGACAGAGACAGACAGAGTCAGAGAGACAGGCAGAGTCAGAGAGACAGAGACAGAGAGACAGAGACAGAGAGAGATAGACAGAGAGAGACAGGCAGAGACAGAGACAGACAGAGACAGAGAGACAGACAGAGAAAGACAGGCAGAAACAGACAGAGACAGACAAAGACAGAGAGAGACAGAGAGAGACATAGACAGAGAGAGACAGAGAGACAGACACAGACTGTATATACAATTCAATTCAATTCAATTCAATTCAATTCAAATGAGCTTTATTGGCACGACTAAGTAAATATCAGCATTGCCAAAGCAAATAGTAAAGATAGGGGGATGGGAGTGGGGAGTGGGTAGGCATATTGAAGTCCATGATATATCGGGATCCTTTTAGGGGGTGGGGACATGTCCAGGCTGGGGTATATAAGTCCATGGCATATCAGGCTCTCAGTTGGGGGATAGGGAAGTGTTCAGGGTTGGGGTACAGAAGTCCATGACATATCAGTCTCCTCTTAGTATCTGGCAGGCACTGACATATTGTGCTGCTATGGGCGCTGCACTTTATTCTTCCCCCAGTAGTATTTGCAGTTTCTCTTCCTCCTCCATGGAGGTGAAGTCTGGGAGGAGATCAGACAGTCTCTTGAAGTGAGTGTCCCTCACTGCGGAGTATTTAGGGCACCTCAGCAAGAAGTGGGCCTCATCCTCCACGGCCTCCTGGGGGCACTGCTGGCACAGTCTGCTCTCTCGGGGCTTGTAGTTCTGTCGGTGCCGCCCGGATTCGATGAGTAGGCTGTGGGCGCTCAGTCTGTACCGGCTCAGGATCTGTCGCTCTTTGGGGTTTTCCAGTTTCTCTAGGTATGGCGCCAGTTTGTACTCCCTCTGTAGGTTCTGGTGTATCGTCAGTTTCTGTGATTTGTTTATGTCGTTCCTCCAGATGCTGAGAGATTCCTCTTTGCCTTTGTGCACCATCTTCTGGATTTCGCCTTTTGTCAGGCCATGTGGGTTGGTGGCTTGGGCAGTCTGGCTTTGGATACTTTGTGTTGGGAGGCTTCCTGGTGATCCTAGTGTAGAGAGGCTTTGTGATGGTAGGAGCTGGGACTGCTGCTTTGTAGATGAGCCTTGAATGACAGCGCCTTCTTCTGGATCTCGAGGTGTAGCGGGAGTCTCCCCAGCTCTGCTCGGCAGGCGCTGTTTGATGTGCTCCGATGGACTTGCAGAAGATGCTTGCAGAATTCTAGGTGGAATATTTCAGTCGGCCCGGCGTCCCACTTTGACCAGTTTGGGTAGGAGACTGGACCCCAGACCTCACTGCCGTAAAGAAGGATTGGGGCAATGATGGTGTCAAAGACTTTTAGCCAGACTGTTACTGGTGCCTTGAGATGATACAGACGTCTTCTTATGGCATAGAAGGCTTTGGAAGCCTTGTCTTTCAGTAACTCTATGGCTTGCTTGAAGCTCCCTGATTGGCTGAGTTCTAGGCCCAGGTAGGTGTACCTGTTGGTTTCTGTGAGTGGACAGTTGTCTATGGTGAAGGGAGTATGGCCAGCAGGTTTCTGCTTTCTTTTCTGGAACACCATGATGTTAGTTTTCTTCTGGTTGATTGGCATTGCCCATGTGCTGCTGAAGGTCTCTAGGATTTTCAGATGATCTTGGAGGCCTTTTGCGGTTGGGGATAGCAGCACGAGGTCATCGGCATAAGAAGAAATTTCACCTGGGTGTCGTGGAGAGTGAGTCCTGGTGCTGAGGAGGACTCCAGGGCCACCGCCCTGTATCAGTGCTGTCTCTCTAGCAGTCTGCATATAAAATGAATCAGTCTTTGCTGTCTCTTCCAGTCCTCTCTCACAGTAGCAGTCTGTCTCTCTCCCTCTTGATTACACTCTTGTCTACCTGGATATTATAGAGATCTCTCTGTATAATCTGCACAGGACTGTCTCCATCTATATGCAATCCCTGTCTAGAAGACTGCAGTCTCTCTACATCAATGTCCCTCTCCTCTTATAGCTGCAGTCTCTTCATACAGCAATGCCCTTGTATAAACCAGCAGTCTTTTAATAAACAGTCTCTCCATCTCTTCATTTAGCTGCAGTGTCTCCTGTGGCTGTCGCCTCTCTGTGTTTGCAGTGGTCTCTACAGATACCTGTTCTGGCTTCTGTCAGCCCCCTTCTCTCCCCCTCCCCTGCTCCCGACTGCTGAGCTGGCCTGGTAGCGACATTACAGGAGGAGGGGGTGCTCCTGTGGCTGCTCACTTCATGCTGTGCAGGATTCCTCGGCCATAGATGGGGCCAAAGAAGAGGAGACCAGAGGAGCAGCTGAGGAGGCACATCACTGTACATTATAGTGGTGGAGCCGCGGCCTCGTCCGACGGTAATCAGGCGGTGTCATGGTCTCTCTCTCTCCCCCTGCGGCTCCGCCTCCAGTCCTTTCTGTTGAATGAGGTGCTCAATGTACTGTGCACTGTGACGTGCACTTCCTGATCGGGAAGTGAGTGGGCAGCCAGCGGATCCCCGCACACAGATACTAGTCAGTGAGGGGAGCGCTCATCACGCAGCTCAGGGGGCCACCTTGCTCAAAATGGCCACACCCACCACCGGCATGGCCGGGGCCCCCCCTGCCCCTGTCTGATAGCCACGCCCCCTCCAGTCAGGCCCCGGGTCCCTTACTGCAGTAAGGGCTGTAACCCCCTAATGGCGGCCCTGCCCTCACGTACCACAGCCCCTGAGGTGCGGGGTAGTGCCACAAGAAATGCTAAGTTTGGCCAGATGCTGAAGGAGTACCTTGCAGATCGAACAACTGTACTGCGAGATTCCTCTGTGCCTTACAATTATTGGGTCTCCAAGCTGGACACGTGGCATGAATTGGCTCTCTACGCCTTGGAAGTCCTGGCCTGCCCTGCCGCTAGCATTTTGTCAGAGCGTGTTTTCAGTGCCGCAGGTGGAATCATTACTGATAAACGCACCCGCCTGTCAACTGAGAATGCTGACAGGCTGACTCTGATCAAGATGAACAAGGGTTGGATTGGGCCAGACTTCACCACACCACCAACAAATGACAACTGAATTTAAATTTTGTTATGGGAATTTGCCATGTACCTCCACTCACCCATGGGTACACACTTCATGACTTTGGCTAATCGCTGGACTGCTCCTCCTTCTCCTCATGTGCCACCATGATGACTGTTACAATAGTTAGACTGTTGTTTCAGGTATACCCCCAGTGGTAAATTTTTTCACCCATTCTTTTAGAATGGGCATTACAACGACAGGAGACCCGCTCCTTTTCAATGGGAAAAATGTTTTGAGGCCCTCATGCACGTCTCTATCCAGGGACAATGTGGAGCCTCCCAATTTTTGGCTGCCCTGCCAAAGGGCTATACTACAATACACCCACTTGAGGTTTACAGGCCCTCCTGCACGTCTCTATCATGGGACAATGTGGAGCCTCCCAATTTTTGGCTGCCCTGCCAAAGGGCTATACTACAATACACCCACTTCAGGTTTACAGGCCCTCCTGCACGTCTCTATCATGGGACAATGTGGAGCCTCCCAATTTTTGGCTGCCCTGCCAAAGGGCTATACTACAATACACCCACTTCAGGTTTACAGGCCCTCCTGCACGTCTCTATCATGGGACAATGTGGAGCCTCCCAATTTTTGGCTGCCCTGACAAAGGGCTATACTACAATACACCGACTTCAGGTTTACAGGCCCTCCTGCACGTCTCTATCATGGGACAATGTGGAGCCTCCCAATTTTTGGCTGCCCTGCCAAAGGGCTATACTACAATACACCCACTTCAGGTTTACAGGCCCTCCTGCATGTCTGTATGCATGGGTCTTTTTTGAACCTCCCAATTTTTGGCTGTCCTGCCAATGGGCTATACTACAATACACCCACTTCAGGTTTACAGGCCCTCCTGCACGTCTCTATCATGGGACAATGTGGAGCCTCCCAATTTTTGGCTGCCCTGCCAAAGGGCTATACTACAATACACCCACTTCAGGTTTACAGGCCCTCCTGCACGTCTCTATCATGGGACAATGTGGAGCCTCCCAATTTTTGGCTGCCCTGCCAAAGGGCTATACTACAATACACCCACTTCAGGTTTACAGGCCCTCCTGCACGTCTCTATCATGGGACAATGTGGAGCCTCCCAATTTTTGGCTGCCCTGCCAAAGGGCTATACTACAATACACCCACTTCAGGTTTACAGGCCCTCCTGCATGTCTGTATGCATGGGTCATTGTTGAAGCCCTCCAATTTTTGGCTGCCCTGCCAAAGGGCTATACTCCAATACACCCACTTCAGGTTTACAGGCCCTACTGCACGTCTCTATCCAGGGGCATTGGTGAACCTCCCAATTTTAGACTGCCCTGGCAAAGGAAAATACTACAATAGACCCAGTTCCTCAAAATGGGCACAATATGTCAAGACAGGGCTTCATGTACGTCTCTTCTCAGGGACATCGGAGTGCCGCACAATGTTTTCACGTAAAATCTTTCATGTAATCACAAAAAGTAACATACACCAGCTGTATCTCACTATTGGGTATGTGCCCTTAACATTTCCACCCTGAATATTCATTTTGGTGTCATTTTGGCAGGTTTTCTGGTGACTCCGTAAAATTGGCGTGAAACTCGGACAAGATTGTTCACAGCTGTGACTTTTGAGTGAGAAATGCTTCCAGGGGTCTTCCCCATGGTGTTGCCATGTCATTTGAGCACTCTTCTGAGACTTTTGTGACATTTTGAGGGTTTCTACATGCTGCCGGCAGTCATTTCATAAAAATACTCGGGTCTCCCATAGAATAACATTGGGCTCGGTACTCGGGCCGAGTACACGAGTATCTCGGGATGCTCGGCCTGAGCTTCGAGCACCCGAGCATTTTAGTACTCGCTCATCACTAATTATTATCTGATCGGTTTGCTGGCCAGAAAACCGATCAGGTGATCAATATCAGGTTCAAGGACCGGAATCAGCTGTCAGATAAGCTTTGTTTAAAGCTGTCAAGCCGACACCACCGGGCGATGAGCAGGTTCCACTCCTGCAGGCCGCTGGTGCCATCCGATCACCCCCTGTCTCCCATGCCTACTGCTTGTGCACCAGGGGGCTGCAGGAGTCGGCGGTAGCGGGATCGCAAGTGACATTTATGCTTTCGGCAGTGCGCTGGGGTGCTGCCGGCAAAATACTCTGGTTTCCTAATAGGATAACATTGGGCTCGGTGCTCCGGTCGAGCACCCGATCATCTCGATATGCTCATCCCGAGCATTTTACTGTTTGATCATCATTAGTATGTATGTGTAAAGGTATCGTCACACATGGCAATATTGCTTGCAATTTCACTGGCAATTTGCTGGTTGCACTGAAATCATGGACACATTGTTCTATTTTGTTGCCTTGTACAAATGGAACAATGTGTCCATGATTTCACAGCAACCAGCAAATTGCCAGTGAAATTGCTAGCAATATTGCCGCGTGTGACGGTACCTTAAGTGTGTGTTATTAGGGGGTTGCAAGAGCATAATGGGGTTATTGGTGGACTGCAAGAGGATGATGGGGTTATTGGGGGGCTGCAAGGGGATGATGGGGTTATTTGGGGACTGCAAGGGGATGATGGGGTTATTGGGGACTGCTGCAAGGGGATGATGGGGTTATTGGGGGGCTGCAAGGGGATGATGGGGTTACTGGGGGGTTGCAAGGAATGATGGGGTTATTGGGGCTGCAAGGGGATGATTGGGTTATTGGGGGGTTGCAAGGGGATGATGGATTATTGGGGACTCCTGCAAGGGGATGATGGGGTTATTGGGGACTGCTGCAAGGGAATGATGGGGTTATTAGGGACTGCTGCAAGGAGATGATGGGGTTATTTGGGACTGCTGCAAGGGGATCATGAGGTTATTGGGGACTGCTGCAAGAGGATGATGAGGTTATTGGGAACTGCTGCAAGGGAATGATGGGGTTATTGGGGACTGCTGCAATGGAATGAAGGGGTTATTGGGGACTGCTGCAAGGAGATGATGGGGTTATTAGGGACTGCTGCAAGGAGATGATAGGGTTATTGGGAACTGCTGCAAGGTGATATTGTGGGCTGCAAGGGGATGATGGGGATACCATATTGGGGACTACAAGGGGATGGAGAAATAAGACATCCCCTGAAAATAAGATGTAGCGCATCTAAACAGGGTACTAAACCCGACCCCTTCTCTGTAGCGCCACCCATATGATCAAAGCCTCGCCCCTGTGCAACCCCACCCTGCCGGGCCCTGGAAAAGTGGTCCTGCATAGAGCCGGTCCCCGGTGCAAAAAAGGTTGGGGAACACTGCTTTAGAACATCCAGCCATTGGACCATTAAAATCAGTCTTTCTGAAGTCATACTTTTAAAGTCTGACTCCTCGCAGGTCTTCCTCCTCTTGTAATCAAACATTTTAGGATAGCAAAATTGGTGCCTCCTAAATCCCCACTTTTACTTCTGCAACCTTTTCCTCCCTTTTGGTAAGAATTAGGTAAAAGATGGCAGATCCTCTTGTCCTCTCTTCTACGTTTTGAAAGTTAAAATTGCTAGCTAGAGAAGATTAAAATGTTGTGGACCCATTACTTTTTCCAGAATATCCCAAGAAATATGTGGATAGTTAAAATCTCCCATGATCACTGTGTTGTCATTTTTGGTGAAACGTGTCAGGAAAATTCTATGTTCTTGTTTGTTCTGGATTCCATCTTTTATTGTGAAGAATGATTATTATTATCCATGCCAATGTTCTGGAGCTCACTTCCTTCTTCTGCTGTATATGATTCCCTCATGGTATCTGTGCACCTGATTCCCAGGTGAACATCCTTAGTTTCCAGTTTGCATTTACTACTCTAGATACAAAAGTTATCCATGAAAAACATGGATAGATCTCATATGCAAAAAGAAATGTTTTAATGAAACCTTTAGACAAGTTTTGTACTTTTCACGTGTAAAAATAAATTCTAAGTAACAAAATAAAAGATTGATAATAAAACCTCATACCTTTATATTTTCTGCAGCTAGACGCCTGGCACATTTATTATTTATTATACTGCTCCAGATTTTATTTATATAGGCTCCTTCATCCCATTTTGCATCAAAGTGAAAATCAAAACCCAATGCAAAAAAATGGGTGGAATATTTGTGGCTGAAAGTAAAACCTAAAAATAAAGTTAGATTCACTACATCTCCTCAACCCCTTTACCCCACCGGCGATTTTCCGTTTTTCATTTTTACCTCCCCTTCTTCCAAGAGCCATAACTTTTCTATTTTTCCATCAATATAAACATATGATGGCTTGTTTTTTGCAAGTTGTACTTTCAGATGAAATCATTTATTCTACTATATAGTGTACTGGAAAATGGGAAAAAAATTCTAAGTGTGGTGAAATTGCAAAAAAAAGTGCAATTTCACGATTGTTTATTGGGTTCTTTATTCACCATGTTCACTCTATCATAAAACTAACATGTCGGTGTGATGCCTCAGGTCGGTTTAAGTTCATAGATACCAAACATGTATAGTTTTACTGTTATCTAGGTGGTGAAAAAAATTCAGAATCCTTTAAAGAATAAGAATTGCGCTTTTGGCGCCATATTCCATGACCCCTGGTGCTCTCATATTTTGGGATCTGGGGCTGTGTGATGGCTTATTTCTTGCATCTTGAGCTGATGTTTCTAATGATACCATTTTTGGGTAGATGTGATGTTTTGATCGCCCGTTATTGCATTTTATTGCAATGTTGCAGCAACCAAATGTAAATTTGGCATTTAGAATTTTTTATTTTTGTTATGCAGTTTACTTATGCAGTTAATTAATTTTATTTTTTTATTTCTGAATGTGGCAATGCCAGATGTGTGTATCTTTTAAAATTGTTTTAATAGTTTTATTTTCAATGGTGCTACACATCTCAGCTTATGTCATCATTTGAGATATTGGGGGGAGGATGCGGGCTCACAGCGTGAGCTCGCATCAAACGGTGGAGGCGACCTATGATGTACATATACATCATTGGTTGTGAAGGGGTTAGGGCCGCTTCACACTGCGGCGTGATCCGGTCCGGTTCTGTCCGGGAGGACCCTGACAGCCGCGGACCGGATCTGCACACAGGACTGGGGGTCTATTATGCCGGCGCAGCCACTGACAGGTCAGGACCGCGGCGCCCGCGGTCCTGACTTATCAGCAGAGGGAACTGCATGCGCTGCACACCGGACCAGAGGGCATATTAGCCCCCCAGTCCTGTGTGCAGATCTGGTCCACGGCTGTCAGGGTCCTCCCAGACAGAACCGGACCGGATCACGCCGCAGTGTGAAGCGGCCCTTAGAATATAAATTTGACTTGTGCAGAGTCCATACTTAGGCTTCATTCAGACTGTCACTTTTGCAATCCATGGGTATACAGGAAAACCCTGTATACCCATGGATTCCTACATACAGACAAACTAGATGCTGCAAGCAGCACCTGTTTACGCTGTTTTCATGGATCCTTAGGCTATGTGCGCACTGGCGGGTTTTCGGCGGTTTACCTGTGTAAACCGCCGGTTTGTTTACATTAGTTTTATTTAAATTTATGTTAATCCAAACCGGCGTTTGGATTAACATTAAAACTAATGTAAACCGCCCAAGGCAGTGCACACACCGGGGTTACACAGCGTCATCCGTTGCTAACCCGCAGGTTTCCCAGCGGGTTAGCAAAGAATGAGCATGTTCTATAAAACGGCGGTTCTGCAGCGGCTGCAAGCAGAATCATGTGCTGCTTCCAGCCGCTGCAGATTCGCCGCCGAGAACACGCTGTGCATCCGCCGGCTACCGCCCGGCTCCCGCCGCACATACCCGCCAGGAAGCCGGTGGACGGCGCCGGAGCTTCCTGGCGGGTTCCGCCAGCTGCCGCCGACCAAACCGCCGGGTAAGTGTGCACTTACCCTTAGGATCCATAATGACACACCGCCATCGGGGCATGTCATTAACAACTACGTCATGCGCACAAACTGCGCATGCGCAGTTCATGCGTCATAGCCCGGAGGCACGGATGATCCCCTGGGATCCGCACTGTTCGTGGCTGTCCATGCTCATATGCACTCGTTATAATATTTCACGTGGTGCCGCAGATCCGTGTGGATGCACGGGCATCACATTACTTTTTACAGAGACCAAATACGTAGCAAGGTACGTTTTTGGTCTCTGTGGAAACTATGTTTTGTCCCGGATCTACAAGGATCTTCTGCAAAACGCCCACGGAAGTGTTTTCCATCCCTATTGAAAAACAATGGAGCCGAAAACTGAATGGTGGAAATCCTGTTTGTCACAGATCCAAACGAATCAAAACGGCTGCAGTGTGAAGGCAGCCTTATCAGATTTCTACATTTTATACATATTTATAAACTTTTCAAGAAACTTTCATAAACCAATTTTTTTAAGACTTGATTCACTTCTCAAGTGCCTTTGATGGACTAAGTCATTGAAAGTTTCACACAACCCACCTATAAAAAGGAAAAATTGCTCAGTGCAGTATTCAAATGAAATAAGAAAGAAGTGGTTTAAACGTGTAGTTACTTTTAATGAACTAAAGCAATAGATAGAAAAAATGATAAATTGTATTTTTGCAATTAAAATGCAGCATTGGTCCCTAATATTTTATTTTTAAGGGAGTAATTATAGAAAAATCAATAAGTTGCCTAATTTCTGCCAAATACAACAATACCCAATATGTGGACATATTCTACTCTTTTGGCAGATGGTGTGTGCGCAAAAGAAAAGAAGACCCATTTGACTTTTGGATTTGCAAATTTTTGCTGGAATGGTTTACATATACAGTAGATGAGGTATACGTATACCTGTGAAATTGAAAAAATTAGTTTGTTACAATATTATTGAGATTTTACTAAGTAATAACAAGTAATGGCATAAGTAATGTAGTTGGGGGTGAAATGGGGGCAGGGGTTAGAACAGTGAATATACTAAGAAGGAACAGAGGTACAGAGAAATACAAAAAGTGCCGGTACATTAATGCCAGAAGACTCACCAACAAGATGGAGGAATTAGAATTAATATTGTAAAAAAAATGACGATATGGATGGGATATCAGAGACATGGCTGGATGATAGTAATGACTGGGCTGTTAATTTACAGGGCTATAGTCTGTTCAAGAGATGACCGTACAAATAAGCAAGGAGGAGGTGTATGTTTATACGTAAAATCATCCTTAAAACCCATCCTGCGTGATAATATAGGTGAATCTAATGGAAATGTAGAGTCTCTGTGGGTGGAGATAAGGGGAGGGGGAAAAAATAATAAATTACTGATAGGGGTTTGTTATAAGTCCCCAACAATAATGGAAGTGGAGGAGAATATCCTCATAAAGCAAATAGATGAAGCAGCGACTCAGGGAGAAGTCATTATTATGGGGGACTTCAACTACCCTGAAATACATTGGGGAACAGAAACCTGCAGTTCCAGCAAACAAAGTAGGTTGTTGACAACTATGAAAGACAATTACAGTGGGGAAAAAAGTATTTAGTCAGCCACCAATTGTGGAAGTTCTCCCACCTAAAAAGAGCTGTCTCCCTTCGACAGCTCTTTGGTCTTCACCATAGTGGAGTTTGGAGTGTGACTGTGTGAGGTTGTCGACAGGTGTCTTCTATACTGATAACAAGTTCAAACAGGTGCCAGTACTACAGGTAATGAGTGGAGGACAGAGGAGCCTCCTAACCCCTTCATGACCGAGCTTATTTTGACCCTAATGACCATACGATGCTGAAGTTGGTTTCTCATTCGGCGGTTTCTTATTCGGCTATTTTTTATTTTCTGATTTTTACAGGTTTTTCAATAAAAAGAAAACGTTCTAAGTATATAATACTAAGCAGTCATGTGCCCTGTTGTGAATACACGTAAAAACGGATACAAAAATTAGAAGACTGGCACAAAAATGGGCATCAAAGTGGGCACTGAGGTAAGGGGTTAAATGGCTTTGGGCCACTGATTGAGCAAACAGCAAACAGCTGATACTTATTCAAATCTGTGAAAATTGGGTCTCTGCCCACTTTGCCAGTTTTGATGCCCAGAACCCATTTGGGCCAGGCTGGGGTGACATGAAGTTGATGTGGGGCATCACTAGGTATGTATATCAGGTGTTAGATCAGTGGCCCAAAGCCATTTAACCCCTTCAACACCTTACCTCAGTGTCCACTTTGATGCCCATTTTTGTGCCAGTCTTCTAATTTTTGTATCCTTTTTTAAGTGTATTCACAACAGGGCACATGACTGCATTGTATTATATACTTAGAATGTTTTCTTTTTATTGAAAAACCTGTAAAAATCAGAAAATAAAAAATAGCCGAATAAGAAACCAACTTCAGCATCGTAATGACCGTGGCATTTTTGTCAATTCTGACTAGTGTCTCTTTACGAGGTAATATCTCTGGAACGCTTCAATGGATCCCAGTAATTCTGAGATTGTTTTTTCGTGACATATTGGGTTTAATTTTAGGCCCCTTCCACATCAGCGTTTTTTGAAAATGTGGCAGTTGCGGTCATAAAACCGCATCTGCCGCATTTTCCACCGAACGGCTGCACTTGCTGCAACACTTGCAGCAAGCCCCATGCAATGTCTATGGGGCTTGTGGCAGGTGCGGTATAGTTGCGGTTTCAGTACTTGTGACAGCTGTGGCCGCAAAAAAAACACTGCTTACCGCGTTTTTTTCACGGCCGCAACTGCCACAAGTGCCGAAACTGCACTTGCCGCACCTACCACACACTTACCACAAGCCCCATAGACATTGCATGGGGCTTGCCGCAGGTGAACCGCAAGTGTGACGGTTAGGCGGCAGATATGGTAAATCCACCGTATCTGCCGCGATCAGCGAAAAACGCTGATGTGAAAGGGGCCTTAGTGGCAAATTTAGGTCAATAATTTTTGCATCTATTTGTGAAAAAATCAAAAATTTGGCAAAAATTTGAAAATTTTGCAATTTACAAATTATGAATTTTTATTCTGCTAAACCAGAGACTTATGTGACACAAAATAGGATCCATTTTATCCTGTTCCCCATATGAAAATGAAAAAAATTAGGCTAAAAGAAAATTTTTGTGAAAAAAAAGTACTTTTTCATTTTTACGGATGAATTTGTGAAGTACCTGGGGGTTCAAAATACTCACCACCCATCTAGATAAGTTCCCTAGGGGCTCTAATTTCCAAAATGGGGTCACTTCTGGGGGAGCTCCAAAGTTTAGGCACACAGGGGCAAACGCGACATGGTGTCCACTAACAATTTGAGCTGATTTTCCATTCAAATTGTTAGTGGACACCATGTCGCGTATGGAGAGCCCCTGTGTGCCTAAACATTGGAGCTCCCCCACAAGTGACTCCATTTTGGAAACTAGACCCCCAAGGAACTTATCTAGATGCATAGATAGCACTTTGAACCCCCAGGTGCTTCACAAATTGATCCATAAAAATGAAAGAGTACATTTTTTACCACAAAAAATTTCTTTTTTTCATTTTTACGGATTAATTTGTAAAGCACCTGGGGGTTCAATATGCTCACCATCCATCTAGATAAGTTCCCTGGGGAAGTCTAGTGTCCAAAATGGGGTCAATTGTGGGGGAGCTCCAATGTTTAAGCACACAGGGGCTCTCCAAACGCGACATGGTGTCCGCTAAAAATTTGAATTGAAAATCAGCTCAAAATGTTAGCAGACACCATGTTGCGTTTGGAGAGCCCTTGTGTGCTTAAACATTGGAGCTCCCCCACAAGTGACCCCATTTTGGAAACTAGACCCCCCCAAGGAACTTATCTAGGTACTTTTTCCTTTTTACGGATCAATTTGTGAAGCACCTGGGGGTTCAAAGTGCTCACTATGCATCTAGATACGTTCCTTGAGGGGTATAGTTTCCAAAATGGGGTCACATGTGGGGGAGCTCCATACCCAACATGGTGTCCACTAACAATTGGAATTATTAGCGGACACAATGTCACGTATGGAGAGCCCATGTGTGCCTAAACATTAAAGCTACCCCACAAGTGACCCCATTTTGGAAACTAGATCAATTCATGGATCAATTTGTGAAGCACTTGGGGGTTAAAAATGCTCACTATGCATCTAGATACGTTCCTTGGGGGGTCTAGTTTCCAAAATAGGGTCACTTGTGAGGGAGCTTCATTGTTTAGGCACACAGGGGCTCTCCATACGCGACATGGTGTCTGCTAACAATTGGAGTTAATTTTCCATTTAACTTGTTAGCGGACACCATGTCGCGTATGGAGAGCTCCTGTGTGCTACCATCATTGCCACCAGCACAAGGGCAACTTTAAAAAAAAAACACAAACAAAATTCGGACTCCATCTTTATTATAAAGATCTGACGTAGTCCACAACGATGGTCCCACGACGCTCGATCGCCTCCGACGTAGTCCACAACGCAGGTCCCACGACGCTCGATCGCCTCTGCTCAATCCAGAGACTGCAGCAAGGGATCAAGTGTCCTCTTCCTACTGTCTCTGGGGTCAGAGTTATGGTGCACTGTACGACAATGATCTCTCATAGAGTGCACCATGACTATGATCCCAGAGACTACAACAATAGGACACTTGATCCCTAGTTTCACCCATCCATCCACCCATGCACCCATCATCCACGCACGCACATCCACGCACGCTGACATCCACGCACGCTGACATCCACGCACGCACACATCCACGCACGCACACATCTACGCACGCTGACATCCACGTACGCTGAAATCCATGCACGCACACATCCACGGACATCCACGCACACATCCACACATGCACACATCCACGCACACTGACATCCACACACACATCCACGCACACATCCACGCACACATCCACGCACACATCCACACACACACATCCACGCACTCATCCACACACGCACATCCACGCACACATCCACGCACGCTGACATCCACACATGCACACATCCACACATGCACATCCACGCACACTGATATCCACGCATGCACACATCAATCCACGCACATATCCATCCACCCATGCATGCACTCATCCATCCACCCATGCCTGCACCCATCCATGCATGCATGCACCCATCCATGCGTGCGTGCATGCATGCACCCATCCATGCACCATCCATCAATCCACCCACCCATGCATGCACCCATCTATCCATGCATGCATGCATGCATCCATCCATCCATCCATGCATGCATGCATACACTCGTCCATGCACCATCCATCCATTCACCGATCCATCCATTCATTCATTCATTCATTCATACTTACCCACCGAAGAGAAGAAGGAGGAGCCTGGGAGAGGAGGAGGGGCCACACTGGCGCTGCAGAGGAGGCCGACGGGCGGGTGCACCGGCGCGGGCAGCTGCCGGGATAGGTGAGGGGGGACAAACAGGGCCCAGAGGTGGGGGGCTAGACAGGGGGTAGATTAGGCAGAAAGGGGGATGCTGTAGAAGCTGACCGGCGGGCGCATGAGCGCGTGCAGCCCGCCGGCAGAGAGATAAGAATAGGAGGGAGGGGGCTGAGGAGGGTCTTCAGACCTGCATCCCACCACAAGGGGCACTCTGGAGTAATTCTGGGAGCTGAATTCATTGCATTGTCAGTGACAAAGTGAGAATTTGGGCCCCTAACCCCATTTGTCTCGGAGCATTGACTCCACCTGAGTGCTGCTCAAGCTGTTGGGGTGCAGATGTGGGACCCTATTTTCAGAGATAATATCCTCCACCAAACTGTCAAAAACCTTAAAGGGTCTTCCGTAAAGCTGGGTAGTCGCCTCTGTAGCTGTCCTGCCATACTTCATATGGTCCCAATGTGTAAATCATTCACTGCAATGAGAGAAACAGCACGTAGCCCTTGTATTGCACCAGGAGCCCACACACAGCCCCCAGTATTACACTTTAAGCCTGTGTATCTCAGCAGAGAGAAGCAAGACTTTGTTAACCTATTCTATTTTGTTATAGCTAAGAACAATTAGTTACTATCCTGGGCAACACCGGGGACTACAGCTATAAGCTGAAAAACAGTTATTTAAAAAAAAAAAATCCGGCCTCCTCCACCCCTTAATAGCCGGCCATCTCTCACCTTTTTCCCCAAAACTATGAAACCATTGTCATGGTCTTGGGGAAATTCAATTACCGGTATAACGCATTATATACAGGATGTCAAACTATATAGTACCAAAATGATGGAATTATTATAGACATGTGTTAATGTTACAATGAAAAAAAAATTCTCTCTTACCCAACACAGCACTATAGGTGTTAGTGCTATTATGGATGAGATGAAATGTAACTACCGGTATAAAAAATGTAAAGTATCTGACACATGCCTATAATTGAGATGAGGCCCATATACACAGTATCTCATTCTTTTGTTGATGTCATTATCACACATTGTCAGCTAGCTATCTATGTTCCTGCCTATCATGATATGACTCCCGAGACAGCCCTCAGTTCTGCTCCATATCTCTGTAGTAAGCTCAGTTCTGCTCCATATCTCTGTAGTAAGTTCAGTTCTGCTCCATATCTCTGTAGTAAGTTCAGTTCTGCTCTCTTATCTCTGTAGTAGGCTCGGTTCTGCTCCATATCTCTGTAGTAGGCTCGGTTCTGCTCCATATCTCTGTAGTAAGCTCAGTTCTGCTCCATATCTCTGTAGTAAGCTCGGTTCTGTTCTCTTATCTCTGTAGTAAGCTCAGTTCTGCTCCATATCTCTGTAGTAAGCTCAGTTCTGCTCCATATCTCTGTAGTAAGCTCGGTTCTGTTCTCTTATCTCTGTAGTAAGCTCAGTTCTGCTCCATATCTCTGTAGTAAGTTCAGTTCTGCTCCATATCTCTGTAGTAAGTTCAGTTCTGCTCCATATCTCTGTGGTAAGCTCAGTTCTGCTCCATATCTCTGTAGTAAGTTCAGTTCTGCTCCATATCTCTGTAGTAAGTTCATTTCTGCTCCATATCTCTGTAAAGGTACCGTCACACAGGGACATATCGCTGGCGATGTTGCCGGGGATCGCGGGAGCGCGCATCCCTGACAACATCGCCGGTGAGATGTCACACTGAGCAACTTACCGGCGATGTTGCTGGCTAGTTGCCGCGGCTATCGCTCGCTGGGTTGCCCAGCAACCCAGCAAGCGATCACTCGCAATGTTGGATATAGGCGGAATCGCCCGCAACATTGCAGGTGGCCGCGTTACACAGGGCGATCAGGCAGGATCGCCTGAGCAACATTGCCAGGTTTCCCAACATTGTTGGGAAACCTGGCGATGTGACTCAGGCGATTCATCGCCTGATTATCGCCCTGTCACACGAGGCAACTCGCCGGCGATGTCGCCGCAGCCTGGACACGCCCCTCAGTTGCCGGCAACATCGCCGGCGGTATGTCCCTGTGTGACGGTACCTTAATAAGCTCGGTTCTGCTCCATATCTCTGTAGTAATCTCTGTTCTGCTCCATATCTCTGTAGTAATCTCTGTTCTGCTCCATATCTCTGTAGTAAGTTCAGTTCTGCTCCATATCTCTGTAGTAAGTTCAGTTCTGCTCCATATCTCTGTAGTAAGTTCAGTTCTGCTCCATATCTCTGTAGTAAGTTCAGTTCTGCTCCATATCTCTGTAGTAAGTTCAGTTCTGCTCCATATCTCTGTAGTAAGCTCAGTTCTGCTCCCATATCTCTGTTAGTAATCTCTGTTACTCGGCTGCTCATATTCTCTGTAGTAAGCTCGGTTCTGCTCCATATCTCTGTAGTAAGCTCGGTTCTGCTCCATATCTCTGTAGTAAGCTCGGTTCTGCTCCCTTATCTCTGTAGTAAGCTCGGTTCTGCTCCCTTATCTCTGTAGTAAGCTCAGTTTCTGCTCCCTTATCTCTGTAGTAAGCTCATTTCTGCTCCCTTATCTCTGTAGTAAGCTCTTTCTGCTCCCTTATCTCTGTAGTAAGCTCATTCTGCTCCCTTATCTCTGTAGTAAGCTCAGTTCTGCTCCCTTATCTCTGTAGTAAGCTCAGTTCTGCTCCTATTTTGTAGTAGCTCGTTCTGTCCCTATCTCTGTAGTAAGCTCGTTCTGCTCCATATCTCTGTAGTAAGCTCGGTTCTGCTCCTTATCTCTGTAGTAAGCTCATTTCTGCTCCCTTATCTCTGTAGTAAGCTCAGTTCTGCTCTCTTATCTGTGTAGTCAGCTCGGTTCTGCTCCCTTATCTCTGTAGTAAGCTCAGTTCTGTTCTCTTATCTCTGTAGTAAGCTCGGTACTGCTCCCTTATCTCTGTAGTAAGCTCGGTTCTGCTCTCTTATCTCTGTAGTAAGCTCGGTTCTGCTCCATATCTCTGTAGTAAGCTCAGTTCTGCTCTCTTATCTCTGTAGTAAGCTCGGTTCTGCTCTCTTATCTCTGTAGTAAGCTCGGTTCTGCTCCCTTATCTCTGTAGTAAGCTCGGTTCTGCTCCATATCTCTGTAGTAAAACTCGTTTCTGCTTCCATATCTCTGTAGTCAGCTTGGTTCTGATCCATATCTCTGTATTAAGCTTGGTTCTGCTTCCATATCTCTGTATTAAGCTCGGTTATGCTTCCATATCTCTGTAGTAAGCTTGGTTCTGCTGTCTTATGTCTGTAGTAAGCTCGGTTCTGCTTCCATATCTCTGTAGTAAGCTTAGTTCTGCTCTCTTATGTCTGTAGTAAGCTTGGTTCTGATTCCATATCTAAGGCTAGTTTCACATTGCGTTTTTGTTAACTCCGATGCTGTCCGATGAAAATCGGACAGCATCGGATTCAAACTGATCCCTGCAATCAGATGCCAAAGAGGCATCCAATTCCGACATTTTGCAGGATCTATTTGGTCTCCTGTCACCTCGATCCCCCTCTTCTCTGCCTCCTGTCATCTCGTTGTCCCCTGCTGTCCCCCTGTTGTCCCCCTGTTGTCCCCTGCTGTCCCCCTGCTGTCCCCCTGTTGTCCCCCTGTTGTCCCCTGCTCTCCCCCTGCTGTCCCCCTGTTGTACCCCTATTGTCCCCCTGTTGTCCCCCTATTGTCCCTCTGTTGTCCCCCTGCTAGATAAGAATTAATCGGATGACAACAGCTGTCCAGACCTGCATCCCACCACAAGGAGCACTCACGAGTAATCCTCAGGCCAAATACATTCCATTGCATTGTCAGTGACAAAGTGAGGGATTGGGCCCCTCCCCCCGTTGCCGGGGCATTACCCCCCCCGTTGCCAGGGGTCTCTACCCTCGTCGTAACATTGAGTGCTGCTCAAACTGTTGGGGTGCAGCTGTGGGACCCTATTTTCAGAGATGATGTCCTCCACCCAACTCTCAAAAAGCTGAAGGGTCTTCAGGAGAGATGGGTAGTCGAGCTTCGCACACAGACGGTCACTCTGTAGCGTTGTCATCCGTCCTATGCTTGCAGTGTGTACCATGACCCGTACAATGAGCCCCATATACAGAGTCAAGTTTGAGACCCTTGAATTAAGCATTCACTCCATCTTTTCTAAAGTATACACACACACACATAGATTGTTACCTATCTAATGGCATGATGACAGGTGTCCAGACCTGCATCCCACCACAAGGGGCACTCTGGAGTAATTCTGGGAGCTGAATTCATTGCATTGTCAGTGACAAAGTGAGAATTTGGGCCCCTAACCCCATTTGTCTCGGAGCATTGACCCCACCTGAGTGCTGCTCAAGCTGTTGGGGTGCAGATGTGGGACCCTATTTTCAGAGATAATATCCTCCACCAAACTGTCAAAAACCTGAAAGTGTCTTCCGTAAAGCTGGGTAGTCGCCTCTGTAGCTGTCCTGTCATACTTCATATGGTCCCAATGTGTAAATCATTCACTGCAATGAGAGAAACAGCACGTAGCCCTTGTATTGCACCAGGAGCCCACACACAGCCCCCAGTATTACACTTTAAGCCTGTGTATCTCAGCAGAGAGAAGCAAGACTTTGTTAACCTATTCTATTTTGTTATAGCTAAGAACAATTAGTTACTATCCTGGGCAACACCGGGGACTACAGCTATAAGCTGAAAAACAGTTATTTAAAAAAAAAAATCCGGCCTCCTCCACCCCTTAATAGCCGGCCATCTCTCACCTTTTTCCCCAAAACTATGAAACCATTGTCATGGTCTTGGGGAAATTCAATTACCGGTATAACGCATTATATACAGGATGTAAAACTATATAGTACCAAAATGATGGAATTATTATAGACATGTGTTAATGTTACAATGAAAAAAAAATTCTCTCTTACCCAACACAGCACTATAGGTGTTAGTGCTATTATGGATGAGATGAAATGTAACTACCGGTATAAAAAATGTAAAGTATCTGACACATGCCTATAATTGAGATGAGACCCATATACACAGTATCTCATTCTTTTGTTGATGTCATTATCACACATTGTCAGCTAGCTATCTATGTTCCTGCCTATCATGATATGACTCCCGAGACAGCCCTCAGTTCTGCTCCATATCTCTGTAGTAAGCTCGGTTCTGCTCCATATCTCTGTAGTAATCTCTGTTCTGCTCCATATCTCTATACTAAGCTCAGTTCTGCTCCATATCTCTGTAGTAAGTTCAGGTCTGCTCCATATCTCTGTAGTAAGCTCGGTTCTGCTCCATATCTCTGTAGTAAGCTCAGGTCTGCTCCATATCTCTGTAGTAAGTTCTGTTCTGCTCCATATCTCTGTAGTAAGTTCGGTTCTTTTCTCTTATCTCTGTAGTAAGCTCGTTCTGCTCCATATCTCTGTAGTAAGCTCAGGTCTGCTCCATATCTCTGTAGTAAGTTCTGTTCTGCTCCATATCTCTGTAGTAAGCTCGGTTCTGTTCTCTTATCTCTGTAGTAATCTCTGTTCTGCTCTCTTATCTCTGTGGTAAGCTCAGGTCTGCTCCATATCTCTGTAGTAAGCTCGGTTCTGCTCCATATCTCTGTAGTAAGCTCGGTTCTGTTCTCTTATCTCTGTAGTAAGCTCGGTTCTGCTCTCTTATCTCTGTTGTAAGCTCGGTTCTGCTCTCTTACCTCTGTAGTAAGCTCGGTTCTGCTCTCTTATCTCTGTAGTAAGTTCAGTTCTGCTCTCTTATCTCTGTAGTAAGCTCGGTTCTGTTCTCTTATCTCTGTAGTAAGCTCGGTTCTGCTCTCTTATCTCTGTAGTAAGCTCAGTTCTGTTCTCTTATCTCTGTAGTAAGCTCGGTTCTGCTCTCTTATCTCTTTAGTGAGCTCAGTTCTGCTCTCTTATCTCTGTAGTAAGTTCAGTTCTGCTCTCTTATCTCTGTAGTAAGCTCGGTTCTGCTCCCTTATCTCTGTAGTAAGCTCGGTTCTGCTCTCTTATCTCTGTAGTAAGCTCGGTTCTGTTCTCTTATCTCTGTAGTAAGCTCAGTTCTGCTCTCTTATCTCTGTAGTAAGCTCGGTTCTGCTCCATATCTCTGTAGTAAGCTCGGTTCTGCTCTCTTATCTCTGTAGTAAGCTCGGTGCTGCTCTCTTATCTCTGTAGTAAGCTCGGTTCTGTTCCCATATCTCTGTAGTAAGCTCGGTTCTGCTCTCTTATCTCTGTAGTAAGCTCGGTTCTGGTCTCTTATCTCTGTAGTAAGTTCAGTTCTGCTCTCTTATCTCTGTAGAAAGCTCGGTTCTGGTCTCTTATCTCTGTAGTAAGCTCAGTTCTGCTCCATATCTCTGTAGTAAGTTCAGTTCTGCTCTCTTATCTCTGTAGTAAGCTCGGTTCTGCTGCCTTATCTCTGTAGTAAGCTCGGTTCTGCTGCCTTATCTCTGTAGTAAGCTCGGTTCTGCTCCATATCTCTGTAGTAAGCTCGGTTCTGCTCCATATCTCTGTAGTAAGCTCGGTTCTGCTCCATATCTCTGTAGTAATCTCTGTTCTGCTCCATATCTCTGTAGTAATCTCTGTTCTGCTCCATATCTCTGTAGTAAGTTCAGTTCTGCTCCATATCTCTGTAGTAATCTCGGTTCTGCTTCATATCTCTGTGTTAAGCTCGGTTCTGCTCCATATCTCTGTAGTAAGCTCAGTTCTGCTCCATATCTCTGTAGTAATCTCTGTTCTGCTCCATATCTCTGTAGTAAGTTCAGTTCTGCTCCATATCTCTGTAGTAATCTCGGTTCTGCTTCATATCTCTGTGTTAAGCTCGGTTCTGCTCCATATCTCTGTAGTAAGCTTGATTATGATCCATTAGTGATGGGCGAATCCTAAATTACTCGGAATCGCTTGACTCTAGCGAGTCCGAGCCCAGGACTCGCTACTCGTTGCGAGTCTAGCGAGTCGAATGTTAATGAATGGGGAAGCGAGTAATAGCGAGTAGTGTGAGATTTACAAATCGCAGATGTGTCTCGGAAGCTTCAGCCTGAAGCAATCCTAGTTTTGTCATTTATTTGCATTGGACTCGTTTACTTTGTAAGTAATCGCTGGGAAACTCGCACAGATAAGAGAAGAGTCCTGTCTGCTCTGTGCAGCTCCAGGGTCCTAGAGCCCGCCTGCTGCCTGATGTAGCAGTGCTGAGATTGTTCTCAGTCTGCTCATTCCCTGTGTACAGACATGAATGTCTGTGCACAGAGATGATGTAGCAGTGCTGAGATTGTTCTCAGTCTGCTCATTCCCTGTGCATAGACATCTATATCTATGCACAGGGGATGTAGCAGAGAGGACATCGCGTTTTGGACTGCGTCGGACGGAAGAGGATTTTTTTAATTAAAGATGGAGTCCCTAATGGCTTTTTTTTTTATTTCTAATAAAAAAATTTCTCTGTGTTGTGTTTTTTTTAAAACAATTTAATAGAAATTCATGGCGGTCATGTCTAATATTGGCGTGACCGCCATAAATTTCGGGCTTAGGGCCAGCTGATAATACAAAGCTGGCCCTAACCTCTTTATTACCCAGCGTGCCACCGCCACCAGGGCCGCTGGAAGAGCGGGGTTCAGCGCCAGAGGATGGCGCTTCAATGAACGCGCCATCTTCTGGGGCGGCTGCGGGCTGCAATTTGCAGCGGGGGGTGCCCAGAAAGCTTGGGCATCCCTGCGCTGCGGATTCCAGCCCCCAGCTGCTTAGCTGTACCTGGCTAGACATAGAAATTGCGCGGAGCCCCACGCATTTTTTTGACTCCGACTCCGAGACGACTCCGACTCCGAGACGACTCCGACTCCGACTCGACTCCGAGACGACTCCGACTCCGAGACGACTCCGACTCCGAGACGACTCCGACTCCGAGACGACTCCGACTCCGAGACGACTCCGACTCCGTCTCCGAGACGACTCCGACTCCGACTCCGAAAACGACTCCGACTCCGAGACGACTCCGACTCCGACTCGAGATGACTCCGACTCCGAGAGACTCCGACTCCGAGACGACTCCGACTCCGAGACGACTCCGACTCCGAGACGACTCCGACTCCGAGACGACTCCGACTCCGAGACGACTCCGACTCCGAGACGACTCCGAGACGACTCCGACTCCGAGACGACTCCGACTCCGAGACGACTCCGACTCCGAGACGACTCCGACTCCGAGACGACTCCGACTCCGAGACGACTCCGACTCCGACTCCGAGACGACTCCGACTCCGAGACGACTCCGACTCCGAGACGACTCCGAGACGACTCCGACTCTGAGACGACTCCGACTCCGACTCCGAGACGACTCCGACTCCGACTCCGAGACGACTCCGACTCCGAGACGACTCCGACTCCGAGACGACTCCGACTCCGAGACGACTCCAACTCCGAGACGACTCCGACTCCGACTCCGAGACGACTCCGACTCCGACACGACTCCGAGACGACTCCGACTCCGAGACGACTCCGACTCCGAGACGACTCCGACTCGACTCCGAGACGACTCCGACTCCGAGACGACTCCGACTCCGAGACGACTCCGACTCCGACTCCGAGACGACTCCGACTCCGAGACGACTCCGACTCCGACTCGACTCCGAGACGACTCCGACTCCGAGACGACTCCGACTCCGAGGCGACTCCGACTCTGAGGCGACTCCGACTCTGAGGCGACTCCGACTCTGAGACTCCGATTCTGAGACTCCGACTCTGAGGAGACTCCGACTCCGAGACTCTGACTCTGAGCCTCTGACTCTGAAATTCATTAAATAATACAAAAAAAAATGCGTGGGGCTCCGCGCAATTTCTATGTCTAGCCAGGTACAGCTAAGCAGCTGGGGGCTGGAATCCGCAGCGCAGGGATGCCCAAGCTTTCTGGGCACCCCCCGCTGCAAATTGCAGCCCGCAGCCGCCCCAGAAGATGGCGCGTTCACTGAAGCGCCATCCTCTGGCGCTGAACCCCGCTCTTCCAGCGGCCCTGGTGGCGGTGGCACGCTGGGTAATAAAGGGGTTAATACCAGCTTTGTTATACAAGCTGGTATTAAGCCCGAGATTCTTAATGTCAGGCCACGTTTGACCCAGCCACTAAGAATCTCCAATAAAGGGTTAAAAAAACACAGAGAAAATTTTTTATTTGAAATAAAAAAAAAAGCCATTAGGGACTCCATCTTTAATTAAAAAAATCCTCTTCCGTCCGACGCAGTCCAAAACGCGATGTCCTCTCTGCTACATCCCCTGTGCATAGATAGATGTCTATGCACAGGGAATGAGCAGACTGAGAACAATCTCAGCACTGCTACATCAGGCAGCAGGCGGGCTCTAGGACCCTGGAGCTGCACAGAGAAGACAGCTGGACTCGGGCTCGCAAAGAAACAGCAGTTATTTGCGAGTTTCCCTGCTATCACTGGCACAGTAGCCGAGTCTAATGCAAACAATGGCAATCCTAGTTTTGTCAGCGTTTCTGACAAAACTAGGATTGATATTGATTTGCATTGGACTCGTGCGAGTAATCACTGGGAAACTCGCAGAGTACCGAGTCCTGCGAATCCCTTACTACTCGCCGAGTAACGAGTCCTAGCGAGTAGATTCGCCCATCCCTATGATCCATATCTCTGTAGTAAACTCGTTTCTGCTTCCATATCTCTGTAGTCAGCTTGGTTCTGATCCATATCTCTGTATTAAGCTTGGTTCTGCTTCAATATCTCTGTATTAAGCTCGGTTCTGCTTCCATATCTCTGTAGTAAGCTTGGTTCTGCTGTCTTATGTCTGTAGTAAGCTCGGTTCTGCTTCCATATCTCTGTAGTAAGCTTAGTTCTGCTCTCTTATGTCTGTAGTAAGCTTGGTTCTGATTCCATATCTAAGGCTAGTTTCACATTGCGTTTTTGTTAACTCCGATGCTGTCCGATGAAAATCGGACAGCATCGGATTCAAACTGATCCCTGCAATCAGATGCCAAAGAGGCATCCAATTCCGACATTTTGCAGGATCTATTTGGTCTCCTGTCACCTCGATCCCCCTCTTCTCTGCCTCCTGTCATCTCGTTGTCCCCTGCTGTCCCCCTGTTGTCCCCCTGTTGTCCCCTGCTGTCCCCCTGCTGTCCCCCTGTTGTACCCCTGTTGTCCCCCTGTTGTCCCCCTATTGTCCCTCTGTTGTCCCCCTGCTGTCCCCCTGTTTTCCCCCTGTTGTCCCACTGTTGTCCCCCTGCTGTCCCCCTGTTGTACCCCTGTTGTCCCCCTGTTGTCCCCCTGCTAGATAAGAATTAATCGGATGACAACAGCTGTCCAGACCTGCATCCCACCACAAGGAGCACTCACGAGTAATCCTCAGGCCAAATACATTCCATTGCATTGTCAGTGACAAAGTGAGGGATTGGGCCCCTCCCCCGTTGCCGGGGCATTACCCCCCCCGTTGCCAGGGGTCTCTACTCTCGTCGTAACATTGAGTGCTGCTCAAACTGTTGGGGTGCAACTGTGGGACCCTATTTTCAGAGATGATGTCCTCCACCCAACTCTCAAAAAGCTGAAGGGTCTTCAGGAGAGATGGGTAGTCGAGCTTCGCACACAGACGGTCACTCTGTAGCGTTGTCATCCGTCCTATGCTTGCAGTGTGTACCATGACGCGTACAATGAGGCCCATATACAGAGTCAAGTTTGAGATCCTTGATTTAAGCATTCACTCCATCTTTTCTAAAGTATACAAACGCATAGATTAATTGTTATCTATCTAATCGCATGATGACAGGTGTCCAGACCTGCATCCCACCACAAGGAGCACTCTGGACTCTGCTGTCCCCCTGCTGTCCCCCTGTTTTCCCCCTGTTGTCCCACTGTTGTCCCCCTGCTGTCCCCCTGTTGTACCCCTGTTGTCCCCCTGTTGTCCCCCTGCTAGATAAGAATTAATCGGATGACAACAGCTGTCCAGACCTGCATCCCACCACAAGGAGCACTCACGAGTAATCCTCAGGCCAAATACATTCCATTGCATTGTCAGTGACAAAGTGAGGGATTGGGCCCCTCCCCCCGTTGCCGGGGCATTACCCCCCCCGTTGCCAGGGGTCTCTACTCTCGTCGTAACATTGAGTGCTGCTCAAACTGTTGGGGTGCAGCTGTGGGACCCTATTTTCAGAGATGATGTCCTCCACCCAACTCTCAAAAAGCTGAAGGGTCTTCAGGAGAGATGGGTAGTCGAGCTTCGCACACAGACGGTCACTCTGTAGCGTTGTCATCCGTCCTATGCTTGCAGTGTGTACCATGACCCGTACAATGAGCCCCATATACAGAGTCAAGTTTGAGACCCTTGAATTAAGCATTCACTCCATCTTTTCTAAAGTATACACACACACACATAGATTGTTACCTATCTAATGGCATGATGACAGGTGTCCAGACCTGCATCCCACCACAAGGGGCACTCTGGAGTAATTCTGGGAGCTGAATTCATTGCATTGTCAGTGACAAAGTGAGAATTTGGGCCCCTAACCCCATTTGTCTCGGAGCATTGACTCCACCTGAGTGCTGCTCAAGCTGTTGGGGTGCAGATGTGGGACCCTATTTTCAGAGATAATATCCTCCACCAAACTGTCAAAAACCTGAAAGTGTCTTCCGTAAAGCTGGGTAGTCGCCTCTGTAGCTGTCCTGTCATACTTCATATGGTCCCAATGTGTAAATCATTCACTGCAATGAGAGAAACAGCACGTAGCCCTTGTATTGCACCAGGAGCCCACACACAGCCCCCAGTATTGCACTTTAAGCCTGTGTATCTCAGCAGAGAGAAGCAAGACTTTGTTAACCTATTCTATTTTGTTATAGCTAAGAACAATTAGTTACTATCCTGGGCAACACCGGGGACTACAGCTATAAGCTGAAAAACAGTTATTTAAAAAAAAAAATCCGGCCTCCTCCACCCCTTAATAGCCGGCCATCTCTCACCTTTTTCCCCAAAACTATGAAACCATTGTCATGGTCTTGGGGAAATTCAATTACCGGTATAACGCATTATATACAGGATGTAAACTATATAGTACCAAAATGATGGAATTATTATAGACATGTGTTAATGTTACAATGAAAAAAAAATTCTCTCTTACCCAACACAGCACTATAGGTGTTAGTGCTATTATGGATGAGATGAAATGTAACTACCGGTATAAAAAATGTAAAGTATCTCACACATGCCTATAATTGAGATGAGACCCATATACACAGTATCTCATTCTTTTGTTGATGTCATTATCACACATTGTCAGCTAGCTATCTATGTTCCTGCCTATCATGATATGACTCCCGAGACAGCCCTCAGTTCTGCTCCATATCTCTGTAATAAGCTTGGTTCTGCTCCATATCTCTGTAGTAAGCTCAGTTCTGCTCTCTTATCTCTGTATAAGCTCGTTCTGCTCATATCTCTGTAGTAAGCTCAGGTCGCTCCCTATTCTGTAGCTCGTCTGTATATCTCTGTAATAAGCTTCAGTTCTGCTCCATATCTCTGTAGTAATTCAGTTCTGCTCCTTATCTCTGTAGTAAGCTCGGTTCTGCTCCATATCTCTGTAGTAAGTTCAGTTCTGCTCCATATCTCTGTAGTAAGTTCAGTTCTGCTCCTATCTCTGTAGTAAGTCGGTTCTGCTCTCTTATCTCTGTAGTAAGCTCGGTTCTGCTCTCTATCTCTGTAGTAAGTTCAGTTCTGCTCCATATCTCTGTAGTAAGTTCAGTTCTGCTCCATATCTCTGTAGTAAGTTCGGTTCTGCTCTCTTATCTCTGTAGTAAGCTCGGTTCTGCTCTCTTATCTCTGTAGTAAGTTCAGTTCTGCTCCATATCTCTGTAGTAAGTTCAGTTCTGCTCCATATCTCTGTAGTAATCTCTGTTCTGCTTCATATCTTTGTAGTAAGCTCGGTTCTGCTTCATATCTCTGTGTTAAGCTCGGTTCTGCTCCATATCTCTGTAGTAATCTCTGTTCTGCTCCATATCTCTGTAGTAAGCTCGGTTCTGCTTCATATCTCTATAGTAAGCTCGGTTCTGCTCCATATCTCTGTGTTAAGTTCAGTTCTGCTCCATATCTCTGTAGTAAGTTCAGTTCTGCTCCCTTATCTCTGTAATAAGCTCGGTTCTGCTCCATATCTCTGTAGTAATCTCTGTTCTGCTCCATATCTCTGTAGTAATCTCTGTTCTGCTCCATATCTCTGTAGTAAGTTCAGTTCTGCTCCATATCTCTGTAGTAAGTTCAGTTCTGCTCCATATCTCTGTAGTAAGTTCAGTTCTGCTTCATATCTCTGTAGTAAGTTCAGTTCTGCTTCATATCTCTGTGTTAAGCTCGGTTCTGCTCCATATCTCTGTAGTAAGCTCGGTTCTGCTTCCATATCTCTGTAGTCAGCTTGGTTCTGATCCATATCTCTGTATTAAGCTTGGTTCTGCTTCCATATCTCTGTATTAAGCTCGGTTCTGCTTCCATATCTCTGTGGTAAGCTTGGTTCTGCTGTCTTATGTCTGTAGTAAGCTCGGTTCTGCTTCCATATCTCTGTAGTAAGCTTGGTTCTGCTCTCTTATGTCTGTAGTAAGCTTGATTCTGATTCCATATCTAAGGCTAGTTTCACATTGCGTTTTTGTTAACTCCGATGCTGTTCGATGAAAATCGGACAGCATCGGATTCAAACTGATCCCTGCAATCAGATGCCAAAGAGGCATCCAATTCTGACATTTTGCAGGATCTATTTGGTCTCCTGTCACCTCGTTCCCCCTCTTCTCTGCCTCCTGTCATCTCGTTGTCCCCTGCTGTCCCCCTGTTGTCCCCCTGTTGTCCCCTGCTGTCCCCCTGCTGTCCCCCTGTTGTACCCCTGTTGTCCCCCTGTTGTCCCCCTATTGTCCCTCTGTTGTCCCCCTGCTAGATAAGAATTAATCGGATGACAACAGCTGTCCAGACCTGCATCCCACCACAAGGAGCACTCACGAGTAATCCTCAGGCCAAATACATTCCATTGCATTGTCAGTGACAAAGTGAGGGATTGGGCCCCTCCCCCCGTTGCCGGGGCATTACCCCCCCGTTGCCAGGGTCTCTACTCTCGTCGTAACATTGAGTGCTGCTCAAACTGTTGGGGTGCAGCTGTGGGACCCTATTTTCAGAGATGATGTCCTCCACCCAACTCTCAAAAAGCTGAAGGGTCTTCAGGAGAGATGGGTAGTCGAGCTTCGCACACAGACGGTCACTCTGTAGCGTTGTCATCCGTCCTATGCTTGCAGTGTGTACCATGACCCGTACAATGAGGCCCATATACAGAGTCAAGTTTGAGACCCTTGATTTAAGCATTCACTCCATCTTTTCTAAAGTATACAAACGCATAGATTAATTGTTATCTATCTAATCGCATGATGACAGGTGTCCAGACCTGCATCCCACCACAAGGAGCACTCTGGACTCTGCTGTCCCCCTGCTGTCCCCCTGTTTTCCCCCTGTTGTCCCACTGTTGTCCCCCTGCTGCTGTCCCCCTGTTGTACCCCTGTTGTCCCCCTGCTAGATAAGAATTAATCGGATGACAACAGCTGTCCAGACCTGCATCCCACCACAAGGAGCACTCACGAGTAATCCTCAGGCCAAATACATTCCATTGCATTGTCAGTGACAAAGTGAGGGATTGGGCCCCTCCCCCCGTTGCCGGGGCATTACCCCCCCCGTTGCCAGGGGTCTCTACTCTCGTCGTAACATTGAGTGCTGCTCAAACTGTTGGGGTGCAGCTGTGGGACCCTATTTTCAGAGATGATGTCCTCCACCCAACTCTCAAAAAGCTGAAGGGTCTTCAGGAGAGATGGGTAGTCGAGCTTCGCACACAGACGGTCACTCTGTAGCGTTGTCATCCGTCCTATGCTTGCAGTGTGTACCATGACCCGTACAATGAGCCCCATATACAGAGTCAAGTTTGTGACCCTTGAATTAAGCATTCACTCCATCTTTTCTAAAGTATACACACACACACATAGATTGTTACCTATCTAATCGCATGATGACAGGTGTCCAGACCTGCATCCCACCACAAGGGGCACTCTGGAGTAATGCTGGGAGCTGAATTCATTGCATTGTCAGTGACAAAGTGAGAATTTGGGCCCCTAACCCCATTTGTCTCGGAGCATTGACTCCACCTGAGTGCTGCTCAAGCTGTTGGGGTGCAGATGTGGGACCCTATTTTCAGAGATAATATCCTCCACCAAACTGTCAAAAACCTGAAAGTGTCTTCCGTAAAGCTGGGAAGTCGCCTCTGTAGCTGTCATGTCATACTTCATATGGTCCCAACGTGTAAGTCATTCACTGCAATAAGAGATACAACACATTAATAATTTCCAGGCAATCAAGATTGTATTAATCAGTCCTATCACCACCACTATGGGCTTTAGCACAGTTGATAGAATATTGTGTAACCAAACTCCGATAGACCCTTCTAGGAGAAGGGATGTCATCCCCCTTAGATGCATTTCTAGCTTCTTGTTGCAGCTCCTTTACCTTATCTGTGTTAACAGAATCCTGTGCATCTTCTATCCCGAAACACCATTCCTCGTCTATAAGGCTGCGTTCATACACAGCGTAATTTAGATGCTTTTTTACGCACGCTTTTCCTGTAAAAGCACATCTGCTTTTGCCGGTAAAGTGAATGGAAATTCCCTTTTGCCATTCAGGCGCTGAGGTTTTTTCGCCTGCGCTTTTATGGGAGAAAGCGCGCACGTAAATAGAATGACCATGGCAATTCTTTGGGCAAATATGCGGTCGCTTTCTCCCATAGGCGCCGTTATAAGGAGCTGGTATACGCATTGTCGTTCAGACAATTCCTTTTCCAGCTCCTGTAATGCAGGCGCAGGGAGAAGTGATGTCACATGGCAGAGGGAGGGGGGAGAATCCTGTATTCCTCCACCTTTGTGACATGTCGTGCCTGGAGTTGCGCTTTCGTAGTATCTATATACACTGTGTAAGCAAAATAACAATAAACAAAAACTATTAAAACTAAAAAAAATTGAATATTCACCCGTCCGACAAATGTCCCGGGACCCGAGGAGAAGACGTGCGATCGCAGCAAGGGGCTTAGAGATGTGATTGGCCAAAACCAATGAGCTGATGTGTCACGTGACATCATCAGATAATCGTGATGTGCAACATCAGCTGATTTGGTTTTTAACGCCCGCCAAAACCAAACAGTATGCTGTCACAAACAGCTGATGATATCATGTGACACATCAGCTCAACAGTTTTGGCGGGTGGTTTAAACTCCTCAGCTGATGCTGTTAAAGGGAACCTGACCCCGAAAAATGAGCCCCCAGCCTCTTTATACCTGTCCCTGCACCATGCTAATACTTTTTTAGCCATCCCTTTGTGCCTGTATAGCGATATTGCAAACTTTCTAAAAGTTGTTTTTATACCTTCGGATCTGCGGCTTCTCAGCATTTGAGAAGCCGCAAAAGGCGTTCCTTCCTGCTTCTCCCTGCCCCTTGCTTGTTAATTATTCATGCCCCAATGGGCGTGCTAAACAGCAGAGAGACTGTGCGCATCATCAAAGGGGCAATAGAGCTGCTATGACGAAAATCGTGTCATACCTGGCTTTACCCACATCAGTACACCCATTATGGTGTACTGCCGACCTCGTGATGCCGATTGCTCATGCGCGAGGTGTTTTCTTGGCACAGTAATGGGTGTACTGACGTGGTAAAACCGGATATGATGCGATTTTCGTCATAGTGGCTTTACCGCCCCTTTGATGACGCGCACAGGCTCTCTGCTGTTTAGCACGCCCATCGGGGCGTGAATAATTAACAAGCAGGTGGCGGGGAGAAGCAGGAAGGAACGCCTTTTTGGTCAGGTTCCCTTTAAGTGACACAAGCTGACTGGCGGCAACCCTATCAGCTGATTAAGGTCCTGCAGCGATCGGATGTGGACGCCAGGTCACTTGGTGGAGACGTAAGTATTTTATTTTTAATACACATTGCTTTCTTTTAGTTCACTTTCGCAGTGTATGTACACACAGGATGTCACACAGGAACAGGATTATTCCTGCCCCCGTGTGAAATCACTTCCCTCCGCGCTCCTGGGGGAAAATGCAGCTGTAAAAAAACACAGTGCGGTTATTTTACCTGCGCTAAATAGCGCGGCTGCAAAACACTGGAAAAACGCCTGCGCCAAAAAAAGCGGCAATTACGCCGCATGTGAACGCAGCCTAACAGCGCAAGTTTCACCTTCAGTTTCTAACAGGTGGTTAAGATCCATTGTGTTCTGAAGGACTTTAAGCCCCAGTCACACATAACGATTTCGCTAGCGAGATCGTTGTAACTGTGACGTTACAACGATCTCTCCAGCGATATCGTTCTGTGTGACACTTTGCAGCGATCAGGCCCCTGCTGTGAGGTCGCTGATCGCTGCAAAGTGCTGCGGGTCATTTTTTGATCGTTGGTTTCCCGCTGGTCAGCACGCATCGCTGCGTGTGACAGCGAGAAACCAGCGATCTGTGACCTCACAGGGCTGGTTACTATGGTAAACACCGGGTATCCAGGCAGTGCGCACTGCCTAGATATCCGGCGTTTACCATGGTTACCAGCGTCCTCCCTGCTTAGCACTGCCTGTAAGCAGGGAGAACGCTGGTAACTATGATAAACAGCGGGTATCCAAGCAGCGTGCGCTGCCCGGATACCGCGCTGTTTATCATAGTTACCAGCGTTCTCCCTGCTCTGCCAAGACAGCGCTAAGCAGGGAGCGATGTGGGAGGTGGCTCCCAGGGCCTGATCGCTGGGGTGATCTGCCTGTTTGACAGCTCCCCAGCGATCAGGTAATGACACTCCAGCGATCCCGGCAGGTCGTTATCGCTCACGGGATCGTTGGAGCGATCGTTATGTGTGACTGCACCCTTACCCTCCTAACCTGAGCAACCTCCTCATTAAGAACATGAATAGAACTTATTGTTTCATTAACTATTCCATCCATTATGTAGGCTTATCTATTTAGCTAATTTGCTAGTTCAGCTCCCCAACCTGTCCACAATGGTAGAGTAGATATCTCTCTCCAGATACCAGGGGTAGGATCGCAAGAGACAAAATCTGGGGCAGATTCTCTAAATTAACACTAATATTAGGGAGCTGATGAGCAAGAGAGTCAGAAAGCAATAAAATGTGATGGAGAAGTAATAAATCAATGTCATTTATGTATTTATATATAAAGGATGTGACGGGATTAATCTCTTTACTGTTGGAAAAATAGCTGCCACCTAATCTCAGGGTTTCACTACTTTGCTTTACACCAGCTTGTATTATAATAATGAGAAATAGATGATAGAGGAGATTTAAAGACACAACAGGAGGGACATAGAATGGACTTACCTCTCTCCACTAACCTACAGCTCTAGAATGGAATGTTTTATCCTGCAACTCCTTATATAAAGTGTGTGATGTCATAGCACAAGAGGGAGGGGCCAGAAACCACAATATTCTGTGACATCATCGGCCGGAGCAGCAGCTGTTATAGGGACCAGACCAAGCCATGCCACCAATTCATTACCATATAGATGAATGAAGTCTCATTTTCCACCTTCACCTCTGCAACCTTATGCAAGGTGCCACAATGTGATAATTGCCACAAAATGTCATTCTGGAATAGTTTCTACTGATTGATACAGTGATAAATCAACAATAATTCATATATCCCAGAATACACAGAAGATTAAATGTTATGGATGTTTGGATGAACAACCATGACTATTGTGGAAGCCAAACCAATAGGCGGAAATTAATTCTGCTCAACATTAGTATTAACATAATACAATTAATATTAATCTGAAATTATTGCTCATGTAAAGAGGACCTGTCACCCCCCTGCTGCGTGGCAAACTAAATGCAGCATGCTGCTGCATTCAGGGAAGGGGTCCCCCATGTTTCTAGCCCCCCTGTAAGCTTTAAAAAAGACATTAAAGAACTTAGTGAACTAGTCTAATGGGTGGGATCTTATGAGTGGTCTTCACTGCAGACACAATCCTCCAGTCTGCTCCGTGTGTATTCCTCCCCCTTCTATGTCTCTGCGCCGCCTCCCTCTCTGCTGGCTCTGCCCTCCTCCTTGGTTGAGTGACAGAGAGCTCCCTATATACAATATGATAACCTTACACAGCCTCCTATATACAGTATGAACCCAACACAACCCTATATACAGTATGAGTCCATACACAGCCTCCTGTAACAGTGAAAACCATACACAGCTCCCATATACATAGTACCCAGTACACTAGCCCCCTATATACAATATGAGACCATTCACAGCCCCCTATATACATTATAAGACCCTTCACAGCTCCCTATATACAATATGATAACGTTACACAGCCCCCTATATACAGTATGAGACCCATACACAGACCCTATATGCAATGACAACCATACACAGCCCCCTATATACAGTATGAGCCCATACACAGACCCCTAGATACAATGACCCTCATACACAGCCCCCGGTATACAGTATGAGACCAAACACAGCCCCCTATATACAGTTTGAGACCATACACAGCCCCCTATATACAGTATGAGAGCCCATACACAGACCCCTATATACAATGACCCCCCATACACAGCCCCCAATATACAGTATGAGACCATACACAGCCCCCATATATACAATGACCCCCATACACAGCCCACCGCTCTATACAATATGACCATACACAGCCCCCTATATACAATGACCCAACCCATACACACCACCCGCTATATACAGTATGAGACCATACACAGCCCCCTATATACAATGACCCCCATACACAGCCCCCGGTATACAGTATGAGACCATACACAGTCCCCTATATACAATGACCCCCATACACAGCCCCCGGTATACAGTATGAGACCATACACAGACCCCCTGAAGGATTTTACCTCCTAACCTGAGCACCTCTCTCATTAAGAACATTTAATCAGAACATTATTGTGTTTCATTAACTATTCCATCCATTATGTAGGCTTATCTATTTAGCTAATTTGCTAGTTCAGCTCCCCAACCTGTCCACAATGGTAGAGTAGATATCTCTCCTCCAGATACCAGGGGTAGGATGGCAAGAGACAAAATCTGGGGCAGATCTCTAAATTAACACTAATATTAGGGAGCTGATGAGCAAGAGAGTCAGAAAGCAATAAAATGTGATGGAGAATTAATAATCAATGTCATTTATGTATTGATATATAAAGATGTGACGGGATTTATCTTTTCTATTGGAATATTGTTCTGACATTTGGATGCCGCCTAATCTCAGGATTTCACTATTTTACTTTAGATCTGCTTGTATTATAATAAAGATTTATTAATGAACTAAAAATAAATGAGAAATAGATGATGGGGAGAATTAAAGACAAAGGAGGGACAGTGGACTTACCTCTCTCTCCACTAACCTACAGCCTTAGAATGGAATGTGTGTCCTGCAGCTTCTTATCTAAAGTGTGTGATGTCATAGCACAAGTGGGAGGGGCCTGAAACCACAGTATTCCGTGACCTCATCAGCCACAGCTGTTATAGGGACCAGACCACTACTGATTTCAACAGTGATAAATCAACAATAATCCATATATCCCAGAATAAACAGAAGATTAAATGTTATGGATGTTTGTAAAATAACAATTATTCCTCACAATTATTGACATATTCATCACAAACCATTTTATATATGCATTGTTTATTAATACATCCATCTCATATTTATTCATTTCTAAATAACAACTCTTTAAAACTTTATCTATCTATCTCTACATCTATCTATCTATCTATCTCTATATTTATCTATGTTATATACATATGTATATCTATGTGTATATCTATTATATATATATATATATATATATATGTCCATAAATGAAAAATGGACTGCAGCGTGCTTCATGACTGTGACCCCAGAGACTACAACAAGGGATCAAGCGTCCTCTTGTTGTAGTCTCTGGGGTCAGAGTCATGGTGCACGGTACGGCAGATCATTGCCATACAGTGCACCATGACTGACCCCAGTGAATACAACAAGAGGACACTTGATCCCTTGTTATAGTCTCTGGGGTCAGAGTCATGGTGCACGGTACGGCAGATCATTGCCATACAGTGCACCATGACTGACCCCAGTGAATACAACAAGAGGACACTTGATCCCTTGTTGTAGTCTCTGGGTCAGTCATGGTGCACTGTATGGCAATTATCTGCCGTACGTGCACCATGACTTGACCCCAGAGACATACAACAAGAGGACACTTGATCCTTGTTGTAGTCACTGGGGTCACAGTCATGGTGCACTGTATGGCAATTATCTGCCGTACCGCCATGCTCATGACCCCATGAGCACATGCACGCACCATGCGCCCATCCATCATGCACCTCATTGCGTCTCATCATCCATGCACGCACCCATGCGCCTATCCATCCACGCACCCATCCTCTTTGCACCCATGCACGCACCATGCGCCCACACGCACCCATGCATCCCCCATGCACGCACCCATGCCCATGCCACAGCACACACCCACACACACCTACGCCCATGCACGCACCCATGCGCCCATCCATCCACGCACCCATGCGTCCATCCATCCATGCACGCACCCATGCACCTATCCATCCACGCACCCATCCATCTTTGCACCCATGCACGCACCCATGCGCCCATGCACGCACCCATGCATCCACCCATGAACACGCACACATACACATACACACACACACACATACTTACCTCTCTCATGTTCAGGTAATTTGAAAGTCAGAGGGTATGTATATAAAAATATACATAGAGAAAGGTTTTATATGGCATACTAAGAACATATGGTACTATAAAAGAAACATTTATAGGTAGGTAAACAAGAAATACACACAGGCAGGCACCATATAGCGTACCTGGACCACGTTGGATCTAGAGAAGGAGGGTAATCCGTGAAGGGTCACACCAAAATTACACTATTATACAAGCTGTACAATGACTACATTACATTGTATCAAAGTGTCATATCTACGGTGTTGTCCCATGAAAGCATAAAGTATTTACAAAAATTTGCGGGGTGTACTCACTTTTGTGATATACTGGATGCAAACAGAAACCTGTACTGTATGGATGATGCTCAGTTCCTGAGCATATTCCATGTAATGCTTGCGCACATCCTTCACAACTTTGGAGTTTGTGTACACATCGATTGGGGTTAATAACTTTAAGGATACTCAGGATGTTTTTGGAATATTCTAGCTACACTTTTATAATAATAATAATATAATAATATTTATTCATTTATATAACGCTATTAATTCCATAGCACTTTACATACTTTTATTTACTGTGCTTGCACTATGCGACATATGAGGATATGTCTTTCTACCAAATGCCAGTTTTGGCTCACCTTTCTGAATAGCGTCATATGAAGAAGGTGGGTTACAAAACACTAGTATTGACTAGAGATGAGCCACCCCCCTAGTGTTCTAATTCGATTCGATTCATCGAATTAGTGATTTGTTCGTCGAATGTTCTTCAACGAACAACTCGAACCCCATTGAAATCAATGGCAGGCTACAAAAAACACATAGAAAACACCCTCAAAGGGCTCCAAAAACTGCCAAACCACTGGCAGCTGGCAGGTGGGAGCCAATATCGAGGGCTGGAGGTGGCTGGGGAGGCTGAAATCAGAGCGGGAGGTCACGTGGTGCCGCTCATTTGCTATTCATGATATGCACTGCATCCTCCCGTCCATCAGCGGGGGGATGCAGTGCATATCCCGTAACACAGGCTCCACCCGTACCGTAGTTGTACAGGCTCCCCCAGCATATATACAGGCTCCATTGTAGGTATACAGGCCCCCCCTCACAGTTTTGCGGCCCCCCCCTCACAGTATGCCCCTTGCAGCGTTCCCCTCTGCTCCCCCGTCCTCCTATGTGCTCCCCTGTGTCTCTCCTCTGCTCCCCCTCTCCTCCTCCTCCTCCATTCTTGTCACCTGTCCTCGCTCCTGCACGTCCCGTATGCTCCCGGAGTCCGGTCTCTCCAGCGTCTCCTGCGATGTGCTGCCAGGACTTCGCGTGATGTCATATTCACAGTACTTACACTGCCGGTTACTGGTTAATGGCTGTCATGTGATTATGACATCATGCCAGGTCCTGTAGAACAGAGGAGAGGTGAGGATGACCTGCTTTGTTATTTTTAACCCCTGCACTCCGGAGGAGTGCATGAATGGACGGGTGTGTATGTATGTATGTGTGTGTATGTATTTATGTATGTGTGTGTATGTGTGTATGTATGTGTGTATGTGTGTGTATGTGTGTGTGTGTATGTTTGTGTGTGTATGTATGTGTGTATGTATGTGTATATGTGTGTATGTATGTATGTGTGTATGTATGTATGTGTATGTATGTATGTATGTGTGTGTATGTATGTGTGTATGTATGTGTATGTGTGTGTGTGTATGTGTGTGTATGTTTGTGCATATGTATGCATGTATTTATGTATGTGTGTATGTATGTGTGTATGTGTGTGTGTGTATGTGTGTGTATGTGTGTGTATGTATGTATGTATGTATGTGTGTGTATGTGTTAATGTATGTATGGATGGATGGATGGATTCATGGATGGATGGGTGTGAGTGTGGGTGGATGTGTGCTTGCATGGATGTGAGCTTGCGTGAATGTGTGCGTGCGTGGATGTGAGCGTGCGTGGATGTGAGCGTGCGTGAATGTATGCGTGCGTGAATGTGAGTATGTGTGGATGTGAGCGTGTGTGGATGTGTGCATGCGTGGATGTGTGACACCGGGACTCCCGGTGTCGCAGCTATCTGCTGACAGGGCCTGCTGTGACGTCACAGTCACATGATTGGCGGTCATGTGACGTCCTCTCAGCAGATAGCTGCGACGCCGGGAGGACACTGGGACCCTGCGGGACCCTGCCGACCTCCCTGAAGATAATTTATTCTGCATCTGCTCTAGGAGTGTAATGCTCTGCAGTCCGGTTAGGCTCCTGGTGACAATATTCTGAAGCCTGGGGGTTGTCGCAACAGCTTCCGCGGCGTGATCTTTCCAGAGAGGTGTTGCAAGGAAACCCTCTCTCAAGAAGAACCCACAGGCAGGTCTGTCCTGGTCGAGCTCTGTCCCTTCTCTGTTTCCCGCACTTTTTGTTCCTGAGCACAAGGATGTTGTGGGAGGGGATCAGCAGTCTGTGTGATTATTTCTGCAGAAATTTCAGCACTTGTCCACAAGGGGGCAGCATTGGACTGTGTAATGTCTACTTCAGTGTCCATTTCAATAATAATACAGTCAGGGCTACCCACTCCGTTACATACCCCCCACTTAAAGGTTGGCAGTCCCTGTCAACAACCGCCGGCTCCAAGGCAGTGATGGCTGTAGTTTCCACAGGGGTTGGTTGAGAAGTGGGCCATACATACTGGTCCCTGTAGAACCGTCCGGCAGGGACCCCAGCAGTGGTGCGGTCAGTGCGCCGCAAGGGTCGGCTGTTCCCCACCTCGTCACCTTTCGTACGCTCCACTTTAGTCAGTCCTCCGGAGGAAGAACTAGTCTGTGTAGGTGGGTCACCAGCCTCGGAGTCAACGTGGTCGCTATGCTGAATAGTATCTATGACGTCAGTCATGTCAGCAGCGTCACCCCCTCTGAGTACCGTGGTCGGGGAGTCAGGCTGGGACCGGCAGGGGCGCAACATGTTTCGGTGTACGGTGCGGGTGTTGCCACTGTCTTCACCCTGCACTCGGTATACATGACCGTTGGGGTAGGGGCGTTCGACTACCCGGTAGATTTCGGCCTCCCACTTGGCTTGAAGCTTTCCTTGAGGCTTCTTAATACGGAGCAGGACTAGCTGTCCCAACCCCAAGGGTTCCTCTTGTACTGGGAGTGGGTCAGCATGTATCTGGTTCCGGATTTGTTGGCTCACTAGCCGGTGTACAGTTTCCATCTTCTGTCGATGGGCATGTAGCCAGGATGGGTAGGTATTGCAGACCTCTTCTTTAGGGCGGAATAAGTTCAGGTCATGGACCCCTTTTCCCGGGCGGCCAAAGAGAAGGGTGTGTGGGTGTAGCCAGTCACAGAGTGGACTTGGTTGTTGTAGGCCCATACTAGGTCTGGAAGGAATTGGGGCCATTGGTCCTTCTTATCATCGGCTAAGGTGCGGATCAACTGGAGTAGAGTCCGGTTAAAGCGCTCACACGCACTGTTCCCTTGTGGGTGGTAAGGGGTGGTCCTTGACTTCTGGATCCCATATATCCGATGCAGCTCTTCGACAACTCTGCCTTCGAAACAAGCCCCCTGATCAGAGTGCAACCTCTCCGGACACCCATAGACGTGGATGAACTGTCGACAGATGGCCCGTGCAGCCGATTCGGCAGTCTGGTCTTTGGTAGCAACAGCGACGGCGAATTTTGTGAAGTGGTCCACCATGACAAGGCAGTATTGATAGCCACTACTCTCCGTCCCAATCAACAGATAGTCCACCATCAACAGCTCAAGGGGCCTGGATGTTTTAATTGTCTGGACAGGTGCACGCTGCTCAGCGGACTTGTGGAGTTCACAGGTGCGACAGGTTCTGCAGACGTCTTCAACCAGCTTGCGGAGCCCCGGACATTAGATGGACTGTTGAATCCACCGAAAGGTCTTGTCTATTCCAAAGTGACCGTTCCTTTTGTGTGCTTCGCCCACCATCTCACGGGCCAATTGGGCAGGCACCACAACTTGAATACATTCCTCCAACATGTGGGACAGGAGAACCTACCGATATAGTACCTCTTCTCTCAGAATTAGCCGATCCCACTGGCTGAGCAAGGTCAAGGTCTCGGCGGACAGTCGCGACCGTGCTTCGGAGGAGGGCTTCTGCTGTTGCTTCACCCATTGCTTGAGTAGGGCCCATTCAGGGTTCTGGTCCTGGAGGCTGCACCACTCCTGGGGGGACAGCGGGGCCCTCACTTGAGTTCCAGCTTCACCTACAACATACTGGCGGCAATCCATCATCTGTCGGGCAAGCCCTGCGAAGTCAGGCGTCTCGTCTCCTTCTAGTTCTTCATCCCGGTCTCTAGTGAGTAAGGGGAATGTCACTCTAGACAGGCTGTCCGCATTTTGATTTTCAGCCCCAGCTCTATATCTGATCTTGTAGTTAAACTTAGAGAGCCGGGCCATCCAACGCTGCTCCATGATTCCGAGTTTTGCATTCTCTAAGTGGGCCAACGGATTGTTATCGGTCAGGACTAGTACCTCTGTGCTCGTGAGATATCCTGCAAATTTTTCCGTCATAGCCCACGTCAGGGCCAACAGCTCCAGCCGGAACGAGCTGTAATTGATGGGGTTCTTCTCACCTTCATGTAGAGACCGACTGGCATAGGCTATGACACGTTCCTTGCCTTCTTGTACCTGGGAGAGTACTGCCCCTAGACCCTGTAGGCTGGCATCGGTATGTAGTTGAAAGGGCAGATTGTAGTCCGCATATGCCAAGATGGGGGGGACGTCAGAGCACCCTTTAGGGCTTGAAAGGACTCTTCCTGGCTGGGTCCCCAGCTGATGGGTCTTCCCCTGGGGCTGTTGGTGGTCCCTCGAAGCAGGTCATGCAGTGGTGCAGCAAGCCGGGCGAAGTTCTTGACGAACCGGCGGTAGTAGCCAGCCAGCCCCAGGAAAGCCCTGACCTCCTTGACATTTGCAGGTTGTGGCCAGTCCCGTACGGCGGCTATTTTCTCTGGAGACGGTTGAACACCTTCGGCCGAGATCCGGTGACCCAGGTAATCGATCTCTGGCTGCAGAAGACGGCACTTGCTGGGTTTCAACTTCAGGCCATGTTCTCTCAACCTACGGAACACACGGCCCAGCTGCTGTAGGTGTTCTTCAAATGTGGCCGAATAGACTACAATGTCGTCCAGGTAGATGAGGGTGAAGTCGAAATTGAAGTCCCCCAAGCAGCGCTCCATCAGCCTCTGGAAAGTCCCCGGTGCGTTGTTCAGGCCAAAGGGCATCCGGTCGAACTCGTACAGGCCCATGGGTAGGATGAAAGCAGTCTTTTCTCTATCCTTCTAGTGCATGGGTACCTGCCAATAGCCGCTGGCCAGATCCAAGGAAGAAAAGTACTTGGCTTTCTTCAGGGCTGTCAGGGATTCTTCGATCCTTGGCAAAGGATACGAGTCCCTGATGGTGCAAGCATTCAAGCGGCGGTAGTCCACACAGAACCTCAGGAACCCGTCCTTCTTCTTAACTATCACCACCGGTGCAGCCCAGGGGCTCTGGCTTTCTCGTACCACTCCGGCATGTAACATGGAATTCAGGAGATTTTTCACTTCTTGGTATTGTTGGGGAGGTATTTGGCGGTACCTCTCGTGGATAGGAGCAGCGTCACCCGTGGGGATCTCGTGCTTGATACTGGTGGTGCATCCAAAGTCGGTGTCATGCCGGGCAAAGGACGCCTGGTGTTCTTGTAGTAGTTCCTCTATCTGGGACACCTCCTGTTTGGAGTATTGGGAAGTGTCCAACTGACACTTTTCTCGCAGTTTTCGCCCCGCTTTGGTGTCGTCTGTGGCAGTGGCCATGGCAGAGACAGTCACTGTCCAATCTCCCTCTGTAGACGGTGCAAACTGGAGGGGGCTCATAGGATTCACCTCTTCGGGTAGAGCGTAAACTCGGGCGAGCTGTGTCCCAGCCTCTAGGTTGACGCTCACGTTAGCCATGTTGCCCAGCCTAACAGGAATCCTTCCCTTTCTCACAACAGCTAGCGTTCGAGCAACTAGTGGATTCAACTTCCCTTCCTTCGGGGTCCACGGCTCGATCAGCACCTCCACGCCTTCAAGCTGTCTTGTGGTGCTAAGGGGTAGCGAGATAACTGTCTCCTTCTCAGCTGGTAAGGTTATCCTAGTATGGCGGGGTACGGTGATCGTGGCCAACGGCAGTTGTTCCCCTGCCAATCGCTGGAGGCTGCAGGTCCGGACCACTCGTTGAAAAGCTCGGCGGGTGGCCCTGTGTGCGGTCACCTCCTGCCAGTACTTGGGTCCCCTCTTGGTAAACAGCACCAGGTCCAGGTCTTTCAGGATGTTCATCCCAATAATCATGGGCGGTTCTGATCCAAAGCCTTCTTTGACCACGATTATCCCCCTCTTCCCAAGGTCCTGCCCACAGATTTCGGTGTTCATCCAGGCAACCCCCGTCACTGGGATGGGTAGATTATTGGCTGCTTTGATCTTGATGGCAGTATCAGGGTCATAAGCAACCCGCGGCTTCAGATATTCTTCATAAAACTGTTCGGAGATGGTGGATACCTGAGACCCAGTGTCCATTAGTCCTTGCACGGCAATCCCTTCCAGCAATACTTCCAGGGTGGGGCTGTTTGATGCAAGTTTGTTCCGTTGCTGGCTCTGTTTTCCTACACCCTTCTCCTTGGCCTCCCTGCCGAGTGAGCCGCTTTGGCAGGGGCGTCTAGTTTAACGGCGGCCGCTGTTGAGGGGCACGGCTCGCTGGTTCTGGTAAATCGGACCGCGGGTGGACTTGAAAGTTCTGAGGGCAACGGTTTGCTCTATGGCGGGGGTCGCCGCATGTCCAGGACCTTCCCATAGGCCGGTTGGGTTGTTGTCTTGCTTGCCTGTCCGCCTGTTGGTCTAGTGTGAGCTGTAGCACCTGTTTCTGTAACTCTGCCACCATCTGTTTCAGTTCTTCCGTGTCACTGTTCGGAGTTCTGGTACCAGATATGGACCTGCAAGCCGTGGTATAAGTCTGTGTCTCCATGACAGGTCCCCTAGAACGTTCTATCGCTTCCTGTTTAACCTCAGCGAACGTAAGGGCCGGATTTATCCGGAGTAGATCTTGCAATGCGCGGTTAAGGTACGGGTCTCTCAGCCCGGTTACAAATTGATCTCTCAGCACCAGATCACGGGAGTCTGTACTAGCTATCTGTTCTTCTTTTCTACAGGCTTGTTCAAGCAGTACTTGGAGGGCGTTTGCATATTGGGGAATGTCCTCCCACTCGAGCTGAGTACGCTGGAAGAACATATAGCGCAATGTCCCCGCATATGTGGTCGGCCCATAGGTGTTCTCCAGCACCCGCACCAAGTCATCCAATGTACGCCGGCCCCTAACCGTCTCCAGCCTGACTGTCGTCCACGCCTCCCCCTCTAATGTTAGCATGGCCATTTCTGCTAAGGTCTTAGGATCAATGTTATACATTTCCCCCACTATCTTGAGTTGTTCTGTCCATTCAGGTACAGGATAATTTCGTCCGTTAAACTTTCTCACTTGATTGACAATAGAGCTGTCTGGTTATAAGCTACTACCGGGAGAGGATTTTGTTGATCACAGATCCTGCCGACTACGCCAGATGAAGTGACCGGCAGTAAGGCCGCGGGTGTGTGTTTATGATCTGCTTCAACAAAATCTCCATACTCAGATTGAACAGGAGGAAACATTTCTTTACTTTTAAACATGGTGATAACACATTCAACTGGTTTGGCTGCACTCATAGGAAAGGTTGAATACCCTGATGTTCAGCTCTGGAAGCACGGCAAAAACAAAAAAAAACAAAGACAACAGGACAGTACTGGCAATTTCTTTCCCTAGCTTTCCCTCAATGTACGTTACCAGTCTATAACAGCAAAAAGGTGTAGCTCCCACGTCGCAGGCCTGGGGTCTAACGATGGCGATTCCAGGGGGAAGTGATGAAGGGGGGGGGGTTTCCTCAGTCCTCTCCACAGGTACTGGTTTATAGTCTCTCAGTCCAAGAAAAAAAGGAGGAAAAAAAATATAGATTTCGAAGATGGCTCCCTTGTGTCCGTCACAGTCTCTGCACCTGCTCTAGGAGTGTAATGCTCTGCAGTCCGGTTAGGCTCCTGGTGACAATATTCTGCAGCCTGGAGGTTGTCGCAACAGCTTCCGCGGCGTGATCTTTCCAGAGAGGTGTTGCAAGGAAGCCCTCTCTCAAGAAGAACCCACAGGCTGGTCTATCCTGGTCGAGCTCTGTCCCTTCTCTGTTTCCCGCACTTTTTGTTCCTGAGCACAAGGCTGTTGTGGGAGGGGATCAGCAGTCTGTGTGATTATTTCTGCAGAAATTTCAGCACTTGTCCACAAGGGGGCAGCATCGGACTGTGTAATGTCTACTTCAGTGTCCATTTCAATAATAATACAGTCAGGGCTACCCACTCCGTTACATTAACATAATGGTTGCTGATGATAACTACTTCATTTTTTATGTGTCCCTTGGCATCAATGGTGTTTTGCAAAAAAAATATATTCACAAAATGTAATGGAAAAGAGTCCGCAGGTATAGGTTTTTGCTTATGTAATCTGAGAACAGTATAATATAGGGCAAAAGGTTCCAATTTCAATGATGTATCACTTACTGGGCTGCTTGTTGTACTTTTGATAGAATCCCTGTTGCAACTGTTGTAGATATAGCAGAAGTCATAATTAGTGATGAACAAATAGTGAAATGTTCAGGTTTGGATTATTGTAACCAAACGCTTTTTACTATTCGAATACTGAACCTAATCCAAATCAATGGGGAACTCGAATAGTTATCAGGGAAATCTTCAAGAAAACTATTCGAGTTTCCTCTCAACTTTATTAGATTCAATATTCAAGACGAATACCGGAATAGGGAAAATTATAGAATAGATAGAATAATTCAAACTTGGAATATTGTCAATTTTTTTACAATCAACATAAAAAGATGGAGTGGTTCATGCCATACCCTATAGTTGCTTGGAGGGGGTAGGGGTCCCCACAAGGCATTCTCCCAGTTGAAAGCCTTTGGCAAGGGTGATACATACGGCTGGGAAACAGGGGCTTTTACCTTTTCTATCTCCTTCTCTTCCTCGTTCTCTTCATAATGCTGGTGGTCCTGGTGGAATTGGTAATCCAGTGGCTGCACACTGGGTGCAGGTGGAGTATAGCCAGACATACTGAAAGATCTTTTGCAGTCTAACATCTGGTGCTCCCGGATGGCATTGGGAAAGGGTCACCTCCTGACTGTGAGCTCCTCAGGACCTCCACTGGCATAAGAGCCTATGGGTCTCTGCACCTCACTGCAGATGAGGCCCAAAGTAGGTAGTGCGGTGGAGCTCCAGGTCACATATCCTCAGGCCGCTCCAGTTTTTGTGTAGCTGAAGCGCCCTCTGCCCCTAGGGCAGTGAGGAAGATAACCTCCTCTATATTAAGCATGTCTTGTGGGGGATCCATCACCAAACTGCATACTGCATGAACATGGCAGCAAACAGCAACTGTAGCAGAGTGTAGTTAGCTGACTGCACTGCTAAGCTCCTCATTAATCCCTTCATGGGGTTGGCTGCAGAAGTAACGTCACTCACAAATCTAATTCCCCATGTCACTAGGTAACACCTGGTTTGCGGTTAGGTGAAGTGATTATTGAAGCTTGGCAAATTTGGAGGAGAAATAATGAAAACAAATACATTTATTCAGGTCAACATTCACCAATTCTTCTGAAATGCTGAATAAGACTAGTGGGCAGCAATGCAAGGACCAGAACAATATGAATTATACGTACAACATACTTCTGTACATGACAAAAATCTGTATTGTAAACGTATGGAATAAAATGAAATAGCGGTTGCCTATTGTCAAGAAGCAATATCCATAGCATGGTGTTTCATGAGTGTGAACAGACCTATAGCACCATGTTTGTGAAGCTTAGAATGGTCATATGCTATTTTTATATGAATTGCTATCACATAACTGTTGCTGACCCTCTGCAATAATAAAAGTTTGCTCCCCCCCCAAAAAAAAATATAATAATAAAAAAATAATAAAATAAAAAAATGTATGTAAAAAAAGTTCCAAAAAAATAATAAGCTCCCTTTAAACTGTTGTTTGGAGGACATTGTAAGCTTTCTGCTTTTCACAACCGATGCCACACTTGGCACCAGGGGTGCACCGACCCCCTGCCGCCTGAGCCGCGGCACTGATTACGGGGGGGGGTGCTAGTGAAGCCTGGGGCTGCCGCCCCTTCTGCAGTGACCGGGTCGCCACTGCCGCCTGAGCCGCGGCAGTGATTGGCTGCCGCGGCCGTGAGTGCCGGGGGGGGGGGGGGGGCTATTGATGCCTGGGGCTGCCGCCCCTTCTGTGCCCTCCCCCGGCGGTCGCCGCTTACCTTCGGTGCGCGGGGTGAGCGGCCGGCGCCATGACAGGGGGAGGCTGTTTGCATGAGGCGCCGCCCCCTTCTGCACAGCCGCTCCCCCTGCCGGCTGCCGCCTGAATGACAGGGCTCACACTGTCCAATGGACGGTGCGGCCCTGCTTGGCACTGTTTCCAAAATGTATTCACTGCAGGTGTCAAAACACCTGCAAAATCCAGGAAGCTTAAAAAATTAATTTGAAGCTCGCAAAAATTCTACAGCTTGATACAAGCCAGTAGACCTTGATAGTGGGAACACTCCTAACAGTAAGGTTAATGGGTCTTCCAGCGAGACTTTTGGCCCCGACAATCAGTGAAAGTTTTAGGTCCATTTTAAATTTCAAACTTCTTTCCCAAACAGGTTTTGGATTGTCGATTCTTTTGGAAATTGCTCAGGTTTCACAACCCAAACAAAATCTGCCATGTTCGTGTTGAAATTAAAATTGGCGAACATGTCCGGGGAAAGTTTGCTCATCTCTAATCACTAGTCATAATGCTAAACTGTGTACAACCTCACCTACACTCCTGATTAGCAGCTTACTAACAATGTACAATGGACACAGGAAGTTGTCAATCAGTGGTGAGAAAGGGGTTACATAGATTAGCCTGACTGCTACGCACATGAATCCTAGTCCTCTAATGATAGTCTAATGGAGCGCTCTCATCTGCTGAAAAATTTGGCGACTGTAATTCAATAAAACACTCGCTTTGATGTTAAACAATAGTGACATGCATATCTGTGAGTCTTCCTCGGCTGCGGATTTTGCTGAGAATCCACCAAAGCAAGTGTATGGGAGCGATAAAACATTGGACACCATATGCAAAGCACTGGGATCACGATTTTAGCAAGGCCATTTCAATGCAATAAAATTTCAGAAAAGATGGACAGAAAGATAGATATATAGTATACAAAAATAGGATGGATAGATAGATAGATAGATAGATAGATAGATAGATAGATAGATATGTATATAATAGATAGATAGATAGTATAGATAGATAGATAGATAGATAGATAGATAGATAAAAAAAAACTGCAAAGCACTCGTTACACTGTGCGAAAGGTGCAAAGCTGTGTTGCTGGATCAATATGTAACAAAAAAATCACTGCTGCACTCAGTCTAACCAATAAGTGTGTGCTGACAAGCAATAATGGTTTGAGAAAAAAATTAAAAAACATCCGTTTTTTCGAAAAAACTCAGTACTCACTTTTTTTATTAAAAGCCGGGGCTCTTGGTACACTCATTGGCCAATGTATGCCTGCCCTCCGGCCACTTCTCGGCGACCCCGGGGTCCGGAGGGTCCTAACGCTGACATCCCTGCCAGATCCTTGTCCGTGGACACCCTGGTCCTTCTGACCTCATCCTGATCCCTGAGCACCTGGGGTCGGTGGGGGTGCAATCTGCAGCTGGGTGGAGCCAGCACTCCACTTAATCTAGTATATATCAAAAAAACTGCAAAGCACTCGTTACACTGTGCGAAAGGTGCAAAGCTGTGTTGCTGGATCAATATGTAACAAAAAAATCACTGCTGCACTCAGTCTAACCAATAAGTGTGTGCTGACAAGCAATAATGGTTTGAGAAAAAAATTAAAAAACATCAGTTTTTTCGAAAAAACTCAGTACTCACTTTTTTTATTAAAAGTCGGGGCTCTTGGTACACTCATTGGCCAATGTATGCCTGCCCTCCGGCCACTTCTCGGCGGCCCCGAGGTCCGGAGGGTCCTAACGCTGACATCCCTGCCAGATCCTTGTCCGTTGACTCCCTGGTCCTTCTGAACCTGGTGGCAGCTTTGAGGCGAGGCCAGCTGACGCATGTTCCATGCGTGGCCCATGTGCTCAACCTGGTGGTTCAGAGGTTTCTAATGTCATACCCAGAGCTGTCTGAACTGCTGGTAAAAGTTCGCCATCTGTCTGCACATTTTCACAAGTCACCTGCTGCTTCAGCCGGCCTTGCCGGCTTTCAGCGCCGTTTGCGTCTTCCGGCCCACAGACTGGTGTGTGATGTCCCCACGCGTTGGAATTCAACTCTGCACATGTTGGTCAGGATATGTGAGCAGAAGAGGGCAGTTGTTGACTACCTGCATCACCTAAGCCGTCGGGAAATGGTTCAAACTCCACACATAACACCTGAGGAGTGGAGATGGATGTCCGACCTATGTACCGTCCTCCAAAACTTTGAGGACTCCACCAAGATGGTGAGCGGCGATGACGCCATTATTAGCATCACCATACCACTACTCTGCCTTCTAAAACGGTCTCTGCTGAAAAACAAAGAGGATGCATTGCAGGCGGAGTGCGATGACTTGGAGCAAGAAACAGTAGTGGGTGTGGGTGATAACACACAGCCCAGCCTCATCTCATCACAACGTGCAGTGGAGGACTATGACGAGGAGGAGGAGGATGAAGACATGGAGCAACTCTCTGGCCAAATTGAGGATATGACATGCACACCAGTCATACCCTCGATTCAGCGTGGCTGGCCAGAGGACAGGGGAGATGAGGAGGAGGAGGAGGAGGACAGCATGTTCAGTCATCGTGTTGGTCTGGATACTGAAGTGATGGCTGTTAAGAGTCTGGCGCACATGGCTGACTTTATGGTAAGCTGCCTGGCTCGTGACCCTCGCGTTCAGAACATCTTGGCCGACAATCAGTACTGGTTGGCAACACTGTTAGACCCACGCTACAAGGAGAACTTTATGTCTCTCATTCCTGAGGCGGAGAGGTCAGCCAAAATGCAGCAGTTCCAGAAGGCCATAGTCACGGAAGTAGGCAAATCATTCCCCTCACAAAACGCTAGCGGCATAGGTCAGGAATCGGTGGACAACCAAGGCGTACGGCCGAGAGGGGCACAAGTCCAATCCGCCAGAGGTAGGGGAACAGTCTTTACGATGTGGGACAGTTTTCTCAGCCCCTCACGCAGGGCTGCCACTAGGAATTTCGGGGCCCCTTACTGCCAAAATTTTGGGGCCCCCCTGAGACTCTGCCCAGCCTCCACCCCCTGAGACTCCGCCTCCACCCTAGATCCGCCTCGACCCAAACATACATTATGTGTATAGTGAAAAATTGGAACAGCACCAAAAATTACCTCAATTTATGTGCAAAGCTTTCCCAACCAGCAATCCAGATGGTTCCTTACAATAGAGTAAAAAAAGGAAAAACAGCACAAAAAAATTGAAAAAAGCGGACTTTATCACCCAATGCGTGGCCATGCCATTGGGCAATAAAGTCCATTTTTTTCTATATTGTTGTGCTGTTTTTCTTTTTTTTACACACTCTCTCTCGCTCTATATTACACACATACACACTTGAGTCTGCTGTTGGCTGAATACACAATAGCTGTATATACAATAGAAAACACAATAGAGACAGCTGCTAGCTGTATACACAATAGATGGCTGTGGGCCGTATACACAATAGAGACTGCTGCTGCCTATACACATAATAGAGAATACACAATAGAAACTGCTGCTGGCCATATAGACAATGGAGACAGCTGCAGGTCCGGACGTATAGACAATGGAGATGACTGCTAGCTATACACACACAGTAGAGGATACACAATAGAGATTGCTGCTGGCTGTACACAATAGAGACTGCTGCTGGCCGTATACAGAATGGAGATGGCTGTGGGACAAATGCACAATGGATACGGCTGTGGGACAAATGCACAATGGAGACGGCTGCGGGACCAATGCACAATGGAGACGGCTGCGGGACCAATGCACAATGGAGACTGCTGCGACAGACAGAGAGACAGACAGAGACACAATAGAGACTGCTGCTGGCCGTATACAGAATGGAGATGGCTGTGGGACAAATGCACAATGGATACCGCTGCGGGACAAATGCACAATGGAGACGGCTACGGGACCAATGCACAATGGAGACTGCTGCGACAGGGATAGACAGAGAGAGACAGACAGACAGAGACAGAGAGACAGAGACAGACAGAGAGACAGAGACAGACAGAGAGAGACAGACAGACAGAGACAGAGAGACAGAGACAGACAGAGAGAGAGAGACAGAGAGAGACAGACAGAGAGAGACAGACAGACAGAAACAGAGAGACAGACAGAGACAGAGAGAGACAGACAGAGAAATACAGGCAGAGTCAGAGAGAGACAGAGAGAGACTGACAGAGAGAGACAGGCAGAGACAGAGAGAGACAGGCAGAGACAGAGACAGGCAGAACCAGAGAGACAGGCAGAGTCAGAGAGACAGAGAGACAGACAGAGAGAGACAGGCAGAGACAGACAGACAGAGAGAGACAGAGAGAGACAAAAACAGAGAGACAGAGAGAGACAGACAAAGACAGAGAGAGACAGACAGAGAGGGACAGAGACAGACAGACAGAGAGAGACAGACAGACAGAGAGAGACAGACAGAGACAGACATAGACAGAGAGACAGACAGAGACAGAGAGACAGACAAAGACAGAGAGACAGAGACAGAGAGAGACAGAGACAGACAGACAGTCAGAGAGAGACAGACAGAGAAACAGAGAGAGAGAGACAGACGAGAGAGACAGACAGACAGAGACAGAGAAACAGAGAGACAGACAGACAGAGACAGAGAAACAGAGAGACAGCCAGAGATCAAGAGAGACAGACAGATATATACAGGCAGAGTCAGGGAAAGACTGACAGAGAGAGACAGGCAGAGACAGAGAGACATGCAGAGACAGAGACAGGCAGAGTCAGAGAGACAGGCAGAGTCAGAGAGACAGAGACAGACAGAGAGAGACAGGCAGAGACAGAGAGAGACAGAGACAGACAGAGACAGAGAGACAGACAGAGAAAGACAGGCAGAAACAGACAGACAGAGAGAGACAGACAAAGACAGAGAGAGACATAGACAGAGAGAACAGACAGACAGAGACAGAGAGACAGACAGACACAGACTGTATATACAATGTATCAGTGCTGTCTCTCTAGCAGTCTGCATATAAAATGAATCAGTCTTTGCTGTCTCTTCCAGTCCTCTCTCACAGTAGCAGTCTGTCTCTCTCCCTCTTGATTACACTCTTGTCTACCTGGATATTATAGAGATCTCTCTGTATAATCTGCACAGGACTGTCTCCATCTATATGCAATCCCTGTCTAGAAGACTGCAGTCTCTCTACATCAATGTCCCTCTCCTCTTATAGCTGCAGTCTCTTCATACAGCAATGCCCTTGTATAAACCAGCAGTCTTTTAATAAACAGTCTCTCGATCTCTTCATTTAGCTGCAGTGTCTCCTGTGGCTGTCGCCTCTCTGTGTTTGCAGTGGTCTCTACAGATACCTGTTCTGGCTTCTGTCAGCCCCCTTCTCTCCCCCTCCCCTGCTCCCGACTGCTGAGCTGGCCTGGTAGCGACATTACAGGAGGAGGGGGTGCTCCTGTGGCTGCTCACTTCATGCTGTGCAGGATTCCTCGGCCATAGATGGGGCCAAAGAAGAGGAGACCAGAGGAGCAGCTGAGGAGGCACATCACTGTACATTATAGTGGTGGAGCCGCGGCCTCGTCCGACGGTAATCAGGCGGTGTCATGGTCTCTCTCTCTCCCCCTGCGGCTCCGCCTCCAGTCCTTTCTGTTGAATGAGGTGCTCAATGTACTGTGCACTGTGACGTGCACTTCCTGATCGGGAAGTGAGTGGGCAGCCAGCGGATCCCCGCACACAGATACTAGTCAGTGAGGGGAGCGCTCATCACGCAGCTCAGGGGGCCACCTTGCTCAAAATGGCCACGCCCACCACCGGCATGGCCGGGGCCCCCCCCTGCCCATGTCTGATAGCCACGCCCCCTGCAGTCAGGCCCCGGGCCCCTTACTGCAGTAAGGGCTGTAACCCCCTAATGGCGGCCCTGGCCTTGGCTGTATGTTTTGGGTTATTGTCATGCTGGAAGACCCAGCCACGACCGTTTTTCAATGTCCTGATGGAAGGAAGGAGATTGTCACTCAGGATTTTACGTTACATGGCTCCATACATTGCTCCATTGATGCGGTGAAGTAGTCCTGTGCCCTTAGCAGAGAAATACCCCCAAAAGCTAATGTTTCCACCACCATGCTCTAGGAAATGTAGTATGACTGTCCAAAAAAGCCTTAGGAAATGTAGAATGAGAGTCCAGAAAAGCCCTAGGAAATGTAGAGTGACTGTCCAGAAAAACCCTTGGTAATGTGGCGTGGACATCCAGAAAAAGCCCTAGGAAATGTAGGGTGACTGTCCAGAAAAGTAGGGAGACTATCCAGAAAAGCCCTTGGAAATGTAGAGTGACCATACAGAAATGCCCTAGGAAATGTAGGGAGACTGCCCAGAAAATCCCTAGGAAATGTAGGCTGACCATCCAGAAAAGCCCTAGGAAGTGTAGGGTGACTGTCCATAAAAGCCCTAGGAAATGTAGGGTGACTGTCCAGAAAAGCCTTAGGAAATGTAGAATGAGAGTCCAGAAAAGACCTAGGAAACATAGGGTGACTGTCCAGAAAAGCCCTTGTTAATGTGGCGTGAACATCCAGAAAAGCCCTAGGAAATGTAGGGTGACTGTGCAGAAAAGTAGGGAGACTATCCAGAAAAGCCCTTGGAAATGTAGAGTGACCATACAGAAATGCCCTAGGAAATGTAGGGAGACTGCCCAGAAAATCCCTAGGAAATGTAGGCTGACCATCCAGAAAAGCCCTAGGAAGTGTAGGGTGACTGTCCATAAAAGCCCTAGGAAATGTAGGGTGACAGTCCAGAAAAGCCTTAGGAAATGTAGAATGAGAGTCCAGAAAAGACCTAGGAAACATAGGGTGACTGTCCAGAAAAGCCCTTGTTAATGTGGCGTGAACATCCAGAAAAGCCCTAGGAAATGTAGGGTGACTGTCCAGAAAAGCCCTTGGAAATGTAGGGTGACCATACAGAAATGCCCTAGGAAATGTAGGGAGACTGCCCAGAAAGTCCCTAGGAAATGTAGGGTGACCAACCTGAAAAGCCCTAGGAAATGTAGGGTAACTGTCCATAAAAGCCCTAGGAAATGTAGGGAGACTGTCTAGAAAAGCCATAGGTAATGAAGGGTGACCATCCAGAAAAGCCCTAGGAAATGTAGAGTGACCATTTTAAAAAGCTCTAGGAAATGAAGGGTGACTGTCAAGAAAAGCCCTAGGAAATGTAGGGTGACCATCCACAAAAGCCATGTGAAATGTAGTGTGAATGTCCAGAAAAGCCTTAGGTAATGTAGGGTGACCATCCAGAAAAGCCCTAGGAAATGTAGTGTGATTGTTTTGATAAGCTCTTGAAAATGAAGGGTGGCTGTCCAGAAAAGCCCTAGGAAATGTATGGTGACTGTCCATATAAGGGTGCTACAAGGTATATGGAGTAAAATGCTGTGGACAAACAAGTGCAATAGGGTCTTACCCAACAAAAAAGGAATAATACAAAGAGCAAGTCCCTCACGTTGCAGGGTTGTGTCATCCACAACCAGTAATAAAAATTATATATAGCTGCAGTATAAAGGAAGCAGGAGAAGTGTGGATCAATCTGCACTGCTGTAGGTGAATAAAAAATCCAGTATGCTGAATATTCGTGGACGGGTGCCTTATTCTACATGTTTTAAAGTGATAAAATTGGTGTCTGTCCTATAGAAGGAGTGGGATTACGCGTACAAAAAAGCGACCTTCGTCGACTAGTCAGCATACTGGATTTTTTTTTTGTATCTAACCACAGCAGTGCAGATTGATCCATACTTCTCCTGGTCCCTATATACTGCCTAAACACATGGATGGACACTGAGAGGGTCCCCATGCAAGAACATTATAAGGATACCTCATAAGGCATGACAGAGCATCCCCCTCTGTCCTTCTGAAGCCATTAGATTTATTAGTTTGGTCTCTTACATGAAGCTTTGACTACTGCAGGGCTAGCTGATCACTGGGAAAGCCTTAATTTATAGAGTGATTATGTTGATGCCCCTTTAAAATGTTAATTTTACCATTGAATAGATCTGAATATCAATAGATTCAGCAGAATTGAATAGATTCAGCAGTATTGAATAGATTCAGCTGATCCAACCAATTAAGAATCGCAGTAAGATGCTTAAAGAAAGGGTTACACGATCCCTGCCGTAAGTCTAACAGATTGGTTAATTTAAAGTTTAAATATCTACAATAGTACAAAAAGATTTTTTTGTACCTGAAGAAGACTAAATACTTAGTTAAAATGCGTTGTATTATGTTAGGTTTTTAGACTTTTATTAAATCAATTTGTTAGATTTGCGGCTTGGATCATCTAGCCCTGCAATTTGTGTCCACCAGTGGTGCAGTGACCGACTTGATCACTTCCTAATAGTGGTTCTGTCTGGAATCCACTGGAGGACTCGCTGCCTTCATTCAACACAGAACCTGGATGAGAGCGTTTCTTGACAAGCTCTATCATTCCATCACAAGGTGAGTGCATCACCTATATGAGATACAGCTGAATTTCAATGAATTAGGATACCATCAAAAAGTTAAATTATTTCAGTAATTCAATACATAAAGTGAAACACATGTATTATATAGTCATTACACACAGAGGGATCTATTTCAAGTGTTTATTTATGTTAATGTTGATGATTTCGGCTTACAGACAATGAAAATCCAAAGGTCATTATCTCAGAAAATTAAAGTAGGGAGGATGAAGGGTCTGAGAGATAAAATATGACCTAAGTAGGTATCAGAGGCTTCACCTTGTGTGGTTGTGAGAGTCACAACCACTATAAAAGCAGATGATGGCTGCTGCAGTCCCCAACGTGGTGCATATAGGGTAGGGAGGATGAAGGGTTAAACACTGCGTTGCCATATTCCATGAGACGTCAAAGGGTGAATATTATATTGATCTATATACAGTAGATAACACAGGATCCACCATTCACAATAGGTGATATCACAACTCACCTTCTCCTCCTTAACAATGACTGATAACAACTCTATATACAGTAGATAACACAGGGTCCACCATTCACAATAGGTGATATCACAGCTCACCTCCTCCTCCTGTACAATGACGGATAACACCTCTATATATAGTAGATAACACAGGATCCACCATTCACAATAGGTGATATCACAGCTCACCTCCTCCTGTACAATGACTGATAACACCTCTATATACAGTAGATAACAGGATCCACCATTCACAATAGGTGATCTCACAGCTCACCTCCTCCTCCTGTACAATGACTGATAACACCTCTATATACAGTAGATAACACAGGATCCACCATTCACAATAGGTGATATCACAGCTCACTTCCTCCTGTACAATGACTGATAGCACCACTATATACAGTAGATAACACAGGATCCACCATTCACAATAGATGATATCACAGCTCACCTCCTCCTCTACAATGACTGATAAACACCTCTATATACAGTAGATAACACAGGGTCCACCATTCACAACAGGTGATATCACAGCTCACCTCCTCCTGTACAATGACTGATAACACCTCTATATACAGTAGATAACACTGGATCCACCATTTACAATAGGTGATATCACAGCTCACCTCCTCCTCCTGTACAATGACTGATAACACCTCTATATACAGTAGATAACACAGGATCCACCATTCACAATAGGTGATATCACAGCTCACCTCCTCCTCCTGTACAATGACTGATAACACCTCTATATACAGTAGATAACACAGGATCCACCATTCACAATAGGTGATATCACAGCTCACCTCCTCCTCCTGTACAATGACTGATAACACCTCTATATACAGTAGATAACACAGGATCCACCATTCACAATAGGTGATGTCACAGCTCACCTCCTCCTCCTGTACAATGACGGATAACACCTCTATATATAGTAGATAACACAGGATCCACCATTCACAATAGGTGATATCACAGCTCACCTCCTCCTCTACAATGACTGATAACACCTCTATATACAGTAGATAACACTGGATCCACCATTTACAATAGGTGATATCACAGCTCACCTCCTCCTCCTGTACAATGACTGATAACACCTCTATATACAGTAGATAACACAGGATCCACCATTCACAATAGGTGATATCACAGCTCACCTCCTCCTCCTGTACAATGACTGATAACACCTCTATATACAGTAGATAACACAGGATCCACCATTCACAATAGGTGATATCACAGCTCACCTCCTCCTCCTGTACAATGACTGATAACACCTCTATATACAGTAGATAACACAGGATCCACCATTCACAATAGGTGATGTCACAGCTCACCTTCTCCTGTACAATGACTGATAACACCTCTACATACAGTAGATAACACTGGATCCACCAATCACAATTGGCGATATCACAGCTCACCTCCTCCTGTACAATGACTGATAACACCTCTATATACAATAGATAACACAGGATCCACCATTGACAATAGGTGATATCACAGCTCATCTCCTCCTCCTGTACAATGACTGAAAACACCTCTATATACAGTAGATATCACAGGATCCACCATTCACAATAGGTGATATCACAGCTCACCTCCTCCTCCTGTACAATGACTGATAACATCTCTATATACAGTAGATAACACAGGATCCACCATTCACAATAGGTGATATCACAGCTCACCTCCTCCTGTACAATGACTGATAACACCTCTATATACAGTAGATAACACATGATCCACCATTCACAATAGGTGATATCACAGCTCACCTCCTCCTCCTGTACAATGACTGATAACACCTCTATATACAGTAGATAACACAGGATCCACCATTCACAATAGGTGATGTCACAGCTCACCTCCTCCTGTACAATGACTGATAACACCTCTATATACAGTAGATAACACATGATCCACCATTCACAATGGGTGATATAACAGCTCACCTCCTCCTCCTGTACAATGACTGATAACACCTCTATATACAGTAGATAGTACAGGATCCTCCATTCACAATAGGTGATATCACAGCTCACCTCCTCCTCCTGTACAATGACTGATAATACCTCTATATACAGTAGATAACACATGATCCACCATTCACAATAGCTGATATCACAGCTCACCTCCTCCTCCTGTACAATGACTGATAACACCTCTATATACAGTAGATAACACAGGATCCACCATTCACAATAGGTGATGTCACAGCTCACCTCCTCCTGTACAATGACTGATAACACCTCTATATACAGTAGATAACACAGGATCCACCATTCACAATAGGTGATGTAACAGCTCACCTCCTCCTCCTGTACAATGACTGATAACACCTCTATATACAGTAGATAACACAGGATCCACTATTCACAATAGGTGATGTCACAGCTCACCTCCTCCTGTACAATGACTGATAACACCTCTATATACAGTAGATAACACAGGATCCACCATTCACAATAGGTGATATCACAGCTCACCTCCTCCTCCTGTACAATGACTGATAACACCTCTATATACAGTAGATAACACAGGATCCACCATTCACAATAGGTGATATCACAGCTCACCTCCTCCTCCTATACAATGACTGATAACACCTCTATATACAGTAGATAACACAGGCTCCACCATTCACAATAGGTGATATCACAGCTCACCTCCTCCTGTACAATGACTGATAACACCTCTATATACAGTAGATAACACAGGATCCACTATTCACAATAGGTGATGTCACAGCTCACCTCCTCCTGTACAATGACTGATAACACCTCTATATACAGTAGATAACACAGGATCCACCATTCACAATAGGTGATGTAACAGCTCACCTCCTCCTGTACAATGACTGATAACACCTCTATATACAGTAGATAACACATGATCCACCATTCACAATAGGAGATATCACAGCTCACCTCCTCCTGTACAATGACTGATAACACCTCTATATACAGTAGATAACACAGGATCCACCATTCACAATAGGTGATATCACAGCTCACCTCCTCCTCCTGTACAATAACTGATAACACCTCTATATACAGTAGATAACACAGGATCCACCATTCACAATAGGTGATGTAACAGCTCACCCCCTCATATACAATGACTGTTACACTTCTGTGGTGCCCCACTGGTCAGGACGCCACGAGGGGTACTGCACCCAAGCCAGGGTGTGGTCCTCCAGTAGTCAGGAGATGGGGGATGGTAGGTGTGGTGATCCTCAACACAAACACACATACTTAGGACCCAGGGGACGCTACACAAAACCCCGGGGGAAGGTCCCAGTGAAACAACAGGGGTAGAACAGTGGAAGTTTAGTTGGAGTGAGAGTTGAGTTGAGCTGCAGGGAGTGCAGCCGGAGAACAGCTAGTGTGCAGAGCTGAAAGAGTGGAGAAGTCGAGTCGAGAGACGAGGAGAGAACCCCTTCGGCGAAGCTGAATTGGCCCCTGCGCCTGAATCCTAAGTTGGTAACACCAGACGGAGGGGATATGGTCAGAAACAGGGACCGGACCTGAACGCGGCATGGGAGTCAATCACCAAACTGAGTAAACCCCGGGAACAGAATTGCAGAACAGTGTGAGACTGTGTTAATCCTGCGGCGACAGCCTTTGAAGCCACTGAACAAGGTAATGAGGCCTAAATGAATTCCTGCCTGACAGAGACTATTAATCATTACAACCGCTGCTTTGGGGACCCGTTCCGCCCATGGGGAGCCACTACATCCCAGCTGCCTATGCACTGTCCCCAGAGGTTCTGCACCAGCAGCAGCAACCCATTGCCACAAATCACAGGTGGCATCACGAACATTTATCTCTAAAACCACCCTATCCCTATACATTCCCAAGAATGCTTTAATACTCAACCCAGGGTCACGGAGCCAGGCCTCGATCCCTGTGACTCCCCAGAAAAATCGCAGCCCGGTTCCGAATACCACACGGCCCTGGGGCGCAACACTTCTATATACTGTATATGCAATATTCTTTACTAATAGTATATCAAAATGCATTAATGAATACAAAATATATCTAAAATTGCACCAAGTAGAAACAGATACATAATATATGCATTTCATCTGTTTTATTTACTGATCTCTGTAATATTAATACCATATAGACATTCACTAGTAGAATGTAGAAATCTTAATTGTACATTCCAGTGAGGTAGGAGACCTTTTCATTTGAAATGCTATGGCTCCCTCTAGTGGCCAATGCCATCTTTGCAGTTCTATTTTCATTTCAATATCTGATGCTCCTCCCCTTGCAATGCATTCTGATAGCTCAGCCTCCATTCCTTTCATCCTTCCATCCAAGAGAAGACATCTATACTACTGTCCCCACGAGATTGCATTGCCGGTATGTAGCCATCTTTTGTATTAATGTTAGCCTAGTTTAGTCAGTAGTGCCCTAGGTCAGTTACTAGTTTGTAACCTTCATGCATATTGTATAACCATGTATAACGTGTATTCTGCTGTACCATCCACTGATTGTATTCTAGTTGTACAACGTCAATGTACTGTTACGTTCAATAAAAGCACAGATTCAACCACAGTCTCCTTATTGGACCTCGGTGCAGCGGTTTACCTGCCTGTAGCTACATGAGCCCCCGGCCCATTTACTGAGGACAGAACAATATGATACAGCACCAATTCAATATTATTATAATCAAGTGTCTACACCTGACAATACTCGATAAAAGCAAAGCTTGTGCCCTATAATAACATATATCCAAACTATTAACTGGTTACTGCACACGATAGCAATCTTTGAGTGAAAGAAGGAGAAAAATATATATATTTAATTATTTAATATTGAATTAATTTGGTGAGGTGGTGGTGTATATAAGTTATAAGTAAAAAAAAGAGGCACATAATAAAGATGTATATGTATACTGGTGTATAGATGTAAAGGAAAGTGAATAAAACAGTGGGCACTACTGTGGTAGTTATGTGCCTTTTCTTACCTGTATAATTTTGCATTGTTACTATGCTCCATGTGTTATCAGTTAGGTTTGCTCCTATAATATTCCTGTAACATCATTTTCTGGGTAATTTGAAGTTTTTTTTATCTTTGAGTTTGCATACCCTGCACACACCTTGCAGACATACACAGTGCTTTGCGAAAGTATTTGGCCCCCCTTGAACTTTTCAGCCTTTTGCCACATTTCAGACTTCAAACATAAAGATATAAATTCTAATATTTTTGTGAAGAATCAACAACAAGTGGGACACAATCGTGAAGTGGAACCAAATTGATTGGATATTTTAAACTTTTTTAACAAATAAAAAACTGAAAAGTGGGGCGTGCTCAGCACAGCAAAACAGATCCGTCTCCATAGACCCCCATGTTATTTGACGCGGACAGCTACGGATCCATGTCTGGCTGTTTGTGTCCGCTTATTTAAAGGCAGCCCAAAATCAGAACAGTCTCTGATTCTGGGTACATGAAAAAAGAGTACACAAACGGGCAGGGGCTGGCTGGCCCAGGGGGCAGGGGGGCAAATGCCCCCCAGGCCAGTGGTCAAGAAGCAGTTTTGGGGTTGCCCGGCCATTTGTAATGTTGATATGGGAGGCTGCTCTGCCCCTGAAGCTCACTGCTCATGGGCCACTGCAATGTGATTGCCCCCCAGGCCGAAATTTGCCAGCCAGCCCCTGCAAACGGGTCAGTGACAAAACTAACACACACGGAGGCCATATAGGACCAATCTGTGCCCATAGGGATACATGGGAGGCCATAACTGATCAGTGGCTATCTGTTTTAAAACGGATAGATACTGATCACAAAAAGCGCAGTGTGATGGCGGCCTTATACACCTTTATTTTGTGCTTTCGACGCACCATTTTTTTTAACTTATATACACCACAACCTCACCAAACCATTAAATATTATATTTTCTCCTTCTTTCACCCAAAGATTGCTATCATGTGCAGTAACCCAGTTAATAACTTGGATATATGTTATTATAGTGCATAACCTTGATTTTATGGAGTATTGCCAGGTGTAAATACTTGGATTATAATATTATTGAATTGGTGCTGTATCATATTATTTTTCGGTCCTACTCTGCACAATTTTATATACCTTTTTAGATATATTTTGTATTAATTAATAAGTTTTGATATACTATTAATAAAGAATATTGCATATACCTCCCAATGTGTAGTCTACTTGTTTAGGTTGTGCTTATTGCCAGATTGTTCCAGACTACACTGGTATACTATCATGGTGCCCCTGCGGTCTGGTCACCACAGAGGTACTGCAGCTATACCATAGGTGTGGCATCTCACTCCCAGGTAAGAAGGGAACACAATACCGAGACACACAAACACCTGCACCCAACACCCATCCTAACCCCAGGCCAGGAGATGAGGGGTGGACGAAGCTCTAGCTAAGCAGATGCCATCACTGGCTGGAGGAGGGACCAGGTTAAAAGGGGATAGGAGGGGAAGTGAGACTCAGTAGAGGACAGTAAAGAACAGAGGAGACAGAGGAAGAAGTTGGAGAAGCAGCAACAGAGAGATGGAATTCTAGGGGAACTCTGGCAATGGGCGAGGATGCGGGGGATTGCCACAGGATCCACCGGTGCAAGGAGGGAATTACACCTTCCACAGCAGACCTGAAGTGGGAGCGCTACTGGTTGCCTTAAGCCAGTTGCCCTTTAAAACATCCAGGCCTGAGGGGAGGAGTTAGTCAGTCCCGAGAGTCAGTCTGAAGTCAGTCTGAGGAGAGTGAGGAGAGAGGAGCTGGTAGCTGGTAGAGATCCAGGACCAGGGACCACTGACCGCTGTGTCGCACCCTAGGGAAAGGGTCGGAGGCAAGTGGAGAAAGCAGGGAACTAAAAACCGGTTACTACAGCCCTTTAGTACACCCGGACACCGGAGTCCGAAGCTGTCAGTATTTAGTGCTACAGCAAAAGCCCGGAAGACTCAGGAGGAGTTCACCCCCTGAAGACAACAAGAGACGCTAAACTGACCAAGTATAGGACATGGGGCCATAGGAGGAACAGGGACCCCGCAGAAGGACCTCATTGTCAGTTTAGGACAAAGCCCAGAGAGGGAGAAGAAGCGGAGAGTTCAGGCTCCGGCAGGACTTACCCCACACCACAGAGCACAGACACAGAGGAGGCCTCATAACTGTCTAAGGTGGAAGTCCCAAGTTGCATCGGGGACCTGGTTATTACTCTGGATTGTACCTGTTACCTTGTCACCAGGAAAAGGTACCGAAACAACAATCCCTGTGTGTCTGTCTAACCGCCACAATTCACCACCTTGTCTGCAAAGACTCAACTACTACTCCCCTCATCCATCCCCGCTGCCCTGAGGTAAAGCTCCACCTGTGGGGAGCTGTACCACACTCTGCTGCACCCACTATCACCTCAGCGGCCGGCTGCAGCACTGGTATAGCCGTTACCAGGTACCATAGGTGGCGTCATATTAACAATCCCCTTATCCCCCACCGTTCCCTGCCATTGAGGGTCCAGGGCACAGGATCGGGGATCGACCAGCCGTGATCCCCCATCAAAGCCGCCATCAGCCCCAGTACCCGAGTACCCCATACCCTGTCGACCGCTTCATGGGGACCAGTGGGTAGGTCGCCCATCGAAATCAGGCCAGCATGAACCCCAAATTCACCTCGACCCTGCATCGTGGTGGAGGAACTGGTTGCAAGAGGGGACCGGCCCCAATCTGGCAACAACACTGCAAATTTGAGCCAGAAAACCGGGGGCCACTGAACTTTATGTGCAGTAGCCATCTACTGTGGGGAATCCCAGGTACAGTGGCCAGGCCTAGAGTCAAGCGGACATGCTGGCTGTTGCTCGACAGGACTCGCAGCCACCTCCTTTGGGATCCTGTAGCACGAAGGCACAGACCAGGAGTAGAGAAGGAACAGTGCAGAGAAGGGCAACTTGGGAAGGCGTACAAAAGGGTGTCTCGGTGGAGTGACTCTGGACTGCTTGGACATTGACTGGACTGCTGACCCGAAGGACACAGTTTCCCGGCTGGGCTGGAACTACTAAGAACTGTGAGTAAAGGTGAAAGAACTGCACCCTTTTTGTCCTCCTGCTTATTTCCCGCACCCTCCTTGCTGCACCCAGCACCATAACCACCATCATCCCCAAAGACTCTTGCATTCAGCCCCTGGGGGCCTGCTTCACCTGTGGAAGTGTTCCATCTCAGATGCTACACCACCTAACCCCCAGGGCTCATACAGTACCGCTGGCTGTCCTTGGCCAGGCACCACAGGTAGCGTCATGTAAAGACTACAAATCCTCTGTAAAGACCCCTTCGCTTGCTCGGCAAGGGACACAGAGCTGGACCACCGCCACTGACCTCCCTGAAAGACAGCCATCCCAGACACCGAGTACCCCAGGGCCTTATGGACGATGCACTATAAAACTGTGTTTATCTATTGTAGCTCTGTGGTTTTCCTGCCAACCATTCATATAGGTTTTGATTTAGTATAAAACTAGCGTAAAAAACAAGCCCAAAAACACCCTGTCTGAATGCATTGGCCGCAAAGGCCGGGGGTACTCAGTAGCCTGGCTGGCAGACATTCTGGGAGCTCACAGTGGCTGTGGCCCAGCTTCGTGGCCCTGGCCGTGCAGTGAAGGGGGTATTTACAGGAGATATGAGTATTTTTGTGACGCCACCTGTGGTATTCTGCCAGGGATGGCCGATGTTGCTTGGATGAGTCTCAGGGGATATTATTGTGGCACCTGGGATGGTATCGTTCCCCACGGGTGGTGGGATGATGGTAGTTGTAGTTGGGGTGCAGGAGCTGGCAAGGAGGGTGCAGGAAATAACGGGAGCACACAAAGGGTGCAGTTTCTTTACCTTTACTTGGTGAAACATAGTGCAGTCCGGGGGCACTGGTTACCTGGTCCAAAAAGGGTCCGGCCAGCCTGGAAGCATTCGAAGATCCACCTCACCAGGTGGAGGCCTTCCTTCCGCGCACTCAGTTTGGGGTCCTGACTCTCTGTAAGCTATCCTGCGGCCCTCTTCCTAATTTGTTTCCCTTGCACCCATATGGCAGACAGCAAGAGCCTATCACGGGTACCACCGTACTGATGGCAGCTCCGGTCTCTTGCTATGCTATTGTGTGCCGCTGGGTCTTTAGTGTGGCCAAGAAATTTACAGTCTCCGGTCTTCCAGATTGGGTTGTCGGGATGTTCAGTACCCACACAACCCAGAACTCTGGTGCCCTCTGTAGCGCCACTCTGGGGTGAGCTTTCGGCAGCTCCACTCCCCAGCGCTCTCTCTCATGTGTCCTCTCCTCAGACGCTCTCTGCCTGACCCCTTTTCCGTGACAGGGCACCTCGCCTGAACTCGGGTGTAGAGATCCTCCTTCTGGCCTGGAGTCAGGTTTTGTGAGTGCATGATGTGGTTTACCTCACGTGGGGATCTCCCCCTGCTTCCATGCACAATGTCACCCCCGCTGAAGGAGGCAACGTCACCATGGCAACCAGACCACTTGGGTGCCACATGAACATAGCTTAACTATTCACATGATGCTGTGTAATCTGCGTGCTCAGCTTTGTAACATAGGCAGTGGCGTAACTACTTTGATCCGGGCCCCGGTGCAGGATTTTCTCCCGGGCCCCTCATGTGAGGAGCGGGGGGGAGGGGGGTGTTTCGGGGTGCTAGTGGAGTTTCGCCACTGGCTGTCACTTACCGCTGGCGCCTTAGACCTCCAGCATCCCGCGGTCGGCAGTGAGGAGGAGAGGAGGGGCGGGCAGAGCTGCCATTCTCCCTCCTCTCCGGCCAGCGCTATCGTGGTCGCGGCGGTCGGCTGTAAGCACGGGACACGGGGCCCCCCCAGGGGGCGCAGGCCCCCCCAGGGGGCGGGCCCAGTCTCAGTTGCGACCTGGGTAGTTACGCCACTGAATATAGGGGATAACTGTCATTACGAGCCTCTAGTGAGGATGAGATTTGGGCCTGGTCACACAACAGTATAAAAAATTAGTTAAATTTTCATCCAGAAAAGTGGTATGATTTTTTTCTCATTTTTCATCATTGTGTTGTTGGAGTACAATCCAGTTTTTACAGTTGTAGTAATTAGTAGTAATTAATCATTCACTGGAGCATTTACACTTTCCAATGCTATAGAATTGTAATATATCCGAAAAATCGGACGCTATACTGTGGCATGCAATTTTTTCTTTCGCACCTATAGACTTGAAAGGCTGAGTCTCATCCGATTTCATCGGCAAGTCGTAGGATGCTACGATTTTAACACAGTCGAATTCTATCAGTGAAAAAAATCGGTCATCTGCAGTTCCCCATTGAACAGTAACCCCCCCCAAAAAAAGCAAAAATGAGCAAATAATCTAAAAAAGGAAATAAATTGCAATGGTGCATGTAAATAAAATAGGGTACTTGGTAACATTAGTTTGATTAAAGCCATAAAAGCCATCCCACCACGTCAAGGTGACCCCATCGGGACGGCCCTATCCTAGCATCTAGTATTTAAAACCTTACCATATGTCTATTGACTTAAATGTGATAAGGGTTGCACAGTTCCCCACTGAATAACAAGGGTCAGTGAGCTACTTGATCAAAAAAAATCAGAATTTTATGGTGGTGTGAGTGACGCCTAATTCTGATTCTGGCACCACCATCTTCAGCTTGGGAACCCTCTATGACATTTATAAGGCTTATGAAACACCACTTTAAATATACGTGCGTTCCATTTTTCATAAATGGGACCTATCTGATAAAATAACGCCTTATGGAAAAACATAAATATACCATATTTTTCAGACTATAAGACTCACCCAGGTTTTAGAGGCGGAAAATAGGGGACGTACTATTATGGTGGGGTGGGAGGATCTACTGCAGACACATGTTATAGGGTAGTGTCCCCAAATTTTGTACTAATGTCCCATCCTGGACCTATTATAGGTATATATGTCCCCTCCCTTGGTACATGATATGACCCCCTTATCCTGGTGTATATGATCACCTCCTCTTGGTATACATGATCCCCTCCTGCTGGTATATTTGTCTCCCATCCTGGTATTTATGATCCCCTCATCCTGGTACATATGACCCCCTCATATTGGTGTATATGATCCCCTCCTCCTGGTATATATGAACCTCTCCTCTTGGTATACATGCTACACATGATCCCCTACTCCTGGTATATATGATTCCTTCATCCTGGTGTACGATTCCAAATCCTGGTACATATGATTCCCTCATCCTGGTATACATGTCTCCCATCCTGATTTGGCCCCCATGTATCCCCATGAGCACGGATTGGTGCTCTATTGCTGTCCGATTTGTCACTGATCCGATTCTGTTAGATTTTTTGCTGTACCCAGAATCGGACACTGCTCTGATTTTGGGCACAGCGGACCAAATCAGACAGAATCGGATTCGACCCGGTCCGCGGTAATTAACATGGGGGCCTATGGAGCACGAGTCCGGGAAGATATCGGATCATTTCCCGGACCCAATGTTAGTGTACTGAGCATGGTCAGTACACTAAAACTGCTCTGTAGTTGAAAGAGGTGAAATAAACTGGGCACTAGTCCCGAATATGGGCTGATCATCTCCTCTATGAAGACTGCGGCAACTATGTTATTGGCGATGCTCAGCTCAAGTACAAGTCCAATGTATATAAGATAAAGAATGAGCGGCACTCACCGAATAGACCTGTTTAAGCGCTGACAGCGTGAAACAGCCAACTGTCGTCCGACCCTGCACCCCTTCCCTCCGCGCATGTAACCCTGTGATCGATTAAAACCACATACTGTATTCGGTGAGTGCCGCTCGTTCTTTATCTTATAAACCTGCTCTGTTCCTGTGTAATTTCACTTCCACAATGTATATACATACATTGCGAAAGTGAAATTAACTAAAGAAAGTGTTAAAAATAAAAAAATATATATATCCTCACCTCTCCGGCGTGTCCCACGATGTGTGCTATCTAGTGTGCTATCTAGTTCTGAGGGCTTAAGGACCTGGCGGGGATACCAAAGCTGATCGGTGGGTGGAGATTTAAACCCTCATCTGATGCAGTCATGTGACCCCCCTCCCGGTCAGCTGATACACAGGTCCTTAAGCTCGGAGATGGCACACATCGCGGGACATGCCGGAGAGGTGAGGATCTTTTTTTTTTGTGTAACCCTTGCTTCACTCCTGCACTGTATGTATATACATTGCGGAAGTGAAAGTGCCCGGCTTGCCGATCCTGCAAAAAGCAAGATCCCCATGGACAGGAAAAAATCGTAATGAGAAGGCAGCCTTACCCAGTCTCTCATTATATAGAAGCATGGGTAAATATGTGAATGTAATATTTCCATGTAGTTGATGAGTGTCCTCGACGCATTTCAGTGCCCCATTCTCAGGATCCCAGTAATTAGGCAATTATCACCTAGTTAATACGGTACATAGATGACGTCATCCAATTTGAGATGTCATTTACTTTTTGTCTGTGTGTTTGTTATTAAAGCTCTAACTGTTTCAACAGTATTAAAATGATCATCTTTTGTCTTTGGCAGCATTAAAATAACAATCCGTCCTTGTAAACAGGCTGCTGACAGTACATAGCCCACCATGATGATGAGTGCAGCCGCAGGAATGCCTTTCCCCAGCCTGACAAAGAAAGGCAAATTGCATAATAAAGTTTCATTAACAAGGGGGATCCTAAGTCCAAACTGAGGAATTTCCTCTCTGGAAGCAATAAAATGAGTCACTGTTCTAATGTCAGGGGGCCATGGTGGTGTTGTCCAGGCTTTAACCCTTTCAATAGTCAGGAATCCAAGCAAAGTCCTACAAAGATCCATCTCTTAAAAATACCAGGGATGTTTTTTTGTGTTTTCTTCTACAGTCCAGAAAAAATATTTGTGGTCACTTTGGCCACAACAAAGATGGGAAGGAAGCCAGATATCCCCCGCTCCCTCCATAATCATCTCCAGAATTGTGGCCTGGCAATTAAGGTCTTAAGAGGCAAGTACAAGGCTGAGGATGCTCCAAGTGCAGCTTATATCTGGTCGCCTTCCTTTTACAGATTAGGTGTGACCTCTTCCTTCCAGTGAATTGTTTCTTCTACAGATTCCAGCGGATTTGTATCACTGTCATTTGGTTTCCCTTTCTTTTCTTTTGTTTCCAGCTGCAATAAAGTAGTTGGAAATTAAAGACAAGAGTACTGTCACGAAAGTGGTATTGTGGATGAGGGAATGGGAAGCAAGATGTCAATAACGGGCAAGGTAAACTGAGTAGCTAGAAAGACCCTTTAGACTGGGGTCCCTAGCTGATCCTGTAACCGTAAAGTACCTGTGTTGGTGAAGAGGTCTGGGACACCACCCTTTCCCTGCTCCTCAAGCAGCCTTGTGCTAACACCGCCTCACCTCCACCCACGGACTGGAATACACAGCAACTCCCGCAAATAAGGATATGCACATTGTCACTTTAGTGAGGAAGTAGACAAACTCTAATGCTACCTAATAAAGGTAGACTGTGAGCCCTCGTGGACAGGATCCTCTCCCGTTGTGTATCAGCAAGCATTGACTGCTCATATGTACTGTACCTGTCCTTGTTACCCCCACTCCTTATGTAAAGCGCCATGGAACCAATGGCGCTATATAAATAAATAATAATAAATAAATAAATTCAAAAAGTCATAATTGACTCTATAACGAGCCTTTTAATATGACTTCGGATTAGTGCCAGATCAGAAGCCCAAACTACAGGCACTGCATTATGGGGTGATTGTCCCTCATCAGTGCAGTGGGCGGGAATTATGACTTTTAGGATTGCTACTTATATTAGATAGCATTAGAGTTTGTCTACTTCCCCACCAAAGTGACAATTTGCCTATGAAATTTCCCAGAAGAGCATTGTAGCTTTAATTCTCCTCACTGCCTGCAGGCATTATACTCTCCACAAGGGGAATAGCTGTTCCCCCAGACCTCAAATAAGAAAAAACACCAATAAACTTCAGCACAAAGTGCACACACGTCTTATCAGCTTGCGGTCTTGAAGGGACTAAACCTCTATCAGCGACATCTGCTGGTGGAAGAGGGAACAACTTGAAGGTCAGGAGCCTGGTCACCTGACAAACCCAAAACTTCCAACCTGAAGAGACGCATCACAACAACACAGCCGCATCCACACATTAACTCTGAACGTGCCAAAGGAAATTAACTCCCATTAAAACTACAGAGAGCTTAACACATAGACATCAGCAGTCAACACGTGACAAGTATTGGCCACTGGCCATTGGCCATTTTAAACTTGTACAGTAAAAAGAGTCCAATCAAGATCTAGAAAAATCTCTCATGTGCCTATATGCATAGACAGGTGCATAACAATTTGTACACAATAGACATCCAATCAATCAGTTACATGGCTTATTGCAAAATAATGGACTCATCACAGCTATAACCATACAGCCTAGAATAAAGAGCCAACTTCTTATCTGAGCCTGGATAAGGTTTTGTCAATAAACAATTGCAACCTTCCCATATGCAGTGGCGCCCATTTGGAAAACCTGTGTGCTAGTTACCAGATTGTGAAATAATGCCTGACCAGGCCTCGCTGTGGCTGCCCATGTGGGAAGGGGGTGAAGGAGACCCCACGCGTATCGCCAAGTGTGTTGGCTTCCTCAGGGGTTGAGAGTCCTCTTTTTATCGCAGTAAGATAATAAACACCTGTATTAATTTACCCCACTCAGGGTTGGGGAGGGAGCAGGTGTGGAAAGCTGCTTTTAGCTCATGAAATTGGTTAACCATATAACAGCAATGCAATGACCTTTGGTACTAGAGGGAAGTGGTGCTGTGTAGCACTCCCCTAATTTCCCCCAGGTACCATGAGTTCTATATTGGGTTCCCCTTGTATCTTAGTAGGAACAAGTAACTACCTTTACTATATCTATGGCACAGGTCATTCAGACGCGCTGACCCTGCATTGAAGTGCATCAGCTATTTTTTACCTGTAATATCCATATCTGACAATATTCTGCCCAGCGGTACATACCTGTACAAAAACCGCTAGGCTCATTGATCCGCAGCATGTGTGCACTATAGCTGCAGCTTACCGCATCTGTATATTACCGGTTACAGGTGCAGGACCCTAATTTGTTCGTGCACTTCCGGTTGCGGGTCCCAGATAGGGTGCACTCAAATAGTACTTCCCCCTAGTAGGAACCAATATTGCCATCTGCTGTACCCAGGGCGCAGATTACCTAGATGCACTAGACCTGAGAAAAAAAAAATATGGTGCACTCATAAAATACTTCCCCACTGAAATTGGGCCTTGTGATTTTTCATTCCTACTCGCAAAGAAGCCTTACATACAAGGGGATTGTCAAAAAGATATAACCAATCATGTTTAGGAAACCTACATATACATTGTGTTGGAGCGCAATCGGTAACAAAGCCTCCCTTGAGGAGGCCTTACCCGTCTACAGAAAAATACCACCATGGTGCACATGAAGTTCATAACAAGAACAAGGTGCATATGAGGGTCATAACGAGAGGGAGCTCAGAATTTTGTGGTAGGGTGAGACTCTTTCGGAGGAGTTCTTCTCCATCTTTATCCTATTGTGACTGCCACGACAAATCTCGGGGATCTCCCACGACAAAAGAACGTGACAATCTGACTAAAAAACAGAGGCAAGCCCTTGTACAAATGTCAAGCCTTGATGACATCATAATTAAACCAGCGGGAAAGGGGGGGAACGTGGTTCTGTGGCCTAAGAATATGTATGAAAAGGAAGCCAATAAACAATTGTGCTACAATGAAACATACCTCAGGTTGCCCTCTTTTCCCTTGAAGACCTTTTCGGGAGATTTAGAGTCCATCCTATTTGATTCTTTTACACAGGGTATAATTCCCCAAAAGATCTATGAGGTATTGATGAGTAAAGAGTCTAGGATCCCCACTCTGTACTTTATCCCCAAGATCCATAAGAACTTGGTAGAACCCCCATGACGCCCTATAGACTCTGGCCTGGGTGGACTGTGTGACCCTGTCTGCTATTATCTCAAGCCCCTGGTTCAACTGTTGCCTTCATACTTCATGGACACCACTGACATATTGAAGAGGATTGATGGAATTGTATTGGAGCCAGATATTCTATGTACAGAAGAGAGGCACCGCAATGGGTGCAGCCTGCGCGCCATCCAACGCAAATGTCTTTCTTGTTTTTTGGGAGAGGGATTTGTTCAGTGGGGACTGGGCACAGGCTGTATCCCAGGTACATTTATGGTTAAGGTTCATATGTGATGTCCTCTTTATTTGGCAAAGTGATGTGGACAGGCTCAGGAGCTTCATGGACCACCTCAATAGAAATTATTTGAATTTGAGAGTGATGTATGCAAGCAGTGGGGAAGAGGTGGATTTTTTTAGATAGTAAGATAAGATCTGATTCCATTGGTCTCTTACAGACCAATGTATATAGAAAACCAACATCTACGAATTCCCTACTGCTTGCATCGTCTAGTCATCATTACTCTACCATCAATGCCATCCCAGTTGGTCAATTCCTAAGAATAAGGCGGATCTGCTCATCTGATATGGACTTTGAGCAGCAGGCAGGGGAACTAAGGTCAAGGTTCCAGGCCAGAGGCTATAGCAACCGTTCAATCAATAAGGCTTATCATAGGGCAAAACATACCCCTCGCAACAAATTGTTGCAACCCTCACAAAAGGCACAACATGATGAAGGGATAAGGTTTATTTCCACCTTCAATGGAAGATGGAGGGAGATGAGAGACATCCTATGAAGACACTGAAGGCCACGTCACACGCATCAATCTTATGAGCGATATTGCTTAAGAGATCTGCTTTTTGATCGCTTAAGCGATATCGTCTGTGCGTCGCTGCGTGTAATCAAGCGATTTTACAATGTAAAATCGCTTGATTGTTTGATTGCAGATTTGTGAGCCGGAGCTCATATCAAGCGAGAAACGCTTGATCAATCTGCTTCATCGTGGTGTGTGACACCACGATGATCCATCTCCCAGTGGCAGAGCATATGCTGGGAGATGGTATCTATGGTAAACGTTGGGTTACTAAGCGCCGCGCGGCGCCTAGTAACCCGACGTTTACCATAGTTACCAGCGATCTCGCTGCTCAACATCGCTGGTGAGTCTGTCTGTGTGACATCTCACCAGCGATGTGAGCGATATTGTTAGCGATGGCGCGTGTACGTGATCGCTAACAATATCGCTCATAAGATTGATGCGTGTGACGTGGCCTTTAGACATACTCAAAAATGATTCCATCTAGTGTAGATATTTACTAGACTATCCCCAAATGACTTGGAGGCGTAGCAGAAATCTTAAGGACATCCTAGTAGACAGCCACTACATCCCTAAAGTAAAAACACCATTTGGGAGGCAGTCGAAGTTGACAGGGTGTTTCCCCTGCGGAGACTGTGTTGCGTGTAGAAATGTAACTAGGACAAATACATTTCAGAGTGCGGATGGGAAACTTGAATTCCCAATTCGCAGTAACATTTATTGCGCAAATTGTCAAGTCATTTACTATGCTATAGGTGGGTGTCCCATGGTCTATATAGGTCTCACCTCCAGACAGATGAAGGTGAGAATTCGCGATCATGTTCACGACATTCTGGCTGCAAAAAAAGTAGAAGATGTAGAAGATGTAGCGACCTTAAAACCCATCTCCTTCTTTCTTTTAGGTGTAGCCATGGTATCTATGTGTAACTAATGCAATATATACCACCTTGCATTTGGTTATAGGTTATGTATACTAGAGTGGAGTTCTGTGACTGCCCAAATTTGTTATTTTGTTTGGTGGCAGATATAACACAATGTTTATACTCCAGGCAGACCGTAACCATAATGTGCAGTATGTTGTCCCACACATCGGCCACTCAGGAGTTAAGTGCGACTGTGCGTCGTGCCTCTGATCCGCCACCCGCCCCTCTCCGTCTCTATGGTGATCGTTTAAACACCATTGTGAAGTGTATTCCGCTATGACGGAGGACTGGGTGAGCGGGTCAGGGGAGCGCGACGCACATGCACCGACAGAAGCTGCGTGATTGGTTGATTTCATCACATGATATAAAATGATGCCAAGGACCCGCCGTAGCCATGCCCCCTGAGGAAGCTGTGACGTGAAATGACATAGGGGCATCGCGTGGCCGGAGGTTTCTCACATGCAACAGTGATATGGTACTCTGAGAATTGGTAGCTGCACTGCCTGATAACATAACAAGGGCTTGGGGGAAGTGAACCTTTTGGGTATGGGGCGGTAATGAGCTGCGGTTCAGGGATCCATTAGCACTTTATCTGTGCTTAGGATTGGATGAATAAATGTACAGAGCTGTGTTAACGATTTTTGTATAGAAACATTATGCTCTAATTGCCCAACTGTTATATAGTGATTCATGCGCCTATGCCTATATACACCATGTCCCAAATTATTATGCAAATGTTCTTTTTCTCTGATTTTCTTAAATGGTCAGTGCAATTGACAGTCAGTGTAATAAAAGTCATCACCCGTTAGAGTATACATCAAATTTTATTGAAGAAACCTCCCAATGATAACAGTATAATCTTCAAAATTAAAAACAACTCTAAATGCACTGTTCCAAATTATTACGCACAGTAGAGTTTCTAAACATTTGATATGTTTGAAAGAACTGAAAATGCTCATTTGTTGAATTTGCAGCATTAGGAGGTCACATTCACTGAAATAAAAAGCTATTTAACTCCAAAACATCCTAACAGGACAAGTTACATGGTAACATAGGAACCCTTCTTTGATATCACCTTCACAATTCTTGCATCCATTGAACTTGTGAGTTTCTGGAGAGTTTCTGCTTGTATTTCTTTGCATGATGTCAGAATCACCTCCCAGAGCTGCTGTTTTGATGTGAACTGTCTCCACCCTCATAGATCTTTTGCTTGGTTATACTCCTAAGGTTCTCTATAGGGTTGAGGTCAGGGAAGATGGTGGCCACACCATGAGTTCATCTCCTTTTATTCCCATATCAGCTAATGACACAGAGGTATTCTTTGTAGCATGAGATGGTGCATTGTCATGCATGAAGATGATTTTGCTCCTGAAGGCACATTTTTGCTTTTTGTACCATGGAAGAAAGTTCTCAGTCAGAAACTCTATATACTTCGCAGAGGTCATTTTCACACCTTCAGGAACCTTAATGGGGCCTAACAGCTGTTTCCCAATGATTCCGGCCCAAAACATGACTCCTCCACCTCCTTGCTGACGTCACAGCCTTGTTGGGACATGGTGGCCATCCACCAACCATCCACTACTCCATCCAGGGTTGCTCAGCACTCATCAGTAAACAAGACTGTTTGAATATTAGTCTTCATGTATGTCTGGGCCCACTGCAACCGTTTCTGCTTGTGAGCACTGTTTAGGGGTGGCTGAATAGTAGGTTTATGCACCACAGCAAGCCTTTGAAGGATCCTACACCTTGAGGTTCAAGGGACACCAGAGGCACCAGCAGCTTCAAATATCTGTTTGCTGGTTTGTAAGGCCTTTTTAGCAGCTGCTCTCTTAATCCAATGAATTTGCCTGGCAGAAACCTTCCTCATTCTGCCTTTATCTGCACGAACACACCTGTGCTCAGAATCAGCCACAAATCTCTTCACAGTACAATGATCACGCTTAGGTATTCGTGCAATATCTAATGTTTTCATCCCTTGTCCAGGGCATTGCACTATTTGTTGCTTTTCGGGAGCAGAGAGATCCTTTTTCTTTCCCATGTTACTTAAAAACTGTGGCCTGCGTCATATTGTGGAACACCCAGTTTTCCTTTTATTGGGCTCACCTGCCAAACTATTTATCATAGATATCTGAGATTGATTTCATTGATCCAAAGAACCCTGGACACAATACCAACAATGGGTTTCCTTGCCAAAAAAAAACCCTGTGACACTTAAAACCAATTTGCTTAATAATTTGGAACATGGTGTGTGAAACTGTGAATTCCCTCTAATTTGCATTAGCTCTCTGCCTACCTACATAGGTTTTGTAAACTCTTGATACCTGTTGCATATTTTACACATTAGCAGCAGTGCATTGTATGTATTATACCCCATTTTTACTCTGGATACCTCTGTCCATGTAACTTTTTCCTCTATCACATGAGCTCCTTGTATCCTTACTTGTAATGACTTTTTCTATGTACCGTTGTGGCCAAAAGTATTGACACCCCTGCAATTCTGTCAGATAATACTCAGTTTCTTCCTGAAAATGATTGCAATCACAAATTCTTTGGTATTATTATGTTCATTTAATTTGTCTTCAATGCAAAAAACACAAAAATAATTGTCCTAAAGCCAAATTGGATCTAATTCCACACCAAACATAAAAAAGGGGTGGACAAAAGTATTGGCACTGTTAGAAAAATCATGTGATGCTTCTCTAATTTGTGTAATTAACAGCACCTGTAACTTACCTGTGGCACCTAACAGGTGTTGGCAATAACTAAATCACACTTGCAGCCAGTTGACATGGGTTAAAGTTGACTCAACCTCTGTCCTGTGTCCTTGTGTGTACCACATTGAGCATGGAGAAAAGAAAGAAGACCAAAGAACTGTCTGAAGACTTGAGAAACCAAACTGTGAGGAAACATGAGCAATCTCAAGGCTACAAGTCCATCTCCAAAGACCTGAATGTTCCTGTGTCTACCGTGAGCAGTGTCATCAAGAAGTTTAAAGCCCATGGCACTGTGGCTAACCTCCCTAGATGTGGACGGAAAAGAAAAATTGACGAGAGATTTCAACGTAAGATTGTGCGGATGGTGGATAAAGAACCTCGACTAACATCCAAACAAGTTCAAGCTGCCCTGCAGTCCGAGGGTACAACAGTGTCAACCCGTACTATCCGTCGGCATCTGAATGAAAAGGGACTGTATGGTAGGAGACCCAGGAAGACCCCACTTCTTACCCCGAGACATAAAAAAGCCAGGCTGGAGTTTGCCAAAACTTACCTGAGAAAACCTAAAACGTTTTGGAAGAATGTTCTCTGGTCAGATAGACAAAAGTAGAGCTTTTTGGGCAAAGGCATCAACATAGAGTTTACAGGAGAAGAAAAGAGGCATTCAAAGAAAAGAACACGGTCCCTACAGTCAAACATGGCGGAGGTTCCCTGATGTTTTGGGGTTGCTTTGCTGCCTCTGGCACTGGACTGCTTGACCGTGTGCATGGCATTATGAAGTCTGAAGACTACCAACAAATTTTGCAGCATAATGTAGGGCCCAGTGTGAGAAAGCTGAGTCTCCCTCAGAGGTCATGGGTCTTCCAGCAGGACAATGACCCAAAACACACTTCAAAAAGCTCTAGAAAATTGTTTGAGAGAAAGCACTGGAGACTTCTAAGGTGGCCAGCAATGAGTCCAGACCTGAATCCCATAGAACACCTGTGGAGAGATGTAAAAATGGCAGTTTGGAGAAGGCGCCCTTCAAATATCAGGGACCTGGAGCAGTTTGCCAAAGAAGAATGGTGTAAAATTCCAGCAGAGCATTGTAAGAAACTCATTGATGGTTACCGGCAGCGGTTGATCGCAGTTATTTTGGCTAAAGGTTGTGCAACCAAGTATTAGGCTGAGGGTGCCAATACTTTTGTCTGTCCCATTTTTGGAGTTTTGTGTGAAATGAACAATGTTTTGCTTTTTGCTTCATTCTCTTTTGTGTTTTTTCATTGCAGACAAATTAAATGAAGAATTTGTGATTGCAATAATTTTCAGGAAGAAACCGAGTATTATCTGACAGAATTGCAGGGGTGTCAATACTTTTGGCCACAACTGTATGTGGTTTGTTCAAATAAACTGTTATCCCTGTTGCAAAGCAACTACTTTTCTTTATGATTATGTCCTTTATTAGTTGTCTCAAGAGTGCAATGAGTGTTTTTCACTGGGATTTCCTATTGTTAGTGTGTCGGATTCAGTAAATCTGTATCCAGCATGCCTGCTGAGCCTATGTCACATGTAGTGATGGGAAATCCTGAACTGGGTCTGTACTGAACACCTAAGTGTTTGGGTATGGACCCCGAACATGGAGCTCACTGATAAGTCCATGATTAAAGTGTAATTACTTTCCTGTCTCTTCTCTTGTGTTTCCTCTTAGGAGGTTTTTGTAATCTTTTATCATATTATTATTAATAAAGATTTACTTTTTATTATATGTTATCTTCTTGCATGAATTTTTTTCGGTCTGGGACAACATATCCCTGTCCTTTGTGGGTGTACTATTACCCCTGGAGTGCATTGCACTTTTCATTATTGATTTGGACTGTGAATTTGGAATATGAAATCTGCCTGATTCTGCAATGAAGTCCTACAGCGTTATGTGTTATCTGAATCAGCATCATACTATGGAAACCCATGCAATCGGCAAATTAGACTTTGTAAGGCATAATTTCATCTTTTCTCTAATAGCGTTAACTAAATATAATAAACTAGCTGTGAGCCCGATGCAAATGCATCGGGATTCTAGAACGTGCATAAATTTGCTTATAATAGTTATAGCTGGTCTGAGTACTTTTTGGGGGGGTGTGAGGACTTTTTGGGGGGGTGTTGAATACTTTTTGGGGGGTGTTGAATACTTTTTGGGGGGTGTTCAATACTTTTTGGGGGTTGTTGAATACTTTTTGGGGGGTGTTCAATACTTTTTGGGGGGTGCTCAATACTTTTTGGGGGGTGTTGAATACTGTTTGGGGGGGTATTAGATTAATTTTTTTAATTTAATTAGTTAATGTAATTAATATATTAATTTTATATATTATTTTTTTTGTTGTTTTTTATTATTATGTTTTATTTTATTGTGTATTATTTATATTATTTATTTATTATTTTTTTTTAGTATTTTTATTATTATTAAAGTTAAAAAACCGCACTTGCTGCACCTGCCGCAAGTCCCCCTATACTTTCTATGGGGATTACCGCAACCGCGCCATTACACTTGCGGCGCGGTTGCGGTAATCCCCATAGAAAGTATAGGGGTACTTGCGGCAGGTGCGGCGGCTGAGGTAGCAACTCGCAATGACCTCAGCGGTAAATCGCTAAGTTTGTGGCCGAGCCTCTGGTTCTATTTTCGGCCAGCGACTCGCTGAGTAAAACAGCTGAGTGTGAGTGCTGAAGATCCGATACATTCATGAGCCTAATGAGCGGCTGAACCTGTGGGGATGAGTGCTTTGCTGGGCTAAACCTGAATGGTGCACAGGGGGTTAATCACATGTCAGGTCTGTGTGTGAGTGAAGATGTGCTGATTGACTCACTGGGTTGCAGCTGGGAGTGAGTAGGCTGGATAGGAACCTGCCAGGTGTCTGAGTGAGGAGAGGACGATTCAGAAGTTCAGAGCACTGCCATGTGAAGAGGTGCTGGAAGTGATCCGTCCTCAGTGGGTAAGTGATGGGAGCCTACCAGCTGATGTGTGCATGGCAGCCAGTGTCCAAGGGCCAGGCGGTCACAGCTGACTTTAGGACATTGAGGGGGGGGGTCTGTGCGGCCATTGAGGGGGGGGGTCTGTGCGGCCATTGAGGGGGGGGGGGTCTGTGCGGCCATTGAGGGGGGGGGTCTGTGTGTAGTAGTAGTAGTAGTAGTAGTAGTAGTAGTAGTAGTAGTAGTAGTGACAGTGACAGTGACTCGCAATGGCCTCGCGGCCATTGCTCGCACTACACACCGACTCGCATGGATCCCCATTCAAAGTATAAAGGGAATTGCGGCGGCTGACGTAGCGACTCGCAATGGCCTCGCGGCCATTGCTCGCGCTACCTCAGCGGTAAATCGCTAACTGTGTAGCCGGCCTCTGGTTCTATTTTCGGCCAGCGACTCGCAATTGCTCGCGCATGGTGATGTCACAGCGTGACATAGCCACGGCGTTTTCGGGGGCCGACACGAAAATGCCTACGGCAATTATATAGTAGATATCTTTTAAATACTGTATATATATTGGTATTTTGTGTACTTTGTAATTGATAATCTATACAAAAGTACAAATGATAGGGACTCCAGCTCCGGGAGCCTAAGAGCAGTGAGGCCAACAACAACAACAACAAATAAAATGTATGTTTCCTTAAAGAGAATCTGTCACCAAGTTGTTGCTTCTAATTTTAGAGCAGCATAATGTAGAGGCAGAGATTCACTAATTGGGCTGTTTGCTGCAGTATTAATAAAATCACAGTTTTATCAGCAAGAAATAATCACTAGAGAACTAGTAAACATGCTACCATGTAGTCCTCCATATTCATAAGTTCTGTATAACCTCGCCCCAACACTGATTAGCAGCTTTCTGCCTATGTGTTAAGGTGAACAGTTTGAAATGTTCACTAGTTGCATACTCCTGACCTAATAGATATGGACCAACTGCATGCATGAAAGAATAACATCAGACACACACAGTCAGATGTAAGCTCTCCTCGGTCAGGCTATGGCACAGTCCAAGTAAGTTTATTTAACCAGGCATAGACTTAAACTCAGTAAGGGGCTCGGCCAGCCCTACAATGAGAATACTCAGATGTATTCATTGGTTAGTGGGTTGGATAATGGGCTAGTCTATGGGCTGATCCATGAGGTCATCAGGATGGGTTGGTCCATGAGGTCATCAGGGGTGTGTGGTCTCGATCGGGTATCTCCAAGAGATGTGTCGGTCTGTGATTGGTTAGTCCTTCTGTGGAATTCAGCTTCCTCCCAGAACTTCCTTGTACAACAGGATGTAGTCATAGATCCAGTCGTCATCTTGCATATCAGGGCATGGTGTGATGAAACAGGAAATGGCAGCCTTCTTTAGATCTGTGTCACACTTTGATCTAAACAGGCTTTTGTAAGGTGAAATAATACACTTTAAGGGTCATTTCTCTCAATCTCCTATTTCTTGAGGTTAACTAAGTATTTGATCCTATGGCTCTCCTCAACATATGCAGAGTGTACACATGCCAGTATGAAGAGATTTAAACAGACCTGGAATATAATCTCCACAAGGAGAAACTTTACCTCTTAGATCCCCGTTTTAGTCTTATACTTTGTAGTGACGAGGAGCAATACCTCAAAACACCATGTCTGCATATTGAGACTCTGGTTTAGCTTCTATCTTAAGTCATATGACAAGGCTCATTAAATGGCCAATATTGACTTTTAGGATTGCTACATCCAATAGGTGGCGCTAGAGTTCAAGTCTTCTTCCTCGCTCAAGAGGCAATTTGCATATTTAATTCCCCAGAGGAACATTGCATCATTTAAGTCTCCTCTTACTGGCATGTCACTCTCCACAAGGAGAAACCTTACCCCTTAGATCCCAAAAAGCAACTTTCAGTCTGAAGGTCCCTTCAAATCCTTCAATTTTACTATGGACACTATGTACCGTAAATGCTTCATTTTTCCTATAGAGGTGCTGCAGGGGATTGGAAATTTGAGGAATTGATTTGAGCAGTAACTTTACATCATAGTACAATTACTCTTGATCAAAACTAGATTTTGCACCTTGGATTTTGGACAAGTCATTTTTCGTGTCACTATGCTATACCGTCACTTTATAATCTGTGGGATCTAAGCTCTGCAACCCCTAAAGAGAGCTTGGTTCTGAGTTTTATATACTTGGACACTTAGAAGGTGACTATACCAGAGCTGCAGACTCTATTCTTAGGATCGTAGATGTCAATTACTTGCGGATTGTAAAGTGCTGGCGTGTCCTATATCAACACCTTACAAGATGGCGATACTCCATTAAATTATGAGCTACAACTGTCACATAATAATAATATTTATATAGCACTATTAATTCCACAGCACTTTGCATACATTTGCAACACTGTCCCCATTGGAGCTCACAATCTATATTCCCTATCAGTATGGTCTTTGGAGTGTGGGAAGAAACTGGAGTGCCCGGAGGAAACCCACGCAAACACAGGGAGAACATACAAACTCCTTCTAGATGTCGTCCTTGGTGGGATTTGAACCCAGAACTGCAGAGCTGCAGTGCTAACCACTGAGCCACCGTGACGCCCATTTCATTAATTCTCAGTGGGACTCTGTCAGTTCTGCGCCCATCATTTCATTCTGGCTGGGCATTTCAGAGCCTCATTCTAGGGATCTGTGAGGGCCTATGGCTGGACCCCACAATCTGTAACTTATTTCCCATTCTTTGCATAATGTCTGGATAGAAGACAAACGGCACAAGGAGAGACAGAAAGGAAGGGGAATACTTCCACTATGGATAGACAGGAAGGGTAGTCCTTAGACAGGTTGTTTCACCCTGTGGAGCGATCATTTCCACTCAAAATCTCATGATACATGGCTCCATTCATTCTTTCATGCATGCGGAACAGCCGTCCTGGTTTCTTGGCAGAGAAAGAGCCCCAAAGCATGATGTTGCCACCCCCATGCTACACAGTAGGTATGGTGCTCTTTGGATGCAACTCAGCATTCTTTCTTCTCCAAACACATCAAGTTGTTTTCTACCAAACAGTACTACTTTGGTTTCATCTGACCATATGACATTCTCCCAATACCTTTCTGGATCATCCACATGCTCTCTAGCAAACTTCAGACGTAATGGCTTAAGCAGGGGGACACGTCTGGCACTGCAGGATCTGCATCCCTGGCGGCATAGTGTGTTACTGATCGTAGCTGATCGTAACTTTTGTAACGATAGTCCCAGCTCTCTGCAGGTCATTCACGAGGTCTCTCTGTGTGGTTCTGGGATTGTTGCTCATCGTTTTTGAGATCATTTTGACCCCACAGGGTGAGCTCTTGTGTGGAGCCCCAGATAGAGGGAGATTATCAGTGCTCTTGTATGTCTTCCATTTTCTAATTATTGCTCCCACAGTTGATTTCTTCTCACCAAGCTGCATGCCTATTGCAGATTTAGTCTTCCCAGCCTGGTGCAGGGATACAATTTTGTTTCTGGAGTCCTTCAACAGTGTGGCGCCACAGAGAGGTATTACACTTTACAAATATATGTGTTCCTCTGTAAGTTGTGGGTTTAGGGTTTAACCTATGGAGTCTGTTTTCACACACACACACACACACACACACACAAACACACATACACACAGGACTAGGCCACCTTAGAGGGACTGATTATTCAGTAGGTCCAAAAGGGGGTGGAGCCTAGGTTAGTGCAAGAGACTTGAGTGACAGTTAGTTCAGTTAGTGCTGGGAAGGCAGCCAGATAGGACGTGCCTGACAGCCCCTGACAGGAGGGATCCCCATCTCCAGGAGAGGGTCCCAGGACTGAAGGAGATGAACCAGCACCGCTTGGAGCCGGCTGGTTTAGTCTGGGGAACATCGGCAACACGGGAAGCCGAGGCGGTCAGTGGTTTATCCCTGGCCGCAAACCGACGAGCTGCGGGCCCATAATCACCGGGTAGCCGTAAGCGCCACAAGAAGGTACCTCGCCCCTCAGGCCCAAAAATAGGTTCAAGATTATAGGAGTATCGGTCCGGATTCCGGTGGCGGGAGGATTTTGCTATGGGTCGTTCCCGTCCATACCGGTAAAGGAACACCCGTGTTTCATCGTAGGAGACCAGGGGTCTGGCGGGAGAGCTCTGCAAGGGTGGTTAAATAGAGAGAAGGACAGAATTAGACCCCGAAAGACTTAAAGAAAGGGACATCTGGAGACTCCATAGAGGTACCCTGAACCGACAACTACTACCCGTTAAACCAGACTGTACCGTGTTCTCAATAACATCTGCCGGTACCAGTAAAGTGGAGTTGAAGTTGAATCGGTTTCTGTCTTTCTTCCCGCCGGTGCCCGGAGGGCCTCAACATCATCATTGCCTCACCGGAGGGGTAAGAATGACAACTCCCCTCATCCTCTCATCATCCTCCATCACCGCTGCCCTGAGGTAAAAGCTCCACCTATGGGAGCTGGACCACACTGAGCTGCCACCCATCATCACCTCAGCGGCCAGACTGCAGCGCCGGTACCCAGGGCCGTATTTGGAGTTCCTGCTGCCCTAGGCACTGTTAGTGGCCGCCGCCCCCCCCCCCGTCACGGCTCCTCCGCGCATTGCGGCCCCTACCCCATCACAGCTCCTCCCCCCTGTTGCAGCCCCTCCCCCCATCACGGACACTTCATCATGTAGTACATATAAAAGGTTCGTACAACCACACTACTGAGACGTACTGACAGGATGTTTACATTGTGAGCCCCAATGGGGACAGTGTTGATGATGTATGTAAAGTGCTGTGGAGTTCATAGTGTAATATAAGTGCAAAAAATATTATTCTTAATATGATGTCACAATACCGGGATCTGAGGATCTTCTATTTGAAGGTCTGAGGCTCTCTGAGGCGCTGTCGCTGCCTGTCTCGCTGTCGTCCTCTTTTTTTGACACTGCAGTGCGGTGGACAAGAGAGCATTAATTGGTTAATAACAAGAAGTATGGTGTGTACTAACTGAGCCATAAACCCTCCCCATACCATGTCCCGCAGACATTGTAGGATTACTACATGGATTTTATTATTAGGGTATGGACACACTGGCATGAAACTCGGATGAGTGCAATGTGTGATTTCATCACATTGCACTCGGACCAATGTTAACCAATCTCAGAGAGCAGATTGGCGAGTGTCGGACGCTTTTTTCTCATCCAGATTCAGGATGAGAAAAAAGTCGCAACATTCTGCGACAGTCTGTGATTTACGCGCGAGACTCACCAATGCAAGTCTATGGGTCCGACAAAATCACATACCGCACACTGACAGCACATGGACCATCTGAGAGGCATCAGTTTTTTTCATGGATACATTATCATTCTGTAACTGAGAACACTGTAAAATGTTTCTGTAAATGATTCTACACTAATAGCTGCTGAGGAAAGAACAGATTGCACACGGATGTAATATGAGAGAAATGTCGAACACTCGCACAGCAGTTGGATGCCAAATGGACCCAAAAACCGATGACACTCATCCGACTTTCCTGGATGAGAAAGGCAGCAGGAGACAGTGTAGCACCATGTCCTCAACTCTGTGCTGTGCATAGACAGTGTAGCATCATGTCCTCAGCTCCGTGCTGTGCACAGTGTACCACCATGTCCCCAGCTCCGTGCTGTGCACAGTGTACCACCATGTCCCCAGCTCCGTGCTGTGCACAGTGTACCACCATGTACCCAGCTCCGTGCTGTACACAGTGTAGCACCATGTCCTCAGCTCCGTGCTGTGCATAGACAGTGTAGCATCATGTCCTCAGCTCCGTGCTGTACACAGTGTAGCACCATGTCCTCAGCTCCGTGCTGTACATTGTACCACCATGTCCTCAGCTCCGTGCTGTGCACAGTGTACCACCATGTCCTTAGCTCCCTGCTGTGCACAGACAGTGTACCACCATGTCCTCAGCTCCAAGCTGGTGCTGTGCACAGTGTACCACCATGTCCTCAGCTCTGTGCATAGACAGTGTACCATCATATCCTCAGCTCCGTGCTGTGCACAGACAGTGTACCACCATATTCTCAGCTCCGTGCTGTGCACAGACAATGTACCACCATGTCCTCAGCTCCGTGCTGTGCACAGACAGTGTACCACCGTCTCCCCAGCTCTGTGCTTTGCACAGACAGTGTACGGTACACTGTCTGTGCACAGCACAGAGCTGAGGACATCCCAGAAGAAACAGACAGGCCACAGACGGGCGGCGGGACAACACTGAGCCCACCTGGAAAAACAACAACTCCCAGCACCCAACACACTGCCCAGAAATCATATAGGACAGGCAGGAGAACTACAACTCCCAGCATGCCACACCCTGCCAACACAGGAAGGTGGCAGCAGCTGCATGGAGGCAGACACACGGTACAGCCGCCATTATCACCACACACAGCACCAGCCACAGCCCCAGTCCTCCTGCATCCCCGTCCCTCTCTCCTCTGTCCCTCCTGCTGCTCCTGTCCTCCTGCACCTCCATCCTCATCTCCTCTGTCCCTCCTGCTGCTCCTCTTGCACCCCCTTCCTCCTCTCCTCTGTCCTCCTGCACCCCTGTCCTCCTCTCTCTGTCCCTCCTGCTGCTCGGCTGTCCTCCTGCACCCCGTCCTCCTCTCCCTCCTTCTGCTCCTCTTGCACCCCTGTCCTCCTCTCCTCTGTTCTCCTGCACCCCCGTCCTGCTCTCCTCTGTCCTCCTGCACCCCCGTCCTCCTCTCCTCTGTCCTCCTGCACCCCCATCCTCCTCTCCTCTGTCCTCCTGCACCCCCGTCCTCCTCTCCTCTGTCCTTCTGCACCCCCGTCCTCCTCTCCTCTGTCCCTCCTGCTGCCCCTCTTGCACCCCCGTCCTTCTCTTCCCTGTCCCTTCTGCTGCTCTGCTGTCCTCCTGCACCTCGTCCTCCTCTCCTCTGTCCCACCTGCTGCTCCTCTTGCACCCCCGTCCTCCTCTCCTCTGTCCTCCTGCTCCCCCGTCATGCTCTCCTCTGTCCCTCCTGCTGCTCCTCTTGCACCCCCGTCCTCTTCCCTGTCCCTCCTGCTGCTCTGCTGTCCTCCTGCACCCCATCCTCCTTTCCTCTATCCCTCCTGCTGCTCCTCTTGCACCCCCGTCCTCCTCTCCTTTGTCCCTCCTGCTGCTCGTCTGTCCTCCTGCACCCCTGTCCTCCTCTCCGCTGTCCCTCCTGCTGCTCCTCTGTTCTTCTGCACCCCAGTCCTCCTCTCCTCTGTCCCTCCTGCTGCTCCTCTTTACTCTTCTCCTGTCCCCTTGTTCTGTCCCCGTCCTCTTCTTCTCGGTCCCCCTGCGTTTCTGTCCCCTGCACAATTTTCCCACATCTTTTAGGGTCCTCACCTGGTGCTGGCTGCTGACATTGGCCGGGCTCCCTCTGAGCACAGTGATGAGCTCCGTGATGAGCTCTGAGCACAGCAGGAGCTCAGCCGCACCATCCTCAAATGCCTCCGGCTGCTTCCCCGCTGTCTGGGTCAGGAGGAGGCGGCTGGGTGCAGGGGCAGCTGGGTAAAGGGGCGGCTGGGTGCAGGGGCGGCAGGGTGCCACCACCGCAGCACGGGAGTACAGGAGACAGGAGGGAACAGAGCGGGAACTTCAAATTTCCCCTCCTTGGCGGACCCCTCCTTCTCCACTTCTCTTCCGGCTCTTCTGCTTGTGAGGTGGGCGGGTGGGGCGGCGGCGCTGCCCTGATGATGAAGGAAGAAGGGGGGGGTATGGGGGTGGGGCTTGCGACCCGGAGCCAAAAAATAAAAAAACACGCAGAGACACCGCCCCCTATGAATGGCGCCGCCCTAGGCACGTGCCTAGGAGTGCCTAATGGCAAATACGGCCCTGCCGGTACCCAAATTACCGGGATCCACAGGTGGCGTCATGTACTCTTTATCCCCTGTATATTTTCCCCCCCATCTAACAAATGACAGCCAGCGCACGGAATCGGGAACCCGACCACCCGTGATTCCCAGTTAAATCCATCAAACCCAGGCCCGGTATCCGAGTACCCCTAGCCCTGGGCTTATCAACAGCTCTTTGGTCTTCACCATAGTGGAGTTTGGAGTGTGACTGTTTGAGGTTGCCGACAGGTGTCTTTTATACTGATAATAAGTTCAAACGTGTTTCACATTGTGTCTTCCACACATCAAAGCTCTCAGAAAATATCTGGAATGAGCATTCTTGCCGGATTCTGCAATAAAACGGGTCATTTCAAGAGTACGGACAAGTTGCAACAAAATGTGCTACAATTATAGGGTAAATTTATTTTGTGTTTTACAAGATTAAAACAAAAAAAACATGGCTTCTTTTCTCCAAAATCAGCACCACACCTGTCTACAGGTCACGTGTGGTATTGCATCTCTAATGCACTTTTCTTCAATACAACCATACCCCATGCAACCTTATGGATGGTATAGGTGCTGTTTTTAGAAAAATAGTTTATAAAAATGAATATTTCGTAGCTAAGAAGAGTACAAGGATCCAAATGGAATGAGATGGAAAAGAAGCAAATTCATAATAAAAATAATAACAATTTTTACTTCTGTTTTCTGCCCATTAGTCAGAGGTGAACTGCTGCCAAGTTACCTTTCTTCTATTAAGCAGACAGCACAGCCGGTCTATAGGGAAAGCAAGGGAAAACAGAAACAAGCCGGGAACACGGAGGCCAAAATCATGACTCAGACCTAAGGCTTAAAATGATATAAATAGGGAAATTTATAATAATAGTAAGTTACAGTGCAAGTGCAGAAACCTACTGAGAGCATAGTTATGAGAAGCCTATTGTACCAGTGGCTTAAAGGGTTAATTCTCACCTTCATAGATGGGTACAGCTTGCAAAAACAAGAACTTTTGCAATTTACTGCTTATTAAACTTGGCGGCCGTTCTTGAGATAGTTGCATTATAGTTTACAGCTTGTTGCCTAGAAGACCGACCACCGCTGCTGTCTAGCTGGTAAGCACTGCTGGCCGGGAAGAAAAAGGGAATAATACGTTCCAACGATCCTGACGAGCTTCAAAATGGCACGTTCTAATGTCTAACATTGGTGGTCGGTCTCCAAAACAACAAGCTGTAAAGTGTCCAAGGGAATCTGTCAGCTGGTTTTTGCTACTTCATTTGACAGCAATATGATATACGCAAAGAAACCCTGTATCCAACGATGTATCAGATAGAATATTGGTTGCAGCCGTTCTCACACAATCAAAGAATTTAGTTTTAGCAACACAGCAGAGCTGGGCCAGGCTCTCAATAGTTTGAGGTAGCGCACACCATGGGACTACAGAGTACTCGCTTGGCAGCGGAATTGACACAAACAGCGGTATCTTTATAGGGACATAAAGTCCAACGGTTTATTAACAGGCCTCATAAATCGCATATGGTATATAGTGCATACATGGACGGGACAGGCATATCATGTCAGACTGTCCCATCGGTCGGGATGACACACACATGTCCCGGTTAGTCCGTTATAGTGATCACTGACCTTAGTCAGTCCATAATAGTGATCACTGACCTTAGTCTTTGTTGGGGAGGATGCCTCCTCTGCAGGATCACAGACTCCTGTCTGGTCCAGGCTCAGACCAGGTTCAAGATCCCTGAGTCTGGGGTGATCCAGGCTCCCTAAGGCCCCCTCACCTATTGTGGACTTTTGGAAAACACCCTTCTGGTCGCAAGGCTCCTCTACATCCAGTGGTGCAGGACCTTTCCTGACCTCATAGCTCCTGTGACCCGGAGGGAGTCTGCTTATGTCTGATCTGTCACACCCACAGGAGGATCCAGGTTTGACAGATACTCCCATAGCTTCTCAAACCTGGAATCCCGCACATGCAATGCATTATCTGCACCTGTGGAAGCTCAAGTCCCAGCAAAATGCCTTGCTGAACCATGCTGAACTACCAGTCCCAACATAGATATTTGCAAGGCAGCTACCCACTGCACCACAAAAGACACTGTGTATTGAGAGTGAAGAGTCAATCACAGTAGGGGACATGTCAGACTGCCCTGCTCATCAGTTTCTAGTCTAGCAATGATAATCACAGGTTAATAAACCCTTCTGTTTACGTAAACAGTAGCACACACACTGATAAGAGAGGCACAGTTGCTATTTATTTTTTAACTCAGATTACATAGCAAAAACCTGCTGACAGATTCCCTTTAATATCTTAAGAATGGCTGAAAATTATAAGAAGTGCAAAATTGCTTGTATTTCCAAGCACAATCCAACTGTACCCATTTATAATAAGGGGGTAACCCCTTAAAGGGGTTGTCCACTACTTTGACACAAGAAAACAAGCCTGCCCATAGGTTAAGCAATAACATGCTGATTGCTGAGGGGTTCCAACTCCTGAAACCAGCAGCGATCATGAGACTGGGGCTCCTGAACCATGAGAACAGGGCTCTACAGCCTCGTCTTGCATGGAGCTAGTTCCACCTCTGCCTCATTCATTGACCCTGATTCATCAACACTGTCATTTTGCATACTTGTCTTGATGAGGAGTACCCTGAAGTAATATGTGCCAAATTTATTACGAGGAGTGTGCCTGTTAATCAGTTTGTCGTTGTCATCTGCTGCTCAACACCACCAGACACGTCCTTCAGCCACTTTTGTGGTGTAAATTATGATTTTTTTCTCAGCCACGTCCCTCGTGGCTCAGCTCTGCCCACTTTGGGCTGGATAGGCCTAAAAGTACAAAAACTCACAAGTGCTTTTGCACAATTAAAGCCCCCATCACACCAGGCGACGGGGCTGGGGATGCAGGTGGCGACTGGCGGGTGCGCGCACCTTTTTGGCACCCCCCAGCATTGTTGTCCCCCGTTTGGACAGGGCGACACCTCCAGCCCTGCGCCGGCGATCTGTCAGGCGACATCGCCGCCGGGGTGTCTGGGAACCCCAGCGGCGATGCCGGACAATAGAAGCCTATGGCTCCCATCGCCTGACAGTCACCGGCGCCCGGTTACATGGGGCGATGTGTGCCCATCGCCGCATGATGGTCGCCTGGTTTCAGAGCACTGCTCTGAAATGAGGCGACCGCCGCACCGCCATCGCCCTTTACATGAGCGACGTAGGCGATGATGCCGGCGTAGGCCCTCTTAATGGGCAGCGATATCGCCCCTGTAACAGGCTTAAGAGTATGTAAAAAGGTTGCGACATGGGCCTATTGTCTATGGGACCGTGGAGACGGCCAGTGCTGTACTCAGGCGAGCATGCATTCTTCCACTCCATTCAGAACGGGCTCAGAAGAAATAAAATAAACTAATACCTACTGATCTGGAGTTATATCCTGTATTCTTACATGCAGAGCTCATTCACTATTGTTCTGGTTGTCAAGGATCATATCAGACATGCCGCTAACTGCTTGAATACGGATAATGTACTGATGCAGGTAGAATACAATATAAGAACACATATATAACAAAAAATGTCACATTCACTAAGGAGCTCTACGCAGTTGGAAACTCAAAATTGCTCATTGGTACCATCATAAGTTGGTTTAGCACGGCCAAGACTGAGATCATCCTGTGCGATGCCAAGCATTGGCTGGTGTGGTGTGAACGATGACATTAGATGTGGAGCAGTAGAAATGAGTTCCTTAAAGTAATGCATCATACTAAATTTATTTTTTGGTGGATATAAAAGAAAATTTCCTTTGTAAAGCTTGGGCAAAAAGAATAACACTGGGGCTGCTTTGGCCATGACCCAGGTTGCATGGCTAAATTTGCTGTATGCCGTTGTTATATCACAACTCATTGCGAGTGAATGGGATTGCATTGTGTCTTAGAAGGTAACGCGAGACTGGCTAATCGAAAGAAGTTGGATTCTTTGCTCTCACCTGTCAGAGATACAGAATCTTCCGGGTTGCATGCCATCCCATTCACTTGTATTCCACTTTGACCACTTTGAAATAGCCGTGGTGACATACAGTGAACTTTAGCCTTTAGTTGAGCGCTTTAGCCGGGTGCCTGCAGTGTTTTCTTGGACTGGTCTCCCTGAGATCAGTGGTTGCTTTGTGATGTTGGTCTACCAGGCATTGCTCCCACCTAGCCAGAATCCTGCCCACACTGATGAGGGGCAACAACCCTGAAACAGCTGTCTGTGGATGGATACCTGGCTCTGTTAATTCCCTTGTCATATCCTTAACTCGTAACTGAGTGGGTTAGTAACTAAAAGGGCCACTTAATATGGCGGTTATGGTGGTCTCCGCAAGGATTCCACCTCAGGGCTAGGTCCCTCCCTGGAGGGATATCTGGCTAGACCCGTGTTTGAGACTCTTAATCGAGGCTCCACAGACTCCATTTGCATAAACAGTGAACTTTAGTCACGCAACTTCTGTTGTGGCCAAAGTCACCCTTACTGTGTAGCCCAGTGATGGGAACTTTGAGCTTGTGTGTCAAATTCCCAAAAACCGAGCATAATCGCGAGTGTGTCACTTGAGAAAAAACCCTAATTTACGATATTTATAGTTTAATAACAAATATTATAAGTTCTTAACTTACCTGCTTAGTGACTTCTTAGTTAATCTGTCATTGTTTCTTTTGTTGGTCTTGCTGTTATTTAACCTGTGTGGATGTCATGAACTAAGATAAGTGAGGAGGGGGAATTCTTCAAGTGATGGCGAACCTGTGGCAGTCCAGCAACAGCTGACTGCCACATGCCACAGGTTCACCATCACTGATTTAGTGACTTTTTTTGCTGAATTTCCATTGGCTGTAAATCTCAATGAAGGTTGGTATTTGCACACTTCAAGGCCAGGCAAGCGCTACTAAGGTTAACTGATCAAAATTCTATTTAATCCACGTTCTGCTTACTACCAGTTTCACTACTAGAACCAAAATGATCTGCCATTTTTCTATAATGCCATACATCTCAGTCCATTCTCCTGAAAGGGTCGGCTACTGCTACTACCACTTCTTTACTTAAACCTTGGTTTTTTGGCTTCTCATAAGAGGGGCAGTGAAGAAGATTTATAGATAGCCCTGCAGGCAATTAGGGGTTAACTGTCTTTAGGAAGGGCAGAGTTAATAAGCAGAATAGGTATTAATAGGTGAAATGCAGTCTGTACTATGCTGCAAGATGCGTTCCTTATGTAAATCAATGGCGGAAACGGCACCTAGCACAAGGCCTCTTCAGCTCCCCTCACTTATCCAGTAATGCAATCACACATTCATGACACCCCAGATCTGCCAGAACCTTCACTGGAGGATGGTTGCTGTATAATCATGGACCTCCAGACAGACCTCCAGACAGCGATCACAGGGCCTCAGATATGCGTCCCCGCATCCCTGCTGCGCCAGCAGAATTCCGGCTTACCGGAGACTCCACAGGATAGACGTCTGTGCGGAGCTCTGCTGTTCTGGCTACAGACCTCCAGCACATTTTTTTTTCCTCACTGTAGTTAGTGATGGCGAGTCAACTCGGAATCGCTTGACTCTAGTCTCGCGAGTCCGAGCCCGGGACTCGCTACTCGTTGCTAGTCTAGCGAGTCCAATGTTAAAGAATGGGAAGCGAGTAATAGCGAGTAGTGTGAGATTTACAAATCGCAGATGTCTCGGAAAGCGCTCGCTTGCCGTGTCGAAACCCGACTCGCAACAGTTTTTTGCTGCTGTTCTGTGTCCTGGTTTTACTCAAATAGCGAGTCTAGTTTCTCGGCGGCCGCGTGTCACTGAAATGGCTTACGCGTGTCATGCTGACACGCGTTGTCATAGGTTCGCCATCACTGGTGTAGCCCAAAGCCAAATGGCTTAAGATATCATATTTCCAGTGTAGCAGTTGGTGAAGGCTTGATCCTTACCATTAGATTTGTATTGACTCTACATTTGAGCTGGCTACCTCTAGTGGCTGCAAAGTTCCAAATGTTACTATAATAACTAGTATGGCTTACTAAGGAATCTAATGGCGTGAGAGCAAAGACCCAACTGAGACAAGGTTATAAGGTGGGAAAGTCTGTATTTAACACATGTGGCAGAAATCAAATGTGAAGTGCAGCAAAGTAAGCAAAATTCATTAAACACACAATAGTAGTCCTTTGGTAAAGCCGAACGGAATAATTTCTAGAAATAATTCACACTGGGAAATGTGGATACCAGAATAGTATATGAGCACAATTCATAACGAGGGAGGCCTGGGAACGGTAAGACTATGAAAACAAGTCCAGAACTTGATGCAGTGCAGTATTACTTAAGAAAGCCCCAAACTGTCCAGAGCATTGCTACTGTAACAATATAGAAAAGGAGAAGCTGCTAAGAGCTTAGAAAGCAAACTGAGCTAACGGGAAACGGGGCTGGGAGGTAGGAGCTGAAGCAGAAACACATAGCACTGAGCAGCATTATGTAGTAGAGGAATTGGAATCAGGTATGGTAAACTGAACATCAGACTGCATATGTTAAAAGGTTCCGAGCCTAAATTGCTAGAGGAGGAGCAAAGCTTGAGATGCACAAGGACCAGGGATCCAAGAAGAATACTCAAGAAAGGACTGAAAGATGGACTGGAGCTTATAAAGATAGGAAGGCAGGATCACCTGGACGGGAATGAGGCAGCAGACATTTTGAAAATGGGTGTGGAGACCCAAAGGGTAATCTAAAGATCTGGAGTCCTGACATTAATAATTCTCTCTCCTTTTATAAACCAATCTTGTCAGGTTCCGATGGTAACCAGTGGCCACCGATGACTATGGGCTTAGCACCCTTTTTAAAGAAGAATCTTTCAAGGACACATTTCCTCCAGATTTAGATAGATCCTTTGTAAGCCCCTGTTTTGGATTACTGTTTCTGGCTTTGACCCTCATCCGGCTCTTGACTGTGGCTTTGCTCCTGGATTATGCTTCTACCTTATACTTTGGATTTTCATCTGGTACCTGTGCTTCCACTTCTAGCTCATCTCATCCTCCCTGATTCTACTCTCTATTCATGGTGCCACCTTCTGGAATTCGTTACTGTTTTTCCAAAACACCTATTGGGAATTAATAACAATTTTGGAAACTCCAACATAAGGACCCAACCAAACTCTACATTCAGCCCAGCTGTTGCACTGATTTCCACAGCTTGGTGGAAATGCTTCTTTGGTGAGAAACAAGACAGCCCATAAAAAATAGCTTCTAGGGTTGTTGGTGAAGACAACTAGTCCACCCATAACAGTTGTAAGATACCAGTACAGGGCAAATAGGCAGCAGAGAGGCCCCTGGGCCAAACAATGAAATCTGAATTTCTGTGCAACTTGCACATATGGCCTGTCTACCCTTCTACCAGAGTATAAAGTAATTAAATGAAGGAAATTATAACAACATAATGGAATTTAAGGAAGGAACAATTCAAGAAAAAGGAGCAAAACAGACACAATAAAATATAGAAGGAAAGGCTCCTTTTGCAATTCGAGAACTTTGGTCTTTTGGCACAGGTCATCCTCTATCCTGCAATGAAAGGAAGAAAGCATGTCATGTATTTATTGTGGAGATGGATCTGACAGTCGGGGGGTCTGGAATGTATTTGATGGGATCTGATGAATTTCTCTTAATCAAAATTGTTTGGGGAATACCTAACTTTGTTTAGCCTTTCGCGGAGAAAGATGATGTACGTGTGATGATGTCATCGTGTAACCATTTCTGGTGCTCACTCGAAAAATAAAATCTCAAAATTAGCGGAAATGTTTCTGGACTCAGTAAAGCAGAACTCCACCCATGTTCTGGAGAGGAGTGGCATCACCCATAGGGCTGTATGACTTTGGATGCGACACCGGTTAAGCTGCTGCACTGCAGTACAGTACCGGTGAATGGAGTTGCATTGCGATCCCAAGAGTTCTGCAACCAGGTTGGACTTTTTGGGATAAACTTGTTGCGGTGCGCTAAGTATCGCAGTGGGACCCCATTATCTTGTATTGCGCTGCAATGTGGCCGATACACAGCGATCTTTGGCCACGTGACTCATGTCCCAATAGTTTTTTGGTCCTAGCCTAATAGAGATCTATTTTTGCTACAAGGTGTCCATATACATATGAGCAAAGTCATTCCAATCCGCCAATTCTGGTAGCATTGACCACCTTTTTGGCTATGGCCATGTGATTATTCTTTCCCGGTGGCAGGGTGAGCTTGTTATTCTTGATAGTGATACATTTCCCAATTTGATATTTACCAGTGGCTTATTTCCAAGTACAAGTACATCGCAATGACTTAGAATATCAACAAAAAGTTAATTTATTTCAGTAATTCAATACAAAAAGTGAAACACATACATTATACAGAGTCATTACACACAGAGGGATCTATTTCATGTGTTTATCTATGTTAATGTTGATGATTATGGATTTCAGCCAATGAAAACCCAAAATTCATTATCTCAGGAAATTAAAGTAGAGAGGATGAAGGGTTAAAAACAGCGTTGCAGTGACTCTGTATGATATATGCGTTTCACTTTATGTATTGAATTAGTGGAAGAAAATTAACTTTTTGATGATATTCTAATTCATTGAGATGCACCTTTATGTCCCCATTGAGAATACAGAGATTTGGCTAAACCAAGTGTACGAGTGTGAAGAATCAGGAACAATTGCTGTATGATATACATAGAAGATGTATGACTACCTTAATTCTCAGTATACAGTGCCCTGAGTCATCACTTTGTAGAACCACCTTTTGCTGTAAGTCTTTTAGGTACACGTCTATCATCTAGAGGCTGAAATGTTTGCCTATTCTCCCTTGCAAAATAGCTGCAGCTCAGTGAGATTGGATAAAGCCATCTGGATTGTGACTGGGCCATTCACGCACAGGAATATGTTTTGCTCTAATCCCTCCATTGTAGCTTTGGCTGGATGTTTATGGACGTTATCCTGCTGGAAGGTGAACCTACACTCCAGTATCAAGTGTTTTGACGCCACCCACTACAGGTTTTTCTCCAGAATTGCCCTGTACGTAGCTTCATCCATTTTCCCATTAATTCTGACCAGCTTCCCTGCCCCTGCTGAAGAAAAGCTTTCCCACAGCATGATGCTGCCACCACCATGTGTGATGGTGGGGATGGTGTTTTCAGGGTGATGTGCAGTGTTAATTCTCCACCACACATAGTGTTTTTGCATTTAGCCCAAAATGTTCTACTTTGGCCTCATCTGACCAGAGCACCTTCTTCCACATCATAGCTGAGTCCCAAACATGGCTCTTTCCAAACTGTAAACAGGACTTCCTATGACTTGCTTTCAAAAATGTCTTTCTTCTTGCCATTCTTCCATAAAGGTCAGACTTTTGGCGTATATGACTAATAGTTATCCCGTAGACAGATTCTACCCCCTGAGCTGTCGATCCCTGCAGCTCTACCAGTGACCATAGTCCTCTTAGCTGCTTCTCTAATTAGTGCTCTCCTTCTTGGGATGTCAGTTTAAGTGGATGGCCATATCTTGGTAGGTTTATTGTTGTGCCAAGCAGCTTCCATTTTTGGATGATAGATTGAACAGTGTTCAGTGAGACGTTCAGAGCTTGGGCGACATTTTTATAACCTAATCCTGCTTTACTCTTCTTCCCAGCTTTATCCTTGACCTGTCTGGTGTTTTCTATGTTTTTTACAATACTGTTTAATCCCTGTTGTTCTCAGGCTTTCACCAAACAGTTAGGTCTCCTACACAGGTCCGTATTTGAACACTTACAGTCTGTACAGAAGGTATTCAGACCACTTTAAATGTTTCACTCTTTGTTTCATTGCAGCCATTTGGTAAATTCAAAAAAGTTCCTCTTTTTCTCATTAATGTACACTCTGCACCCCATCCTGACTGAAAAAAACCCAGAAGTGTAAACATTTTTGCAAATGCAACAAGTTTTTCAGCCCTGGATTTGGGGATCCTCGGCCATTCTTCCTTGCATATCCTCTCCAGTTCCATCAGGTTGTATGGTGAACGTTGGTGGAGCCATTTTCAAGTCTCTCCAGAGATGCTCCATTGGGTTTAGGTCAGGGCTCTGGCTGGGCCGGTCAGGAATGGTCACAGAGTTGTGGTGAAGCCGCTCCTTTGTTATTTTAGCTGTGTGCTAATAATAGGGTCATTGTCTTGTTGGAAGGTGAACCATCAGCCAAGTCTGAGGTCAGAGCTCTGGAAGAGGTTTTATCCAGGATATCTCTGTACTTGGCCACATTCATGTTTCCTTTAGCTGCAATCAGTTGACCTGTCCCTGCAGCTGAAAAACACCCCCATAGCATGATGCTGCCACCACCATGTTTCACTGTTGGGATTATATTGAGCAAGTGATGAGCATGGCCTGGTTTTCTCCACACTTATAATTATCACCAAAAACTCCTATCTTCATCTCATCAGACCAGAGAATCTTATTCTCATAGTCTGGAGTCCTTCTGTGTTTTTTGCAATTCTATGCAAATTCTATGCGGCTTTCATATATCTTGCACTGAGAGAGGCTTCCATCAGGCCACTCTGCCATAAAGGCCCAACTGGTGGAGACTACAGTGATAGTTGAGTTTGTGGAACTTTCTCCCATCTCCTTACTGTATCTCTGGAGCTCAGCCACAGTGATCTTGGGTTCTTCTTTACCTCTCTCACCAAGGCTCTTCTCCCATGATTTCTCAGTTTGGCTAGACGGCCAGGTCTAGGAAGACATCTGGTGGTCCCAAATGTCTTCCATTTAAGGATTATGGAGGCCACTGTGCTATTAGAAACCTTGAGTACTGCAGAACGTCTTTTGTAACCTTGGTCAGATCTGTGCCTTGCCACAATTCTGTCTCTGAGCTCCTTGGGCAGTTCCTTTGACCTCATGATTCTCATTTGGTCTGACATGCACTGTGAGCTGTGAGGTCTTATATAGACAGGTGTATGCCTTTCCAAATCAAGTCCTATCAGTTTTATTAAACACAGCTGGACTCCAATGAAGGAGTAGAACCATCTGAAGGAGGATCACAAGGAAATGGACAGCATGTGACTTAAATATGAGTGTCTGAGCAAAGGGTCTGAGTACTTATGATCATGTGATATTTCAGTTTTTCTTTTTTAATAAATTTGCAAAAATCTCTACATTTCTGTTTTCTTTCAGTCAAGATGGGTGCTGAGTGCACATTAATGAGGAAAAAATTACTTTTTTGAATTTACCAATTGGCTGCAATAAAACAGAGTGAAAAATGTAAAGGGGTCTGAAGACTTTCTGTATCCACTGTACGTGAGAAAAAATGGTTCCGGTGTCATCAGTTATAAAGGAATTACAAAGCATCACCTATACTTTGAAAAGTTAGACTCGTACAGCACACGGATTATACACGAATGCGATCCATATGCAATACGTGTTTTTCACGGACCCATAGACTTATACTAGACCTTATCTCTGATAGAATTACTGTACACTCTTAATTAATTTGGAAGGTGCAGTATCTATTAATACAACAGGATTTTGGGACAAGAGATTGCGACACGATTAAAAGACATTTCGATCAAGCGTTCTTGTTCACAATGTCGCTAGAAGGAATAAATATAATAGTCAAAAAAATCACATAAACACAATATTACATAATATTCATATTTACAAAGGATATTATGTCTACAGCAGAATTTAGATCTGATATCCAAGCAGCGTACTGTGCGTCCGGAGCAAAAATTATCTGGTACATTTTCCAATACGCTCATATAGAATCCTTTGTGGGGATCATTGTAGAAAAAAAAGGGGGGACCAATGTCATACATAAAAGAGGAGAATCAAAAAGAAGAGGTAACTAACCTGACTTAATTACATCCACAATGAGAAAATATATGGAACTATGGTAATGGGTAGCATTCAGTAAAGATTTCCCCTGACCCACTTCTATTTATCGCTGCACATGTGTAATGATAGAAGTCTCCATAGGTTACGTGCCAATTTGCAACTCTGAACTGATTACTGTCAGGTGCTAAAGTTGTGTGAGGTGTGCTAATGGACCTGTTAGGACTTTAGATCTTCTATTGGCATTCTGTGCATCTTGCCCCTTTTCAAGATGGAGTCTGCTGCTTCGCTCTTGTTCATGTAACCCTCCTCTCTGCCTGTGATCCTCAAGTGAACCTCCTCTGGCAAATCCACTCCAGGTTTTCCTGTATCTGCAGTCCTTCTCCAGCTTCCACACCTGCTCAGTGCTTCTCCTGCAAACCTGCTTCTGTGCCATGTGTTCCTGTTACGTATTGACTGCCATGCTGTATGGAATGCTGCTGCTGTGGTTTAAATGAAGCCTTTTATTTTCCTGCTCTCAGAGTGGATGAGAGAACCTAATGCCTTTCCGCCATCTCATCCTTCTTCTCTGCCCGCTTCCTTAAACTCAACATGGACAAAACTGAATTCATAGTCTTCCCCAAGAAATTCCACCCCACCTCCCAACCTATCCATCTGCATCAACGACTGCGCCTCTCCCCAGTCCCCAAGACCAAGTGCTCGGGGTAATCCTCGACTCCTCCCTATCCTTCAAACCCACATCGAGGCCCTCACCACATCCCTCCGCTCCAGCTCAAGAACATCTCACGGATCGCTCCTTCCTCACCCACGACAGCTAAAACACTCATCCATGCTCTTATCATCTCCCCCTTGACTACTGCAACCTCCTTCTCAATGGCCTCCCGGCTAACTCCCTCACACCTCTCCAGTCTATCCTCAACCCGCTGCCCGACTCATCTATATGTCCTCCCGCATACCCCCTGTCTCCCCCTCTGCCAAGCCCTTCACTGCCCCCCGTCTCCAAGAGATCCCAATTCAAAACACTAACCATGACGTACAAAGCCATACACAACCTGGCCCACCATACATCTCCGACCTGGTCTCCGATACCTACCCTCACGCAACCTCCGCTCCTCCCAAGAACTCCTCCTCTGCTCCCCCCTCATCACCTCTTCACACAACCGAGTCCAGGACTTCTCCGGCATCTGCCTTACTCTGGAACCTCCCTGCCCGAATCACGTCAGACACTCTCCTACCTGAGTAACTTCAAGTGTCACCTGAAGACTCACCTGTTTCCGTCAAGCCTACAACCTGCCATGAGACCCAGGCGAACGGCCCATACCTGACATGCCCCCGTCCTACTGTATCTAACCACCCTCATAGACTGTGAGCCCTCGTGGACAGGTCCTGCCCCTCCTGTACCTGTACGCCTGATCGCCTAGATTATGTACTTGTTCTTGTCTCCCTCATCCTCATGTAAAGCGCCATGGAACCCATGGCTATATAATAAATAAATAATAATAATATAATAAGTAATAATGAGCGGGAGCTGAGAGTGCAGGTGTGTGTGATGAATAAGGCTCATGCTTAGGTGAGCGAGGGCATGCCTAGGCTGGTTGCTCCCCACTCCTCGGCTATAAATGAGTCAGATCACATCCACCTGATGTTGCTGATTCAGTTCACTTCTCGACTGTGACCTGTTGTGAGCAGACGATGATCTGAAGCTGCTGTTTCCTTCCCCACTGGAAGCTGCTGGCTTCCGTGGTCCGTGGGTGGTGGTAGGGGTTTATGCCCAGGGCTTCTTAGGAGTTTTAGGCTGGCGGCTCGGACCTCCTCACCTTCAGAGGTACCTCTGAGTACAGGGCGAGTCAGGGACCCCAGTATCAGGGCCAGAGCAGGCTCCCCTGACTCCCTACGCCCAGCTCCGTCCTACTTCTGGGTACCCCCCCCCCGTGTGACACTTTCAGACTTAGGGTGGAAACACACAATGCGAGATGCATGAGTCAACCGACATGGCCTCTGCCTCTCTGAACAAAGCATGGAGCTGCATAGAAACACAATCAGCTCCATGCTCCAGGCCAGCGGCAGGGCCTTGAGACACTCACATGCAGCTCACATAAGTGTCTCTCTGCCCTTAGCTACAGCCTGCCTGCCCTGTGAAACATAAGGCCTGTGTGCCTGTAAGCTTTGCAGCTTCCCTGTTACTTTTGTGCAGTTGTAGTTTCTCTGGACTTTGTGGGACATTTCTTAAACTACACTACACAGTTTCATTTTCAGGACTTGTTCTTGTGACTACCTTTCCCAGGCCTTCCTGGCAGTTACTAAACTCATAGACTATTTCTGATTTGAACTTGTTCTCAAAGAGACTTTCCTGCTTGTTATGACTCATCATGGGCCGGGTGTTCAGGTCTCAGGCACTGGCTGTCAGTCACGGTTCCGGTGCCTGAGGTTGCGGGCCCGGTGGTCAGAAAAAGGGTTAAATGAAAATAATAAAAAGGATAAAGGATTGATAGTTTGTGACGCCACCTGTAGGGGTCCGGTGATGGCACCGGCGCTGCTTGGACTTCCGGGGTGATGGACGCAGCAGGATGGCACCGCTCCCTACAGGACGAGCGGGGTCCCCGGAGTCGAGAGCTGCAGAAGAGGAATAGGGCAGCTCGGTTGTTCTGCAAAGCAAGATGATTAATGGTGGTCCCGGAATAAAGCTCGGACACATTGCTCCTCTGAACGGGTGTTTACTTAGTCATTTAAATGGCAAACAGGTGGAACAGTTCTCTGTGCCAAGTAACGGACCGGGTGGTCCCTGTGGTAAATAGGGTTCCCCTTGGGCTCCACTGGTGTCCTTCTTTATCCTGACCGTCCCCTCTCTTTGCTGCTTCACTATACCCGTATCAGAACACTGAAGACCCTCGGTTGGGGATTCCGTGCACGCGACTCACGGTCCCTGGCCCTCAATAGTGGGTGCTCCTGACATAAGCTGCGGTGATGGTTGGTTGTGGCACGGGCTCCTAGGAAGCCTTCGACCACTCCGGGTTCTGTGATGCAGGGTTAGATCACCTGGACCACCTTGGAGCCGGTACTCCGGGTTGTGGACTGGGCTTGGGTCTTCTATCACCTGTTCTCTCTCTTGGCCCCTTTCTCTTCTGGGTCACCAGTGCTCGGTGCCCTCCCCGTTAGCTGTCTCCTCTGTCACGACTTAACTTCCTTGCGCTTGTCTCTCCACTATTCTCTCTTCTTCTCTTCCCCACTGCTATATACCTAACTCTCCTCCCACCAGGACAGGTTACCCAGGAAACGGGGCCTAATTGGTCCTCTGCTTCTAGGTATTGCATGTGCTATATGGAGCCCCAGGATTATCCTACTTACCACTGAGACGAGGACACAACACCTTCGGTCAGGGGTGTAGTACCCTCCTGTGACGCACTCTTAGTGGAGCGCCACAGTTGCCTTTTTGACAAACTTGCCCAGTTGCTGCATCTCACATTTATTAACTGCCACGTGTGTTTAATAAAGTCTTGTTCACCTTTAAACTTGGTCTCATTGCTTGGTCTGTGCTCCCATAAGCTATTAGATTTCTGAGTAAATCCTTACAATACATCACAGGATCCAGTGGAATACAGAGCAGTCATCAAGTTCCTTTACTTTAAAGATCAAGCACCAAGTTCAATAAGATGAAAGAGGTTCATGGAGACCATTCCTCATCATATGATGTCGTCAAGAACTGTCATCATCATTTTAAATGTGGTCAACTTCGATGGAAATGGCTCCAATTCTAGAGCGACCTCATTCCACTATCGATGAACACACCTTTCAAGTAAAGGAACTTGATGACTGCTCTGTATTCCACTGGGTCTATTATCACCTCACACCACTTCAGAAAGACCGTTATCACTTCATAGATGCAAATTGGTACGTAACCAATAGAGATACTTATCATTACACATGTGCAGTTTCAGCATCCTGAGATAAATTGAAGTGGGTCTGGGGAAATCTTAAACGAATGCCCCTCGTAGGTCTTGCGGTAGAAGAGGATTAATATAAAATAAACAACAATCCTATTAGAATAGATTTACATTTGTGGTGTAACGTGAAAAAAATGTGGATAAGTTCAAGGGTAATGAATACTTTTTTCAACACATTGTACACTTCATTAGGCATTTTGGGCCATTTATCGCAGTAAAGTAAGAAAGTTGATGAACAGGTGGCATGCAGCTCTCTATCATCCATTGACTTCAGTGTAACGAGCTGCATGCAAGCATGTCTGAATGATCAGCTGCAGACTAGAAGGAGAGAGCAATCTTAGCTTTTACAAAAGAATATAATCAGCATTGTCTCCTTAGGTATCTGACCTTGTGTTGCTCGCTTCCATACATATACCTCGATATATAACTCGTTCATTGGCGGGATGCACCCACGAGACATCGTAGCTGCATAAGATAAGTAGTTTATTGTACTTGTGGAAGATTGTTATGACCTCTGTGTTCAGTCCTTGACTTCGGCACCTTTAATGTTTGCAAGATATAGATATTCTGCGGAAAAGATCAATGGTTCATTTAGAATTGCGGTATAACTGAGTTGAAGGTTAATACTTTTACAATGTCTGATTCCGCAGGTGTTTTCTTAGAAAATTCATTCAATAATGCGTCTGTATGGAAAAAAGAATATTATACAGGTCCATATATAGGGCGGTGTTAAAGAATCTGTGTTTTTCTGATTTGAAGCAAGGATCACCAAGCTACAACTTGCCTACTTTGGACACATCGTACGAAGAGAGCAATCACTGGAGAAGGACATTATGATTGGCAGAAAAGGAACAAGGCAAAGAGGAAGACCAGTTTGATGAATGGCTTGATATTGTCAAGAATGTCAGAGAAAGCCCTGATGGACCTATCTAGACTTAAAGAAGATCCTGATGGAGCTATCTAGGCTTGGAGAAGACTTTGGTGGAGCTATCTAGGCTTAGAGAAGACCGTGGTGGAGCTATCTAGGCTTGGAGAAGACCGTGGTGGAGCTATCTAGGCTTAGAGAAGACCGTGGTGGAGCTATCTAGGCTTGGAGAAGACTGTGGTGGAGCTATCTAGGCTTGGAGAAGACTGTGGTGGAGCTATCTAGGCTTAGAGAAGACTGTGGTGGAGCTATCTAGGCTTAGAGAAGACTGTGGTGGAGCTATCTAGGTTTAGAGAAGACCAAGGCGGACCTATTTAGGCTTGGAAAAGACCGTGGTGAACCTATCTAGCCATGGTGGACCTATCTTGGCAGTTTTAAGACCATATGGTTAGGAGTGTTCTCAGCCATTGGGTCCACCGTTTTCTTTAAACCTGTAGAATTTTTTGGAGGCTTAAAGATTTTTTTATGCTTCCTGGAATTTGCAGTATTTTTTGACACCTGCATGGTGTGAATTTTGGAAACAGTGCCAGATGTTGCAACAGCTGTGAAGTCCAGGAACCTTAAAATGTCCTTAAAACATCCATTTAAGGCTGGCTTCAGACTTGCAGATGCATCTGCAGCGTTTTGCAGATGCATCTGCAAGCATCTGCATGCAGACCGCGATCCGCCTGCGCACAGATCACATATAGGAGTGAATGGGTGCGCACGGCGGTCTGCAAGCATCTGCAGACCGCCGTGCGCTCCATTATAAACATAGGGGCCGCGGTCTGCATGCAGATGCTTGCAGATGCATCTGCAAAACGCGTCCCTGGTGCGGACGAGAGTGTGTGATCTGTACGCAGGCATCCGCCTGCGCACAGATCACATATAGGAGTGAATGGGTGCGCACGGCGGTCTGCAAGCATCTGCAGACCGCCGTGCGCTCCATTATAAACATAGGGGCCGTGGTCTGCATGCAGATGCTTGCAGATGCATCTGCAAAACGCTGCAGATGCATCTGCAAGTCTGAAGGCAGCGAAAGCTTAATATTTTTTTTTTACTATTATTATGATTATTTTTTTCATTATTTTTTTGCAGAGCAAATCTGCGAGGCCATCTCTTCTATACTTATGTGATACCGATTCATTTTACTTGTGTTACTTGTGGCATGGGGAATTGGGTTTGTAATGTAAGTCAGGTGCCTTCTGCAGCCTACCTCATGAAGGGGTAATGAGGAGCTAGGTAAAAAGATTATGCAAAAAATAATATCCTGTAAGCAATTGTGTCCTGGCACTGGAAGAGGTGAGCACCCAGGCAAAGCAAAACGGTATCACCGTAGAGCCCAGCACCGTCTTGGAAGTGCAGTACAACGCAGCTATCCTATGGTACACTTTGTTATTGTGTGCATAAAGTACACAGTGATATTCATGATGGATCCACAGCAAGATATGCCTGCTCTGGAGGATATCATCTTCCTCACCACCCCTGGGGCAGAGGGTACTTCAACACTAGAACTGAAGCAGTCCACACTGGACACATGTTACCTAGAGCTCCACCACGCTACCCGCATTGGGTCTCATATGCAGCTAGGTCAGGTTCTAGTGCAGGGCTCGGATGCCAAAGGAGGTCCTGAGGAGGCCACAGTCACAAAGTGAGCCGTTCCGCATGCCAGCTGGGAGCAGATGTCACTCTCTTGCAAGATGCCTGGCATTATAACAGAAGCTGGATCAGTAAATCCAGGAGCATGATGAGCACAAGAAGGATGAGGAGGACGAGGAAGAGGAGGAGATAGTAGAGGCAGAAGGCCCTCTTTCCCAGCCTTGTGTAATACCCCACCAGAGGCCTTCAACTGGGAGAATGCCATGTAGGGACCCTCACACACTCCAAGCAACTATCTGATATGGCATGAACCACCCCTGCCTGTGTCCTTTCTTGAGGAGCTTCGGCTCTCAAATGTCATTGCCTGAGAGTGGTTGCATGGGCCCAAGGCCAATGACTTTGATGACCAATGTGCCCGAGGCATGGTGGTGGTATTCATCCAGCAGATGTGGTTTGGCTTCCTAGCCAAAGAAAGTACTGGTCACTGGTGCTACATCAACCAGTCCACCCTGCTGTGTGATCATCCTCCCTAAAGACTCCGCACACTTTATGTTGAGGAGGAGGTCTACTTTATGAAGGTCATGGGTAGCAAGGGGTTGTCCACGGTTGGCGTACGTTGGGTTGCTACCGCCAACGATTTAGAAAACTTGCAGCAGGAGGCCGACCTGGAGAGAATGTTGTGTTGGATGGAGACCAGGCCTCTCTTGGGTTAGCCAGCCAGCTGAAACCAAAACCCACAAGGGTCATTGATCCTGAAGTATCTGTCGGTGTTTCACATGTTGTTCCCATCTCTTCTAGAAGGGATGGCCATCCCCTAATTCCTCCATACTCTTCTCCAGCAATGTCCATGATGGGGTGCGCTGGGAGCAGGTGATGGCAGAGAATCCCCCTTTTGGAGTAGCCCGTTACCCATGATACCGTCCTGCATTGGAGTACCATGTGGAACAGCAACCTCCATCCCGGGCAGCGATGAGAAAGCTGCTAGATAGTTTTTACTCCAATTAAAGTGGACTTCTCTAAAAAAGGCATTTTGTGTTGAGTCGCTGACCTTAGTTATGCCCTTAGTTGGCGTTTTGTCCTGAGAAGGACTTTTTTCAGTTTTTTGAGTTCTTCGGAGAGACTTTTTTATTGTTAATATTATTTTTCCACTTCCAAAGTTTAGCGCAGATTGTGCTTTACCCTGTTGGATTAGCGTGACTGCAGCCTTTGGGTTACACATAAAAAGTCTTAATGGACTCTGCCTTTAATGGACTTTGCACCATTGTAATGGAGTCTGCTGATCCCTCTGGAAATTTCCTTTTATATACTATGTATATTGATATATGGGTCTTTGAGACATATTATAGTCTGTGCTACAGTAAAAAAAATTTAGTTCACTCCTTGTGTGCTGGACTGTTTCTGCAAAGATGTGCTTTGATACTGCCCTACAGAGATTGGCAAAAATACTGCAGGCCTCTGGCCTGACAATCTGAGGTATGGAAGTGCAAGACTCTACACACACTCCTTTAGAACATGGCTAATCAAGTGCAGTCCTCAAGGTCCACAAACAGTTCTTGTTTTTGCTGAATTTAATTACCAATGCACAAGGTGTTGGAATCATCATCTCTGCAGGTGACGAAATTAGCATCTGTGTAATGCTAAGGAAGTCCTGAACACTTGTATAGTTTTCAGACCTTAAAGACGGTAGTTGGCCACCTCTGCCCTTGAGGTCTCTGTGGAAGCAGTCAGGGGGCAAAAGGAACAACAAGGATCAACATCAAGTCAGAAGTAAATAATAGCATTCCAAGATTTCTATCAAAAAGTCATCTTTTACTGATGAAACATTGGAAACATTGGCAACGTTTCGACCCTTACAGGGATCTTCTCCAGATTTAAGAGAATGGACATCTACATTATACCTTGGGTGTTGTACATTCATTACATATAAAATGTCAGGGAAAAAAATGTAATTTCTCACAAATGGGCTGTTTTTCTACATTTTCCAGAATTGCAGGAGGCTCTGCAGTTTGTCTATCTTCCCAATGAACCCTTACATTTACTGTCTGGACTCAGTGATATGAATCAATGTCTGGGTTTGGAGAAATGCCGACAGTTGCCAACTGCCATGGGGTGTGCCCGGCCAAGTCCACAAGTTTTGATCTTGTTTGGTTATACTAATGTGTACACCTACACAGTTTTTCTCACACACATGTATCCAACTGTCTGTGGTCTAACTCCGCACACAGACATCACTTTTTAGTGCAGTCTCAAATTTTATTTCCTGCCATATGCCATGTAACCCTTCCCGGTCCTCAGACACCACGACGGTGCAGCCTGTACTTCTGTACTTTATAGTTGTACCTAGGTTCTGACCAACAAATATAGAACACACAAATATGATGATCATAAACTGAATCTTCACATCCCTGTAAAAAAGTATATATTTAAGATTACACGTACACCACTCAAACCTCAAAATGTAGTTGTATTCCTACACATAGGGGGCAGTGTTATAGTAGTTATATTCTTGTGCATAGGAGCAGTATTATAGTAGTTATATTCTTGTACATAGGGCAGTATTATAGTAGTTATATTCTTGTACATAGGGGCAGTATTATAGTAGTTATATTCTTGTACATAGGGCAGTATTATAGTAGTTATATTCTTGTATATAGGAGCAGTATTATAGTAGTTATATTCTTGTATATAGGAGCAGTATTATAGTAGTTATATTCTTGTACATAGGGCAGTATTATAGTAGTTATATTCTTGTACATAGGAGCAGTATTATAGTAGTTATATTCTTGTATATAGGAGCAGTATTATAGTAGTTATATTCTTGTACATAGGAGCAGTATTATAGTAGTTATATTCTTGTACATAGGAGCAGTATTATAGTAGTTATATTCTTGTACATAGGAGCAGTATTATAGTAGTTATATTCTTGTACATAGGGGCAGTATTATAGTAATTATATTCCTGTATATAGGGCAGTATTATAGTAGTTATATTCTTGTATATAGGAACAGTATTATAATAGTTATATTCTTGTACATAGGGGCAGTATTATAGTAGTTATATTCTTGTACATAGGAGCAGTATTATAGTAGTTATATTCTTGTACATAGGAGCAGTATTATAGTAGTTATATTCTTGTACATAGGAGCAGTATTATAGTAGTTATATTCTTGTACATAGGGGCAGTATTATAATAGTTATATTCTTGTACATAGGAGCAGTATTATAGTAGTTATATTCTTGTACATAGGAGCAGTATTATAGTAGTTATATTCTTGTACATAGGAGCAGTATTATAGTAGTTATATTCTTGTACATAGGGGGCAGTATTAAAGTAGTTATATTCTTGTACATAGAGGCAGTATTATAGTAGTTATATTCTTGTACACAGGGGCAGTATTATAGTGGTTATATTCTTGTACATAGGAGCAGTATTATAGTAGTTATATTCTTGTACATAGGAGCAGTATTATAGTAGTTATATTCTTGTACATAAGGGGCAGTATTATAGTAGTTATATTCTTGTATATAGGAGCAGTGTTATAGTAGTTATATTCTTGTATATAGGAGCAGTATTATAGTAGTTATATTCTTGTATATAGGAGCAGTATTATAGTAGTTATATTCTTGTACATAGGAGCAGTATTATAGTAGTTATATTCTTGTATATAGGAGCAGTGTTATAGTAGTTATATTCTTGTATATAGGGGCAGTATTAAAGTAGTTATATTCTTGTACATAGAGGCAGTATTATAGTAGTTATATTCTTGTACATAGGAGCAGTATTATAGTAGTTATATTCTTGTACATAGGGGCAGTATTATAGTAGTTATATTCTTGTACATAGGGGCAGTATTATAGTAGTTATTTTCTTGTATATAGGAGCAGTATTATAATAGATATATTCTTATACATAGGGAGCAATATTATACCATGTACTGATGTTGGTTCTGATGATAAATTTTGTTACTGATGAGGGTGGTGATTCTTGTACTGATGGGGGTTCTATTTATGTATTTCTGTACCTTTGGTGGGTCTGGTGATGTATATCTGTACTGATGAGGGTTTTGACATAGTGTTTTTGTTCTGATGGGAGTTCTGGTGATGTATTTCTATACTAATGATGGTTGTGATGCTGTGTTTTTGTACCTCTGGTGGGTCTGACCTGACATTACAATTGTTTTACCAAGTACTGATGGTGGTTCTGATGATGAATTTTTATACTCTTGTACATAGGAGCAGTATTAAAGTAGTTATATTCTTGTATATAGGGGCAGTATTATAGTAGTTATATTCTTGTATATAGGGGCAGTATTATAGTAGTTATATTCTTGTACATAGGAGCAGTATTATAGTAGTCATATTCTTGTACATAGGGGCAGTATTATAGTAGTTATAGTCTTGTACATAGGGGGAGTATTATAGTAGTTATATTCTTGTACATAGGGGTAGTATTATAGTAGTTATATTCTTGTATGTAGGAGCAGTATTATAGTAGTTATATTCTTGTATATAGGGGCAGTATTATAGTAGTTATATTCTTGTACATAGGAGCAGTATTATAGTAGTTATATTCTTGTATATAGGGGCAGTATTATAGTAGTTATATTCTTGTACATAGGAGCAGTATTATAGCAGTTATATTCTTGTACATAGGAGCAGTATTATAGTAGTTATATTCTTGTACATAGGAGCAGTATTATAGTAGTTATATTCTTGTATATAGGAGCAGTATTATAATAGTTATATTCTTGTACATAGGAGCAGTATTATAGTAGTTATATTCTTGTACATAGGAGCAGTATTATAGTAGTTATATTCTTGTACATAGGGGCAGTATTATAGTAGTTATATTCTTGTACACAGGGAGCAGTATTATAGTAGTTATATTCTTGTACATTGGGGCAGTATTATAGTAGTTATATTCTTGTACATAGGGGCAGTATTATAATAGTTAATTTCTTGTACATAGGAGCAGTATTATAGTAGTTATATTCTTGTACATAGGAGCAGTATTATAGTAGTTATATTCTTGTACATAAGGGCAATTTACATTATAAAAACAAACAAATATGATTATAATAAACTAAAATTTTCCATTAATACAAAATACAAATCACTTTGGTTATGTATACACAAACACTAAATAATCAGATCATAATCATAAATTTACAGAGTCCACAACTGTGGGGGGAAAAGATGAAAATTAAGCAAAAATGTCATCATATTGTTCTAACTGAATGTCACGTTCCTCCACGTTCCTCTGACTCCTTTTAATTTCCAGTGATTTTATCCAGCGGCGTTCAGACATTACCTGATCGGCTGCAGCGGTGTGATCGAACGGCTCATTGTGACACCCGGTCCTCATGTGCCAGTGATACTATTTGATGACACTGATTATAATGTACATGGTCTCTCTGTCGATGCTACTGACAGTGGAGAGGACACCATAAATTATGTCAGGATACTTTAGGGTCAGACGTCTGGGTCTTTTTAGAGTAGCTGACACTTCCTTCCAGATTTTCCTCCCTCCCCAGCAATCACATATAAATGTGATCCATAGTCTCCTCCTGCTGACAACCAATGGGACAATTGAGATCAGAGACATGCAGATGCTTCAGGTTCCCCCTGATAAAGAGTCTCCCATGCAGTGACAACCAAGTGATATCAAACAATTTAGCTAAAAGTCGTTTCCCATTTAAAAACTTGAGATTTTCCTGCAGGGTCATAGTGACACAATCTCTCAAGGCCAGTGGAGAGTAGAGGAAAGTCCTACACACACGAGCAGACAGGTCTCTTGTCGTATTACTGTCAATGTGAGACCTCTCCAGTCCCATCTACTGACACATCTGCAGAAAGTAGTCCAGACACTGGGTGAGGTGGTCACCTGATCATCTCGCCCCCCCCCTTGAGACTACCGTCTTTCTCCCAAGACTCAGCAAAAGGCAATATCCAGTACCTGATACTATTTACCCACAGGGAGCTGTTGTTTAAGTCCATGTTCCCAAAATATACCTTTAGAAACAAGGAGTCAAAGAAAACCCTTGGTTTAAAATATCCAGTCCACCCTCTCTCTGTCATAGGTACAGTATACAGTATAACAAATGAGGGGGATGGCTGTGGCACAGTATTTGGAGAGGGGGGTTATAAGGGTGTGGATACAGCATAAGGAGTGAGGGAAGTTGGCTGCAGCACAGTATGTGGAGTGAGGGGGGATCTGTGTGGACACAGTATGAGGAGTGAAGGGTATAACTGTAGCACAGTATTTGAAGTGAGAGGGGGATGGATGTGAACACAGTATGTGGAGTGAGGGGGGATGGCTGTCAACATAGTATGTGGGGTGATGGGGGGATGAGTGAAATAGTGAAGAAACAGTAGGGGATGAAAAAAATGTAAGGGGGCCAAGAACAGAAAGAGAGTAGTGTTGGGAGGTATGGAGAGGGGGCAGCATGCGTGGACAGTGTGAGGCCGCAGTCAAGAGGGAGGGGGAGTGTGATGAGGGAGACCAGTATAAACAATTGGCATTATAGGGGACACAGCGTGAGAGGCCAGTGTGACCAGGGATCCCAGTATGGAAAGGAGAGGGCAGTGTGGAAGGCACGTTCCAGAAGAGGGACAGTGTGCAAATCATATTTCGTGCAGGGAACAGTGAAGAGGAACAATTATTTATTCCTGGGCACAGTGTAGGGCAGATATTTTTACTAAGGAGAATTTTGATCATTCTGCTATTTTTAAGGGTATTGTGCCGGGATGTGCTGCAGAAGATCAGGAGAAGATGAACGTCACCAGAGATGAGCTGTGGATGTGAAAAGTCATCATGTCTGAACAAGATGAAGAAAAGAAAGACAACCCCAATCAGAGACAAGGTCATCTATAAGGTAACTGGATGTAAATTATTTTTTGTGATACTAACTAATTCTCATCAGTCCTGTACTTTTATATGGTCTGATGGTGACTGATAACAACAACTCCAAGTATACCACTACCATTGTTAAAGATTTAGTAGGAGTTGTAGGTTCATACAGTGTCGAGCCCCAGGCCCTGGGATACTCGGGTATCAGGCTCGGTGGGAATGCTTGGGATGTCACTGGTGGCAGTGCCTGAGCCCGTGGCCTGGGTGACACTTCAAAAAGGGGGTATTTACAGGGGATAAGAGTTTGTCATGTGACGCCACCTGTAGTACCTGGTGATGGGTCACCAGCACTGTCACAGTCTTCCCGAGGTAGATGGTAGTGCAGCTGAGATGGCAAAGCTCCCTACAGGTGGAGCTGGTCCTCCGGGCAGCGTAGTGTAGAGGGGCAGCTTGGAGCAGGATCTTAGGTCGGGATTTGGAGTGTTGGAGCAGTCTATAAGGGGCACCGGGAGTGGGGAGGAATGACGCACACACACTGCAGAAGTCTCTTTTACATTTTACTGGTGTTATATCAGGTAAAGACATCCAGGGCACTGACAGGTGACCAGGTGCACAGTGGGTCCCACAGCAAGTGGGTATAAGGCCTCCTCTGGTTCCTGAAGCCCTGTCTGCTTGCAGCCAGACACACCTCCTCTCTCCTCTGGTCCTTGCTCTCTCCTCCTGCACGGTCCACGGGTTACCCTCTCTGATCATTGCCTTGTGATTCCTCACTGCGGTGTCTGGCCCCCTCTCTCTGGACTCACAGGGGGACTGGGTGACTGAAGTCTCCACAGTGTGACAGGGTTTTCTGTGGTCTTGAAGTATCCTATATTCTTGTACATAGGAGCAGTATTATAGTAGTTATATTCTTGTATATAGGAGCAGTATTATAGTAGTTATATTCTTGTATATAGGAGCAGTATTATAGTAGTTATATTCTTGTATATAGGAGCAGTATTATAGTAGTTATATTCTTGTATATAGGAGCAGTATTATAGTAGTTATATTCTTGTATATAGGAGCAGTATTATAGTAGTTATATTCTTGTATATAGGAGAAGTATTATAGTAGTTATATTCTTGTACATAGGAGCAGTATTATAGTAGTTATATTCTTGTACATAGGGGCAGTATTATAGTAGTTATATTCTTGTACATAGGAGCAGTATTATAGTAGTTATATTCTTGTACATAGGAGCAGTATTATAGTAGTTATATTCTTGTATATAGGAGCAGTATTATAGTAGTTATATTCTTGTATATAGGAGCAGTATTATAGTAGTTATATTCTTGTATATAAGAGCAATATTATAGTAGTTATATTCTTGTACATAGGGGCAGTATTATAATAGTTATATTCTTGTACATAGGAGCAGTATTATAGTAGTTATATTCTTGTACATAGGGCAGTATTATAGTAGTTATATTCTTGCACATAGGGCCAGTATTATAGTAGTTATATCTTGTAATAGGCCATATTATATTAGTATTCTTGTATATAGGAGCAGTATTATAGTAGTTATATTCTTGTACATAGGAGCAGTATTATAGTAGTTATATCTGTATAGGCAGTATTATGTAGTTATATTCTTGTACATAGGAGCAGTATTATAGTAGTTATATTCTTGTATATAGGGGCAGTATTATAGTAGTTATATTCTTGTACATAGGGGCAGTATTATAGTAGTTATATTCTTGTACATAGGGGCAGTATTATAGTAGTTATATTCTTGTACATAGGGGCAGTATTATAGTAGTTATATTCTTGTACATAGGGCAGTATTATAGTAGTTATATTCTTGTACATAGGAGCAGTATTATAGTAGTTATATTCTTGTACATAGGAGCAGTATTATAGTAGTTATATTCTTGTATATAGGAGCAGTATTATAGTAGTTATATTCTTGTATATAGAGCAGTATTATAGTAGTTTATTCTGTAATAGGAGCAGTATTTTGTAGTTATATTCTTGTACATAGGAGCAGTATTATAGTAGTTATATTCTTGTACATAGGAGCAGTATTATAGTAGTTATATTCTTGTACATAGGAGTATTTAAGTTATATGATAGAGTTTATAGTAGTTATATTCTTGTAATAGAGCAGTATAGTAGTTATATTCTTGTACATAGGAGCAGTATTATAGTAGTTATATTCTTGTTAATAGGAGCAGTATTATAGTAGTTATATTCTTGTACATAGGAGCAGTATTATAGTAGTTATATTCTTGTATTAGGGGCAGTATTATAGTAGTTATATTCTTGTATATAGGAGCAGTATTATAGTAGTTATATTCTTGTACATAGGAGCAGTATTATAGTAGTTATATTCTTGTATATAGGGGCAGTATTATAGTAGATTATATTCTTGTACATAGGGCAGTATTATAGTAGTTATATTCTTGTACATAGGAGCAGTATTATAGTAGTTATATTCTTGTAATATGGGGCAGTATTATAGTAGTTATATTCTTGTATACATAGGAGCAGTATTTATAGTAGTTATATTCTTGTACATAGGGGCATATTATAGTATTTATTCTTGTACATAGGGTGCAGTATTATAGTAGTTGATATCTTGTACATAGGCAGTATGTATTAGCTGTAGTTATACGTCTCCTTGTACTGGTGTGTCATTATCAGTATGGGCAGTTTTACAGTCATACCCTGCATGTGCTGGTGCTAGTAGTTATAGTATACTCTGCATTGCTCGGTGCTGTGTACAGTCATACCCTGCATATGTGGTTGTCTTGTTACATCATACCTGCAGTGATGTCGTGGCTGGCATGTTACAGTCATACCCTGCAGTGTGCTTGGTGCTGTGTATACAGTCATACCTGCAGTGTGCTCGGTGCTGCTGTTACAGTCATACCCTGCAGTTGCTCGGTGCTGGCTGTGTACAGTCATACCCTGCAGTGTGCTCGGGGCTGTTACAGTCATACCTGCAGTGTGCTCGGTGCTGGTGTACAGTCATACCCTGCAGTGTGCTCGGTGCTGTGTACAGTCATACCCTGCAGTGTGCTCGGTGCTGTGTACAGTCATACCCTGCAGTGTGCTCGGTGCTGTGTACAGTCATACCCTGCAGTGTGCTCGGTGTGCTGTAACAGTCATACCCTGCAGTGTGCTCGGTGCTGTGTACAGTCATACCCTGCAGTGTGCTCGGTGCTGGTGGTACAGTCATACCCTGCAGTGTGCTCGGTGCTGTGTACAGTCATACCCTGCAGTGTGCTCGGTGCTGTGTACAGTCATACCCTGCAGTGTGCTCGGTGCTGTGTACAGTCATACCCTGCAGTGTGCTCGGTGCTGTGTACAGTCATACCCTGCAGTGTGCTCGGTGCTGTGTACAGTCATACCCTGCAGTGTGCTCGGTGCTGTGTACAGTCATACCCTGCAGTGTGCTCGGTGCTGTGTACAGTCATACCCTGCAGTGTGCTCGGTGCTGTGTACAGTCATACCCTGCAGTGTGCTCGGTGCTGTGTACAGTCTACCCTGCAGTGTGCTCGGTGCTGTGTACAGTCATACCCTGCAGTGTGCTCGGTGCTGTGTACAGTCATACCCTGCAGTGTGCTCGGTGCTGTGTACAGTCATACCCTGCAGTGTGCTCGGTGCTGTGTACAGTCATACCCTGCAGTGTGCTCGGTGCTGTGTACAGTCATACCCTGCAGTGTGCTCGGTTGCTGTGTACAGTCATACCCTGCAGTGTGCTCGGTGCTGTGTACAGTCATACCCTGCAGTGTGCTCGGTGCTTGTAACAGTCATACCCTGCAGTGTGCTCGGTGCTGTGTACAGTCATACCCTGCAGTGTGCTCGGTGCTGTGTACAGTCATACCCTGCAGTGTGCTCGGTTGCTGTGTACAGTCATACCCTGCAGTGTGCTCGGTGCTGTGTACAGTCATACCCTGCAGTGTGCTCGGTGCGTGTACAGTCGTACCCTGCAGTGTGCTCGGTGCTGTGTACAGTCATACCCTGCAGTGTGCTCGGTGCTGGGTGTGTACAGTCATACCCTGCAGTGTGCTCGGTGCTGTGTACAGTCATACCCTGCAGTGTGCTCGGTGCTGTGTACAGTCATACCCTGCAGTGTGCTCGGTGCTGTGTACAGTCATACCCTGCAGTGTGCTCGGTGCTGTGTACAGTCATACCCTGCAGTGTGCTCGGTGCTGTACAGTCATACCTGCATGTGCTCGGTGCGTATACAGTCATACCCTGCAGTGTGCTCGGTGCTGTGTACAGTCATACCCTGCAGTGTGCTCGGTGCTGTGTACAGTCATACCCTGCAGTGTGCTCGGTGCTGTATACAGTCTACCGCAGTGTGCTCGGTGCTGTTACAGTCATACCCTGCAGTGTGCTCGGTGCTGTGTCAGTCTACCCTGCAGTGTGCTCGTGCTGTGTACAGTCATACCCTGCAGTGTGCTCGTGCGTGTACAGTCATACCGCAGTGTGTCCGGTGCTGTGTACAGTCATACCCTGCAGTGTGCTCGGTCTGTGTACAGTCATACCTGCAGGTGCTGGCTGTGTACAGTCATACCCTGCAGTGTGCTGGTGCTGTGTACAGTCATACCCTGCAGTGTGCTCGGTGCTGTGTACAGTCTACTCAGTGTCTCGTGCTGCTGTGACAGTATACCCTGCAGTGTGCTCGGTCCTTGACAGTCATCCTGCGTGTGCTCAGTCTCCTTTCAGTGCATCCGGTGTGGCTGTCTGTACAGTCATACCCTGCAGTGTGCTCGGTGCTGTGTACAGTCATACCCTGCAGTGTGCTCGGTGCTGTGTACAGTCATACCCTGCAGTGTGTCGGTGCGTGTACAGTCATACCCTGCAGTGTGCTCGGTGCTGTGTACAGTCATACCCTGCAGTGTGCTCGGTGCTGTGTACAGTCATACCCTGCAGTGTGCTCGGTGCTGTGTACAGTCATACCCTGCAGTGTGCTCGGTGCTGTGTACAGTCATACCCTGCAGTGTGCTCGGTGCTGTGTACAGTCATACCCTGCAGTGTGCTCGGTGCTGTGTACAGTCATACCCTGCAGTGTGCTCGGTGCTGTGTACAGTCATACCCTGCAGTGTGCTCGGTGCTGTGTACAGTCATACCCTGCAGTGTGCTCGGTGCTGTGTACAGTTCATACCCTGCAGTGTGCTCGGTGCTGTGTACAGTCATACCCTGCAGTGTGCTCGGTGCTGTGTACAGTCATACCCTGCAGTGTGCTCGGTGCTGTGTACAGTCATACCCTGCAGTGTGCTCGGTGCTGTGTACAGTCATACCCTGCAGTGTGCTCGGTGCTGTGTACAGTCATACCCTGCAGTGTGCTCGGTGCTGTGTACAGTCATACCCTGCAGTGTGCTCGGTGCTGTGTACAGTCATACCCTGCAGTGTGCTCGGTGCTGTGTACAGTCATACCCTGCAGTGTGCTCGGTGCTGTGTACAGTCATACCCTGCAGTGTGCTCGGGTGCTGTGTACAGTCATACCCTGCAGTGTGCTCGGTGCTGTGTACAGTCATACCTGCAGTGTGCTCGGTGCTGTGTTACAGTCATACCCTGCAGTGTGCTCGGTGCTGTGTACAGTCATACCCTGCAGTGTGCTCGGTGCTGTGTACAGTCATACCCTGCAGTGTGCTCGGTGCTGTGTACAGTCATACCCTGCAGTGTGCTCGGTGCTGTGTACAGTCATACCTGCAGTGTGCTCGGTGCTGTGTACAGTCATACCCTGCAGTGTGCTCGGTGCTGTGTACAGTCATACCCTGCAGTGTGCTCGGTGCTGTGTACAGTCATACCCTGCAGTGTGCTCGGTGCTGTGTACAGTCATACCCTGCAGTGTGCTCGGTGCTGTGTACAGTCATACCCTGCAGTGTGCTCGGTGCGTGTACAGTCATACCCTGCAGTGTGCTCGGTGCTGTGTACAGTCATACCCTGCAGTGTGCTCGGTGCTGTGTACAGTCATACCCTGCAGTGTGCTCGGTGCTGTGTACAGTCATACCCTGCAGTGTTGGTGCTACGATGTTGCTGTGTACAGTCATACCCTGCAGTGTGCTCGGTGCTGTGTACAGTCATACCCTGCAGTGTGCTCGGTGCTGTGTACAGTCATACCCTGCAGTGTGCTCGGTGCTGTGTACAGTCATACCCTGCAGTGTGCTCGGTGCTCGGTGCTGTGTACAGTCATACCTGCAGTGTGCTCGGTGCTGTACAGTCATACCCTGCAGTGTGCTCGGTGCTGTGTACAGTCATCCCCAGTGTGCTCGTGCTGTGTACATCTACTGCAGTGTGCTCGGTGCTGACTTACCCTGCAGTGTCCTCGCAGTTGCCGGGCTGTGTACAGTCTACCGCAGTGTGCTCGGCTGTGTACAGTCATACCTGCAGTGTGCTCGGTGCTGTGTACAGTCAACCCTGCATGTGCTCGGTGCTGTGTACAGTCATACCCTGCAGTGTGCTCGGTGCGTGTACAGTCATACCCTGCGTGTGCTCGTGCTGTGTACAGTCATACTCAGTGTGCTCGGTGCGTGTACAGTCTACCCTGCATGTGCTCGGCGTGTACAGTCATACCTGCATGTGCTCGGTGCTGTGTACAGTCATACCCTGCATGTGCTCGGTGCTGTGTACAGTCATACCTGCAGTGGCCGTGTGTTACAGTATACCTGCAGTGTGCTCGGTGCTGTGTACAGTCAACCTGCAGTGTGCTCGTGCTGGTACAGTCATACCTGCAGTGGCTCGTGCTGTGTACAGTCATACCTCAGTGTGCTCGGTGCGTTACAGTCATACCCTGCAGTGTGCTCGGTGCTGTGTACAGTCATACCCTGCAGTGTGCTCGGTGCTGTACAGTCATACCCTGCAGTGTGCTCGGTGCTGTGTACAGTCATACCTGCAGTGTGCTCGGTGCTGTGTACAGTCATACCCTGCAGTGTGCTCGGTGCTGTGTACAGTCATACCTGCAGTGTGCTCGGTGCTGTGTACAGTCATACCCTGCAGTGTGCTCGGTGCTGTGTACAGTCATACCCTGCAGTGTGCTCGGTGCTGTGTACAGTCATACCCTGCAGTGTGCTCGGTGCTGTGTACAGTCATACCCTGCAGTGTGCTCGGTGCTGTGTACAGTCATACCTGCAGTGTGCTCGGTGCTGTGTACAGTCATACCCTGCAGTGTGCTCGGTGCTGTGTACAGTCATACCCTGCAGTGTGCTCGGTGCTGTGTACAGTCATACCTGCAGTGGTGCTCGGCTGCTGTGTACAGTCATACCCTGCAGTGTGCTCGGTGCTGTACAGTCATACCCTGCAGTGTGCTCGGTGCTGTGTACAGTCATACCCTGCAGTGTGCTCGGTGCTGTGTACAGTCATACCCTGCAGTGTGCTCGGTGCTGTACAGTCATACCCTGCAGTGTGCTCGTGCTGTGTACAGTCATACCCTGCAGTGTGCTCGGTGCTGTGTACAGTCATACCCTGCAGTGTGCTCGGTGCTGTGTACAGTCATACCCTGCAGTGTGCTCGGTGCGTGTACAGTCATACCCTGCAGTGTGCTCGGTGCTGTGTACAGTCATACCCTGCAGTGTGCTCGGTCTGCTGTGTACAGTCATACCCTGCAGTGTGCTCGGTGCTGTGTACAGTCATACCCTGCAGTGTGCTCGGTGCTGTGTACAGTCATACCCTGCAGTGTGCTCGGTGCTGTGTACAGTCATACCCTGCAGTGTGCTCGGTGCTGTGTACAGTCATACCCTGCAGTGTGCTCGGTGCTGTGTACAGTCATACCCTGCAGTGTGCTCGGTGCTGTGTACAGTCATACCCTGCAGTGTGCTCGGTGCTGTGTACAGTCATACCCTGCAGTTGCTCAGGTGCTGTGTACAGTCATACCCTGCAGTGTGCTCGGTGCTGTGTACAGTCATACCTGCAGTGTGCTCGGTGCTGTGTACGTCATACCTGCAGTGTGCTCGGTGTGTAACAGTCATACCCCGGTGTACAGTAACCTGGTGTGCTCGGTGCTGGTACAGTCATACCCTGCAGTGTGCTCGCGGCTGTGACAGTCATACACTGCAGTGTGCTCGGAGTGTGTACGTCATACCCTGCAGTGTGCTCGGTGCTGTGTACGTATACCCTGCAGTGTGCTCGGTGCTGTGTACATCTACCTCTGCAGTGTGCTCGGTGCTGTGTACAGTCATACCCTGCAGTGTGACTCGGTGCTGTGTAAGTCATACCCTGCAGGTGCCGTTGCTGTGTACAGTCATACCCTGCAGTGTGCTCGTGCTGTGTACAGTCATACCCTAGCAGTGTGCTCGGGCTGTGTACAGTCATACCCTGCAGTGTGCTCGTGCTTGTACAGTCATACCTGCATGTGCTCGTGCTTGAAGTATACCCTAATGTGATACCCCATGTGGCTTGTACAGTCATACCCATGTGCTCGGTGCTGACATCTGACCAGTGGCTCGTGCTGTTACATCATACCGCAGTGTGCATCGGTGCATGTGTAAGTCATACCTGCAGTGTGCTGGTGATGTACAGTCATACCTGCAGTGTGCTTGGTGTGTGACAGTATACCCTGAGTTGTTCGTTGCTGTACAGTCATACCCTCAGGTGTCGGTCTGTGAACAGTCAAACCCCTTAGTGTGACTCGGTTGCATTTAACAGTCAATACCTATAAAGGTGTCGGATGCTGTGAAAAGCAAGCAGTGTGTGTGCTGTGTACAGACACCGCATAGTCGGACAACCTGGTGTGCTCGTCTGTGTGTCGACCTGCCCTAAGCTACTGTGCGGCAACGATCCTTGTGGCGGTGGCTGTGCTGGTTAAGTCATCCCGCAATGTGATGCCAGTGTCGTAACCCTTTTGCACACGCTGAGAACGAGCTTCGACATTTGTGCGTTTTACGTCATATGCTGTGCTCTGGAATGTAACCCTGACTTGTCATAGAGTGGTTTGACAGTATAACTCATGTTGCAGTGCTGTGTAGTTGCTCTTAGGTGCATATACCTGTTTGTTTCTGCGTGATTTTTCTATGCATTATCATAGTGTAAAGTCATAAAAATCCCTAAAAATGTGACTTGTTGCATTTAAAAAATTAAAAAATCGATTGTAAAACATGCAGTTTTTTTTGCATAAGATAAATAACATTCTGCAAGTGTGCAGTCTGGTGTGCAGCTACGCGTTCATCCTACTGGTCAAACGTGACGTGTAAGTATACCATTAGGCTCATTCACACTGTTTCGTTTTCTGCATTTGTTTGTTTTTTTGTTTGTTACAGTCAATCCCTGCATTGACTGTGTTAGACAGAATAGTTTTGCAATAGTGTCTCGATGAAACTGGTTCCATGGCTAAATACACTTGTTTGTGTATGCTGATCAAGAGTTAGTGTTAAATCAAACTAAAGGGGAGAAATCTTAAAAATGTGTTATTCAAAACACGCCGTTTTTTTTTTTCTCTAATCCGAGATACTGTTGACAATAAAAACCGTACATGTGAACAAGATCTACTGAATTGTCGCAGCAAAAGTTAGCGGCAGTTTATTCACAAGGACTGTTTTAAAACTCCAATGGAACGTTGTGACGCGTTTTGACCCCATAAACAAGATGGTTGGGGTACGACGTGTCATACTCAAAAGCTAGCGGCAGTTAACCTTTTCGTAGCAAGACCCTTTTATTGGTTGAAGACTCCAATGGTAACCTGTTCAACTGCAAAAGCAGCGGCAGTTAACCGTTTTCGTAGCAAGACCCTTTTATCTTTGAAAACTCCAATGGAACTGCGTGTTTCGACCCATAGACAGATGGTTGGGGTACGACGTGTTCATACTGCAAAAGCTAGCGGCAGTTTACTGTTTTCGCAGCAAGACCCTTTTAGTTTTGAAAGTCCCAATGGAACACTGTGACGCGTTTCGACCCTATAGACAAGACAGTTAAGGCACGAGGTATTCATACTGTGAAAGCTAGCGGCATTTTACCCTATTCGTAACAAGACCCTTTTATCTTTGATGGAACGATAGAACGCATTTCCACCCTGTAGATGAGCTGGTTAGGCTACATTCACACTGTGCTGTGTGCCTGTGTTGTGTATGTGGTCAGTGTTTGGTACAGATAAAAAACGTATCACTCGCAAAGAGGGTACGATGTATTCACACTGCAAAAGCTAGCGGCAGTTTACCGTATTCGCAACGACACCCCCTTTGTTTTTGAAAATACTGATGGAATGGTGACGCGCTTCCATCCTATAGAAAGAGGGTTAGGGTACAACGTGTCCACGGTCAGGGTTAGGGTACAACGTGTCCACGGTCAGGGTTAGGGTACAACGTGTCCACGGTCAGGGTTAGGGTACAATGTGTCCACGGTCAGGGTTAGGGTACAATGTGTCCACGGTCAGGGTTAGGGTACAATGTGTCCATGGTCAGGGTTACGTGACGGATTTTTGTTGTGTTCTGCGACGCTGGAGACTCAAGCGTCTCCGCACGAGAAATAGGAATAGGAAACCTGCGCCGCAGGTCAGTTTACGCAGCGTTAGGACATTTCTATTAACCCCGTCCACTGTACTGCGCAGCATTTGGACGGAGCAAAAACACACTTCGTCCAAAACGCTACTAATCCTGATGGTGGGAACGTACCCTATGATACCAAAGACCTTTCACGCTGCGTTTTGCAGTAGCCGAAAATCTCTGGGGGCTTAGGTTATAATAATTATTACGTTAAACATATTCATTACCCCATTGGAAGCATAACCGTGTCCTCTCGGCCAGTATAGGTCCGTATGACTTTGTCGGAAACCATTAATAAACAATTATGTAGTGTTTTACAATGGTAGTCTATAGGTGACGGATGACACGGTCTTGGAAATCCTCCTGTCTGGATGTATGTTTAAAAGACAAACCGTAAAGAAAAAGACAATATTAAGTTTTCCGATCGGAGACAAGGGATGGTGAAGGGTTAACGGGACCTCATGCTTGAAAAAAAACGTGCGTTCATTTAAAGGTCCAGGCACGCGGTAACATCTGCGGAGAGGAGGGATAACGTGGTCTACATAGAAAACAATGATAGCGTGTGATATATCATTTCATTAAGGCTCAGAGAATTTGGGGGGTTAAAGGGGGTTGGAAACCTCATGTGAGCCCCCAACTCCTGACATCCCGGGTGCTGGAAGTTCTCTAGAGCTATCATAGTCACCATCTAAAACAAAGAAAAGTGAAATGATCGGACCTGATAGGACCCAAACTTGAAGTGTTTTTCGACTGTTTTTTATTTGACGTCTAACAGCCACAAAGCCACATCGGGCACAAAACTACCCCAAAATAATAGTTTAATATTATTATTAATAACTTTTTCATTTGAGCCACTTTCTTCTTTTAGTTTGTACCTATTTTATAAGTCTATGTAAAGGTACCGTAACACCTGGCGACGTCGCCGAAGATATCAGCGGCGCCGCACGGGAGCGAGCACGTTTTTGGCGCCCCACCAGCTTCGCCGTCACATGTTTACATGCGGCGACATCTCCGGCGACGCACCGGTGATCTTACAGGTGCCATCGCCGCTTGGGTGTCTAAAAACCCCAGCACCGATGCCGTAACATGGGAGCCTATGGCTCCCATCGCCTGTCAGATCGCCGTCCCCCGTTTACATGGGGCGATGTGTGCACATCGCCCCAGAGTGGTCGCCTGGTTTCAGAGCACTGCTGAGAGACCAGACGACCACTCAAATGCGTTGCCCTCGCCTATTTACATTAGGCGACGCATCGGCGATGTTGGCGGCGATAGGCCACGCCCCAGTGTTGACTATGAAATCGCCGCCGATATCGCCAGGTGTGACGGTACCCTAAGACTAAGTTTACATGTCCTGTAATCCATTAGATCGGATCCAGCACAATCCAACTTTTTTGTCCGGTTTGAAGAACTTGATTTCTGCCGGATCTGTTTTATTAACATTGGAGTCTATGGAGAGTGGATCCGGTAACTGATCACTGTATCTTCCATTTGAAACAAATCCAGTAAGAAAAAACCGGATCCTTTAGGTATGTGCAGACTGGCCGGTTAGGGTCAGATTAGGTGTGTAAACCGCCGTCGGTTTACATAAATTTCATGTAAATTTATGTTAATCCAAACCGGCGTTTGGATTAACATTGAAACCTATGTAAACCGACACCCGGTGTCCATACACCGGCGGTTTACACATGCTCATCCGTTGCTAACCCGCTGGGTTCCCAGCGGGTTAGCAACGAATGAGCATGTTCTATAATCCGGCCGGTTCTGCAGCGGCTGCAAGCAGAATCATGTACTGCTCCCAGCCGCTGCAGAACCGCCGCCGCTAACCCGCTGGCCACCCGCCCGGCACCCGCCCGGCACCCGCCGCACATACCCGCCAGGATGCCGGTGGACGGCTCCGGAGCTTCCTGGCGGGTCCGCCCAGCCGCCGCCGACCAACCCGCCGGCCAGTCTGCACATACCCTTACAAATGAAAGAACAATGGAAGATAAATAGAGACCAGTTACCGGATCCGTTCGCCATAGATTTCAATGTTAAAAAACGGATCCTTTACAAAGGAAAGAGAAATGGAGGTCAAACAGTGATCAGTTACCGGATCTGTTCTCCATAGACTCCAATGTTAAAAAAAAAAAAAAACGGATCCTGCAGAAATCAGTTTTTGCAAAGCGGACAAAAAAGTTGTGTTTGCAGAATGGATTGTGCGGGATTCGATGTAACGGACGATTACTGGACAGGTGAACTCAGCCTTTGTGGTCAGGGTTTAGGATTTCCAGAGGTTTGTACTTAATGAATCAACTGCAACTTTTTAAGTCGCTAAATTTTTTATACTTATTCCCTCCTCCCTTCTTGGATTTTGTACATAAGTCATTTTTTGGGCAAATCTTGCAACATTTTAGCATTAAATGTGATTTTTTTTGCACTGAAAAGTAGCAAAAATAAAGACAAAAGAAAGAGTTGCACAAAACTCATGAGGAATTTGATGCAAAAAAGGTCAAAGAAAACCATAAGACAAAAAAAAGAATAAAAAAGTGAGTTAAAAATCAGCACATGATGAATGCAAGAAAAATGGATGCAAATCTTAGGTGTCACGTCACACGCAACGATTTCTTGCTCGATTATCGTTTAAGCGATCTCCTTTTTGATGCTTAAGCGTATCGGGCAAGATATCGTTGCATGTAATCAAGCGATTTACGATGTTAAATTTGCTTGATCGTGGACATCGCTGATCTGAGGTTCGTTCTCAGATCTAGCGATGAACGATTTAACGATCTCTTCATCGTGGTGTATAACACCACGATGAACGATCTCCCAGCGCAGAGCCTATGCTGGAGATGGTAACTATGGTACACGTCGGGTAACTAAGGACGCGCGGCCCTAGTAACCCGAATTGTACCATAGTAACGAGCGAGATCGCGGCTCCGCATCGCTGGTGAGTCTGTCTGTGTGACATCTCACCAGCGATGTTGAGCGATATTGTAAGCGATTGCGCGTGCACGTGATCGCTTACAATATCGCTAAAGATATCTCACCGTGTGACGGCCGCCTTAGTGTGTTCATCTGTAGTGATGAGCGAATAGTGAAATATTCAGGTTCGGATTACTCTAACCAAATACTTTTCACTATTCGGATAGTTGTCTCGAATACGAATCCTAATGCAAGTCAAAGGGGAATTTGAATATATTTTTGGGGAATCTTCTTGAAAAATATCCGTGCTTCCCATTTACTTTCATTAGGTTCAGTAATCAAGACGAATAACTGAATAGTGAAAACTATTTGGTTAGAGTAATCTGAACCTGAATGTTTCACTATCCGCTTATCACTAATGATCTCTAATGACAATTCCAACCGTATGAAGAAACTGTATGTAGAATTCTATTATATATGGATGTTTGGCTGGATGGGACTTTTATAAATCATTTAGTTTATCATTTAACATTATTACTATTTTAAATAACTTCATTTGAAATCATTTCCTTATATACCGTAATTGGCTTGCGGCATCCGTGATCGCCTCCTGTGTACGGTTGTCCCTTATGACATCACAGTGGGGTATTACAACATCACAATAGAGTATTATGACATCCATTAGGTTTTGACATCACAATAGAGTATAATGACATCACAGTGGGGTATATGACATCACAGGGGATATTATGGCATTAAAGTGGGGAAAATATGACATCACAATGGGGTATTATGACATCACACGGGGTATTATGACATAGTTGGGTATTATGATATAGTGGGGTATTATAACATCACAATTGGGTGTTATGAAATCGCAGTGGGGGAATTATGACATCACAATGGGGTATTATGTATGATATCATAGTGGGTATTATGACATCAGAATTGGGTATTCTCACATCTCAGTGGGGTATTATGACATAACAATGGAGGTATTTTGACATTATAGTGAGGTATTATGACATCATAGTGGGGAATTATGACACCATGGTGGGGTGTTGTGACATCCTAGCACATAGGGGAGGGAGACAGTGCACAGGGAGTAAAGAGAGAGCGGACAGGGGGAGAGCAACCCCCAGCGACATGAGCCTGCCCTCCTCGTGATGCCACTGCCCTTCTGATGCAATAGCATCAGACGTTCATTTAGTTAGTCAATAATTATCAATTAAAGGGGTATTCTCATTTCCTCAGAAATTGTCATAAATGTATGGAAGATGCCTACCCCATTAATCGGACCAACATCCCATTAATCGGACCAGCATCTATCTTAGCAACAGAGTCATAAAACGCCCAGAGGAAGAGGTGGTCGGAATTCCCATTTATTTGTGTGGGATTTATGACCACCTCATGAATGAAAGCAGTGTTTGGCATAGCCCCATACGAAAGGTGGGGCATTTATGGCATCTAGTGTCAAATGTGTCATAAATATATAAGATCAGAATACCCATTTATGATAGAGGCGTCTCATCATAGGTAATTGTGTATACAATGAAGGAGGGTTATGTCTCTAAAACCATTTTGCTCGTAAATTTGTCGCAGGTAGGACTGGAGTTCCACAGAGTAGGCCTCGTTTGTTGTCCATAGCAACCAATCAGAGATCAGCTTTCATGTCTTAAACAACTCTGGGAAAATGGAAGCTGAGCTGTGATTGGTTGCTATGGGCAACAAAGTCTGCTCCATTGGAGAGTTTCCATGAAACTGTCCCAAAATATTATATTATATTATATTATAATATATAGATAGATATACAAAAAATGGAGCAGCACCATAAAAATAATAAAAACTGAGGCACAAAGCCATTCTTTCCTGCCAACGTCTACTGGCAAACAATGTAATCCATATGGCATAGCAACAATATGGTTGGATTGATAAAGGTTGATCACACAACCTAAACATTGTTACACCATATTGGCTATTAAAGGCCACTCTCTTCACTTATAATTTGGAGTGCTGCCAGCTTTTTTTCATTATTAGATAGATAGATGCCGTATATAGATGTATGGATAGATAGGTAGGTAGGTAGATAGATAGATAGATAGATAGATAGATAGATAGATAGATACCATAGATAGATACCATAGATAGTATAGATAGATACCATAGGTAGATACCGTAGATAGATAGATACGATAGATATGATAGATAGATAGCTACCATAGATAGATACCGTAGATAGATAGATACGATAGATAGATACCATAGATAGATAGATACATAGGTAGATACCATAGTAGATAGATACGATAGATAGATATGATAGATAGATAGCTACCATAGATAGATAGATATAGATAGATACCGTAGATAGATAGATACCATAGATAGAAAGATACATAGGTAGATACCGTAGATACGATAGATACGATAGATAGATAGATAGATAGATAGATAGCTACCATAGATAGTATAGATAGATACCGTAGATAGTTGGATACCGTGGATACCGTAGATACCGTAGATACCGTGGATACCATAGATACCGTAGATACCATAGATACCGTAGATAGATGGATATGTAACATATGTATATCTGGTTTTTAACTCCGCTCCTGAAGGCAAATACAGTGGAAGATCCAAAAGAGAGGAGATGAGTGAGTCTTTTCTTTGTTCCATCCTCCCTCTATGCATACAGGTGCATCTTAATGAATTAGAATATCATCAAAAAGTTAATTTATTTCAATAACTCAATACATAAAGTGAAACACATATATTATATAGAGTCATTACACACAGAGGGATATATTTCAAGTGTTTAATTATGTTAATGTTGATGATTATGGCTTACAGCCAATGAAAACCCAAAGGTCATTACTGTTCTATTGATAATTGTGTAAACAAATTATATCTGTTGTTAAGATTTATTTGAATAAAAAAATTATAGTTTAAAAAACCCAACAGTCATTATCTCAGAAAATTAGACAAATTAACAGAAAACACCTGCAAAGGCTTACTAAGTGTTTCAAATTGTCCCATAGGCACCTTTCACATCTGCAATTCTGGCTGTTTGCGGCACATCCGGCAGCATTGCCGCATCTGCCGCGTAACAGCTGACTTGCGGCAAGCCCCATTTATTCTCAGAGACTTGTGGTCAGGTGCAGCATCTGCGGTTTTGCTGGATCTGGCAAATCCGGAACTTGCAGCAGCGCAAAAAAAATGCTGCTAGCAGCGTTTTTGTTCCTCCGCAAGTGCCGGATCCAAAACCGCAACTGCCGCACCTGACCGCAAGTCTCAGAGAATAAATGGGGCTTGCCGCAAGTCAGCCGTTACACGGTAGATGTGGCATAGCTGCCGATGTGCCGTCAACAGCCAGAATTGCACATGTGAAAGCAGCCTTTGTCTAGTTCAGTAAGCTACACAATCGTGGGGAAGACTGCTGACTTGACAGATGTCCAGAACACAAGGAGGGTAAGCCACAAAAGGTTACAACTAATGAAGCTTTGCTGTTCAAAGTGATTGTTAAGAAAAGGGATTCAAAAATTTGGGGGAGATTCACAAGTAAGTGGACTGCTGCTGGAGTCAGTGCTTCAAGAGCTGCCGCACACAGACGTGTCCAGGACCTGGGCATCCTCCGTCCGCTCTTCTTGCTTCTAATCATGTGACCGGCGCAGGAGCGATGATGTCACTGCTGCACTGGTCACATGATTAGATATACCGGGAACAAGCAGGAAGAGTGGAGGGAGGGTGTCACGGTGCCTGCAGGGAAGCGTCAGAGGGTGAGTTAAAATGCTTACTATTTTATTGTGAGCACCAGCATGGGGGACATATACAGTGATTGGGGCTATAAAAATAGCAATGAAAAGATCATCTTGCCATACAACACCAATCCTCCATTGTGGAGAAAAAACAAAAATGTTACGGGTCTCAACACCCAAAAATACGACACAAAGCAAATGTTATTTGCCAAAGTTCTGATTTTTTTTTTAAACACTAAAATACAAAAAACGGATCCTTTTTATAGCAATATGAAGGCCTTAGAAAACACACAAACCAGTGACAGAATTGAGGGCTTTTTCCCCCATTTCACCTTATTTGGATTATTTTAATCCATTATTTCAGTACGTTCTAATGAACATGGAAAACTACGAATCGTCCCGCAATAAAACGAGCCCTCGTATGGCTGTCAACATATAATAAATTATGTTGGAGAGAATTGAAAAGAGCCAAAATGATGATAAAGGCATTAATGTAACACAACTTTATCTTTATTTTATTGGTTATTTAACTGCAGTAACTCTAAATAGGTTTTCCTGCAGTCCTATGTAAGTGTGGTGCCGATCTCTGCTCCATCTGTAGGTCCTCTGTGATGGAGGTGGATGGGATGGATTAGTGTGGACTCGAGTGTTGGTGAAAGTGTATGACACGCGTTTCGCTCTCTTCCCTCCAGATAATGTGATCTCCTCGGGCTGGTGCTATCTATGTGCTGCTTCCTGCATCTCTCCGTCCAGCTGTGCGCGGCTCTGTCTGCAGCTGTCTGAGGCAGCTCCGGCTTCTTCTGACCATTCCTGTCCCCCGTCCGCATCTGGATTACAATAAAGAGAAGAAGGGGTGAATCTTGGGCTCCTATCTCGTCCCTGGACCTCCCTCCCCCTCCGAGGGTGATGATGACGATGGAGAAGGACGGTCTGGCAGATCAACAGTATGAGTGTGTGGCGGAGATCGGGGAGGGGGCATATGGCAAGGTGTTCAAGGCTCGGGACCTGAAGAATGGGGGGCGCTTTGTTGCCCTGAAGCGGGTACGAGTACAGACTGGAGAAGAGGGGATGCCACTGTCCACCATCCGGGAGGTGGCGGTGCTACGACACCTAGAGACCTTCGAGCATCCTAATGTGGTCAGGTGAGCACTTGTCCTATCGGAGTTCATGACAACGCAGCGTGGGCATTCATTTTTTATTTTAGCTGCTGCAGAACCTCTTACTTTTTGCAGCATCTTATAGTATTAACATATCCTTCAGTTTCTGGGAAAGTTGGGTGACAACCTATTTGGACGTCTCGCCAGGGTTGTCGCCCTTCTTTCACAGTTATGTCATGAGATTCGTCATTGTGAAGTACCAGAAACAGAGATATGTGAAGGATGGATGACTCAGGGAGGTGAGTGTACCGGGGAATTTTTGGACACAACGTCCTGAAATTACTATTATGACTTCTTTTTCTTATAGTTTTTGGTTGCTGGTTTCACACTTCACAATGTTGAGCGTCGGCTTAGTCAGAGCCTGATACAAGTCACTTGTCAGCATGGACCTATGTGGCAAATCTGAATCCTATCAACCATGATTCTGTGGTAGCTGAGTGATCTACTGAGAGGTTCTGCAGCAGCTGCCGGGTGAATTATGGGGTTCTTTAATAGCTGATGGGCCATGAGGTTCTGCAGCAGCTGATCTATGAATTATGGGTTCTTTAATAGATGACTTGTGTACATTGAGATTCTGCAGCAGCTGGGGTGTGAATTGTGAGGTTCCTTAATAGCTGACGTGTATTATGAGGTTCTTCAGCAGCCGAGTTGTGAATTATGAGGTTGTCAATAGCTGATGTGTGTATTATGAAATTCTGCAGCAGCTGAGGTGTCTTATGAGGTTCTGGAATAGATGACTTGTGTATTATGAGGTTCTGCAGCAGCTGAAATGTGAATTATGAGGTTCTTTATAGCTGATGTGTGTATTATGAATTCTGCACACTGCGGTGGTGGTCTTATGAGGTTTTGCAGCAGTTGAGGTGTAATTTACAGTGTATGGTTCTTTAATAGATGACTTGTGTATTATGAGCTTCTGCAGCAGCTGAGGTGTGTAGCTTATGAGGTTCTTTAATAGATGAACTTGTGTATTATGAGGTTCTGCAGCAGCTGAGATGTGAATTATGAGGATTTTGTAATACCTGACATGTCTATTATGAGGTTGTGCAATAGCTGAGGTTTATTATGAAGTTCTGCAGCAGTTGAGGTTTCTGTTATGAGATTCTGCTGCAGCTGAGGTCTTTGTTATAAGGTTCTACAGCAGCTGAAGTGTTTATTATGAGGTTCATTCTATAGCAGCTGCAATGTGTATTATGAGGTTCCACAGCAGCTTTAATCTTCATGATGATATTCTGCTGCAGCTGAGGTGTTAGTATGAGGTTGTACAGCAGTTGCAGTCTTAGAGGTTCTGCAGCATCTGCAGTCTTCATTATGTGGTTCTGCAGCAGCTGAGGGCTTTATTATGAGGTTCTGCAGCAGCATAAAGTGCATATTTCAGTAATCGTATATAGTAACTTTTGTTTAGTCTACTTTTTGACCATGATAATTACACTTATGCTTAGATTGTGATTATTGGCTATGGATCTCCTGGGAACTGGTCAATGCTATAGTAAAATGAGTGCACACTTGCTACATCCCTGGGGCCGTCCAGAGATATAATGACAGATGCAGATCATAATCAGATACAGGAGATGGAGTCATGTTTCTTGGTTGATAAACTACAAAGTGGTTAAAAAAACACACATTATATACATAAATAAATATATATACTTTGTGGAAAAATACTGGAGAGTAATATACTAATAATATAATATTTATTCATTTATATAGCACTATAATTCAGAGCACTTATCATACATTTGCAGCACTGTCCCCATGGGGGCTCACAGTCTAAACATCCATCACTATGTCTTTCTAAGTTAGAATGCTTTCAAAATTAAAAGTGTGAAGTTTTATTTTTCATAACAAAATGCAAAGTGGGTGACCAAAAGAGAATTTAATCAATATATCAATATTTGGTGATCGCCCTTTGCTGTCAAAACGGGTGTCTCTTCCTTTCGGTCACTTGTACACAGTGGTTGAAGGAACTCGGAGGAGGTTGTTCCAAACATCTTGGAGAACTGTCCTCTAATCTTCTGTCTGCTGCAGAATTAATTTGGAGCCAATCAGATGCCTCCCTGATGGTATTGCAGATGGATAAGTGTCCGCCTGTACTTCTCAGCATTGAGGACACTATTAATCTGGATCAATTCTCCAACTCGATATGATGACATTCAGCTCTAAACTTGCAGGAGCCTCCACCGTGCTTCACTGTGTTCCTGTAGATCCCCATTATTGTGCCCTTCAGTGAAACTACCTTCTGTTCTTATCACTCTCAGTAAAGAGAACACACAATGCAACACAAAGATTACAAAGGGTAGGAAAGCCCTAACAGTAGGGCAAGGGGAGCCGGGTCACCTCCTACACTAACCTGTGCCTGAACCCTGAGCTCCCTAACATCCCAATACTGATTGTTCCCCCCCTCGTCACCATCACATTCCTAGCCTGTCGCTGTTCCTTCACTCACCCTGGATAGTGCAAAGGCTGATGAGTGCAATAGTAACACACGGGAAGGAAAGGCAGACAACAGGGGGACACAGACAAAAAAAAAGGATAAAACACCAAAGTTGCAGCCAAACACCAAGGCCTCAGACGACGACTCCAGCAGCTTCCAGAGACTTCCTCTCTCCACAGTAGTCAGCATAGAATGAGAATCTATGACCAACATGGAACTATTTAAAGTGGAGGGGAGTGGTCGCAAACCTGCTACACTATAGAAATAGGAGTAACAAGGATCTACCAGCAAGGAAACATTCCTTAACCCTTGCTGCACCAACAGAAAGCATATACATTTACAGGCCAGAGTTGTGACCCTCAGATCCCAGACCTGTCAAAGGTCTCCCATGGACATGAGACACTCGTGACAGTTATAGTAAGATATTTCCGATATTGACTCATGTCGGTTTTCTGCCCCCCCAGCTCCTATGTTTTCGGACATGGCCTTGCTTCCATATATATGTTTTTTCGGACAGACCTCTCTGAACAGTAGATGGGTGCAACTGGTGCTACTGGTTTCTGCCCGTTCTGAGCTGATGGCACTGCTGGACATCTTCAGATATGAAATAAGCATGATGCGCCTTTCGTCTCCTGTGTTAAGTTTCCTTGGCCAACGCCGGTCTTTTCTGTCCTCAGCCTTGCCCAATTCTTGGTGTCCTCAATGCTGAGAAATATACTGCGTGCACAATTGTAGGGCAATTTGTATTTTTGGTTATTAACTTTATTAGGCTGCCTTCACATTAGCGTTTGGCGCCGCAGCGTATGCTGCGTTCCCATACGCAGTCAAACGCATGCGCACTGCGTTCCTATGTTTAACATAGGAACGCATAGTGCCTGCGTTTGGCAGCGTTTGCTGCGTTCGGGTGCGGATGCGGACCATATCTGCTCCTTCCGGTGTCCCGCGTCCGCACCCGGGACGCAGCATGTCGCGTCCCTGGTGCGGGTGAGAGTGTGTGATCTGTACGCAGGCATCCGCCTGCGCACAGATCACTAATGGCGGGCAATGAGAGCGCACGGCGATCTGCAAGCATCTGCAGACCGCCGTGCTCTCCATTATAAACATAGGGGCCGCGGTCTGCATGCAGATGCTTGCAGATGCATCTGCAAAACGCTGCAGATGCATCTGCAAGTCTGAAGGCAGCCTTATTGAACTACGATGCTGTTGGTCAACCCAAAATAATAAACCTGAATAGTTAGAGAAAACCTTGCTTTTACTTTCTTATCTGAAAAGTACAAAAAAAATCACAGTGACCATATAGTAATATAGCCGCCCTTGTCTTCAAGAGCAGTCATAAGACGTTCATCCATGGAGTCTGTCAGTGTCTTAATCTGTTGACGATCACATTTTTGAGCTTCACCGACCACAACCCCGGACACTGATCAGAGAGGAGACTTTTCTCCTTAATTGTAAATTTCCCATATAAGAAGGTCCAGACGTTCTCAGTAGGGTTTAGGTCCGATGAGGAAGGGGTCAGATTATCTCTCAAGTCTTTACTGACATCTGAACAGTGGAGACTTCGATGCTGCAATGGACCTTTGTCCTTTGTCCTACAGAACAATCAGGGTTTTCTTGAAAGATAGACATTTTCCTGTACCACCGCTGGAAGAAAGGGTCTTCTAAAAACTGGCCGTGGGTTTTGGGCGTTGATGTCCATCTAGCTCATCTGTAATAATCCCAGCACATACCAGTCTCCACCTCCACCTTGCTGGCAACTAAGTGGAGATCTGTACCCATTACTGCTCCAGCCACGACCCATCCATCAGGGCAATAAAGAATTGCTCTCATCTCATCAGTCCAGAAAACCTGTGAACAGTCTATCAGATATGTCTTGGCTCAGTTTTGACGTTTCCACTTCTGTGTCTTGCTCAGTGGTGGTCGGGTTCAGCCTCCTCACCTCGGCCATGTCTCTGAGCACTGAACACCTTGTTCTTCTGTGTCTTGCTCAGTGGTGGTCGGGCTCAGCCTCCTCACCTCAGCCATGTCTCTGAGCACTGAACACCTTGTTCTTCTGTGTCTTGCTCAGTGGTGGTTGGGCTCAGCCTCCTCACCTCAGCCGTGTCTCTGAGCACTGAACACCTTGTACTTCTGTGTCTTGCTCAGTGGTGGTCGGGCTCAGCCTCCTCACCTCAGCCGTGTCTCTGAGCACTGAACACCTTGTTCTTCTGTGTCTTGCTCAGTGGTGGTTGGGCTCGGCCTCCTCACCTCGGCCATGTCTCTGAGCACTGAACACCTTGTTCTTCAGTGTCTTGCTCAGTGGTGGTCGGGCTCAGCCTCCTCACCTCAGCCGTGTCTCTGAGCACTGAACACCTTGTACTTCTGTGTCTTGCTCAGTGGTGGTCGGGCTCAGCCACCTCACCTCGGCCATGTCTCCGAGCACTGAACACCTTGTACTTCTGTGTCTTGCTCAGTGGTGGTCAGGCTCAGCCTCCTCACCTCAGCCGTGTCTCTGAGCACTGAACACCTTGTTCTTCTGTGTCTTGCTCAGTGATGGTCGGGCTCAGCCTCCTCACCTCGGCTGTGTCTCTGAGCACTGAACACCTTGTTCTTCTGTATCTTGCTCAGTGGTGGTTGGGTTCAGCCTCCTCACCTCGGCCATGTCTCTGAGCACTGAACACCTTGTTCTTCTGTGTCTTGCTCAGTGATGGTCGGGCTCAGCCTCCTCACCTCGGCCATGTCTCTGAGCACTGAATACCTTGTTCTTCTGTGTCTTGCTCAGTGATGGTCGGGCTCAGCCTCCTCACCTCGGCCATGTCTCTGAGCACTGAACACCTTATTCTTCTGTGTCTTGCTCAGTGGTGGTCGGGCTCAGCCTCCTCACCTCGGCCTGTTCTCTGAGCACTGAACACCTTGTTCTTCTGTGTCTTGCTCAGTGGTGGTCGGGCTCAGCCTCCTCACCTCGGCCGTGTCTCTGAGCACTGAACACCTTGTTCTTCTGTGTCTTGCTCAGTGGTGGTCGGGCTCAGCCTCCTCACCTCGGCCGTGTCTCTGAGCACTGAACACCTTGTTCTTCTGTGTCTTGCTCAGTGGTGGTCGGGCTCAGCCTCTCACCTCGGCCTGTCTCTGAGCACTGAACACCTTGTTCTTCTGTGTCTTGCTCAGTGGTGGTCGGGTCAGCCTCCTCACCTCGGCCGTGTCTCTGAGCACTGAACACCTTGTTCTTCTGTGTCTTGCTCAGTGATGGTCGGGCTCAGCCTCCTCACCTCGGCCATGTCTCTGAGCACTGAACACCTTGTTTCTGTGTCTTGCTCAGTGGTGGTCGGGTCTCAGCCTCCTCACCTCGGCCTGTCTCTGAGCACTGAACACCTTGTTCTTCTGTGTCTTGCTCAGTGTGGTCGGGCTCAGCCTCCTCACCTCGGCCGTGTCTCTGAGCACTGAACACCTTGTTCTTCTGTGTCTTGCTCAGTGTGGTCGGGCTCAGCCTCCTCACCTCGGCCATGTCTCTGAGCACTGAACACCTTGTTCTTCTGTGTCTTGCTCAGTGGTGGTCGGGCTCAGCCTCCTCACCTCGGCCCATGTCTCTGAGCACTGAACACCTTGTTCTTCTGTGTCTTGCTCAGTGGTGGTCGGGCTCAGCCTCCTCACCTCGGCCGTGTCTCTGAGCACTGAACACCTTGTTCTTCTGTGTCTTGCTCAGTGTGGTCGGGCTCAGCCTCCTCACCTCGGCCTGTCTCTGAGCACTGAACACCTTGTTCTTCTGTGTCTTGCTCAGTGGTGGTCGGGCTCAGCCTCCTCACCTCGGCCATGTCTCTGAGCACTGAACACCTTGTTCTTCTGTGTCTTGCTCAGTGGTGGTCGGGCTCAGCCTCCTCACCTCGGCCGTGTCTCTGAGCACTGAACACCTTGTCTTCTGTGTCTTGCTCAGTGGTGGTCGGGCTCAGCCTCCTCACCTCGGCCTGTCTCTGAGCACTGAACACCTTGTTCTTCTGTGTCTTGCTCAGTGGTGGTCAGGCTCAGCCTCCTCACCTCGGCCTGTCTCTGAGCACTGAACACCTTGTTCTTCTGTGTCTTGCTCAGTGGTGGTCGGGCTCAGCCTCCTCACCTCGGCGTGTCTCTGAGCACTGAACACCTTGTTCTTCTGTGTCTTGCTCAGTGGTGGTTCGGTTCAGCCTCCTCACCTCGGCCGTGTCTCTGAGCACTGAACACCTTGTTCTTCTGTGTCTTGCTCAGTGGTGGTCGGGCTCAGCCTCCTCACCTCGGCCGTGTCTCTGAGCACTGAACACCTTGTCTTCTGTGTCTTGCTCAGTGGTGGTCGGGCTCAGCCTCCTCACCTCGGCCGTGTCTCTGAGCACTGAACACCTTGTTCTTCTGTGTCTTGCTCAGTGGATGGTCGGGCTCAGCCTCCTCACCTCGGCTGTCTCTGAGCACTGAACACCTTGTTCTTCTGTGTCTTGCTCAGTGGTGGTCGGGCTCAGCCTCCTCACCTCGGCTGTCTCTGAGCACTGAACACCTTGTTCTTCTGTGTCTTGCTCAGTGGTGGTCGGGCTCAGCCTCCTCACCTCGGCTGTGTCTCTGAGCACTGAACACCTTGTTCTTCTGTGTCTTGCTCAGTGGTGGTCGGGCTCAGCCTCCTCACCTCGCCATGTCTCTGAGCACTGAACACCTTGTTCTTCTGTGTCTTGCTCAGTGGTGGTCGGGCTCAGCCTCCTCACCTCAGCCATGTCTCTGAGCACTGAACACCTTGTTCTTCTGTGTCTTGCTCAGTGGTGGTCGGGCTCAGCCTCCTCACCTCGGCCATGTCTCTGAGCACTGAACACCTTGTTCTTCTGTGTCTTGCTCAGTGGTGGTCGGGCTCACCCTCCTCACCTCGGCCATGTCTCTGAGCACTGAACACCTTGTTCTTCTGTGTCTTGCTCAGTGATGTTCGGGCTCAGCCTCCTCACCTCAGCCGTGTCTCTGAGCACTGAACACCTTGTTCTTCTGTGTCTTGCTCAGTGGTGGTCGGGCTCAGCCTCCTCACCTCGGCCGTGTCTCTGAGCACTGAACACCTTGTTCTTCTGTATCTTGCTCAGTGGTGGTCGGACTCAGCCTCCTCACCTCGGTGGTGTCTCTGAGCACTGAACACCTTGTTCTTCTGTGTCTTGCTCAGTGGTGGTCGGGCTCAGCCTCCTCACCTTGGCAATGTCTCTGTGCACTGAACACCTTGTACTTCTGTGTCTTTACCAGTGATGGTCGGGTTCACCCTCCTCACCTCAGCTGTGTCTCTGAGCACTGAACACCTTGTTCTTCTGTATCTTGCTCAGTGGTGGTCAGGTTCAGCCTCCTCACCTCGGCCATGTCTCTGAGCACTGAACACCTTGTTCTTCTGTGTCTTGCTCAGTGGTGGTCGGGCTCAGCCTCCTCACCTCGGCCATGTCTCTGAGCTCTGAACACCGTGTTCTTCTGTATCTTGCTCAGTGGTTGGGTTCAGCCTCCTCACCTCGGCTGTGTCTCTGAGCACTGAACACCTTGTTCTTCTGTGTCTTGCTCAGTGGTGGTCGGGCTCAGCCTCCTCACCTCGGCTGTGTCTCTGAGCACTGAACACCTTGTTCTTCTGTGTCTTGCTCAGTGGTGGTCGGGCTCACCCTCCTCACCTCAGCTGTGTCTCTGAGCACTGAACACCTTGTTCTTCTGTGTCTTGCTCAGTGGTGGTTGGATTCAGCCTCCTCACCTCGGCCGTGTCTCTGAGCACTGAACACCTTGTTCTTCTGTGTCTTGCTCAGTGGTGGTCGGGTTCATCCTCCTCACCTCGGCCGTGTCTCTGAGCACTGAACACCTTGTTCTTCTGTGTCTTGCTCAGTGGTGGTCAGGTTCAGCCTCCTCACCTCGGCTGTGTCTCTGAGCACTGAACACCTTGTACCTTCTGTGTCTTGCTCAGTGGTGGTCGGGTTCAGCCTCCTCACCTCGGCTGTGTCTCTGAGCACTGAACACCTTGTACTTCTGTGTCTTGCTCAGTGGTCTTTGGTTGTATATATACGTATAGAATGCATTTTCACCAGAAAATGAAACCTCTCCATAAAATTGGTTGGCAAACATCTGATTAAAGAGAACCTGTCAGCACGATTTTGCGATGTAAAATAAAGACATAGGCATAATGTTGCTGTAATACTGACTACTTTGATGTATTTGGTGAAGAAATCCTCTTTGTAGTTCTCCATTAATCACCATTTGAAGTTTTATGCTAATTAGATTTCAGTGCACAAGCACTGGGTTTTCCTCCCTGTCTGTGATTCCCTGGCCCCTCTTGCCTGCCTTTGGTCTGTGATTCCACGGCCCTCCTGCTGGTCTGTGAATCTCAGGTCAATACTGAGGTTTCAAACAGAGAAGGCTGGTCATTCACAGACCAGAAAGAGGTAGAGAGGCTGGGGAATCACAGACAGGGAGGAGAAGACTAAAAGTGAACAGTCCGGCCTTTGGGCTCCAAAACCTAATTAGCATAAAACTTCAAATGGGGAAGAAAAGTCTGCATATTCATCTGGGGTCACTGGGACAGAAAAGCCGGCAAAGGGATGGGATTGTAAAGAAGGGTGATAACATGAAGAAAGGTTTGTGTATTCAGCTGGTGGCTACGACCCCAAACATCCAGCCTCTGTCAGTAAGATCAATATTCAGGGTAAGGAAGAAGTACAATCAGGTTTTTGAATCTTTTACTGCCATGGAATTAAAAACAGAATTTCCTGCTGCCATTTGTCGCCACAAGGGGGCGCTCACATCATATACGTTCATACAGCTACTAATGAAGTCCGCTGGAGCCTTATGGCATCCGGCTTCCTGAGGGGGAGAACAGTGTTTATTGTGTTGCTGCATGGCCCTATATTTCCTATAGCTTCTCTTAGGGGCTCGCCCATCACCAATTGCTTATCTGAAGATTCGATGGTGCGTTGATAGTTGCTGTCTTTGTTCACTATGGTATTGTTGAGGCTGTCGCACCCTTTACGCTCCACACTTATGATTTGGACAATTTTGTCTTAAAGGGGATCTGTCAGTAGGTTTTTGCTATGCAATATGAAGACAGCATGCTGTAGGGGTTAACACACACATTTCAGCGTTGCCTCTCCTATTAATGTCTGTGCTGTTGTTTACCTGCAATGCTTGTTTTAGCTTCAGGAATTATCATTGCTGGACTAGGTCATCTAGTCCATCACGCCCCCTGCTGAGATTAGCAGCTCACAGTCTATAGACATTGTATATACAGAGCGGTGTGGGCGGGGGTGGCTTCCTCAGCTCTAATAATGTACAAGCCAAATCTAAAAACTGATTGTGTCAGAAGTGATACATCATTGGATTCGGGGTTTCTTTTGCCGACATCATGCTGCTCTCAGATGAGGTAGAAAAAACCTGCTGGCGGGTTCCCTTTACATTATTATCCACCACACTGCAGACCATTAAGGAGTTTGACAAATGGCATTATTAAATGGTATGGCGGTATTATTTGTGCAGGTGTTTTCCTTGACGGTATGTGCCTTCATTTTTTGTTTTCCAATGTCACAATTTATAGAGAACCTTTTACCAGGTCAAAAATGACGAGTTTTTTTTTTTCTCTTCTTTTATTCTTAAGTATTCTTTTTTTTCCTTTGTTTTTAAATCCACCATACCATTCCAGAGATATGGTGTGTTGCAGCGAGGAAACACTCAAAGGTAAAGGGGGGCCCTGGTGATATGGAGGGGCTAGAGGGTTAACCCTTTAACACTCACCTGAGTGAATCCTGAGACCCCTATTGTCCCTAGATGGGTCCTTCCTCCTTTTACAGATCACGTGCCTAGGCTCTAGCTGACGCTGGGCTAGTCCTGACTAATGCATAGGGCAGAATGCACTAGTCTGAGTAAAGGTAAAAGGAGGCCCTTTTGATAAGGAGAGGGGTGACCCTTTAACACTCACCTGAGTGAATCCTGAGATCCCTATTGTCCCTAGATGGGTCCTTCCTCCATTTACAGATCACATGCCTAGGCTCTAGCTTACACTCTGGGCTAGTCCTGACTAATGCATAGGGCAGAAAAACAGTAGTCTGAGTAAAGGTTAAAGAGGACCCTTGTGATAATTAGAGGGGTGACCCTTTAACATTCACCTGAGTCTGAATCCGGAGATGCTTATTGTCCCTAGAAGGGTCCATCCCCCCTGTACGCAGTCACGTGCCTAAGCCCCAGCTGACCCTGGACTAGGCCTGACTAATGCATAGGGCAGCAGGACAGTAGTCTTATTACTGTGATAAGACAACACCACAAAGAGAGCAATAAACAAAAGGGACAAAACACAAACAAAGGAACCTCATAGGTTCTCCAGTAAGAGATATCACAGCTTCCACTGAAACAACTTCACCAGAGTGGTCAGCATAGAAGATCTATAACTGGCATAGGAGAGAGCTAGGAGGGAGTTTATATAGAGATAGGGAGTGGTCAAAAGGGCAGCAGCTGAGATTAAAGCTGCAAGGGTTCTCAGCAGGATAAGTAAGGAGGAGCTAACTTCTTCAGCACTGAAAGGGAATAATTCCGCTCTACTTAAGATGATCTCCTGGCGGGCTCTACAAAGGGTCTCCGATCAGCCAAATGCCGTGACCTTCTGATCCCAGATACCTGAGGGATCACAGCAGGGCATGGCACAAATGTGACATATGGGCCTTTTTTTTTAGTTAATGCAAATTTTTATGGTGTCTATCAAGGAGGCGTAGCCCACAGGGTAATGATGCAGAGCAGTCTAAAGACACGGTACCGGAGAATAATATGAGTCATGCCCACCCAAAGTGAACATACACCATACTGCCACCCCGCACTATATCATCAGGAGCGCCTTCATGCCATTTTTAAAGAAAGTGTAACTTTTGCTAGAATAAAAAGTATGGTATTTCATGTTTGTGGTAAAAATCAGACCCTAAAACATGTAATCTAATAAACATATGTATATAGAACTCTCCATGATAGAATTGGTGGGCAAATGTCTGATTTTGTGATGTGAAATATAGACACAGCCATAATGTCTCTGTAACAATGATTACATTGATATATTTGCTGAAGAAATCCGCTTTGTAGTTCTTCTTTAATCACCATTTGAAGTTATATCCTAATAAGATTTCGGTGGATAAGCACTGGGTCTTCTCCTCCCTATCTGTGATTCCCTAGCACCTCTGCCTGCCTCTGGTGTGTGATTCCGTGGCCCTTCTGAGGATCTGTGAATCACAGGTCAATACCGAGGTTTCAAGCAGAGAAAGCTGGTCATTCACAGGCCGGAAAGAGGAGGAGGGGATGGGGAATCACAGACAGGGAGGAGAACACCCAGTGCACAGTCCGGCCCTCGGGCTTCGAAACCTAATTAGCATAAAACTTCAAATGGTGGAAGAAAAATGTACATATTTTTCTGGGGTCACTGGCAGCTGAACAGGGACAGAAAAGCCGGCAAAAGGATGGGATTGTTAAGAAGGGTGATAACATGAAGAAAGGTTCCCGTATGTCCCCTATATGACTAAAAAGCTGAAGGGAAGAGGTGACAGTTACAGGCTAATGATTGGTAAGAAGAGTGATAACATGAAGAAAGGGTTGTACATTCAACTGTGGTCACTGATGGCTGAACAAGGGCTGAAAACACACTAGAAGGATGTGATTGTTAGGAAGGGTGATAACATGAAGAAAGGTTCCCTTATGTCCCCTATATGACTAAAAACCTGAAGGGAAGAGGTGACAGTTACAGGGTAATGGTTGGCAAGATGGGTGATAACATGAAGAAAGGTTCCTGCATGTTCCCTATATCACTAAAAAGATTACGAAAGAGATGATGATTAGTAAGATGGGTGATAACACGAAGAAAGGTTCCTGCATGTTCCCTATATAACTAAAAAGATTAAGGAAGAGGTGACAATTACAGGGTAATGGTTGGTAAGATGGGTGATAACATGAAGAAAGGTTCCTGTATGTTCCAATATAACTAAAAAGATTAAGGAAGAGGTGATGATAAATAAGATGGGTGATAACATGAAGAAAGGTTCCTCTATGTTCCCTATATCACTGAAAAGCTGTACAGGGGGAAAAAGGTAAGGCTGGTTTCACACTGCATATTTTTTCCTGTCCGTGGGAGCCTACATTTTGTAGGACCCCACGGACAGGAACGGATCCGATTTGGCCCCCATGTTATCCTATGGGCCACAGATCACATCGGATTTGGCCTTATTGCCATCCGATTTTTGTAGGATCCGATTCTGTCCAATTATTTGCTGTACCCAAAATCGGAGACTACTCCCATTTTGGGCACAGCGGATCAAATCGGACCAAATCGGATCCATATCAGATCCATGGCCAATAACGTGGGCCTATGGAGCACGGGCCCGAGAAAACATCGGATCATTTCTCGGACACGATTTCAGTGTACTGAGCATGCTCAGTACATTAAAATCGCTTATAGCCATCTAATTTCACATCCGCAGTGTATATATACATTGCGGAAGTGAAATTTAAGTTAAGGCAGGGGTTAAAAATAAATAAAATCGATTCTCGCCTGTCCAGCGATCCCCCGAAGTGTGGGATCTCCGGGTGTACAGGACCTGGCATGACGTCATGCCCCGCCCAGCCAGGTCCTTTCAGCATCCGGAGATGCCACACATCGGGGGATCGCAGGACAGGTAATCACAGACCCGGACACAGAATAGGTCACCCCCTGTGGTGTCTGCCACGGACAGGAAAAAAATCGTGATGTGAAAGCAGCCTAAGAGAAACTGGCTATGATTGGTAAGAAGAAGGGTGATAACAAGAAGAAAGGTTCCTTGACTTAATGTCGGCTATATAGGGACATAAAAGACAGTAACAAACTGTAATTGTTAAGTAGGGTGATAACATGAAGAAAGGTTTGTGTATGCAACTGGGGTCATTGGCGGCTGAACAGAGACAGAAAACCCAGTAAAAGCTAGTGTCTATTTACAGGGCTGTGGAGTCAGTAAAGCCAAACATCCAACTCCGACTCATCCATTTCCCTGAATCCAGGTCCAACTCAGCCAAAAGGGACACAGACGCCGACTCCTCAACCATGGCTGTGAAGTCAGTAAGCCAAACACCCGACATTGACTCCAACTTCTCTATCTTCCTAATTCGACTGACTCCCCCTAAAATGGACTCCAACTCCACGACTCGTGACTCCACAGCCCTGATTGTTAAGAAGGGTGATGACATGAAGAAAGGTTCCTATATGACTAAAAAAAAACTGTAGGTGGAAGAGGTGACAGTTACTGGCTATGATTGGTAAGAGGAGTGATAACATAACGAAAAGTTTCGGTATTCCCCGGAATTTATTGTCATCTGTATAGGGACAGAAAACACAGTAATATACTGCGATTTGTTAAGTAGGGTGATACCATGAAGAAAGGTTCCGTATTCCCCCGCAGTTATTGATGGCAGTACTGGGACAGAAAAGACAGTGAAAGGCTGTGATTGTTAGAAAAGGGTGATAACATGAAGAAAGGTTCCGTATTCCCCCGCAGTTATTGATGGCAGTACTGGGACAGAAAAGACAGTGAAAGGCTGTGATTGTTAGAAAAGGGTGATAACATGAAGAAAGGTTCCGTATTCCCCCGCAATTATGGATGGCAGTACTGGGACAGAAAAGACAGTGAAAGGCTGTGATTGTTAGAGAAGGGTGATAACATGAAGAAAGGTTCCGTATTCCCCCGCAGTTATTGATGGTAGTACTGGGACAGAAAAGACAGTGAAAGGCTGTGATTGTTAGAGAAGGGTGATAACATGAAGAAAGGTTCCGTATTCCCCCGCAGTTATTGATGGTAGTACTGGGACAGAAAAGACAGTGAAAGGCTCTGATTGTTAGAGAAGGGTGATAACATGAAGAAAGGTTTTTGGGTTTCCCCTATATCCCCTATATCACTGAAAAGCTGTACGGGGCAGAGGTGACCGTTATCGGCTATGATTGGTAAGATGGGTGATAACATGATGAAACGTTCCTGTATTCCCATGGGGTTTCTGAAGGCCCTAGAGAGGCGAGATGACTCTGACTCACCGTGGCCGGGACTCCGGTTTAGACAGGCGATGCTTCCTTCCTCCTTGTCACGGGTGGACCGCGCCTGCCGGTAGTGGGGCCCGGTGTAGTGCAGATCAAAAGTGTTGAAGACGTCTTGCGGGAACAGATTAAAGTTTTTTTTTAATTTATTCGTGACGCCACCTATGAGTAGTTCGGTATGGACTACCGACGCTGCGGAGCCCCCGGGGGATGGATAGCAGCAAGATGTTACGCTCCCCACAGGCTGAGCGGTGATCCCCCGGAGGCTGGAGCTGCTTAAGATGTTGTGCGGCAGCTGCGGTTACCTTGTAGTGCGGACGGACAGTTCATAAGGAAGCACGGACACAGAAAGTCTCTGCAACGGGTCTTTACTGTAACCAGCAGGCAGTACATGGCATAGAGTGGTTGGGTAGTAGACCGGGTGGACTCAGCAGTGTTGGTGTCCCTTAGAAATCCGCAGTGTTCCTCCATTCTAACTAAGTGATTGCCAGTGTCGCCCAGGAATACCAGGTCGGGTACGGGGAGGCTGCTTCAATGCCCTATCCATGATGTACGTTCTGGATGTTTTGGGGAGCCTTGGATCCCTCAGTGGGTACACCGCTGGTTAGACGACTGGAAGTTGGCTGGTGGTGTGGTGCTCCTGTGAAGCTGCTCCTCCACGTTTTCTGGTTCGCGTAGCAGAGGTGAACTGCTGCCAGCTTCGGTACCAGTGAACCGGCTGTGAGTTGTGGGCACGGAGTCTTTTGGGAACCCGTGTGAATAATGCCCAATCCCGGTTGGTAAGGCCTCAGGTGGTGACACCCGACCGGTGACGGCCCGGGGGCTGCACGGGGTGCGGAGCCCCCGCTCCTACTCCAAGTTCAAGTCTTCAGACCTTGTTCTAGGCTGTTCCAGACTATTCTCCTTCTGTTCTGTCTAGACAATTGTGTCTGTTCTACTACACTTCCCTAACACTCCACCCACCAGGACCTAGGATTGGCCCTCTGTTCTAGGTGATGCATGTAGGGTTGGATTTCTAAATTAACCAGATCACTGCTGTGTCAGAGAATATTGCGGCTGCATTTATGGCTGCAATACCCTCTTGTGACGCACTCGTTGCGGGGCTCCACAACTCTACACACAAAAGTCTTTTTTTTTTAAATCCAATCCACGTGTAGAGAAACGGAGACCTGTCTGAACAGACGCCATGATGTTGTTGACAATTTGCCTTGTATATAAATGATCTCCATGACTGTAATTTTCTGGAATTTAAGTATTTCTGGGAGTAGAGTAAAATTTAGAAGAAACTGAGTGAAATGAAAGATCAGTTTCACTTGTTAGGGGTCACGTAACTGAATCATCTTAAAGGGAATTTCCATGATTAGATGAACCAGATGGTGTCGGCAGCACAAATGTGTGATGTTTTGTCAGTAGGTATGTAGAAAGCCCAAAGTGGCCTCATAGTGTAGCCATGGGCTATGTGATGTCCCGGGAATAGAAAAATTGCTACACTCACATCTCTCCTCCGAAAAAAACCACACTTATAAATGAGCATTTTGAGGCTATAGAAGAGGTTTTCCAACTTTGGGTAAATGCAGAATACCTGCTCAATCAAAGAAATAGTCCTAACTCACCAGCCCATATAAGACATGTGAAGTCCGCAGCCAATCACAAGCCTCAGCAATATACAGTTGTGCTCAGTAGAGTTTCCATACCCGGCAGAGTTTTTGCTTTCTTGGCCTTTTTTCGGAGAATATGAATGATAACACAAACACTTTTTTCCCCCACTCATGGTCAGTGGTTGGGTGAAGACATTTATTGTCAAACTACCGTGTTTTACCTTTTTAAAACATAATAACAACCAAAAATATCCAAATGACCCTGATCAAAAGTTCCCATCCCCCAGTTATTAATACCGTGTACTGCCCCCTCTAACATCAATGACCGCTTGAAGTCTTTTGTGGTAGTTGTGGATGAGGCTCTTTAATTCCACAGATGGTAAAGCTGCCCATTCTTCTTGACAGAAAGCCTCCAGTTCCTGTAAATTCCTGGGCTTTCTTGCATGAACTGCACACTTGAGTTCTCCCGAGAGATTCAATGATATTGAGGTCAGGAGACTGAGATGGCCACTCCAGAACCTTCACTTTGTTCTCCTGTAGCCAATGACAGGTGGACTTGGCCTTGTGTTTTGGATCGTTGTGATGTTAGAACATCTAAGTACGTCCCGGGCACAGCTTCTGGGCTGATGAGCCAATTTACCTCCAGTATTTGCTGATAACATGCTACATTCATCTTTTCTTCAACTTTGAGCAACTTCCTGTGCCTTTGTAGCTCACACATCCCCACATCATCAGTATTTCCTCCTCCATGCTTTACAGTAGGAATGGTGTTCCTTTCATCATAGACCTTGTTGACACATCTCCAAATACAGTGTTGGCCAAAAGTATTGACACCCCTGCAATTCTGTCAGATAATACTCAGTTTCTTCCTGAAAATGATTGCAATCACAAATTCTTTCGTATTATTATCTTCATTTAATTTGTCTTCAATGAAAAAACACAAAAGAGAATGAAGCAAAAAGCAAAACATTGATCATTTTCACACAAAACTCCAAAAATGGGCCAGACAAAAGTATTGGCACCCTCAGCCTAATACTTGGTTGCACAACCTTTAGCCAAAATAACTGCGATCAACCGCTTCTGGTAACCATCAATGAGTTTCTTACAATGCTCTGCTGGAATTTTAGACCATTCTTCTTTGGCAAACTGCTCCAGGTCCCTGATATTTGAAGGGTGCCTTCTTCAAACTGCCATTTTTAGATCTCTCCACAGGTGTTCTATGGGAGTCAGGTCTGGACTCATTGCTGGCCACCTTAGAAGTCTCCAGTGCTTTCTCTCAAACCATTTTCTAGTGCTTTTTGAAGTGTGTTTTGGGTCATTGTCCTGCTGGAAGTCCCATGACCTCTGAGGGAGACCCAGCTTTCTCACTCTGGGCCCTACATTATACTGCAAAATTTGTTGGTAGTCTTCAGACTTCATAATGCCATGCACACGGTCAAGCAGTCCAGTGCCAGAGGCAGCAAAGCAACCCCAAAACATCAGGGAACCTCCGCCATGTTTGACTGTAGGGACTGTGTTCTTTTCTTTGAATGCCTCTTTTTTTCTCCTGTAAACTCTTATGTTGATGTCTTTGCCCAAAAAGAGAGAACATTCTTCTAAAACGTTTTAGGCTTTCTCGTAAGTTTTGGCAAACTCCAGCCTGTCTTTTTTATGTCTCGGGGTAAGAAGTGGGGTCTTCCTGGGTCTCCTACCATACAGTCCCTTTTCATTCAGACGCTGACGGATAGTACGGGTTGACACTGTTGTACCCTCGGACTGCAGGACAGCTTGAACTTGTTTGGATGTTAGTCGAGGTTCTTTATCCACCATCCACACAATCTTGCGTTGAAATCTCTTGCCAATTTTTCTTTTCCATCCACATCTAGGGAGGTTAGCCACAGTGCCATAGGCTTTAAACTTCTTGATGACACTGCACACGGTAGACACAGGAACATTCAGGTCTTTGAAGATGGACTTGTAGCCTTGAGATTGCTCATGCTTCCTCACAATTTGGTTTCTCAAGTCCTCAGACAGTTCTTTGGTCTTCTTTCTTTTCTCCATGCTCAATGTGGTACACACAAGGACACAGGACAGAGGTTGAGTCAACTTTAATCCATGTCAACTGGCTGCAAGTGTGATTTAGTTATTGCCAACACCTGTTAGGTGCCACAGGTAAGTTACAGGTGCTGTTAATTACACAAATTAGAGAAGCATCACATGATTTTTCTAACAGTCCCAATACTTTTGTCCACCCCCTTTTTTATGTTTGGTGTGGAATTATATCCAATTTGGCTTTAGGACAATTCTTTTTGTGTTTTTTTTCATTGAAGACAAATTAAATGAAGATAATAATACCAAAGAATTTGTGATTGCAATCATTTTCAGGAAGAAACTGAGTATTATGTGACATAATTGCAGGGGTGTCAATACTTTTGGCCAACACTGTATAACATTTATGGTTGTGGCCAAAAAGATCGATTTTGGTTTCATCACTCCAAATTACCTTGAGCTGTTTGGCACATTGTAGGTGACATACTTTGTGGCAATTGCGCTATAATGGCTTTCTTCTGGTGACTCGACCATGCAACCCAATTTTCTTCAAGTGCCTCCTTATTGTGCATCTAGTTTTCAGTGACTCCTGTATTGCAGCTGATGTTATTTGTGGGGTTTTTTTTGCATCCCGAACAATTTTCCTGGCAGTTGTGGCAGTAATTTTTGTTGGTACCTGATCATGGTTTGGTTTTTACAGAGCCCCTGATTTTCCATTTGTTAATCACAGTTTGAACACTGCTGACTGGCATTATCAATTCCTTGGATATCATTTTGTATCCCTTTCCTGTTTTATACAGTTCAACTATCTTTTCCTGTAGATCCACTGACCATTCTTTTGCTTTCCCCATGACTTACAATCCAGAAACATCAGTGGCTGGATGAAAGATGCAAGAGTCTGTCTGGATCCCAGAAACTCACTTAGCTTTTATGCACACACTGCTTACAAGCAAACAGGTCACAGGTGAGGATGTTACCTTTATTTGCCATTCAAACCCATTGGTGTCAACTTCTGTGCCTGTTATCAGGTCACAATCACCAGGGGATGGGAACTTTTGATCAGGGTCATTTGGATGTTTTTGGTCGTCATTATGAATTAAAAAGAGAAAACAGTAGTTTGACAATAAATGGCTTCACCCAACCAGTAACCATCCGTGGATGAAAAGGTTTTGTGTTATCATTCATATTCTCTGAAAAAAGGCCAAGAAAGCAAAACCTCTGTCGGGGTATGTAAACTTTTTGAGCACAGCTGTATAGCCAAAGACCACTGAGGCCAGTGATTGGCAGATGTCACATGTGCCGCATTTATCTTAATTAGGAAAAGTCCTTTACAGGGAAGTGCCATCTTTAGTAATATTTTTTTTTACTGTTCTGAGGAGTCCAAAATAGAAAATTACCAAGATTTTAAAGAATTAAAATGATAATTTTATGTTGTCTTTACAGCCGCTATGCAGATCCATGTGTCTCTGTGGAAACAGACTACAAGCAAACCTGGTGTAGTCTGGTCCTGAAGTCATATTGCTACTTATTTTTCACTAAACTACCAAAGGCACATTATTGAAAAACTGGCAACATATATAAAGGAACATAAATAACTGCAGGATTAGACAGTGATGTCACAGCCTTTCACAATGCACATTGTGCGCTAATATTCTTAATTAGGCCAGAAGTATTGGTCTTTTGTTTTTTTTAACTTATGTTTGTTAAGTCATTGTTTATTATCAGACTGCTCGGAGCCTCCATTTTCTTAGTTTGTGTATTGCTAACTACCGTAAATGTCAATTAAATCAGCCCCCTTCTGTCTACATAATTTGGAGGACAATTATGCAGTTGAATTGAACTGCCAACCAATAAGAGAACAACCTTATCCCACCAAATATGTAAAAAAAAAACAATATACCCTGGGGTAAAGGCTCAGGATATAAAAAAAAAAAAAAAAGGACTGTTTCAGTCACCAGTTGTTCATATGCTATGTGGCCGCAGCCTAGGGGCTTCGGTCCTGGCTGCCAGGATCACATCACTTCTTCATATTCTACATGATTTTAGTCTAGGAACTTTTGTCCAGGCTAGAAGATCATAACACTGGATTATATCCTACAGGAGTTCAGCCTAGGATCCTAGGATTTGGCTGGAAGATTCTCAGGTTGGGACAATTCTGTCACCTGGCTGTGCTCTGTCAGCTTCATAAGTTTGCTGCTATCCCTTCTCAGTGGGTGTCCGCCAAAAGTGGGGTGCTGCTGGACTTGGGAAGTTGGCCCCAAAGACACAAACATTCTAATCCCTGGTGAGCCAATGGAAGGGCGAGGCTCTGTTGCCTGTTACTTTGTGTGTTCTTGCTGGTATGTGTTATATGCCTTTAATTGTTGGGGATCCAATAAGGTCTATCCAATGTGTGGTTCCCTCACCTGTGTTGAGGGATCCGCAACACAGTTGTTCAGTGGGATGAGCCATGGATCATGCGGTCTTTTTAAAGGCGGCCAGGCCAGCGGACGAGAACACCTACTTACCCCAGTGTCTCCACATTGGCTAGGAAGAGCTCAGACGTCTTCTGTAACTGTTGAGACACATTGATCTGCATAGGTGCTGCGTGTGGAAAACGGATAGGAACATTTTCATTGACTTTTTGCAAACGTGCCTAATATTGATTACACCATCAATGTTTTCTATCATGGAGGCAAAATCTGCAAAGGAGTCCCCAACGCCACGTAAATATAGCTTTATCCAGAATGAAGAGCCAATACACTAATATCTTAAAAAAGGAGGGCTCTGGAGATAATATTCATTTTTATTCAGTTACTTCTGATTTTCAAGATTCCTACTTGCTTACAGTGAATTATAACAGGTCAACAGTTGCAATCTTGGTACTATCTACAGTGGGTGAAATAAGTATTGAACACGTCACTAATTTTCAAAATGTATTTCTAAAGGTGCTATTGACATGAATTTCTCACCAGATGTCGTTAACAACCCATCCAATCCACACAGGCAAAGAGATCAAGCCATAGATATTCATAAATTTAGAGATGTTTTTTTTTTTACTTTTGACTTTTTTGTGCCTGGAACGTCCCCTTCTCCATTCTCTTTCTTCTTTCTTATATTCCTTCTTTTCCTACTTGGTAATTATTTGTTTCTAGAGTGATGCCCTGTTTCCCCATAAATAAGACACTGTCTTATATTAATGTTTAGTCCCAAAGATGCGCTGTGTCTTATTTTCAGGAGGTGTCTTATTTTCCCATGAAGAAGAATTCACATTTCTTTTTTTCAGCCTCATTGCAGCCCCCCATTATCCCATTGCAGCCCCCCCATCATCCCATTACAGCCCTATTGCAGCCCCCCCATCATCCCATTACAGCCCTATTGCAGCCCCCCATCATCCCATTACAGCCCTATTGCAGCCCCCATCATCCCATTGCAGCCCCCCCATCATTTCATCACAGCCCCCCATCACCCCATTGCAGCCCCTGATCATCCCATTGCAGCCCCTGATCATCCTATTGCTGCCCCCCATCATCCCATTGCAGCCCCCCATCATCCCATTGCAGCCCCCCATCATCCCATTGTAGTCCCTGATCATCCCATTGCAACCCCCATCATCCCTTTGAAGCCCCCAATCATCACATTGCAGCCCCCCCATCATCCCATTACAACTCCATTGCAGCCCCCCATCCTCCCATTGCAGCCCCCCATCATCCCATTGCAGCCCCCCATCATCCCATTACCGCTCCATTGCAGCCCCCCATCATCCCATTACCGCTCCATTGCAGCCCCCCCATCATCCCATTGCAGCACCACTGCAGTATTGTACGCTAGTTTACCTGCAAAAACCCTTTTGAAGTCCCCCATCTTTCCATTACAGCTCCATTGCAACCCCCATCCTCCCATTGCAGCCCCCATCATCCCATTGCAGCCCCCCATTATCCCATTGCAGCACCACTGCAGTATTGTATGCTAGTTTACCTGCAAAAAAAAAAAAAAAAAACACACACAAACCCATACCGTACACACACACACACTGTTTCTTACTGTATCGGTCCTCAATGGTCTGTGCTGTATTCTCTCAATACGGTGGATGTAAGCAAATCAGAGCTCAGGAACTGTGCACCAATCAAAGACCAGGAGTTGCACACAAATCATTGCACAGCCGACACACGCCAATCAAAGGTCATGCACTGACGTCAGCTGCTGGTCTCGGATTGGCTCGTGGTTCATGAGCTGTGATTGGCGCACGACTCCTGGGCTGTGATTGGCGCACGACTCCTGGGCTGTGATTGGTGCACGGCTCCTGGGCTGTGATTGGCGCACAAATCCTGGGCTGTGATTGGCACATGGCTCATGGGCTGTGATTGGCGCACGACTCCTGTGTTGTGATTGACTCTCGGTTCCTGCGTTGTGATTGGCGCACGGCTCCTGGGCTGTGATTGGCACACGGCTCCTGGGCTGTGATTGGCGCACGGCTCCTGGGCTGTGATTGGCGCACGGCTCCTGGGCTGTGATTGGTGCATGGCTCCTGGCTGTGATTGGCGCACGGCTCCTGGGCTGTGATTGGTGCATGGCTCCTGGGCTGTGAGCGGCGCAGCTACTGGCCAGACTTCTCCATACATCTACTGTACAGCAGCTGAATACAATGGTGGGCACCGGACAACAGACTGGGGATGAGTCACAGCTGCATGCCCCGGTCTTCTGATCGGTGGCATGCTGATCTGCCAAAAACCTAGGTATGCCGTATTTTCGAGGTGCCTTATATTTAGAGGCACACTGACCCCCCCCCCACCCTCTTGTATGCCTTATTTTCGGGGAAACACGGTAATAAACATACTACTCTTACTTGAGAATATATACTGTAACCTGAATTGTTTCTATTTCCGTGTTTGAAACAAATACTCCTGTTTATAATCTGTTAAAATCTTTAATAAAAATCTCTTTGAGAAAATTTTTTTGATGTGTAATAATGAGAAATGACACAGGCAAAAAGTGTGGAACACAAGAAGAAAGAAAGGTGCAAATCTATCAGTAATTAGAAAGCAATCCTGCTACTTAGTGATAATAAATTACATCAGCTGGTCCAGCTGGCTGATAAAAAGGTGTCTCATTACCAAGATGCCACACAAGAAACATCTCATGATGAGTAAAACCAGTGAGCTGTCTCAAGACATTTGCAAACTTAGTGTTGAAAAACATACTGATAGCATTGGTTACAGAGGAATTTCTAAACTACTGAAGGTTCTAGTGAGCTGTGTTGGGGCCATAATCTGGAAGTAGAAAGAATATAATTTCACCGTAAACCGGCCACGAGCAGGTGCTCCACACAAGATTTCAGACAGAAGAGTGAAGATAATTAGGAGAGTTTTTCAAGAGCCAAAAACCACCTGTGTAGAGCTACACAAAGGCTTCAGCAGGAACAATTGTTTCAAAGAAAAGCATCAGTAATGCACTCTCCCTCCTTGGCCTGTATGCACGCCCCTGTATGTATGCTCACATCGCAAGACTCTATTGATACATAAAAATCATGTTCAAGAGCGTTTAAAGTTTACTCAACAACATTTAGACAAGTCTGTGAAATACTGGAAGAATAAAGTCTGGTCAACTGATATTAAAATTGAAATCTTTGGATGCCATAATACATACCATGTTTGGAGGCCAAAAGGCAAATCATCTCAAAACACCCACAACAGTGAGGTGTAGAGGTGGGAATATCATGGTGTGGGGCTGTTTTTCAGTATACAGCACTGACTAACTTCGTATAATTGATGGAAGGATGAATGGACAAATAACAGAGACATTCTGATAAAAATCTGCTCCCATCTACCAGAATGATGAAGATGAAACGAGGGTGAACATTTCACAAGACAATGATCCCAAACACAAACACACAGCCAAGGAAACTCTCAGTTGGTTTCAGAGAAAGAAAATAAAGCTTCTAGAATATCTGAGCCGATCACCGGAGCTGAATCCAATAGAAAATGTCTGGAAGGAACTAAAGCTCAGAGATCATAGAAGGATTCACTGGACCTGCAAGATGTGAAGAGAGTTTGTGTGGAAGAATGGGCCAAAATCTCACCTGAGCAATTGTAGGTGACTAGTAACATAGTAACATAGTTTTTAAGGTTGAAGGAAGACTTTAAGTCCATCTAGTTCAACCCATAGCCTAACATGTGGATCCAGAGGAAGGCAAAAAACACCATGTGGCAACACTAAGCTCCACATTGGGGGAAAAAATTCCTTCCTGACTCCAGATATGGCCATCAGACTAATTCCCTGGATCAACGCCCTATCAAAGAATCTAGTATATATAACTGGTAATATTATAGTTTTCAAGAAAGGCATCCAGGCCCTTCTTAAATGTTAGTAGTGACTCACTTATTACAACATCATGTGGCAGAGAGTTCCATAGTCTCACTGCTCTTACAGTAAAGAATCCACGTCTGTGATTATGATTAAACCTTCTTTCCTCCAGACGTAGAGGATGCCCCCTTGTCCCAGTCTCAGGCTTAAAAGTAAAGAGATCATTAGAAAGGTCTCTGTACTGTCCCCTCATATATTTATACATTATTATAAGATCACCCCTAAGCCTTCGTTTTTCCAAGCTAAATAACCTCAAGCTTAATAACCTGTCTTGGTATTGCAGACCCCTCAGTCCTCTAATAACCTTGGTCGCTCTTCTCTGGACCCGCTCTAGTTCAGCTATGTCTTTCTTATACACCGGAGACCAGAATTGTACACAGTATTCTAAGTGTGGTCGCACTAGTGACTTGTATAGAGGTAAAATTATGTTCTCCTCATGAGCTCCATACCGGCTGTGAAGAGAGTTTGTGTGCAACAATGGGCCCAAACTCCTCCTGAGCAATGCAGAGGCTAGTGTCTCCATACAGGATATGAGTAGTGTTTGTGTGAAAGCATGGACCAAAATCAACCTGAGAAATGTAGGCGACTAGTGTCTCCATACAAGATGTGAATAGTTTTTGTGTGGAAGAATGGGTCAAAATCCACCTGAGCAATGCAAGCAACTAGCATCTCCATACAGGATTTGAAGAGTGTTTGTGTGGAAGAATGGACCATAGTCCACCAGAGCAATGCAGGTGACAAGTCTCTTCCTACACGTCGGATACAAGTCAGTCAAATTTGTCGATTTCGATCTTATGTGGATAAGGAAGGAACAGTTGAGCAGTTGGATGTTAAACAACCCATCCTTTTGATCTCAGAGTAATAAGCCGCTGACATCGCATTCTGGCAGTGACTTTCTCCCCTCTGGCCACTGAAAACACACGAGCTCTCAACAAGACTGAGTGCTTGCGAGTATGGAAGAGTCAGGAAAGACGGTTATCATCTATCGCATGTGTACGGCCATTTTTAGAATCCTACATCGTCTGCAGGATGTCGTTACGCAGCTGTTGTCCGCTGTTGTCGCCTCTTTAACTTTGCGGTTCTCTAATATTTCTATCCATTGAGCCCAATGAAGGATTTCTTATGGAAAAAGGCAAATAAAAACTCCCCCATTCCCATTTTATATCCCAGATTTACACACCATTCAGTGTATTAAAGTCATCTGTTTTATCACCCACACAACATTCTTTATCGTGTTCTGCAAGTCACAGGGGAAGTCTGGAAAAGAGTGCACGTTTGTGAAATAATAAGGGTCTTAACCATAATATCAGGAACATGTGTGCCCCGAAAAAAAGCCGGAAGCTCCGTGCCCGAGACCCTCGGTGCTGACAACCAGCGATGAACAGGAGAATATTACAGGACGGCGAAAAACCTCACAGACAACATCCCCTGGGTGGCGGATTACTGCTCTCTAATTCACTATGTGGAGGCTAAAGGCTGAGGCTGCAAATTATACAGAATGTATACACCGCGAAATGTGTCCAACCGGCATCTGGCGGTTCAGAAATATCAGCAGATTTGATAAATGAGCTAAATGTCAAGAATCGTAGTGATCGGTTGGGATCCTGATTCTCAGCGATCTGCGCCATTTTTGACGTTTTGACTTATATTTCCATTTGTGACCGGTTGAATTAACGCCTTCAAAATGTGGAGCTGGAGAAGGATGTTCTCAATACCAGGGATGGCAAGAAGCACATACATGTCATTTCTGGAACAAATCAAGCCAGACATTTCCATAGAAGCAAGCAACGACTTGTCTACACATCATACGAAGAGAGCAGTCACTGGAGGAGGACATCATGGTGGGAAGAATAGAAAGAACAAGGCAAAAGTAAGACCAGTAACCTGATTGCTTGATACTATATCAAATAATGGTGGAGAAGACCCTGGTGGACCTATCTAGGTTTGGAGAAGACCATGGAGAACCTATCTAAGCTTGAAGGAGACACTGATGGACCTAACTAGGCTTGGAGAAGGCTCTAGTGGACCTATTTAGGCTTAGGGTGCCGTCACACTTGGCGACGGCACTGCCAATGTCTTAGGCGATGTAGGGGAGTGGCCTATCGGCGACGATATCGCCCCTGGTCGCCTAATGTAAAAGGACGATGTCGGCACCTCTGAGTGCCGCCTGGTTTCACATCTATCAGTGATCTCAGGCGATATGTCCACATCGCCTCATGTAAAAGGCCGCCGGCGACCTGACAGGCGATGGGAGCCATAGGCTCCCATTGTACTGCATCGCCGCTGGGGTTTTGAGACAACCCGGCGGCGCCGCTGCCTGTCAGCTTGCTGGGGCATCGCCGGAAATGTCTCCCCGTGTAAATCGGGGGGCGGCGACGCTGGCGGTGCACCAAAAACGTGCACGCTCCCACCAGTCGCCGCCGACATCTCCAGTGCCGTCGCCAGGTGTGACGGCACCCTTAGAGAAGACCCTGGTGGACCTATCTAGCATAGACAAGACCCTGGTGACTTGATGGATGAACACTCTGTAGGAAGATCGATCTTGTGTGAGCCTAGACTGGTCCACTAAGGTCTTCTCTGCCATTGTCTTGATAGTATCTAGCCATTGGGTTGCTGGTCTTCCTCTTCGCCTTGTAACTTCTATTCTTCCTGCTATAATCTCCTTCTCCAATGATTTCTCTCTTTGTATGATGTGTAGACAATAGCTTGGTGATCCTTGCTTCCAGTGACATGTCTGGCTTGGTTTGTTCGAAAATTGATTCATTTGTTCTTCGTGCCATTCATAGTATTGATAACCTCCTTCTCCAGCTCCACATTTCGAAGGCATCGATTCTTCTTCTATCTTGTTTCTTTATCGTCCAGGTTTCTCCTCCATGTTACTACAAAAAGACCAGACTATGTACGAGCCATGTCTTCATCACCAGTGAAATGTTCCTTGATGTGAAGACCTCGTCCATGACTTCATTGTTGATTTCCCCATAGCTATTCCCCTATTGACTTCCAGAGTTGTCGCTGTATCTTGAGTGATCATTGATCTGCGCAGGTTGAATCCTTTACAAGTTCCAGTTCGTCACCGTCCATCTCAGATGTGTCCCTGTCATACCTGCCATTAGTCAATATCTTTGTCTTCTCTGTGTTGAGTTGCAGTCCCATGTTGGAGCTTTCCATCTTGACTCTCCGTAATAAGTCCTTCATTCCATCTACACTTGTTGCTATCAGTGTTGGATCATCTGCGTACCGTAGATTGTTGATGATTCTTCCACCAATTTTGATTCCTTCTTCTTTTTCGGCAAGTCCAGCCTTCCAGAAAACAAAGCTTCGGCATATTTGAAGAAAAATGGTGAAGGACGCCGCCTTGTTGGACGCCTCGCTCTACTTTGAACCATGTTGCTTCCCCTTGTTCCTGTTCGACTGTTGCTTCTTGGTCCATGTAAAGGTTCCTAATGAGGCTGATCAGATGGTTCGGCAAACCCTTCATGATATTCCAAGGTTTCGGGTTATTAACATAGTCAAAGGCTTTGCAGTAGTTGATGAAGCAAAAATATTCCTTTGCCTTTTCTGAATCCTGCTTGTTCCTCTGACAACTCTTCGTCAAAGTAAGGCTGTAGAGGTAGAATACTATAATTAAATTCAAAGTGCAAAAAAATGGATATCCTAATACCTATGACAATAAATATGATGACAATTAATGATAAATAATGATATAATAAATACATAATCTAGGGGGCATAGTGGCCTAAAAATCTCAAAAAGGACTGTATAATAGTTAATAAAGGATATGCACAGAGAAAGCTGGAGTGCTCAATATAGTGTGGATGAAGAGGACTATGGGAAGCTAGTATAAAGGAAACAAAGGTACAGTGTGCATAGTAATAAATACCTCAATCAAATGGACTGCTGTAGCTGGCGCCCAATAGGTCCCCCCACCTCTACGCACGTTTCGTCCTGCTTCTTCAGGGGATATTGTTAAAAGTGTCTGTTGAAACATTTAATACAGCGAGTCTGGTTGGTGGGATCAGATCAGCTGGAATCTGGGAGAATACCAGGCATCAAACATTCAATATTCCTGCAGCACCACCACAGGACAAGTGAAGTATTACAGGAAGCCTATCCATAATAATGGGTTGTCTGTTTAATGTAGGAGAGGACAGGTCTTCCAGAGCAAAGGATTCTCTTTGTGGCCAAAAAAATAAGACTCCTCTACTAAGGCTGGTTTCACACTAGCGTTTTTGGAATCCGGGGGCAGGCAGGAAAAGCTTGGATGCCCCCAGATTCCCCCGCAATTATGCAACTGGATGCAGCTGGGAGCATTCGGTTGCATGTTTGACAGGGATTCAGTGGTTGGTTCTATGCATGCGCACTTCATAGAACACAGACCGGAAATCTGGATCTGGAGTCCGCACGAATCCGTATCTCATAACCCCCATTCAGATTTCACCTGTGGTGCCCTGGATCTGGGGGTTCACGGTTTGTCTCATAAAGACCAAATTGCAACAAGATGCAGATTTTGCCTCCGAGAGAAATCTGTGGACACCTGCATCCACCCTTCTCCGGGGCGAACCGTACGCAAATGGATGCTCTCGCAAGTGTCTCCGGCCCCATTGAAAGTCAACGGGCTGAAAACTGATGCGGGTGCACCCAGTTTAAGCCGGATTCACACGGATGCCGAAAAACGCACCTAGTAGGGGAGAGGTCCGAGATGAGCAGAATTCCCTCAATTGTTGGATGCTAGATCAAATCCTTTTTTATCCTTACTTGTTCCTGTCTCCCAGCAAAAATGTGGCAGATATTCTGTATTATTTTACTGCTTTCTTTTTAGCCGATTTAGACAAGTTCCCCTATATCATAACGAATAGAAAGAAGCCGCAGCCCGGAAGTAAGAAGCACAAGCTCTTTCTCTAAATAGTGAAAAGTTCTACAAATTTCCAATATACTTTCTGTATCAATTTCTCCTGCTTTTCAAGATCTCTGCTTCCTAAATGTAGGGTAAAATCTTAAGCAAGTCTGCAGTAAAGTCTTGCTTATAGGTTACTGTTATCAGTCATGCACATGTATGTCCGTCACATGATCCATCACATGCCCAGGACAGATCTGAAGGTTCCTATTAAATAGCAGAAATCTTAAATAAAAGCAATTGTTACGGAAATTATATTGACAAATTGTACGGCTGTTCATATTCCAATGAATAACTTTTTCCTATTAAAACTGGAGTATTCTTGTGCATTATAGGGCAAGTCCATTCAGTTAAAAGGTTTAAGTCATTTTCCAATACTTGGATAACCCCTTGTCAATCCCTATGTTTCTCCTGCCCAGTAAATTAATAACTGTTATTCTCACCTTGGCACTGGCTCTCCCGGGAATCAAATAACATTGTTATGTCACGTGATCCCTGTAACCAATCAGCACTGTGTCTCCTGGGGATCATGTGACATTGTTATGTCACGTGATCCCTGTAACCAATCAGCACTGTGTCTCCTGGGGATCATGTGACATTATGTCACGTGATCCTTGCAACTAATCAGCTTGGTTCTCCTGGGGATCAGGTGGTGGTCTTAATGTCATGCGATCCTTGCAACCAATCGGCACTGGCTCCCCGGGGATCATTTGACATGGTCACGTAATCCTTGCAACCAATCCTTCCAAGTCTAGTTCAGTCTACCAAGGTCTCCTCCAAGCCTAGGTAGGTCCACCATTATCTTAAATCAAGTCGTAGGTTGCTTGTCTTCCCTTATACCTTGTTCCTTCTATTCTTCTCCCATGATGTCCTTCTCCAGTGATTGCTCTCTTCATATGATGTGTAGACAAGTTGTAGATTGGAGATCCTTGTTTCCAGTGACATGTCTGGCTTGATAGGTTTGTTCTTCTTGCCATCCATGGTATTGATATCATCGTTCTCCAGCTCCACATTTCGAAGGCGTTGATTCTTTTTCTGTCTTGTTCCTTTATCGTCCAGGTTTCACATCCATATGTTACTACAGAAAAGACCAGACTATGTAAGAGCCGTATCTTCATCACCAGTGAAATGTTCCTTGATTTGAATATCTTGGTCCAGTGACTTCATTATACCAAAGTCAGTAAGTCAAACATCGACTTACACCCAACTCCTCAATTTTCCTAAAGCCGTCTTCACCCAAAATAGACACCAACTCCATGACTCTGACTCCACGGCCCTGCTTTTAGGGGTTAAACAGCAGCAATCGAAGCTAGCTGGTAGGTGTGGAGCCCGGCTGTGTAGCACAGCTGGCACACAGTGAATGTGGAGCGAGCTCAGCTCCTGAACCTGCTCCATACACTTGACAAGCGAAGGGAAGGAGTTAATCATTTTGAGATTTAAAAAAGATAAAGAAAAAACAGCTGTTTTCTGGAATATGGAATACCCCTTTAAATCATGTGGATCTGCAGACCATGGCCTGTGTGTCAGCCTTTTTGCTTGTTGTTTGGTTGTTTAGTAGCGATCAGAATCCTCATCTCTCTTTAGAAATGTCACGTGGTTTGCAGAGAGTCCGTAACCAGGCACATGTATGAACTGGCTCCCAGTATCATATGACCGATGCAGGAAAATTCTGTAGTGTCTTCTCATACAACTCTGTAGCGTGGTGCCTCTGTTATTACTCCTAAAACTCCTGAATACATTTATTTCTGGGAGTTACCGACCTTGGGCGTGTCATTACATAGTCACTCCTGATTGGATGGTTTCACACATCAACTGTCAATTTTTGTTTCAGTATATTTAGGTGAAATAACAGAAGAGCAGAAAAACACAGAGTGAAAAAAAAAAGACATTACAGTTTGGAGAATACAATTATTTCCCGGATCCGATAGGTCACGAGAGGTTGCAGATTGCCACAAAAGACTTTCTCGTCTTAGTCAATATTTGCCTTTTTGTTTCTAGAACATCTTATCTTACCTCCTCATTGTTCTGCTCCTTTGTTATAACTCCTGGAAAATGGTTGACCAATTTGACCAATTTGACAACCGTGTTAAGGCCCAGTCACACATAACGATGCACCAGCGATCCAGAATTATACCGAGGTTGTTGGGAATTGTCACTCCATAGTGTAGCATTGACATCGTTGGTCATTGTGCCTGTCAAACACAACGATGTAGAAATGATCCAGAGCAGTGCGTAACGATCAACGATCTCACAGCAGGGGCCAGATCGTTGGTACGTGTCACAAATAACGACATCGTTAGCGGGATCGTTGACAATCTCGTTATGTGTGACGGGGGGCTTTAGAGCAAAAATGGATTAAAAGTTTGACAATGAGGGGGTACCATTACCCTTGAAGATATGGTACGTCTCTACACAATCTGACCCAACACCGATTTGGTAATACCTTGGAATGGGAACACCAGTCATTCATTCATTTCTAGGAGAAATAACAAAGTGGAAAGTGGAAGCAAGTAAGTTGCAGAATTGCTTTTTTAGGCGTAAAGCAAGTATTTCTGTCTCCGGGCTTGCAGTAATAGGTGTATACGGATATGAACATTGCCCATGTTGCTGTAATGCCTATACGTATCACAGGGGAACGCTGACACTAGTGATTGGCTGCATTGGTAAAATGTGCCCTTGCTCTCAGCCTGTTAAGAGGCCAGAGAGCAGAGACTTTGCCATTGCAATATATTTACCTTTTGTCTTTTTCTGGTGTATGACTTGTCTTTCACAACCTCACCTTTGTAGCAGAGATTGTCTGTTCCTCACCCAGTTTTCAGCCTTTTGCACAGCTGCTTCTGTTTCAGTTACTGTGTTTCATCTATGGTGGTCATTGTCACCTGTTTGATAGAACTGGTTACCTACAGCTCTGGCAAGAATTGAGAGACCTCTGCACAGTTTTCTTCAATTCCCCAATGTCTGCCAGCCATTCCATTCCATTCCATTCCAATGTCAGTTGAATTCCAACCAAAGTCCACCTCATTCTACGTAATGTGCTTAGGTGATCACCTGAACCAAATCTTATTTAACGAGGGAAAGTATAAAAAACACTGCTGTGTTCTTCACAATCCTCCTGCAATAGGACCAGCTGGATGGCAGAACAAGTGCTAGGAATAGCCCAAAAGTCATTTGAATGAAATAATAACTTTTTACTTATAAGAAAAGTCTTGAGTGAGAAATAGTAGGACTCAATTCTGGCTTTACTAGCAGAGGGATACAGTGAGCGTCATGTTGCCTCCATCCTTAAAATTTCGAAGGTGGCAGTCCATTACAACAAGGTCAAGCAACAGACATTGGGGACATCAAAGCTACAGACCGGCAGAGGGCGAAAGAGACTCTCCACTAACCGGGATGACCGTCATCTTATTCAAATGTCACTCAGCTACTCCAGGATGATATCAAGTGACCTACAAAAGGAATGGCAAATGGCAGCTGGGGTGAAGTGCACGGCAAGAATAGTTTGTAACAGGCTCCTAGAGGCAGGGCTCTAGTCATGTAGCTAGAAAAATGCCTTTCCTCAATGAGAAGCAAAGGAGAGCCAGGCTGACGTTTGCCAAAGACCATAAGGATTGGACCATAGAGGACTGGAGTAAGGTAATCTTCTCTGATGTGTCTAATTTTCAGCTGTGTCCAACACTTGGTCATCTAATGGTTAGACTGAGACCTGGAGAGGCGTACAAGCCACAGTGTCTTGGACTGCAATTTGGTGGAGGATCAGTGATGATCTGGGGATGCTTCAGCGAGTGCGAGTGTACATGGAAGAAGGTAAAGGGTGGTCACACTAAATGCTGATTTTAGCATTTTATTAATCATCCCCTTCACAATCGATGACGTATATTTATATCATTGGTCTTGTCTATGTTTTTGATTTGGGCTCATCCTCCTCTTTCTCGCGCACTTGATGGCTGATGTGAGAGCCACCCTCAGCGGTTAACCATTTAAGTGCTGCTGTCAGTCACTGACACTGTCATTTAACATAGGGGGCGCATCATTGATCCCTGTAGGATGGAATGGCAGTGCACATGCTCGGACGCTGATCCATTCATTCCTGTACAGCTGCTCTCTACTTTTTCCAGCAACCCCAAATCGAACATCTGTCTTGTCCCTCCATTTAATAACAGATGGAAAGTGCCCTGTCTTGCATAAAAGTTTCCCGTTCTGACAAATGGTGCGGGTCCCAACGGGCAAACTTCCACCGATACGCAACTTGTCATCTACCCCTGACAACCCCTTTAATGTATAGTTTGCATTTTAATATGAGTGATGGATGCCTGACGGATAGGGTCAGTAGGGGCATCTGTCGGACATGAAGCTCTATTTCTCTTGTTTGTTTTTTTTGCGAGCATGGTCAAAAATGTTCCTAAATCTGCTCTTCTTACGGCTTTCCCATTCCAGCTTTATAAAACATAATAAATAAAACAAAGCAAATACCCAGGGGGTCACTCTAGTGTTAAGTATAAGTGACACTATACTACTAAAAGAGCTGAGTTTTTGGTGCCAGACAAAAAAAGGTAGAGACCTGTGGATCCCCTCAAGTCCCGGGACCGAATACATCTTGCAGAAGTCAAACATTACAATAACAAACCTTTAGGAAATTATTTATAATATTTATATTATTAATATGATTTTGGGGGGGTTGGATGCCCCATTTTCATTTATTAAATACTCCCATGATTCCATTTTAGTATGGGTGATAGATGCCTGACGGATAGGGTCAGTAGAGGCATCTGAAATAGTCCCATGAGGCATTTTTTATTGCATTTTAATATGGTTGATGGATGCCTGATGGATAGGGTCAGTAGAGGCATCTGATGAACAATTTTGGGGTTTGGATGCCCCATTTACTCCTATGAAATAGTCCCTTGAAGCGAATTCTAAAAATTGACATCAGACGCCAGTTTACTTTTCTAACCATTTGATCTTCATGTAAATGACAATGGTGTTAATTGGCGATTTTTGTTTCTTAACCCTACATGGATTTGCAAGGCATGGACCGAGTAGACATGTGTTTTATGTCAGGAACAGATGTCTTTGCGAGGTCTGGTGGGGATAGGTGTAGTTGCCTGATGTCTCGTAGATGGAACAGATTTAACCGGCTGCAATGTATGATGGGAAATATTTAAAGGCGGATTCATTGCTGTTTTGATGCAATAGATAAGTGTAGATTTGGAGATTTATGGCTCCGATGCAAACTGTATTCCCATTGTTGGACCAATATGTCAAATTAAAAGGGTTGTTTGGCCAATTGTTAGAAGGGTCCCTTGTCAAAGTGCTGATCACAATCTATCCATGCTGGAGCCCTAGTGATCTTCTGTCCTCTTTATTGAAACCTGGTAGTAAATGGTCAGTGTCCTGCAGCGCCTCTGCATTGCACCGTCCCCTTTCATATCCATGGATTGTCTGTGTAACACAGAACTGTATGGGTCCTCCAGAGCGAGGGGCACTGTCTATAACAACTCTACCCATAGATGAGGATCCCTCCCCAGTTATTAACTCAAAATTCCTGAGTTGGGTGAATGAAAAAAGTTCTGAAAGTCAGACATACCTATGGGTGGAGGCATGTGTAAAAGTCAGACACCACCATGGGTGGAGGCATGTGTAAAAGTCAACACACCCATGGGTGGAGGCATGTGTAAAATCACAAATCCAAGGTGAGAGATGATTTAAGTAGCAACACACCCATGGGTGGACGATGTCTAAAAGATGCAACACACAATGGGGAGATGTATTAACCTATAGATTCAAATAAACCCTATGGGGGATAGCATGTTAGAAATAGCAGAACCACAGCAAATACATGCGGTAGGAGGAAATATGTGTAAAACAGAAGCATTTACGGTTAAGCAAGAGAGTGATGCATTACAATAAACTACGATGTCAATGAACATGTAAAAAGTAAACAAGCAGCAAAATGGGAGAGATTCTTTGCCAGAAAGTAGAACAGATCAAATATTAACTACTATAAATAGTAAAAACTAAAAAATGATGGTGTTGGACCACTTTAAAAAAGTCGTGGGTGAAATATGGTGAGATAGGAAAAAAAAGCCAATATGCTAAATGACTTTTTTTCAACAGTATTTACACAAGAAAATCCCATGACAGACAATATGATCAGTGATAACAATTCTCAATTAAATGTCACCTGCTTAACCAAGAGGAAGTACGGCATCGTCTAAAAATCACTAAAATTGACAAATCCCCGGGCCCGGATGGGATACACCCCAGAGTGCTGCAGGAATTAAGTACTGTCATAGATAGACCATTATTTTTAATATTTAAAGATTCCATAATAACAGGGTCTGTACCACAGGACTGGCGTATAGCAAATGTGGTGCCAATATTCAAAAAGGGGACAAAAACTGAACTTGAAAATTATAGGCCAGTCAGCTTAACTTCTACTGTGGGTAAAATCCTAGAGGTTTTCTAAGAGATGCTATACTGGAGTATCTGAAGAAAAATAACCTCATGACCCATTATCAACATGGTTTTACGAGGGACCGTTCCTGTCAAACTAATCTGATAAGCTTCTATGAAGAAGTAAGTTCTGGACTGGCCAAGGAAATGCAGTGGATGTGGTGTATATGGACTTTTCAAAAGCTTTTGATACGGTGCCACACAAAAGTTGATACATAAAATGAGGGCAATGGGGATAGGGGAAAATATGTGTAAGTGGGTTAAGAACTGGCTTAGTGATAGGAAACAAAGGGTGGTTATTAATGGAACACACTCAGAATGGGTCACAGTTAACAGTGGGTACCACAGGGGTCAGTGTTGGGCCCGCTTCTATTTAATATATTTATTAATGACCTTGTAGGGGGCATACAGAGTAGAATCTCAATATTTGCAGATGACACTAAACTCTGCAGGGTAATCAATACAGAGGAGGACAATTTTATATTACAGGAGGATTTATGTAAACTAGAAGCTTGGGCTGCTAAATGGCAAATGCAGCTTTAATGGGGATAAATGTAAAGTCATGCACTTGGGCAGAGGAAACAAAGGTATAATTATGTGCTTAATTGGGTGTAGATGGGTAGTAATGACAAACTCACATTTAGTGGCCAGTGTCAGGCAGCTGCTGCAAAGGCAAATAAAATAATGGGATGCATTAAAAGAGGCATAGATGCTCATGAGGAGAACATAATTTTACCTCTATACAAGTCACTAGTGGACCACACTTAGAATACTGTGTACAATTCTGGTCTCCGGTGTATAAGAAAGACATAGCTGAACTAGAGCGGGTCCAGAGAAGAGCGACAAAAGTCATTAGAGGACTGAGGGGTCTGCAATACCAAGACAGGTTATTAAACTATTGTGGGTTATTAATGTTACTTGGAAAAACGAAGGCTTAGGGGTGATCTTATAATAATGTATAAATATATGAGGGGCAGTACAGAGACCTTTCTAATGATCTCTTTACTCTTAGGCCTGAGACTGGGACAAGGGGGCATCCTCTACGTCTGGAGGAAAGAAGGTTTAATCATAATCACAGACGCGGATTCTTTACTGTAAGAGCAGTGAGACTATGGAACTCTCTGCCACATGATGTTGTAATGAGGGAGTCACTACTAACATTTAGGAAGGGCCTGGATGGCCCTTTATTGAAAACTATAATATTACCAGTTATATAAAACTAGATTATTGATAGGGCGTTGATCCAGGGAATTAGTCTGATTGCCGTATCTGGAGTCAGGAAGGAATTTTTTTCCCCCAATGTGGAGCTTAGTGTTGCCACATGGTTTTTTTGGCCTTCCTCTGGATCAACATGTTAGGCTATGGGTTGAACTAGATGGACTTAAAGTCTTCCTTCAACCTTAAAAACTATGTTACATCCATGGGTGGAGGCATAGGTAAAAGTCAGACATACCCATGGGCGGAGGCATGTGTAAAACACATCCATGGGCGGAGGCATGTGTAAAACACATCCATGGGCGGAGGCATGTGTAAAACACATCCATGGGTGGAGGCATGTGTAAAACACATCCATGGGTGGAGGCATGTGTAAAACACATCCATGGGTGGAGGCATGTGTAAAACACATCCATGGGTGGAGGCATGTGTAAAAGTCTGACACACCCATGGGTGGAGGCATGTATAAAAGTCAGACACACCCATGGGTGGAGGCATGTGTAAAAGTCAGACATACCCATGGGTGGAGGCATGTGTAAAAGTCAGACATACCCATGGGTGGAGGCATGTGTAAACGTCAGACACACCCATGGGTGGAGGCATGTGTAAAACACATCCATGGGCGGAGGCATGTGTAAAACACATCCATGGGCGGAGGCATGTGTAAAACACATCTATGGGTGGAGGCATGTGTAAAACACATCCATGGGTGGAGGCATGTGTAAAAGTCAGACACACCCATGGGTGGAGGCATGTGTAAAACACATCCATGGGTGGAGGCATGTGTAAAAGTCAACTCCCCTAACTGAACAAGTAAATACAGTAAAAAGTTCAGAATGAAAAAATGTAAAAGTTCAAATCACCCCCTTTTGCCCCAGATCCTGAAAAATAAGGATGCTACAGGTCTCAGAAAATGGTGTCAAAAGCGTAATTCTTTTTTTTCCAAAATTCTACATTTCTTTCCCCACTTAGATAACAGCAAAAGTAAGATATTTGGTATCTACAAACTCGTACTAACCTGAGGCATCGCACCGACAGGTCAGTATTACCGTATAGTGAACATGGCGACTAAAAAACGTAAAAACAATTGTGAAATTGCACTTTTTTTTTGCAATTTCACCGCACTTGGGATTTTTCCTGTACACTATATGGTAGAGTGAATGATGTCATTCAAAAGTACAACTCGTCCCGCAAAAAACAAGCCATCATATGTCTGTATTGGTGGAAAAAAAACTGTTTTGGCTCTTGGAAGAAGGGGTTGAAAGAGAAAAAAGAAGAATATTCAGGAGAATTGGGACTAAAACAAGAGCATATATGTAACCCTTTTTTGACGTGGTGACAGATCCTCTTTATTAGTTTTCTTTTTAACCACGGTTTCGCATGTTGTGACCTTTACTTTACTTAGTCATAAGTTTCCTGTAATACATCATTCTCCTGGGTTTCTATTAATTTTACATAGGGCAATTATCGTTAGTCATGGAGGGGTTTTCAGTGGTGTTTCCCCTTTATTGGGGTGACTCAGTTTTTAGGCTCGGACTGTCGGCATCACTCAGGTCTGGAGGACTCCGCTATGTTTGCTATGACAGAAGCCGGAAGCCATATGTAAAGCTTGTGATTTCTGGTGGCTTTAAACATCCAGCATTTATCACACGTGTCACATACAATAGGGTGACACCAGAAGGTAGATGTGACACAGACACCTAAGACTGAATCCCCTAATTTTCTTAATTATGTTACTGGCTCTTCAAGGGGTTGTCGAAATATTAATACAAAATCAAACTAGCAGCACAAAATGTAATTTTTGTAACTCACCTTTGAAATGCCACACCAATCCTGAGCATTTGTGCCGGTAGTCCTCCGATGGTGCCTGTCATGAGTGTGTTTGAGTCCTGATGTTACCTCTGAGGGATCTGGGGTCAGGAGGCGCCTGTAACGTTGCCAGAGGTATCGCCTCGTGTAAACACGCGACGGCAACGCTGGCGGGGCGCCAAAAAAGTGTGCGCTCCCGTGCGTCGTCGGTGATATCTCCGCCGATGTCGCCAGGTGTGACGGTACCCTAAAGGTACCTTTACATGCCGCGACGGCAGGCTGGATACATCCCACTACTTCACGTGCACGAGCACGCTCAAACGGTTACAAACGCTCAACGCATCACCTTTACACGCCGCCACAAGATGCGCTACGCCACGCTACATCTATAGCTAGCTACATCGCCGGGTGTCTCAAGTAGCCAGCTGTAGCTCATTTACACACCGCTATAACCAGCTACTATGGGCGGACCTGGTGCAGCAGGGCCAGCACATACGCGTGCTACAATTGTGGATTACGAGCCGTCCGTACGCTGATAGGACGAAGCAATAACATCCTGATTGGGCAGGCAACGCAGGAGGCTGAGTAATACAGCACACTCGAGCGATTGTGTAGTGTGACTCGTCAGCTCCTTTAAATATGCCTCCCTATGCAGCGACTACCAATCGTCATGCAGCAGCTTCCACCAATGATCGCACATGGGGCGCGGTAACACGGAGCCAGGGTCACGCCTTAGCTACATTGCAGCTACATCGCAGGCTGTCCCGAGTTCCCTTCCGTTGCCATTTTACACGCCGATACAGCTCGCTACCATCGGCGTTCTAGCCATCAGTTTTCGAGTAGACCTAGGAAACAGATGTATCTGTTGCCGGCTGTAGCGTCACGTCTTCAGACGCCGCTACGACGGGCTACATTGGCGCTACAAGCTACATTTGTAGCCTGTAGCGGGATGTATCCAGCCTGCCGTCGCGGCGTGTAAAGGTACCATTAGAGTTTAATTGAGCCCTCTGTGGAGCCCAATTGGCTGTTATGTTGTAGATGTACTTTTCTTTCTATGTTGGAATGGTTAAGGACCCATTCCCTTCTGGCTGAGAGTTCTCTTAGCCTTTATTCCAGCTGCAGTTTGTGATTATCTCTCCCTTCAGCTTTATTTACCCGATATGGAATTTCTATACTGACCACAGTGAAGGAGCTTGTTTCTGTTAAGAAGACATGTTTGTTACTAATTGCTGAGCAGAAGAGCTAGCAACTGGAGAAGATGTTGGAGCCCTGTTATGTTTGTTTCCTTGCCTTTGTTCCCTGTGTATCTCCTTGTTCTCCTGACCCATTCATTCCCTTTGAGGGAGAGGGGTCATCTACGGTAGGTGAGTTGTATCCAGGAGCCTAGGAAGGTACAAGACCCAGCCACCTTCAGGGGTAATCTTAGGGACCGGGATAGCTTAAGGATCCCTAGATTTAAGGACAGCTAAGATTCAGTCTGTCCTAACAGTCAAAGGCGTGACAGTCCCTGATTACTTTCCATGAACCATATCGTGCGGTATTGGCATGTGACTGCTGCAGTCAATCACTGGCCTTGGCTCTCTCACCAGCCATACACCAGCCGATACGGCAAATTGCTGCTTGAAAGAAAACAAAGGCCAGCACCAGTCCTTTGGAGTATCAGTGCTGCAGTGGTAGGGAGTTAAAGAAGAAACTTTGGCTAGAACTTGAATGGGAATAAAGTTTATAGGGGAAATGTTCATGACCACCACCTAAGGTTCTCGATCAGCATGGACCGACGCTGCGGGTCAGACCTCCAGGGTTGTTGGTACGGCAGCCTGATGTCATTGCTCCTCGTAGGTGGAGCGGGAACCCCGGGGCAGATGTATTAAATAGCATTAGCTTTGTCAGGCCGGATTCACGCTGCGCCTCTTTACCTCAATTACTATGGCAGTCGGTGGCTCTGCAGTTGGGGAATAACAGTCTCACACAGTGCTGGAATTTTGTCCCCGGTTTACTCACGTTACTTGCAACTGGCCACCGGGCGCTTCTCTCTTCCAAGTCCAGCTTGGCCTGTCTTTAAGGAATTGGGATAGCTTGCCCTGGACCCCCTTCTTGTGCCTTTGTTCTCTGGCTTCATACTCCCAGTGCTATGTCTTCGCTTCCTCTGTCAGCCCCTCCACACGCAGTGCCCCGATCCAGCAGCCACGGGTTCTGTCGGTCAACCGGCTGTGTCCCCTAACCCTAATTCAGCCACCTTCTGAGCGGATGCGCCTGATTTCGGTCACCAGTCCTGAAGACGGCATGACCTCCAGTTTGGGCTTGCAGCGTCCGTGCCACGCTCAGGGCCGGTTGCCTGGTTCTTGACCAACTCCTCCGTCTGACTATCTTCGTCCCAGATCTGGGTGCCCAGGCTGTTCTCACTCCGCCTGTGCCCCAGATGTGTGACCAGGCCCTTCCCCTGGGTTCACCCATGGTCCCCTGGGTCCTAGGGTTTGTGGGTGTGTTTGGTGGGGCCTAGGGTTCACTATCCTATTTTCCTTTTGGACTAAGATACCACACCCAATTATTGAGTGCAGTACCCCTTTGCGGCGACCAGACCGGTGGGGCGCCACACATGCGCTGTCTTAAAGTGTTGCTGGAGCAGAGTTGAGGGCATGATTCTGCGCCTGCACTGGAATTTGTTAAGGTGTAAATGGAGCAACTGTCAAACGAAAGGACGTTTGATAAACAGGGACGCACAGAATAAGGAAGATTAAAGGGAACCTGTCGCATATAAAAACGCTAGTAACCTGCAGATATTGGGTTAATCTGCAGGGTAATAGCGTTTGGAACCTTCCGGCACCTGCAAATTGAAACCCACTGTCGGGAGGAAAAGAACTTTAATTGTCCCAGCAGAGGGGTGGATGAACCCATGTCCATACCTCCCCATAGCTGAAACTGGAGCACAGAACCCCTATATATAGCATCAACCCCCTATATATAGTATAAGCCCCCTATATACTGTAGGAGACCCCACACAGGCCCCATACAGTATGAGCCCAAACACAGCCCTCTTATATAAAGTATGAGCCCACACAGCCCCCTATATACATCAGCCTCTTTATATATAGCCCCACACAGTCCCCTTATATACAGTATGAGCACCTCAATATACAGTATGAGGCCTCCCATAGCCTATTTATACATATTATGTGCCCCCACACAGCCCTCCTATATACAGTATGAGCCCCCACACAGGCCCCTATATACATCAGCATCCTTGTATAGAGCCCCACACTGCCTCCTTATATACAGTATGAACACTTCTTTATACAGTATGAGGCTTTCCATAGCCTCTTTATACATAGTATGAGCCCCCAGATAGCTTCCTTTATACACAGTATGAGCTCACACAGGCCCCCTGTATACAGTATGAGCCTCCACATAGGTCCCTGTATACAATTTGAACAACCACACAGCCCCTAAATACAGTATGAGCTCCCCATAGCTCCATATATACAGTATGAGCCCACACAGCTCCTCTATATACAGTATGAGCCCCCACATAGGCCCCTATATACAACATCAGCATCCTTCTATAGAGCCCCACACTGCCTCCTTATATACAGTATGAGCACCTCTTTATACAGTATGAGGCTTTCCATAGCCTCTTTATACATAGTATGAGCCCCCAGATAGCTTCCTTTATACACATTATGAGCTCACACAGGCCCCCTGTATACAGTATGAGCCTCCACATAGCCCCTGTATACAGTATGAGCCTCCACATAGCCCCCTGTATACAGTATGAGCCTCCACATAGCCCCCTGTATACAGTATGAGCCCCCACACAGGACCCCTATATACAGTATGGACCCTCTTATAGTCCCATATATACAGTTTAAGCCCTGACTCAGCCCCAAATATACAGTATAGACCCCCTTACACAGCTCCCCTATATACAGTATGAGCCCCCATTCAACCCCCAATATACAGTATTATGAACCACCATACAGCCTCATATATACAGTATGAGCTCCCCATAGCTCCATATATACAGTATGAGCCCCATGCAAACCCCTATATACAGTATGAGCCCCCACTCAGCCCCAAATATACAGTATAGACCCCCTTACACAGCCCCCATATATACAGTATGAGTCTCCACATAGCCCCCTGTATACAATATGAACCACCACACAGCCACCTATATACAGTATGAGCCCCACACAGCTCCCCTGTATACAGTATGAGCCCCACGCAAACCCCTATATACAGTATGAGCCCACTCAGCCCCAAATATACAGTATAGACCCCCTTACACAGCCCCCATATATGCAGTATGAGCCCACCCACAGGGCCCCTATATACAGTATGAGCCCACCCACAGGGCCCCTATATACAGTATGAGCCCACCCACAGGGCCCCTATATACAGTATGAGCCTCCACACAGTCCCCCTTATATACAGTATGAGCCCACTCAGCCCCAAATATACAGTATAGACCCCCTTACACAGCCCCCATATATGCAGTATGAGCCCACCCACAGGGCCCCTATATGCAGTATGAGCCTCCACACAGTCCCCCTATATACAGTATGAGCCCACTCAGCCCCAAATATACAGTATAGACCCCCTTACACAGCCCCCATATATACAGTATGAGCCCACCCACAGGGCCCCTATATACAGTATGAGCCTCCACACAGTCCCCCTTGTATATATAGGGAGCTCATACTGTATATATCAGCTCCTTATATAGAGCCCCCCCCCTGTATATACTGTGTGAACACCTCTATATACAGTATGAGCCCACACATTACTACAATCAGGGTCTCTGTCCCTACATCATGCTGCTCTCAGATTACACAGCAGAAGCCTGCTGACAGATTTCCTCCTGTGAATATCATCATGTAGAATGTTACAGTTCTTTGATTCTTCCCCAGACGACATCTAATTCCACTTTCTCATAAATGCTCCTTCCGTCTTTATTTATATGGGATTTCGGGTCCCGGTTGTCTTTACTTATCTGCTGAAACTATTAATACCACATATGTAATAATAATAGCGGGGCTGAGAGGATGACGATCACTCAGGACCTGGTTAATGGATTGTCATCAAGCCCTCGAGTCACAATAGGAGACTTGGTCCAGCAGGATACGGAAACAGTGATGTCCTAAATCTATTAATCCTCTCATCAGGTGGGATTGATGTGGCCCCCCCGGTCAGATTGAGCGTACCCTCTGTTGTGCCTCATCACCTCCCAGTGAACAACCTAACAATTGTGCACCGATTGGCTTAGTTTCCTTGCTGGTCACTGGATGAGTTATCTGGGAATCTGTCAGTGAGCTCATTCTGATGGACACTTTGGAACTCCGTTATCCATCGTTTCCTGGGCTTCTCTCATCTGACGTCTGACCACACCAAAGTTCAGCTCCGCTCACCCGTGATGGGGTCTGTGGGCATAAACCGGCTGAAAGACATAAGACCGTTACAAACTCTCCATGAGAACAGCTCACTGAAGGATTCTCATTGAACTCATTCTGCTGACAGCTATAAGAGCTGGTGAAAACAGGATTTTTAATAAAGGCAACTACGGAAATGATTTTTGCCAAAAGATTTAAACTTGATCACATAATATAAGTCTCCCTTGGTCCCCAGATATTCCCATGTCATCCATTACAGTGGTGGGATTGGTCAATGGACTAGTAGTAGGTGGGTTTAGATGACTAAGGGGGAGAAGGTGTCCTATATAAATATCAACGTGTTTTAATCTCCGTGTTTTGGCTGCAGCGGTGACATCTCATCAACAACGCGTTTTGGCTGCAGCTGTGACGTCTCATCAACGCGTTTCAGTCTCAGTGTTTTGGCTGCAGAGGTGACGTCTCAACAACGCGTTTCAGTCTGTGTTTTGGCTGCAGCTGTGATGTCTCATCAACGCGTTTCGGTCTCAGTGGTTTGGCTGCAGTGGTGACGTCTCAACAACGCGTTTCAGTCTGTGTTTTGGCTGCAGCGGTGACGTCTCATCAATAACGTGTTTCAGTCTGTGTTTTGGCTGCAGCGGGGACGTCTCATCAATAACGCATTTCAGTCTCAGTGGTTTGGCTGCAGAGGTGACGTCTCAACAACGCGTTTCAGTCTGTGTTTTGGCTGCAGCTGTGACGTCTCATCAACGCGTTTCAGTCTCAGTGGTTTGGCTGCAGTGGTGACGTCTCAACAACGCGTTTCAGTCTGTGTTTTGGCTGCAGCGGGGACGTCTCATCAATAACGCGTTTCAGTCTCAGTGGTTTGGCTGCAGTGGTGACGTCTCATCAACAATGCATTTCGGTTTGTGTTTTGGCTGCAGTGGTGGCGTCTCATCAACAATGCATTTCGGTTTGTGTTTTGGCTGCAGCGGTGACATCTCATGAACAACGCGTTTCGGTCTCTGTTTTGGATGCAGAGGTGACATCTCATCAACAGCGCGTTTCAGTCTGTTTTGGCTGCAGCGGTGACGTCTCATCAATAACGCGTTTCGGTCTCAGTGGTTTGGCTGCAGCGGTGACGTCTCATCAACAACGCGTTTCGGTCTCAGTGTTTTGGCTGCAGTGGTGACGTCTCAACAACGCGTTTCAGTCTGTGTTTTGGCTGCAGCTGTGACGTCTCATCAACGCATTTCGGTCTCAGTGGTTTGGCTGCAGTGGTGACGTCTCAACAACGCGTTTCAGTCTGTGTTTTGGCTGCAGCGGTGACGTCTCATCAATAACGCGTTTCGGTCTGTGTTTTGGCTGCAGCGGGGACGTCTCATCAATAACGCGTTTCAGTCTCAGTGGTTTGGCTGCAGTGGTGACGTCTCAACAACGCGTTTCAGTCTGTGTTTTGGCTGCAGCTGTGACGTCTCATCAACGCGTTTCGGTCTCAGTGGTTTGGCTGCAGTGGTGACGTCTCAACAACGCGTTTCAGTCTGTGTTTTGGCTGCAGCGGTGACGTGTCATCAATAACGCGTTTCAGTCTCAGTGGTTTGGCTGCAGTGGTGACGTCTCATCAACAATGCATTTCGGTTTGTGTTTTGGCTGCAGCGGTAAAGTCTCATCAACAACCCGTTTCGGTCTCAGTGTTTTGGCTGCAGCGGTGACATCTCATGAACAACGCGTTTCGGTCTCTGTTTTGGATGCAGAGGTGACATCTCATCAACAGCGCGTTTCAGTCTGTGTTTTGGCTGCAACGGTGACGTCTCATCAATAACGCGTTTCGGTCTCAGTGGTTTGGCTGCAGCGGTGACGTCTCATCAACGCGTTTCAGTCTCAGTGTTTTGACTGCAGTGGTGACGTCTCATCAACAATGCATTTCGGTTTGTGTTTTGGCTGCAGCGGTAAAGTCTCATCAACAACCCGTTTCGGTCTCAGTGTTTTGGCTGCAGCGGTGACATCTCATGAACAACGCGTTTCGGTCTCTGTTTTGGATGCAGAGGTGACATCTCATCAACAGCGCGTTTCAGTCTGTGTTTTGGCTGCAGCGGTGACGTCTCATCAATAACGCGTTTCGGTCTCAGTGGTTTGGCTGCAGCGGTGACGTCTCAACAACGCGTTTCAGTCTGTGTTTTGGCTGCAGCTGTGACGTCTCATCAACGCATTTCGGTCTCAGTGGTTTGGCTGCAGTGGTGACGTCTCAACAACGCGTTTCAGTCTGTTTTGGCTGCAGCGGTGACGTCTCATCAATAACGCGTTTCGGTCTGTGTTTTGGCTGCAGCGGGGACGTCTCATCAATAACGCGTTTCAGTCTCAGTGGTTTGGCTGCAGTGGTGACGTCTCAACAACGCGTTTCAGTCTGTGTTTTGGCTGCAGCTGTGACGCCTCATCAACGCGTTTCGGTCTCAGTGGTTTGGCTGCAGTGGTGACGTCTCAACAACGCGTTTCAGTCTGTGTTTTGGCTGCAGCGGTGACGTGTCATCAATAACGCGTTTCAGTCTCAGTGGTTTGGCTGCAGTGGTGACGTCTCATCAACAATGCATTTCGGTTTGTGTTTTGGCTGCAGCGGTAAAGTCTCATCAACAACCCGTTTCGGTCTCTGTTTTGGATGCAGAGGTGACATCTCATGAACAACGCGTTTCGGTCTCTGTTTTGGATGCAGAGGTGACATCTCATCAACAACCCGTTTCGGTCTCAGTGTTTTGGCTGCAACGGTGACGTCTCATCAATAACGCGTTTCGGTCTCAGTGGTTTGGCTGCAGCGGTGACGTCTCATCAACGCGTTTCAGTCTCAGTGTTTTGACTGCAGTGGTGACGTCTCATCAACAATGCATTTCGGTTTGTGTTTTGGCTGCAGCGGTGACATCTCATCAACAGCGCGTTTCAGTCTGTGTTTTGGCTGCAACGGTGACGTCTCATCAATAACGCGTTTCGGTCTCAGTGGTTTGGCTGCAGCGGTGACGTCTCATCAACGCGTTTCAGTCTCAGTGTTTTGACTGCAGTGGTGACGTCTCATCAACAATGCATTTCGGTTTGTGTTTTGGCTGCAGCGGTAAAGTCTCATCAACAACCCGTTTCGGTCTCAGTGTTTTGGCTGCAGCGGTGACATCTCATGAACAACGCGTTTCGGTCTCTGTTTTGGATGCAGAGGTGACATCTCATCAACAGCGCGTTTCAGTCTGTTTTGGCTGCAGCGGTGACGTCTCATCAATAACGCGTTTCGGTCTCAGTGGTTTGGCTGCAGCGGTGACGTCTCATCAACAACGCGTTTCAGTCTGTGTTTTGGCTGCAGCGGTGACGTCTCATCAACGCATTTCGGTCTCAGTGGTTTGGCTGCAGTGGTGACGTCTCAACAACGCGTTTCAGTCTGTGTTTTGGCTGCAGCGGTGACGTCTCATCAATAACGCGTTTCGGTCTGTGTTTTGGCTGCAGCGGGGACGTCTCATCAATAACGCGTTTCAGTCTCAGTGGTTTGGCTGCAGTGGTGACGTCTCATCAACAATGCATTTCGGTTTGTGTTTTGGCTGCAGCGGTAAAGTCTCATCAACAACCCGTTTCGGTCTCTGTTTTGGATGCAGAGGTGACATCTCATCAACAGCGCGTTTCAGTCTGTGTTTTGGCTGCAACGGTGATGTCTCATCAATAACGCGTTTCGGTCTCAGTGGTTTGGCTGCAGCGGTGACGTCTCATCAACGCGTTTCAGTCTCAGTGTTTTGACTGCAGTGGTGACGTCTCATCAACAATGCATTTCGGTTTGTGTTTTGGCTGCAGCGGTGACGTCTCATCAACAACGCGTTTCACCGCTGCAGCCAGTCACTGAGTTCAGCAGCTTGGAAACTTTGAGTAACTTTTCTCCAACAACTAAATCTCGTCTCCTCATCTCACCACCATTTTGCGTCGCCCTTTAATTCTTGGGACAGAGAAGGAATAATTAAAATAGCGCAACATTTTGATTATTCCAAACTGTCCTGGACTTTCCGGCTCCTGAAGGGTTAAGTGCGCCTCCTCGGGTTCCCCAAGAATGTAATTATTAGCTGTAAGCGTCTTTTGTCTGTGGAGGGGACAGACGTCTATCGCTATATTTTTCTCTTCTTGTTTTGATGTGGTCGTTTGCATACAGCTGCCGAGTAGACAGTTACCTTTGAAAAGAACATTTGGCTGCTTTAATTTGATTAGAGAAAACCACCTCAATCATTTGTGGACTCGGAGCGTTCTCTCTTTCACTTGGCAGAAGGAGTCGGGAATGTACTGTTTGCCGTGACATTACGCGGGGGAGCGCTAAGGGGGACAAAACTGGGCGCTTAAAGGCACCGTTCCTCTTTTCATTAAAAAAAGATGCAAAAATCAACGTTTATTGAGAAGATGATGTCACGTTTGAAGATGAAACATCGTAGGCATTAATGACATAATGGAGGCGTCTGTGGGAATTTTAGACCATTCAACCAGCAGAGGTCTGACACTGATATTGGAGAGAGGCCGGGCTCACAATCTCCATTATATGTGTTGGATAGGGCTGAGGTCCGGGCTCTGTACGGTCATCATCTTCCACCTCCTCCATCGCTATATGGAGCTTGTGCACTGGACACCGTCATAGGGAACAGAAAAGGGTCTTCCCCAAACTGTTCCCACAAAACTGGAAGCTGCAACGGTGCACAATGTCTTGGGCTGAATCAATAAGATTTCCCTTCACTGGAATCCAACCCCTGATAACAGCCCCTAGTATCATCCTCCAGGGCCGTGGAGTCCCAAATCGGAGTCTGTGTCCATTTTGGTGGAGTTGGAGTCAAAGTTGGATTCTGGGAAATTGAGGAGTTGGAGGTTTGGCTTACCGACTCCACAGCCCTGCCTCTACTGACCTCTACAGTGGGCGGAATGCAGTCAGGGGGTAACGTTTTTCATTCACCAAACCCAGACTTCTCCATCAGATGCAGATAGAGCAGGATGATCTGTCACTGCACAGAACACGTTTCCTCCAGAGTCCAGCAGTGGCAATTTTACACCACTCCATCCGATGCTTGGCATTGTGCTTGGTGATGTACAGCAGCTGCTTGGCCATGAAGCTCCCGGTGGGCGCACTGTTTGTGCTGATGTTACCAGAGGTCTGGACTCTGCAGTTATGGGGTCAGCAGAGCGGTGGGGACTTTTCTGCCCTCTGTTCCTCAGCACTCGGCTTTCCCCCCCGCTCTGTAACGTTACAGGGTCTGAGTTGTTGCGGTTTCTTCCACTTCTCAGTAATATCACTCACAGGTGATGGGGAAGATACAGGAGGAAGATTTGTCATGAACAAACTTGTTACCCCGGTGCCTCCTATCACAGAACCGTGCTGGTATCAGTGAGCTATGCACCTCCAACCACTATGTCGCATGTTACTAAAGGCAGACGACATGGCAGGGGATTGGAGGTTTTATAATGAGTGAGCGATGTTATTCGCAGGGGTGGGGGGGCTGGATGCTATACGCTGGGTTAGGGGCTAGAGGTTATACAATGGAGGTGAGGGGCCAGATGTTAAACACCAGGGTCGAGGGGCCGGATGTTATACACTGGGGAAGAGGCTGATGTTATACACCAGGGATTCGGAGTCGAATGTTATACATCGGGTGCGAGGGGCCTGATATTATACATCGGGGACGAGGGGCCGGATATTATACATCAGGGACGAGGGGCCGGTTGTTATACACTCGGGATGAAGAGGCTGGTGTTATACTTCGGGGGGTGAGGGTCTGGAAGTTATATGCAGGGTGAGGAGCCGGAGGTTATACACCAGGGGTAAGTGGGCTGGAGAATATACATCGGGTGCGAGGGGCTGGATGTTAACAACAGGAGGAGTGGTCGAATGTTATATACCAGGGACAAGAAGCCGGATTTTATACACCAGTTGTGAGGGGCTGGATGTTATACTCCAGAGACAAGGAGGCTGATGTATATACACCAGGCGGAGGGGTCGAATATTATACACCAGGGACGATAACCTGGATGTTATACATTGGGGGCACCCCCCCCAAAGGGCCTATTAAAGTAAAAGAGCCACCTTCAGCAGCACTAAAGCTGCATTCTGTGAAGGTGGCTTTTATGTCTATACCCCCAGGGACACCGAAAGAATGACTTTTATAAATTTCCCGCCGTGTATACAAATACCACCGGGAGGTACGTTCTCTCCCTAGGACCTAATCGTCTCCCTGCTCTGGGCACCACTACCTCTCTTCCTCCCGATGTTATCGGCGCCTGCGCGCATCAGTCACTTCTCGGGCATGCGCCGTGCGTGCTACCTGAGAATTTAGATCACATGATTTAATCAGATCGCGCCTGGGTATAATGGAGGCCCTAGATCCTGCCCTGCAGTGTGTTATGAGATAAGGCAGCTTAAGCGCTTCTGAAGGTGGCATTTTTACTTTAAGGCTATGTGCACATCTGACGTTTGTGCATCTCTGCAGAACGTCCAAAAACCTGGGTTTTTTTAGCAGAAACTGAGTTTTCTGTGCTCAGCAGTGTCCCTCGTTTTTTGCTTGTTTTACGCCGGGTTTTCCAGCGTTTTTCTCGGCGTTTTTCTCGGCTGTTTTGAAAACTGAGTTTTTAGTGCACTTGTTCAGCTGAAAGCGGTGGAAAAACGGAGGAAAGAAGTCACTTGCTCTATTTTTGGAAAACGGTGATAAAACTCAGTTTTGACTGAGAAAACTCAGTTTTGACTGAAACGACCAGAAGAAAACCGTTCTAGTGAAGACAGAGTTTTCTAAAATCCATTGACTAGCATGTTAATCCAACCGGAGGATAGGATTAACATAAATTAACATAAAACGGAGCGGAAAACGCCGACGTAAAACGTCCAAAAGCAGCCCACAAAACGACTGATGTGCACTTACCCTAATAGGCCCTGGGGGTGACAGGTTCTCTTTAAATGATTAAGTTGTAGGTCTGATTCTTAGATAATATTTTTCTCTCAGACCTTTGCCCTCTCCCACATTATAAGGACCCAGACCTGACATTTTTTGTCTATTTCAGTTTTTTCTCTTTGTGAAACATTTTTCCCGGTTTAAAATAAATACCCATCTTCCCTCATTTGGCTGTAGATGTCTACTGGATGTGATGTAGTTAGAAATAGACTTCGAGCACTGTGTGGCTGATGATGGATCGAAGTCTCGCGAATCACTGGCTGTTCGATAGGGCACAGTGAGGCGCAGGCACGAGATTTGTGAATTGTGTGGATGACGTGGATTGTGTGGATGACGTGGGTTGTGTGGATGACGTGGGTTGTGTGGATGAGTGTTGTGTGGATGACGTGGGTTGTGTGGATGACGTGGGTGGTGTGGATGACGTGGGTGGTGTGGATGGTGTGGATGTCGTGGGTGGTGTGGATGTCGTGGGTGGTGTGGATGTCGTGGGTGGTGTGGATGACGTGGGTTGTGTGGATGACGTGGGTTGTGTGGATGACGGTGGGTGGTGTGGATGTCGTGGGTGGTGTGGATGGTGTGGATGTCGTGGGTGGTGTGGATGTCGTGGGTGGTGTGGATGACGTGGGTGTGTGGATGACGTGGGTTGTGTGGATGACGTGGGTGGTGTGGATGACGTGGGTGGTGTGGATGACGTGGGTGGTGTGGATGACGTGGGTGGTGTGGATGACGTGGGTGGTGTGGATGGTGTGGATGTCGTGGGTGGTGTGGATGTCGTGGGTGGTGTGGATGTCGTGGGTGGTGTGGATGACGTGGGTTGTGTGGATGACGTGGGTTGTGTGGATGACGTGGGTTGTGTGGATGACGTGGGTTGTGTGGATGACGTGGGTGGTGTGGATGTCGTGGGTGGTGTGGATGGTGTGGATGTCGTGGGTTGTGTGGATGACGTGGGTTGTGTGGATGACGTGGGTTGTGTGGATGACGTGGGTTGTGTGGATGATGTCGGTATGTCAATCACTTGCATACAGTCAGGAGGGGTGGGGTTTCCATAGACCGGGGCGGCGCTGACCATTATGTGCAGACCCCCATATGACCCTTAACACAAATTAGCATACAGTGTAGGACAGATTGAAAGTTGTTTTCTGAGGTATGCAGGTGGACATCTGGGGATATAAAGGGGTTACAGGAACCCCAATTATATCATGTTAAAGATGGTGGGCAGGATTTACAACTCCCCCAACCGGTGAAAGGTTCCTTTTAAACGTCAGCAGAACCACTGACTTTCCTTTCTTTGCAATGGGTTGGAGTCTACGGACACAATCCCAAACTATCAAAACCGCTTCAAAGTGGCTATGACATCAAAACTTTTTGAACATTTTGCCGTCCTTTAATTTGAGACTTTACGGTATTTACCATTTAGTTTTATAGAAAGAGAGTGGGATTGAATCTGCAGCTCCATCCCCCCCTCTCCTCCTTTTTTCCTTTCTGCCCTTTATTTATTGCACCACAGGTTTTTGCAAGCAGTAATGCTTAAAATGATTATGCCACTTCCCTATGTATTTGGGGTGTAGAGGTGAAGCTATGTGACTCCTACATACTGAGCACGCACCTGACTATTATTAGGAGGAATGAACAGCTCCAGGTTCCTTCTCATTCACCCCGTACTTAACAATATTTGGAAAATCCCTTTAAGGTAAAACATTCTTTACAAGCGTCAAACAGACACTGCTATGTTCCAGGATATTATAACTAAGAGACGGTAGTCAATAAAACAAGCAAAACTGAAAAACTAAACTTTACAAATCACTGGGTCACAGCAAACAAACCCCTGGTGACTCGGGTCACTCTGACCCCGTCCGCGAGCAAACACGGAGGTGGCTCCAAAATGCAACAACCATTGGGATAGAAATCTGGCATGGAGACACGTATAGCAGGGCATGACCACAAAGTGAGCTTGACTGACTCTTACTTGGGTCAACCATGTGGTCTGACAGATTGTCACCGGAGCTAGTCAAGTGGTGGGTCCAACAAGATGTCTTTAACTCTTTAAAGATGTTTTCTGAAAGTTAGCAGCCAAATGGGTTTCTTCTAAAACAAAAAAAAAAGAAGGCATGCTTATTATGATGACTCGGCCTCTGGCCTCTTGTGCGAGGGTTAACTTTTGTCTGCTAGTTTGTAAAACGTCTGCTGATTGTGGATTGCATCAACCCCCTGCGGTGTAGTAGATTACATCATTCAGAGGACAAATATGCAATCATATTGAATTAGCGACCAATGAGGGAACACCAATCCTGTGGGCACAATACCCTGAATCCTGTGGGGCACAATGCACTGAAATGGGAGCTGAGGGATTTAGAGAGGGGACTACTCCTATCACTGTGAGTCATTCTACAAGACCTCAAGCTAGTGACCGTGGCTCCAGCTGGTGGATTACAAAACTGAGAACTTACCCAATACTTAGCTCACAAATTCATATAGAAAATCCAGGTTGGGATAAACCAGTCACCTGGCCACATACCTTGCTGTGCTTAGTTGCATACCTAAGCTTGTCGCTACCTTCTTCCAGTGGGTACCAACCAAATGCAGGGAGCTGCTTGCTGGGGTAGTTGGTCCAGGATCCCTTGAAGTTACAGAGGTTTTGATCCTTCGCGAGCCAACATAAGTGTGAGACTCTGTCACATGCACCGTCTTGTGTCCTTGCTGGGAACGTACTATGTGCTGTTGACTGTTGGTGCCCAATAAATATATAGACATATAACTGGGCACACCTATAGTTTCTCAAAAAAAATTTTTTGAATCACACAAAGTGTTTGAGGTTATTTCATATATTTTATTTCAATGCCACATCTTTGTCCAAAACACCACAATACCAACGTTTCGGCCTCTCACATAGGCCTTTATCAAGGTTTCAGTGTCGGGTCAGGTGGGGGTTCCAGAAGCAGAACCGACCAGGTCAGGTGTAACTGCAAGAAGCATAGGGCTACACAAAGGGAACCTGTGATATGAGTCAAGGCTCAAGGAAAGACACCTTATGATGTGTTCAGTGGCAATGCGGCGGTGGTGTCAAACTTTCAGGTGACCCAATAAAGACTTACTGGAGTGTGATACCCTCACCCTGTGTTGTCTGAGTAGTGCTCTACCCACAGCAAAGGAGTACAGGTGTTCAGTGAGATGAGCCCCGGCCTCAGGCGGTCCTTCTAAAGATAGCCAGACTCGTGTCTCCATAGAGAGCACCCACTGACCCTCGTGTCTCCATAGAGAGCACCCACTGACCCTCGTGTCTCCATAGAGAGCACCCACTGACCCTCGTGTCTCCATAGAGAGCACCCACTGACCCTCGTGTCTCCATAGAGAGCACCCAATGACCCTCGTGTCTCCATAGAGAGCACCCAATGACCCTCGTGTCTCCATAGAGAGCACCCACTGACCCTCGTGTCTCCATAGAGAGCACCCACTGACCCTCGTGTCTCCATAGAGAGCACCCACTGACCCTCGTGTCTCCACACTTACCCATGAATCTGACTCTCACTCTTAAATTCCTATTCTGTCTTTGCTGGATCGGTAGAGATGGCATCCTGACCACCGATTATTACCAGACCCAGCAGCCTTCAGCATTTAGGTGACACCATGTCCTTCTGCCAGATTGGCAGCGCTGGAGTGGAGGTCGGATTCTTATGGTAAGTTGGACTTCATTTCTTTCTTTCATCAGTATTTCTTCCCACATCTCACTTTGTAGAAAGACTGGAAAACCCTTTCAATCCTCAGTCACCTTGACCCTTGGATTTCCTGATGCCTCTTTGCCTATTACTTCCTCTCATACTCGGTCCCTGATTTGGTTGACTACAGGTTTGGATCAGCCTTGTTTGTGTCCCTTCCTTTTTGGCATCAACCCTGCCTGTTAAGTTTGACCTTAGGTTAGCATTGACTCCGAAGACCGAGTCCAGGGGTCCCTGCAGTGAATGGGGAACTTTGCAATGGGATTAGATCAAGCGATCCCAACTTGAGTCCTCAAGACCCACCAACCGATCATGTTTTCAGGATTTCCTTAGCATTGCACTGGTGATAATTTCATCATCTTTGCAACACTGAGGAACTCCTGAAAACATGATGTATTGGTGGGCCTTAAAAACTGGCGTTGGGGAACACTCAAAGTCCTGATAACGGAGCAGCTAGCACCACGTTTGACTGTGGAACATCGTTTTAAGATGTATTTGTTATGGCTTGAAACGTCTTTCCCATGGTGAACATTTTTGGAATTTTCTCATGGCTCCTGATTACAGTGAGTCCCCATCACAGCCTATGCTCTTCAACATCAATAGAAAACTGATTTCTAGGCAAAATAAAAACTAGAGCGATAGCGGAGTATCCTATAAGAACTTTGCAACCTACAAATATGATATCCAACAAGTGTAATGTAAATAACTGTATTGAACTCACATAAAATTGTGTTAAAAGTACATGGAAAGAAAATACGATAAATATAAACACGGCACAGGTACCGTAAGTGATTCCCTTATTAAAGCTGCAGGCGAAACGCGCGTTGGGTATTCCTTACATTTATATATTTATTTTAATTAATTATATTGTACTGAATGTCCAAGGTAATTTATTTAATTTACTTGTTTATTATCTTTTACTAATTTATTACTTTGATTAACTACGGTATATGTAAGGTCTGCTATCATCCATCTATATTTATCTATGTAACTTTTGATTTCACTTAGCCGCACCGTGAGGTTTTTTTATTGTATTTTCTGTTCCTTTCTATGTACTTTTATCATTATTTTTATGTGAGTTCAATAAAGTTATTAATATTACACTTGTTGTTGCGTATCATGTTTGTAGATCATTAGAAAACGTGGATATAAAGACCGGCACCAGCCGCAATTTCCGGGATGTTGTGTTATATTTCATCTTGCATTGGCGACATAATTGCAATTGTCCTATTTAATTAAAGACGGAGTTAATGGAAAATGCCGTATACCAGCACCTCTCAATTCACTGCTTTACTTAGTTTTCTTGGATGGACGTGGATAATCCCTGGAACAGAAATGTCCTGGTTTACCTGTTGACTTGTGGTGCTGAGGCTTAGCGTTGGTTACATGCATCCTCACATTTGTAAACCTCCTTTGATGTCGCAGTGTGACTCTGACGTGGTGAGCAATGACTGATGAAATTATTGGTGTGATTCGCTTTCGTGTGCCTTTCCACATTAGCAATCTGTGTGGTTCAGACATTTTTCTTTTTCCAAACCTAATGATGCTCTCCGAGCTCCAGACTTATATAGCAGCATTCATTCTGTGCGAGCGCTGCTCTGCAGGTTATGTACCAGGAGTAATGTTTGGGTCAAGTTATAAAACTAAATAGACCCTGAAAAGTTTATCGAGACATTTCCAAATTCAACAAAATTTATCTTGCACATCAGGAACCATGAAAGATGCCAACAAGAGAAGACATGATGCCAACAAGAGAAGACACCACAAAGAAGGTTTATATGGCCTTTGCATTTTTAGACCTCATAATCTCATGTGATACATCATAGACCATCTGCAAATCACTTTTTATTGCTTTATCTGCGCTCCAAAGTGACGGCCATTAGGTGCCTTCATTCTATTGGAGACATTACAAGAAGTGGGTGGGTGTATGTCTCTATACAGGAAGTCTTTGTCTTTTTACAGGAACTGGGGGCAGTTCTATGTCTATAGAGGAAGACTTTGTCTTTGTACAGGAAGTGGGTGGGACTATGTCTCTATACAGGAAGTCTTTGTCTTTTTACAGGAAGTTGAGGCGGGTCTGTGTCTCCATACAGGAAGTCTTTGTCTTTTTACAAATGAAAGAAAAGGGAAGGGGAACAAGAGGCGCAATAGTGCCTTATCACTTAGACACTTAAAGTACGGTGGTATAAAGGAACCCCTCACCTATCTCAGTTGTGAGACCCACAACTGGTATGAAGACATATAGTGTTTTATCCCAATGGCTGCTGCTGGACTCCCACCGACCACTTGCACGTGGAATCACACAGTAATATGGGGAAGGAACCGGTGTTCTCCAGTCCGCGCTGCCAAGATCCACTTATTCCAAGGAAACACACGAGTAGATATAGTATATCCAAATCCTTTATTGCATCCTATGCGTTTGTGCCCTCCTGGCACCTTCCTCAGGGAAGGAAGGTGCCAGGAGGGCACTGAAACGCGTAGGATGCAATAAAGGATTTGGATATACTATACTCGTGTGTTTCCTTGGAATAAGTGGATCTTGGCAGCGCGGACTGGAGAACACCGGTTCCTTCCCCATATTACTGTTTTGTCTTTTTACAGGAAGTTGAGGCAGGTCTATGTCTCCATTCAGGAAGTCTTTGTCTTTTCACAGGAAGTTGAGGCAGGTCTATGTCTCCGTACAGGAAGTCTTTGTCTTTTCACAGGAAGTGGGGGCCTTTCTCTTTCTACAGGAAGTGGGGGCAGGTCTCTTGTTTCTACAGGAAGTGGGGCAGGTCTCTTGTTTCTACAGGAAGTGGGGGCAGGTCTCTTGTTTCTACAAGAAATGGGGCAGGTCTCTTGTTTCTACAGGAAGTGGGGGCAGGTCTCTTTCTACAGGAAGTGGGGGCTGGTCTTTGTTTCTACAGGAAGTGGGGCAGGTCTCCATGAAGTGAGGGTGGGTCTGTTAAACAGGGAGTGGGGGCAGGTCTCTGTTTCTATAAGAGGGGCGGGTCTCTTTCTACAGGAAGTGGGGGCAGGTCTTTGTTTCTACAGGAAGTGGGGCAGGTCTCCATGAAGTGAGGGTGGGTCTGTTAAACAGGAAGTGGGGGCAGGTCTCTGTTTCTATAAGAGGGGCGGGTCTCTTTCTACAGGAAGTGGGGGCAGGTCTTTGTTTCTACAGGATCTGGGGCAGGTCTCTTTTTTTTCATGAAGTGAGGGTGGGTCTCCTTTTCTACAAGAAGTGGTGGTGGGTCTCTATTTCTACAGGAAGTGGGGGGCAATTCTTAGTATTTGTATAGGAAGTGGGGGCATGTCTTGGTCTACATGAAGTGGAAGCAGGTATTTTTGTTTCAGCAGGAAGTGAGGGCAATTTTTTTTTTGTCTCAATATAGGAAGTGGGTATGGGTCTTTGTCTCTACAGGAAGTGGGGGGAGTTCTTAGTCTCTCTAGAAGAAGTGAGGAAGGGTCTTTTTCTCTATAGGAAGTAGGGAAAGGTCTTTTGTCTCATTTCAGGAGATGGGGTAGGAGTCTTTATCTCTACAGGAAGTGAGAGTAGGTCTTTGTCACTCTACAGGAAGAAGGGGAAAGTCTTTGTCTCTCTACAAGAAGTGAGAACTGGACCTTGTCTCTCTACAGGAAGTGGGGGCAGGTCTTTATTGTTCTACATGAAATAAAGACAGGTCTTTTTATCTCTGCAGATAGAAGGGAAATTTTTTAAATCTCTATAACAAGTGAAGGGGGTCTTTGGCTCTACAAGAAGTGGAGGCAGGTCTTTTTGTCTCTACAGGAAGTGGGGGCAGGTCTTTTTGTCTCTACAGGAAGTGGGGGCAGGTTGTTGTCTCTCTACAGGAAGTGAGGGCAGGTCTTTACTTCATTGTTCCTGCTCCCTTGTCTGTCAAACCACTTACATGTATAACATAAAGGCTGGCTTTCAATACAGGGTAGGCAGACCATTAGACAATAGTAAGGAGCATCTAGAATTTGATAGGAAAGAAGGTTCCTGCAACAATAGTGCTGGCAGAATGTTTAAGAAGAGGACCTAAAAAATAATATATGGCTAGTTACAGACCTTGAGTAACAAAAATGTGTTGTTATATTATGTTATATACACAAATTAGTCTAATATGTAATTGATATATTAGACTAGCATGTCTAATATGTGTCTTTTTATATATATAATTCAATTATCCTTAATAATAGTAGCTTTAAACTCCTATCATGGCGGCTTATCTGTCAGGATTAAGCCTCTGATCACCATTATTAATGCCTTCAAGATGTTGTAAGGATCATTTTATTAAAATAAATATGTAATTTTGGTTACGGAGTCGAGATATTTTGTGCTTCTAAATGCAAACTCTGGATTATAGGCGCGATATCCATCACTGCCCCCAGAAAGAGGCAATGATTTGTATGCACGGTGTATAACTGGGGGAGCATTTTGTTTTTTTGCGTTTGCCAGCGCACGAACTACCTGGCAGCAAAGGTGTTTTCCAAAATGTTACAGTAAATGTACGGCAACACAAAGGAATCATACAGCGGGGAATATTTTCCAGTGTTTATACTACGCTGTTGAGACCTGCCGCTTCCTCAGTATTTGCATGTGTTGGGTTATAGGCAGTTCTCCTGCATTCCACGTGTCCACGATATAAATGTTTCATGTCGGTTATTAAAGGACAGACTGATCCTCGTAAAGGGGGAAAAGATCAGCCTATTCCAGGCACTGGTCACGGTGATTCTCAGATCTTCTGTAGGTAGAAGTGACGTCACAGCCAGTCGTTCTTGTGACTTTTTGGAGGATCTTGACCAATCTGGAGCACGTGGTTAACAATTGTCTGGTACCATAGAGTCAATGTGACCCCATGCAGGTTGCAGACAGCTGTCTGTGTTTCCTATATAATGTATACAGCAGACTCTCAGTATATCCAATGTGATGTGTATAGTAGACTCACAGTGTATCCTATGTGATGTATATGCAGTTGTCTCAGTGTATCCTAAAGGATGTACAGAACAGTGTCTCAGCGTATCCTAAGTGATGTATTTACAGCAGTCTCAATGTCTCCTTTGTGATGTTTACAGCAGTCTCAGTATTATTTATATGATGTATATAGCATAGTATGTTTGTTCCATATGATTTATTTAGCATAATCTATATAGAGCAGAATCTCAACGTATCTTGTGTGATATCTTACAGTTTTAATCTATCCTATGTGATGTATACAGCAGTTTCAGTGTATCCCATGTGATGTATACAGCACACTCTCGGCATATCCTATTTGATGTATACTGCAGTTTCAGTATATCCCATGTGATGTATGCATCAGTCTGAATGTATCCTATTTATGTATACAGTAGTCTCACTGTCTCCTATGTGATGTATACAGCAGTCTCAGTGTATCCTATGTGATGTATACAGCACACTCTTAGTATATCCTATATGATATACACAGCAGTTTCACAATATTCTGTGATGTATACAGCAGTTTCAGTGTATCTTATGTGATGTAACAGCAGTCTCATCTTCTATGTGATGTATTCAGCAGTCTCAGTGTAACCTATGCGATGTATGCAGCAGAGTCCCAGTATATTAAATGTGATGTATGAAGCAGTCTCTGTATCCTATTCTATGTAAAAAGCAGAGGCTCAGTGTATTCTAGATGAGGTATACAGCTGAAACTGCTGTATACATCACATAAGATACTTGACTCTACTGTATACATAGCTTAGGATACACAGAGACTGCTTTATACATCACATAGGATACAATGAGACTGATGTACACTTTTTGCCCGGGAAAGCAGCCACCTCTGAGAGGTATCCAGGATCCTAGGCAACAAGCAGTTCACAATTAAAGGGACTCTCTCTGTCAGGTCATTTTTCAGTATGATACTAATAGTGCCTTCGAAGGGTAGAACTTTCAGAATATATAAAAATCATTACTGTACCCTTTGTAGTTCTCTTGCTATAAGCATCTTTAGAGTCAGCAGGCAGCTGCTTCACTAATCCAGTCAATTACATTTCCTGATAAATAGTCTGCAGTATGTAAATGTTCATTTATTGTTCACTCCTTCCCTAGCAGCTGTTCCCTCCCTCTCCCCTATACTCTGCCTCTCTAGTTATATTTTTATTTTAATGTCCTGCACAATGCTTCTGATGAGGAGATGGAGGGAGGGAGGATGGCAGGCACATATCTGATAGCTCAGCTAGGTAAGGCAATCTCCTTCATTTGTTGCTCTGAGCAGAAGCCGTGCTGCCTGTGAGAGATTCTATGTGTTTATTTGAACACTTGTTTTGCTGCAAAAGGAGCAGACCGAAGGATACAGCTTTCCCCCCACCTCCACCAATGTGAGTGATTCCTACTAAACTTTGCTTCACTGCAATGTAGTGATGCGTTGAATATTCATTCCCTGGGGAATGGGCAGCAGAGAAGCAAGTGATCACTCACTGTGATTGACAGATGGGATAAATCTCTTTATTTGAAGCTTACAGAGGATGGGGGGGGAGGAGTATAAATAATAGAAATATATGAAAGAGAGAGCTTTACCAGAGGAATTACACAATGATATCATTTACATATGGATTTTTGAACAGATTTCCTTCAACTAAAAATCCTTTCATTCTTAAGAATGCAGAGGATTTTTAATGAAAAGTAAGTTACAGGGTTGCTTGTATTTACAAACACTGTCCAGAGTCCTCTAGCAGTGAGTGACAGTTCAGCCATCCACTCTTGGGCAGGGGTGTGGTGCTGAACTCTAAATATGGTAACAGACAGTTCGTCCGTCCAATCTGAAGCTGGGGTGTGCTGGGTTTTCTCCATGTGTCTCCTGTTTGGAGTGATTAGCTGGCTCCCTGCCTCCAAATTGCTGCCAGTTGTAGCTTATGCTCGGTGGTGTGTGTATCTCTTTGGTTCCTGGACTCAGTACTTGATCTATTGTTACCTGACCTTGGACTTTTCTTCTGACTATCCATTTACCTAGCCCCTTTGTCTTTAGCCTCTACCTTCCTGAAATTGTGATCTCAGTCCATGACCTTACTACTCCTTTTGTCTTACCCCTTGGTTTACTACTAGTTTCTTTATTTGACCCGGACCTCTAAACTACCCAAACATCCAAGCGTTACATGCTCTTCAATTTTGTCCATTTAATTTGTTTGTTTTAGTGCCATCCAACAAGAGTGGAGTCCGATTTGGGAGGCGATCATCACTTAAAGTACACTATTTATCTCTTGTTTAAATCATTAAGCCTTGAGATTTACTTTTTTTCTTACGTTTTTATGAATAAAGTCTAATGGACAATCACACAAATGCTGGTTGCCTCCTACTTACTACCACCACTACTATTTTACATTAATTTATTGAACATTTTTGCTCTTTTTTTGTGCAGGTTATTTGATGTTTGTACAGTTTCACGGACAGACAGAGAGACGAAGCTTACACTGGTTTTTGAACATGTCGACCAAGATTTGACAACCTATTTGGATAAAGTGCCGGAGCCTGGAGTTCCCAATGAAACGATAAAGGTATTAATGGCTTATGACATTCAGTATTATAGATATCCCAATAGGGGCAAATGCGGGCCCTCTGAGTAATGATCGGACCCCTAGAGCACTGTAATCTTTTTGCGTGTCCCAGGTTCCATTGAGCTGGGGGGTCTCAAGTATTTGAAAATCCCATTTTGACATGGCCTAAAAGAAATTCTGAGTTTTTAGGGGAAATCTACATTTTAGGACCTTTTATAAATTGGTAGACAACAAGGACGACTATAAAGAGGAGGTCTGTGCATTAAATAGACAGCCCATTCATTTTAAAGGGAACGTGTCTTTGTTTTGTGATATTGAACTGCCCCCAATGTGTTTTAAATGATACAATGTGCATCACTAACATGGCTTTTAAAAACAAAATTCCACATATTTATCTTAAAAAGAGACTTATATATGCTGAGGTGACTGCACACACATACCTGACTTCAGTCATATGGGAGGTGACTGCACACACATACCTGACTTCAGTCATAGGGGAGGTGACTGCACACACATACCTGACTTCAGTCATAGGGAGGTGACTGCACACACATACATGGCTTCAGTCATAGGGAGGTGACTGCACACGCATACCTGGCTTTAGTCATAGGGGTGTGCAGTACACAGCATACCTGACTTCAGTCATAAGGAGGTGACTGCACAGACATTCCTGGCTTCAGTCATACGGGAGGTGACTGCACACACATACCTGGCTTCAGTCATATGGGAGGTGACTGCACACACATACCTGGCTACAGTCATAGGGGGAGGTGGACTGCACACACATACCTGACTTACAGTCATAGGGGAGGTGACTGCACACGCATACCATGGCTTCAGTTCATATAGCGGTAGTGTGTCAGTAGAACAGGGCCCATACTGAACTTCAGTCATAGGGGAGGTGACTGCACACACATACCTGGTTTCAGTCATACGGGAGGTGACTGCACACGCATACCTGGCTTCAGTCATAGTGCTGTTGATCAGTGCACAGCATACCTGACTTCAGTCATAGGGGAGGTGACTGCACAACCAACATTACATGGCTTCAGTCATACGGGGAGGTGATTGCACATACATATGTGGCTCCCACCGGGTGAGCGCCACCAGAGGTACTGCATTCCCACGGTTAGGGAATGTAGTGCCTCTGTTCCTAGGTGTGGGATGGTGCAGTCGAGCCCAAAAACACACACAGCAGTGACAGGTCCCTGGGACAATGGGTGGCCCTGAGGGAGGACCAGGCCACAAAAGGGGAGAGGACTATGTTAGACAGTGAAGTCAGTAGGAGGAGACCGGAGGAGTAACATCAACTGACGAGGAAAGTAGTCGGGAGTGTAGAGGCGATGTGGTGCCGACTCACGTGGGTTGGAGCAATGCCACCACGCTCACCCACAGGAGGTAAAGACTGACGGCAGAGGAACAGAAGAGCCCTAGAGGTGCAGAAGAGTCAGCGAGCCCCGTACGCCTGAATTGAAGAGACAGAGGGGTTGGTGGAGACAGGGACCCGGCCCTGCAGATGGTGCAGATCCTTCACGCCCGAGGCCACAAACGACTGACGGGAGCTGTGGCCGAACACCCAACACACCTTGGGGAAGGTGGGCCGAACTAGAGAGCAGTGCCGGGAGAGAACCTAATGGTGACGGGTCACACATAAGCACTCATGGCCACCGGTACTTGAGCTCTGTGCTGCGGACAGCATTGAGAGCCTGGAGTGCAAAGCGACGATCCCTCACCTCAGAGGAGAACTACTCCTTATAGCGCTGAGAGAGACAGACACAAGAGACTTGGACACCTACAGAGGACAGAAAGGGCATCAACTGTGGCTTGACTGCACTAACCTGGCTCTGGAGAAAGAGCGAACCGGAGACTGGCAGGAGCATACCTGGCGGCCATGTTTAACACCTGAGTAAAAGTAACGGAATTGCAGCTGGGATGTGAGAGACCTTTATTTGCAGCGTCCACTGGGAGCAGAGGCCGCACTAAACACTGAGGTTACTGTTAACTGACTGATCAACTGCCAAGGTCTGAATCGGGGAAAACCACTTCACGGGCCTGAGGATTACGCTCCGCCTGCGGGGAGCAAAGCCATCCAAGCTGCCAGTCATCATTCCCAGAAGATCTGAAGCAGCGGCGGCCGCACACCGTAGGTGGCGTCACGAATACCCTTTTATCCCCTCAGACTTTCCCTAACATCTTCCTGTTTATTTTAAATGACAGCGCCAGGGTCTCAGTCCCAGTCTGTCCCCAAGAAAAGAACTGAAGAGAGGTGAAGTAGAACAACAAGTAACCGCCCTGTTCTCGAGTCTTCCCCGTACCAGGAGTGGGCGTGTCACATACCTGGCTTCAGTCATAGGGAAGATGACTGCACACACATACCTGGCTTCAGTCATAGGGAAGATGACTGCACACACATACCTGGCTTCAGTCATCGGGAAGATGACCGCACACACATACCTGGCTTCAGTAATAGGGAAGGTGACTGCACACTCATACCTGGCTTCAGTCATGGGAGTGGAGCTTTTGCTTGAGTTCATTCATGATTTTTTAAAAATTTTGTCAAGCGTCCTGCATTGTAATTGATTGACATCACTGCAAGACCCGTAAGGATTTCTAGACCAAGTGATCGTAATGGTCTGTGTGTTTCCGTTTCAATAAAATCAGTGTTATCAGCAGGAGATTATCAATACAGTACTTGATCCAACTGCTCCCCCTCCATTGATTGGCTACTCTCTGTATACACTGTATTTTCTGGTCATCATAATGGGAGACCCAGACAATGGGGTTTAGGGCACTGCCCTCCGGAGGTCACACTAGGTACTACAAGTTTGTAGACACCGCCTCCTCCGCTTATAAACCCCTACCGCAGGGAACATCCTCAGTTTTAAACTTAGTGTGCTTGGAGGATCACGCTTTGCTTGCACTTCACTGCATTCTCACTACTTACGTGATGGCGTCTGAAGACAAGGTAATATGGTCCTGGTCGGGACCTGCGACAGCCTCCCCGCTCACCCTTGTGGCACACGCAGGTGGAGGTACCGGAGGGCCTAGAGCCTGGACACTTTGTGTTCTCCTGGTACGCTGTCGCGCTCCTTTCCATCCCTCTCTGGGGGGCTCTGGAGAGTGGGAGATGGGAGCCTTGCACAGCTCCGCTCCGTCCAAGGCCTCCCTAAATGGTGCTTACAGACCGGACTGGAGCCAGCCCAGTCCGAGGCCTCCCTAAATGGTGCTTACAGACCGGACTGGGCTGAACCCCCGTCCGAGGCCTCCCTAAATGGTGCTTACAGACCGGACCGGCACTGAGGCACTCTGTGTCTCCTGTGTGCCTGGGGGTAGTGTCTGTCACTTTATGTGTCCTGACACTCAGACCGCGCGTTACCCTCGGGTCCGCGGATCTGGAGGTGTACCTGTGCTGGGGGCACCCTGGCTGACCGCCCTGTGTGTCACAGGGGCTGAGGCCGTAGACTGCTGATCTTTTGATGTAATTGCAGTCCGTGTGTGTGTACTGTGTTTTACACTATTTCCCGCGCTGCGGGCTCCAGCACCTCCATTTTGAGGCTGCCTGGAGGAGAGGAGGCAGCCCTTGCGGTGACGTCACCGGGGGGCGTGTGTGTGTGCTTCCCGCGTGTTCTCGGCGCCGCCCACGACTTTACTGGCGGCGGCCATCTTCTCCCTCACTTCCCGGCTGGGATCTACGGCAGCGCGTGCCTGCACTTCAGAGGGAGACCGGAACTCGCGGAGGTCACACACACACACCGCTTCCTCCCACCGCTTTACTGCGGTCGGTAAGCCACCGGGATTCCCGGTTTGTTTGTCTGTACGACTTGGCTTATACTCCCCTACTGTGGCTATGTCCTCAGTTAGGAAGCTTGCTGCTAAGACGGCGGATGCCACCATTACCTGTACTACATGCAATGGTACACTGGTGGAGGGGTCCTGCAATAACTGCGGACGCCCAGAGGCCCGGACTGGCACCGCTGAGTCAGCAGCTCCGGTGCTGTACCCTGAGGTTCAGGTGATCCCAGGACCATGGGAAACGCAGAATAGGATCAATGAATCCCTGCTGTCCCAGATGTCCTCCATGTCGCAGTCACTGGAGGCACTTCATAGGAGACTGGAAAACCCAGCTACTCCTTCCAGTTACCCCGGGTGTCCCCCTCTTCTGCTGTGAGACCCCCTAAGCGGGCTCGTCGTGAGGAGTCACCCGAGCTCCAGGCTCTCTCTGAGGAGGAGCGTTCCTCTGATGGTGAGGAGGATGATGGGGGGTCTACTCTCGGGTCTGTGTCTGAACCTCCAGATGGGGTGGAGGATCTGGTGTCCTCTATCAATCAACCGTCACGTGTTGGTTCGGAAGTTCCGCATGGAATCCCTACGCTCCGTTATCGCGGCTGTGTCGCAGGGAGACTTCCTAGCGTCCATCGATATCAGGGACGCTTACCTTCACGTGCCCATTGCACCGGCTCATCAGCGCTGGTTACGATTCGCAGTGGGGGACGACCACTTCCAATTTGTGGCCCTACCCTTCGGGTTGGCCTCAGCACCACGGGTGTTCACGAAGGTGATGGCCTCTATGATGGCTCTCCTGCATGTGCAGGGTCACGCCGTCATACCCTATCTGGACGACCTATTGGTCAGGGCGCCATCGGAAGACCTTTGTCGGGTGAGCCTGGAGGTGACCATGAGGTCTCTGGAACAGTTCGGGTGGCTTCTCAATATTCAGAAGTCGACCCTGGTTCCGACCCAGTCATTGACATATCTGGGCATGGATTTCCACACGGACTCGGCCCTGGTGTCTCTACCTCAAGCCAAGCAGCTGGCGATCCACTCAGGAGTACAGAATGTTCTCCTGTCACCTCACTCATCCCTTCGGGTGTTGATGAGACTAGTGGGACGCATGGTAGCGGCGATAGAGGCGGTGCCCTTTGCACAGTTTCGTCTCCGTTCTCTTCAGCTGGAGATTCTTCGCCGATGGGACAAGAGAGCGATCTCTCTGAATCGGTTGGTGACACTGTCACAACCGACCAAGGACTCCCTACAGTGGTGGCTTCAGCCACATCACTTGTCACGGGGCCGGTCATTTCTCAAACCATCATGGTTAGTGGTGACCACCGACGCCAGTCTGAAGGGCTGGGGGGCGGTGTTCTTACACCACAGGGCTCAAGGCCTCTGGACTCAGTTGGAGTCGACGTTGCAGATCAACGTACTGGAGATCAAGGCGGTCTATCTGGCGCTCCTGGCTTTTCAGAAATTCCTGAAAGGACAGCCCATTCGGGTACAGTCCGACAATGCGACGGCCGTCGCCTACATAAATCATCAGGGAGGGACCAGAAGCGCTCAGGCCCTCGCCGAAGTCCACCGCATTCTGTCGTGGGTAGAGGAAAACGACTGCCTGATCTCCGCAGTTCACATCCCAGGGGTCGAGAACTGGGAGGCCGACTACCTGAGCCGGCAGGGGATGGACGCCGGAGAGTGGTCTCTACATCCAGACGTCTTCCGGGACATCTGCGGCAGATGGGGCACTCCGGACGTGGATCTGATGGCCTCGCGGCTCAATCATCAGGTGCCGCACTACATGGCGAGATCTTGGGATCCTCAGTCTCTGGGGGCGGATGCCCTGATCCTGAGTTGGTCCAGTTTCCAGCTGCCATATGTGTTCCCACCTCTGGCTCTGATTCCCAGGGTTCTGTGGAAAATCAGGTCGGAGTGCAGGGTAGCCATTCTAGTGGCTCCGGATTGGCCCAGGAGGTCCTGGTATCCGGACCTGTGGCAACTGTCAGGCGGACACAGGTGGGCTCTTCCAGATCGCGCAGACTTACTCGCGCAAGGCCCATTCTTCCACCTCAATTCCAAGGCCCTCAGATTGACTGCATGGCTCTTGAGGCCTGGCTGCTGACGTCCAGGGGTTTCTCCCCTACAGTGGTGGCCACTATGAATCGGGCTAGGAAGCCCGTTTCCAGGAAGATGTACCACAGGACGTGGAAAATCTTTTTTACCTGGTGTGCCTCTGGTGGACGGTCCCCGTGGCCCTTGTCCATCCCGACGTTGTTGGCCTTCCTACAGTCGGGTTTGGAGTTGGGATTATCCCTTGGCTCTTTGAAAGGTCAAGTATCAGCACTTTCTGTGCTGTTTGACAGGCGTTTGGCGCTCCTCCCGAAGGTCCGTCAGTTTCTGCAGGGGGTGTCGCGGATGGTTCCGCCCTACAGGAGACCTCTGGACCCTTGGGACCTTAACATGGTCCTGGCGGCATTGCAGAAACCGCCGTTTGAGCCTCTGAGGGAGGTTTCTCTATCTCGTCTATCCCAGAAAGTGACCTTTCTGGTGGCGATTACATCTCTGAGGAGGGTCTCAGAATTGGCTGCACTATCGTGCAAGTCTCCCTTTCTGGTGGTTCACCAAGACAAGGTGGTGTTGCGCCCACGGCCAGAATTCTTGCCGAAGGTGGTTTCAACTTTTCACCTGAACCAGGAGATTGTTCTCCCATCATTTTGCCCCGCTCCCGTTCATCAGGTTGAGCGCGACCTCCATACTCTGGATCTTGTGAGAGCTATACGCATTTATGTGTCCAGGACCGCCTCCTTTAGGAGTTCGGATTCCTTATTTGTTCTTACAACAGGTCGCTGTAAGGGGTCCGCGGCTTCGAAGTCAACCTTGGCCAGATGGATTAAGGCTTCCATTCAAGAGGCTTACCGGTCTTTTGGTTTGCCTCTCCCGGTGGGATTGAAGGCTCACTCTACCAGAGCCGTAGGTGCCTCCTGGGCCTTGCGACATCGAGCGTCTGCTCTGCAGGTGTGTCAGGCGGCCACTTGGTCCAGCCTGCACACTTTCTCTAAGCACTATATGGTGCATGCCCATGCCTCTGCGGATGCAAGTTTGGGCAGGCGGGTTCTCCAGGCGGCGGTTGCCCACCTTTAAAAGGGAACCATGTGTTATCCGTCTTGTTGAGGAACTCTTCCCGCCCTGGGGTATTGCTTTAGGACATCCCCATTGTCTGGGTCTCCCATTATGATGACCAGAAAAAAGAGAATTTTGTTTACGTACCGTAAATTCTTTTTTCTTTAATCATCAATGGGAGACCCAGCACCCACCCAGTTGTTCCGTTGCATGTTTTGCATTTGCTCTGTTCTCTGTTGAGACAGTGTTTGCCGGGTTGTTGAACCGTCTGTGCACGGTATTCTTCCCGATGTTTCGGGTGTGGTTTATTTCCTCCTCGCAGCTTGTGGACCAAACTGAGGATGTTCCCTGCGGTAGGGGTTTATAAGCGGAGGAGGCGGTGTCTACAAACTTGTAGTACCTAGTGTGACCTCCGGAGGGCAGTGCCCTAAACCCCATTGTCTGGGTCTCCCATTGATGATTAAAGAAAAAAAGAATTTACGGTACGTAAACAAAATTCTCTTTATTGACAGAAAGCTGCTAATCAGTGCTGTGGGCTGCGTTATACACAATCGGTTATATACACTCAGTGGTGTTAATAGGGGTTATACACAATCAGTAGTGTGGGCGGGTTTATACACAACCAGTGGTGTGGGTGAAGTTATACACAATCTGGTGTGGGCGGGGTTATATAGAGTGGTGTGGGCGGTGTTATACACCATCAGTGGTGTGGGCGGTGTTATACACCATCAGTGGTGTGGGTGGGATTATACACAATCAGTGGTGTGGGCGGGGTTATACACCATCAGTGGTATGGGCGAGGTTATACACAATCAGTGGTGTGGGTGAGGTTATACACAATTAGTGGTGTGGGTGAGGTTATACACAATCAGTGGTGTGGGCGGGTTATACACAGTGGTGTGGGCGGGTTATACACAGTGGTGTGGGCGGGGTTATACACCATCAGTGGTGTGGGCGGGGTTATACACCATCAGTGGTGTGGGCGGGGTTATACACAGTGGTGTAGGCGGGGTTATACACAGCTCAGTATTCAGAGAACTGATAGATCTGCAGCAGAGAAAAATGTGATTATATAACAACTGCTGCACCCAGTAAGTGACACATCGCTGTAATCAGGGTCTCTGTCCCTACAGCATGCTGCTATCAGATTCCATAGAAAAAACCTGCTGGCAGATTCCCTTTAAGAATAAGGGCTGGTTTAAATCAGACAACTCCCTTTAAGACTTTTTTTGTGTAAGGCAGTATCTTGCAATGCAATCCATAGTAATAGACATGTAATGTAACTTGACAGCAGACGCCCACTCAGTGTTCAGGACGCTTTTATCTCGGTAATGGGGCACGCTCGCTAAAATGGATAGAAAAGACACTTTTCTTTGCCAGGAAAAATATTCATTGTATTAAATAAAACATTTTTCCTGCTGGGATTTAAATCTCCTTCCACATCAAGAAAGTCCCATGGGCATGAAGTAGCCGCATTTTCTATGGTCTAGTTTGAAACATAATTGGTGATTCATTTTTCTCTATGGTTCAGGTGAATATAAAGTCACAGTAACACTATACATTGGGCGGTGTTCACACTTAGTTTTGCTGCCCGTTCAGCACTTCCATTTCACCTATTTTCTGGCAGCAGCAAATGTCTTGGATCCTCTATAGTCTTATATAGATACTAAACTTCACACTGTACGACAGGGCGAGTGCGGTATACTTTATGTAACGTCGTACATTACTCCAAGCCAATACACCTCCACAGAGTAATTTTATCATTATCCATATTAACACGCGGACCAAAACTCCTACGGCTTTCATACAGTATTATATTGACATATATCTGCTTAAGGCTCCATATCACTAGATATCTTCATTTTATGCCATCATATCGTATACAACCACAAGGAATTGTATCACAGTGGAGCTCCATGCAGTACTACAGAGTCACTTTACCGCCATATACTTATGCACTACTAAAGCCTGATCCCTCATTAGATTTTGTTATAGTACCACCGATACACTACATCGCCATATATTTATGCACACTAAAGACCAATCCCACTATATCTTTTCATGGTGCCACAGATCCACTATACCGCATATACTTATCCACTACTGAAGACCAATCCCACTATAGACTTTGTATAGTACCACAGATCCACTATACCACCATTCACTTATGCACACTAAAGACCGATCCCACTATAGACTTTGTATAGTACCACAGATCCACTATACCGCATATACTTATCCACTACTAAAGACCAATCCCGCTATAGACTTTGTATAGTACCACAGATCCACTATACCACCATATACTTATGTACTACTAAAGACTGATCCCTCATTAGATTTTGTATAGTACCACAGATCCACTATACCACCATATACATATGCACTACTAAAGACCGATCCCGCTATAGACTTTGTATAGTACCACAGATCCACTATACCAGCATATACTTATCCACTACTGAAGACCAATCCCGCTATAGACTTTGTATAGTACCACAGAGCTACTATACCACCATATACATATGCACTACTAAAGACCGATCCCACTATAGACTTTGTATAGTACCACAGATCCACTATACCGCCATTCACTTATGCACTACTAAAGACCAATCCCACTATAGACTTTGTATAGTACCACAGATCCACTATACCACCATATACTTATGTACTAGTAAAGACCAATCCTACTATAGACTTTGTATAGTACCACAGATCCACTATACCAGCATATACTTATCCACTACTGAAGACCAATCCCGCTATAGACTTTGTATAGTACCACAGAGCTACTATACCACCATTTACATATGCACTACTAAAGACCAATCCCACTATAGATTTTGTATAGTACCACAGATCCACTATACCAGCATATACTTATGTACTACTGAAGACCAATCCCGCTATAGACTTTGTATAGTACCACAGAGCTACTATACCACCATATACATATGCACTACTAAAGACCAATCCCACTATAGACTTTGTATAGTACCACAGATCCGCTATACCACCATATACTTATGCACTACTAAAGACCGATCGAACAACATACCACATATAGTACCACAGCTCTGTCTCAAACTGCATATAATTATTTAATAGATCTCAAAGAATGTTCTTACTTTGAAAATCCGAATCAGAATAGCGGTGTAATTCTTTATGAAATCTTAACTCAGTCTTTGCCCATCTATCCTGATTGACAGCCCCTCAGTGTCCCTCCTCCCTGCTGCTGAATCTCGGCCCATGTCGCCTGAATAACAGTTCATTAGTTCATTCCAAACTGTATTCATATTAAGAAATTGAGATTTTTGGCAGATGATTGATCAATTTTCTGAGCCACCCTGCCACGTCAAGGCAAATCTCATGAGGGAGAGGCTACACTATGTATTTTTTTATTTATTTACCTTGTGCCAAGTAACCTTCAACATAGCTAAAAGGCAGAACCATTAAAAGCAGCACTTGCCTGGAACGTTTCCGTACCACTCAAGTGATGCTGGACAGGTGCATGTGACTAAAGGCAGAACAGGCCCCAGCATATGCAGCTGATGCTACACATGCCTGGACTTTTCAGACCTGACCCTCACAGCGCCAGACCAGCAAATTCATGAGCAAAGGTGGGGCAGGCCCAAGCAAATGGAGCTTGCAATGAACAAGGCCTGTGGACAGGGTGAGATAGCGAAGTGTGAACAGCTACCAGGATTTGCTACAATCACAACAGAAGGAATAGCAAACTGAACCAGGTGTGCACGGCACAGTGGAGGTCAACCCCAATTTTTTTTTTTTTATATAAATACAGTTTGGAATGAATATGTGCAGTTGCATGCTTTACATTACATGCTATCCTCGGGTAGTGCTGGCTCTTCTTGTTTCTTGGCCCATATAGCTTGAACTATAGTTCCCAAGTGTCGCTCCTCCTTGCTGCTGCTGAGTTACACCCATGTAGCTTTGTTGACAGTTCCTCAGTTCCTTCCTCCACGCTGCTGCTGAATATTAGCCCATCTAGTGTCATTGACAGCTCCTCAGCATCCCTCCTCCATATTGATGTTCAATCACAGCCAATGTAACTAGATTTACAGTTCCTCAGTGTCCCTTTTCCTGCTGCTGCTGAATATACACCCATGTAGCTTGATTTACAGCTCCTCAGTGTCCCTCCTCCCTGCTGCTGCTGCTGAATATACACCCATGTAGCTTGATTTACAGCTCCTCAGTGTCCCTCCTCCCTGCTGCTGCTGCTGAATATACACCCATGTAGCTTGATTTAAAGCTCCTCAGTGTCCCTCCTCCCTGCTGCTGCTGAATATACACCCATGTAGCTTGATTTACAGTTCCTCAGTGTCCCTCCTCCCTGCTGCTGAATATACACCCATGTAGCTTGATTTACAGCTCCTCAGTGTCCCTCCTCCCTGCTGCTGCTGAATATACACCCATGTAGCTTGATTTACAGCTCCTCAGTGTCCCTCCTCCCTGCTGCTGAATATACACCCATGTAGCTTGATTTACAGCTCCTCAGTGTCCCTTCTCCCTACTGCTGCTAAATATTTACCCATCTAGTGTGATTGACAGCTCCTCAGTGTCCCTCTTCGCTGCTGCTGAATATTCGCCCATCTAGTGTGATTGACAGCTCCTCAGTGTCCCTCCTCCCTGCTGCTGCAGAATATTTAACCATCTAGTTTGATTGACAGCTCCTCAGTGTCCTTATTGGTGAGCTGTTTTCCCGTTACCTTTTTTCTTTTATTTCCAAACCTTCATTGGGAAATGTTAGAGACAGTTCTTGGTGATGGGGATTGTGTGCTACGTAGTGTGTGACAGCTGCGTGTTTTACCACTTCCCAAGGTCCAGTTACATGTAGGCATATGATATCCTTCAGGAATCACGCCGACACCAACAGTCGTCAGAACAGGCAAAGTCTATTCACTGTGTAATTTTCTTTTCTTTTCCCTAAGTCATAGTCTCAATAGTTTACGCCTCTACTTTAGAGTTACCTATGAAAGGTCGGGAATTTTATGTGATGTGTGGGAAATTTGTCTTTTTTTTTTTTCTTCTTTTTTGGGGGTTTCAGCTTTTACATGTTTTATTTTTGCTTTTAGCTGCGTTTTAAATACTAAAACATTTAGGGAGATTTCCAGCAAAAGAAATGATTGTTAACGGGGATATTCTCTGTTTCATCAACTGCGCTGCAGCTAATCAGTGAGCTAGGCGGCTCATGACATCTACACCGGCAGATCCTCCGATGACCTTACTTATTGGCTGGAGTGGTGTTTGTATGATGTGAACGCTGCAGACAATAACAGACACTGGGAGCAGCGGCGGTGTTCTGCCTTCCTTCACATTATATGCAGTGTGATATCTAGCATACAGCTTAAACCTTCTTTGTATTCTAAGTAAACGGACTGCTTATTCTGAAGTCTACGGTTTATTGGTCAATGGTGAGTTAATTGGCTATACGATGATTTATTGGTATAACTACAAACAAAAATGCAAATCAGCATTGAGCATATCACAAAAAACAGTAGTGATAATACAATACAGAGAGCATAAATGACTACTGGGTACCTATATCATATAAACAGCTATGACAGTATACAGTACAGGAGATCATACAATAAAAGAGAGGATTACATGGAACACATGCATTCTTAACAGACATAACTATATGTAGAAAAAAATATTTCTGTACAATCCTAACAGCAGATTCTGAAGTATCAAACACACAGACAGGAGTGTAACTCTCACCAGATATACTTGACAAGGATGATGGGGTTCACAAGAGAAAAGCAGGCAGCAAGATAGACACGTCTATCCTGTCTCATGCTGTCTTAATATAGCTACTGCCTTCCTAGAGATGTAAGGGGCTGAACCACAATGCACTGGGTTCTTAAAGGAGAAGAAACCGAATTATGCCGGTAATGCTGCCAGAAGACATTAAACATCATAACAGGATAGCATGTCACATTACACAGGTTATAACAAGTGTTAAACTTAGAATTCCTTTCTCCTACTAGGTCTAAATGGGCAGAAAAGGCGAAGACCCAGCGCCGGACCTAGGGAGGGTGAGAAAGGCGCAGTTAAAATAAAACCTGCAGCAGAGGGAAAGTGGTATTGAAAAAACCCTTTAATCCATTCCCAACTTTCATATGGAGTGGGGTTGGGAGTTGAGGCTTCAAACGAGAACATCAATGTAACCACATACTGTAGACCTGCAGTGTATAGAAGAAAGGGGTCACAGATTCATGTTCAATATGAAGATTAAAAAAAGTGAAAACTAAAAATAAAGGTTTTTTTAAATATAAACATTTATATATAAAAATCTAATAAACTGTATGATAAAAATATAGAAGCATAATGTGTATTGCTGTGTCTATAAAAGTTCAACTATCAAAATATAAAACCATTTAACCTGAGCGTAAAGCAAAAAAAAAAAATGTTGGAATGCTAGAATGGGCGGCTCTTTACTCTTTACTAGGGGTAAGCAGACACTGCCATGCTCGGGTGCTTGATACTTGAAACGAGCAGTCAGATGCTCGGACGGACCCGAGTATAATGGAAGTCAGTGGGGAATGTGGAGACACAGGAGTCAGTGGGTGCGCCCGGCCGCCTTTAGAAAGACCGCATGGACCAGGGCTCATCCCACTGAATGCCGAACTCCTTACCCATGGGAAGAACACTACTCAGACAACACAGATGAGGGAACCACACATTGACTGTTGGGGATCCAATGAAGTCTAACCAAAGGCATGTAACACAAACTCTGCAAAAACACACAATATAGCAGGCAACAGAGTCTCACCCTTCTGCTGGCTCACCATGGATTAGAATATTGGTGCCTTCAGGACTTCCAGGGCCAAGTACCCTAATCCAGCAACACCCCACTTTGTCTGGCACCCACGAGAAAGGAATAGCAGAAAACTTAGGAAGCTAACCGAGCACTGCCAGGTGACCGTATTGTCCCACCCTGGGTTTCTTCCAGCCGAATCCTAGGATCCTAGGCTGAACTCCTGCAGAATATAATCCATTTTTGGTACTCCTCTAGTCAGAACTGAAGATCCTAAACTGATGCCACATAGCATATCCTCGAACTAGGACAATGGAGCAGTCTGATAAGAAACAATGACCACTTCCCAACAAATAATTGAACAGTGTCTGGTCTAATTAAGAACATTAACCCACGACACACTTTGAGAAAGGCTGTTTCGTCACAGCGAACGCAAACATTTTTCCAGAAGATCTTCTGGAAAGTGCTCGAGTTCCCATTGATTTCCATTATATTTAAGTTGCGTCCATCCGAGTGTCCAACTGATCATTTCAAGTATCGAGCGCCCTAGTATGTTATTGCTCATTAATCACTACTCTTTACCTCAAAAATTCAATAACATCATTATATTTCCCTGAAAATGGTTAACCAAGAAAAAAAAAAAAAAAATCCAAATTTTCACCGCCTTCAGAATTTTTTATCAAGGTTTTCCCATATATTGTATGGTAAAACGAATGGTGTCAATACTACAGCTCATTCCACAACGTCAAAGGGATTTTCCTACAAGAAAGTAATTTTTTTTTTTTTTATAATTCTTTATTTAACAAGAACAACTGAAGTAAATAGACATATCGCACATCAAATTAATGTACATAAGTATAATGGTCATGTTCACCATCAATAGTGGTTAATAACTAAACATGTGTCTTGCTAGAATCTATATGTTCACCTATACTGTGTAAGTGCTGACTAAGTGTAATTTTTAATAATGAGATGTAATGATTCTGACATCAGGGACATGATAGATCAATTTCCTGTGCTGAGATAATCTTATATATGTGTCCCTGCTGTACTTGTAATGGATGTGTTGACTCAGGACATGTCTGACACACATTGTGCTGAGATAATCTTATATATGTGTCCTGCTATGTACTGTGTAATGGATGTGTCTGACCATACAGGGACATGGATCTGAGATGTGGAGATGTGGTATGATCAGACCATGTCCCTGTACAGTCAGACACATCCATTACACAGTACATAGCAGGGACACATATATAAGATTATCTCAGCACAGGAGATGTGGTATGATCAGACCATGTGCCTGTATGTATGGTCAGACACATCCATTACACAGTACATAGGGGCACATATATAAGATTATCTCAGCACAGGAGATGTGGTATGATAAGACTATGTCCCTGTACAGTCAGACAGATCCATTACACAGTACATAGCAGGGACACATATATAAGATTATCTCAGCACAGGAGATGTGGTATGATCAGACCATGTGCCTGTATGTATGGTCAGACACATCCATTACACAGTACATAGAGGCACATATATAAGATTATCTCAGCACAGGAGATGTGGTATGATAAGACTATGTCCCTGTACAGTCAGACACATCCATTACACAGTACATAGCAGGGACACATATACAAGATTATCTCAGCACAAGAACATTTTTTTTAAACATCTAATTGTGGAAATTGTTATTATTTCAAAATCTATTGATTAAAATGAAATTTGTTTGTGGAGGAAAAAAATATATAATCCCTCGTATTGCTTTGGAAAAAAAATATGATTTTTTACGAAGGGGAGGAAAAAAAACAAAAGGTCAGAAAAAAAATTGACTGCAACATGAAGTGGTTAAATGATGTAAACCTCCATGATTTTAGCATAAATCCTGTCTTAAAGTACAGTTCATCCAGCTGTACATAGGAAATAGCTGAGGTGCCCATTCAGGCCGCCCTACTAATGACTCCCATTCTTCTGGTTACTGTTCTTATCAGCTGTCCGCTTCGGTCATGTTTCCTGATAGCGCGATCGCCTCCATTACAAGTTTTTAATGTCAGATTTCCGGAATTGGGATGGCAGCCAATTCTGTTCATTGAAGTATCATTCGCTGCCCTCAGACTACCCCAGGACACAATGTTTGGCATTGTATTGAGAGGGTGAAGATTTCATTACAACTCAATGAAAGACGATGTAGATGTAGATTCTCAAGGGCAACGTACGACTCTTCTGTGTGTTCACCGGGGTCAGGGCACAGCCGGGAACCTGGAAAGTACAGGGATAAATAGACGGATGCCCACTGCATACCATATAGGTCTAAGCCATCGGCTTTCTGTGGGTACGGACTCCTGTGGTAGGTTATATTTAATATATCTGCTAATATTATCACATAGCATTAGCCTCAACCACTGTCTGGTGGGTTAATTTGCTTATGAGCCAACAACAAACACCAATCAAGGATAGAGGTAGTCGATTGTCACTTGTTTTTTAATCATCAGGAGTAGTTCATATGATCAATAAATGCCCATTTACTACTGTCTCCGTATAGTAATCATCAGGAGGGGTTCATATAATAGATCAATGCTCTTTTACTAATGTCCCCGTATAGTAATCATCAGGAGGGGTTCATATGATTGATCGATCAAAGCTCATTTACTAATGTCTTTGTGTATTAATCATCAGGAGGGGTTCATGTGATCGATCAACGCTAAGTTACTAATGTCTCCATGTAGTAATCATCAGGAGGGGCTCATATAATAGATTAATGCTCTTATATTAATGTCTTCGTCTAGTAATCATAAGGAGGGGTTCATATGATCGATCAGCGCTAAGTTACTAATGTCTCCAAGTAGTAATCATCAGGAGGGGCTCATATAATAGTTCAATGCTCTTTTACTAATGTCTCTGTATAGTAATCATCAGAAGGGGTTCACATAATAGATCAATGCTCTTTTACTAATGTCTCTGTATAGTAATCATCAGGAGGGGTTCACATACTAGATCAATGCTCTTTCACTAATGTCTCCGTATAGTAATCATCAGAAGGGGTTCACATACTAGATCAATGCTCTTTTACTAATGTCTCCGTATAGTAATCATCAGAAGGGGTTCACATACTAGATCAATGCTCTTTCACTAATGTCTCCGTATAGTAATCATCAGAAGGGGTTCACATACTAGATCAATGCTCTTTTACTAATGTCTCCGTATAGTAATCATCAGAAGGGGTTCATATAATAGATCTATGCTCTTTTACTAATGTCTCCGTATAGTAATCATCAGAAGTGTTTCACATACTAGATCAATGCTGTTTTACTTATGTCTCCGTATAGTAATCATCAGGAGTGGTCCATATTATTGATCAATCAATGCTCAGTTACTAATGTCTTCGTCAGTGCCCATTTTGGTGGACTCAGAGTCAATATAAAATGGACCGACTCCTAAAATATATAACAAATTAGGGTTCAGTAGTTCAATGCAGAATGTGCTGAATATTATTATTATGAATTATCTTCTATCCAAATATCTTCATTTGAAATATAATAATCCTCAAGTAGTAGAAAAATTACTGGGCACTGCAGCTCTCACCCTATATGCCTGTGTATGACCTCATACATATACAGGTGCAAGTGTTGAAGGTCCGGAATAGCGGTGCACGCTTAATAAAGTGAGAACAAATTCTATAAGAAAAAAATGAGCGGCACTCACCATGTTGAAATCTTCTATCTTTTATTTGGCAAAGTGTAGGCACGACATGGCATGGACACACTCCCTCCCCTACAGCAGCCATGTCGTGCCTACACTTTGGCAAATAAAAGATAGAAGATTTCAACATGGTGAGTGCCGCTCATTTTTTTTTCTTCAAGAATTTGAAATATAATAATGAAATTCAGGAGTCAGAGTTGGATGTTTGACTTACCGACTCTCCATCAGGAGATGTTTATATAATCGATCAATGCTCATTTACGAATATCTCCGTGTAGTAATCATCAGGAAGGGTTCATATAATCAATTAACACTCATTTACTAATGTCTCCGTGTAGTAATCATCAGGAAGGGTTCATATAATCAATTAACGCTCATTTACTAATATCTCTGTGTAGTAATCATCAGGAAGGGTTCATATAATCAATTAACGCTCATTTACTAATGTCTTCGTGTAGTAATCATCAGGAACGGTTCATATAATCAATTAACGCTCATTTACTAATATCTCCATGTAGTAATCATCAGGAAGGGTTCATATAATCAATTAACGCTCATTTACTAATATCTCCGTGTAGTAATCATCAGGAAGGGTTCATATAATCAATTAACGCTCATTTACTAATGTCTCCGTGTAGTAATCATCAGGAGAGGTTAATATCATCTATCAACGCTCATTTACTAATGTCTTCGTGTAGTAATCATCAGGAAGGGTTCATATAATCAATTAACGCTCATTTACTAATATCTCCGTGTAGTAATCATCAGGAGAGGTTAATATCATCTATCAACGCTCATTTACTAATGTCTCTGTGTAGTAATCATCAGAAGAGGTTCATATCACCTATCAACACTCATTTACTAATGTCTCCGTGTAGTAATCATCAGGAAGGGTTCAATCAACGCTTGTGTACTAATGTCTTCGTATTATTCCAAGATCTATTAATTGGAAACCCCTTTAAGGCCTCAGGTTGGCCAGTGTAGATGCACTTTTAGCCTTCACAACTCAAACATTGATGGCCGATCCACGTGGAGGTGCTGGAAAGCCTCGTCAAGGACCTTGTTTCTCAGACGTTTCCTAGGATGATGCGTAGACATTTTCTTTATGGTCCTGTATGTTTATGGGGCAGGTTTGGGATAGTATTGGGGAGGGGGGGGGTCTGCAAAAACTACAAAGGGGTTAAAACAACTTTGCTTTGGAGCAGTTGCTCTGTGACTGCGGGCCATTGTTTTATCTCTTTAATCAGCCACCAGCTGGCTTGTCAGTGAATAGCGCAGTGGGCCCCTGGCCACGTCTCATGTGAGGTCTTGGCTGGGTGGCCGAGCAGGCAGCCCGCATCCAGTGTCACAGCTATTCAAGGCTATTGGCACAGCAGTGTCCCCATTAATTTCTGCTTGTCACATGCTGTCATGTAAGTTACACCAGAGAGGAAATGACCGTTATAGAGAAAAAAAAGACTCTGGTTCCTCCAGACATTATCTCTGAGGTTACACGAAAACGAGCTTCTCTCCAGTCACAGCTGCAGGAAAGGGGAGCCGAAGACCCAACGAACCCTTCCGGCCCGCCGCTTCGCTTATCAACATCTGCCACATTGAAGTTCCTCAATCCACCAGTGAGAGAAGCCATATTCTGTTTCCTGGATTCACCGTTCATTCATTGGTGCCATGCCACGATCTGAAACGCGTTCATCATTTTATAGAAATTCATTGCAGATCATATGTAACTGCGGATCTGGAGGAAAGGTGGGCAGTGAAGTCTACTGCACCTGTTATGGAGGGACGCCTTTCATTAGGGGGATCACTCATTTGGGACATCAATAAATGGTATTAAAGGAGAGATTGAGTGCTCTCAACGGGAAAAACAAAATAATAATAATAATAATAATAATAATAATAATAATCTTGTAGTTGTGATACCTTTTAATGACTAACAAAAATAATATTACAAAGCAAGCTTTCGAGACTGCTTATGTCTCTTCATCAGGCATGAAACAATGATGTTACAAAGCAAGCTTTCGAGACTGCTTATGTTTCTTCAGCAGACATGAAACAATGATGTTACAAAGCAAGCTTTCGAGACTGCTTATGTTTCTTCAGCAGACATGAAACAATGATGTTACAAAGCAAGCTTTCGAGACTGGTTATGTCTCTTCATCAGGCATGAAACAATGATGTTACAAAGCAAGCTTTCGAGACTGCTTATGTCTCTTCATCAGGCATGAAACAATGATGTTACAAAGCAAGCTTTCGAGACTGGTTACATCTCTTCATCAGCCATTGTGCCGCACCCGAGGCTGTGGGGTACTCGAGAACCAGGCCTGCTCTTCAGCCTCGGGGACTCACAGGGGTCGTGACCCAGTCTCGTGGCCCTGGGGGTCGAGTTTAAAAGCTCTGGACTAGTGGTTTAAGGATGGTTGTTGTGACGCCACCCGTGGTATGCGGCTATTAGTGGCCGTGGCTGCAGTGCGGGGCCTCTGGGGATGATGGGAGTGCACCCCACGGGTTGAACTGATCCTCAGGGCAACCAGGAAAGTCTATGGCGCTGGTAAGCCGTTGGGGGAGCAGGGCTAAGTGCGCGAAATGACTGACAGACACAGGGGTTTAAGGCCTCGTTCACACGTCGCATATTTTTCGCGCTTTCCCCCCAAAGCGCACCTGCGTCTTCATTTGACAGCAAAGTGAATGGACTTTGGTTTTGCTGTTCACACGCAACGCTATTTTTGGCCGCGCTTTTATGGGAGAAAGCGCTCGTGTAAAAAGAATGAACATGTTCATTCTTTCCGCTTTTTAGCGCGCGCTTTCTCCCATAGGTACCATTATAACTGCTGGAATTATGCATCACCGTTCAGACAATGCGTAATTCCAGCGGGAATACGCCGGCGCTGATGTCACAGAGGGGAGGAACAATCCTGTTCCTCCTCCCCTGTGTGACATCTGTCACAGCCCCATTTGATTTTACAGTGCATTATACACTGCGAAATCAAATGTGAAATAATGACAAATGTATTAAAAATAATAAAGATTTTTATACTTACCCTCCGCCGGGTGTTCAGGAGTCGGGAAATCTTCTGCAGGTATCGACCTGCAAGAGCCTGTGAATGCTGATTGGCCCACTTGCAGTCATGTGATATGTGACGTCCTATCACGTACACTCTGTATCACATGACGCGAGCGGCCAATCACAGTACCCGATGACAGTCCGATGACATCACGCAAGGTCCTGCTGCTCCTGGCTCCGGAACACACAGCGGAGGGTAAATATAAAAATCTTTATTATTTTTAATACATTTGACATTCTTTTACATTTGATTTCGCAGTGTATAATCCACTGCGAAATCAAATGGGGCTGTGACAGATATCACACAGGGGAGGAGGAACAGGATTCTTCCTCCCCTCTGTGACGTCACTGAACAAGTAGCCCCGTAAAAAATGCGGTGTGTGAATACACCACGTTTTTTTTTGCGCTTTTTTGTGCGGGTGCAAAATGCTGAAAAAAGCGCCTGCGCAAAAAAAAAAAGTCTGCGTTACCTTTACTGGTAGAAGTAGCAGGTTCATCCAGAGTACGTCCACAAGAGATGTTGGGAGTCCGGGTGGCCTGGAAGCAAGTTGGGATTCTCTTCACCCGCTGAGTTCTGAGGCCTTCCTATGTGCTACTGTTGAGCCCCAGGCCCTGGGATACTCGGGTATCAGGCTCGGTGGGTGTTTCACGGGGATGTCACGGGTGGCAGCGCCTGAGCCCTTGGCCTGGGTAACACTTCAATAAGGGGTTATGTAAAGGGGATAAGAGTTTGTTGTTGTCACGTGACGCCACCTGTAGTACCTAGTGATGGGTCACCAGTGCCGCCACAGTCCTCCGGAGGGCGATGGCATTGCGGCAAGGGTAGTGAAGCTCCCTACAGGTGGAGCTGGTCCTGCGGGGCAGCGAAGAGTAAAGGGGCAGCTTGGGATAGGACTTGTGGCCAGGGTAAGAAGCAGTAAGGCAGGCTATATGGAGGCTGGGGACGGAGAGGAATAATGCACACACGGCAGAAAGTCTCTTTTACCATTTACTGATGGTATTCACAGGTAAAGATGTCCAGGGCACAGTCTGGTGACCAGGTGCACAGTGAGTCTCACACAGCAAGTGGGTATAAGGCCTCACGTTATGTGAGCCTCCTCACTTTCTCTGGTCCTCTCTCTCCTCCTGCGCGGTCCACGGTTTACCCTCTCTGATCACTGCGGCGCTACTCCACACTACGGTGTCTGGCTCCCTCTTTCTGGGTACGCAGGGGGACCGGGTGACTGAAGTCTCCATGATGTGCCGGGGTTTTCTGCAGTCCTAAAGTGTTCCTGCAGGTGTGGATCCCTGAAGTCCGGACGTCTTGGGTGAACCTCCACCGGTTCCTCGCTCCCTTGGCTCTGCTCCTTGCCTTCTGTCCCCACTCTTAGGCTTGGCTCAATGTAGAAGGGCCACTCCGGGTCAATGGTTCAGCACCGATCACCAAGACGTCTTCACAGCTCTCCTAGCATCTGCACACTCTAACTAACTCCTCCCCAGCAGCAGTACTTATAGGGGAACTCACCTAAAGTCAGTGAGTCTAGCTCCCCCTACTGTGCCGGGGTGGAAGGTGTTGCATGTAGTAGGTACCTGCTGTGGAAACCCAGCTGTGCAGTAGTCCTGGCTGCCTGTAGCTAAGCTGCAACCCTCTCTCCTCATGCATACGATCTTTCCGTGTGACCGGCAGCTCAAGCCCTTCGCGGGTTACACTCCTCTGGCTACTTCTCACTGAACTCTCTAGTACGGCTGTGTCTCCTGGGCTTCGTTGTGGCCGAGAGACTTGGAATCTCCCGCTCTCCGATGTTGGCGCTGGGCCTAGAGTCCCCACAACCTCGGACTCCGGTGTCAACTTCTGCCACTGTGCACTGGGGTGAGTCTGGGAGCCGGCTCCACTCCCCAGACATGCTCCTCCACTTCCTCCGACCCTCTCCTACAGGTCCCTCATGCTGGCTAGTCACTGTCCTGGGACGAGCCTTGCTTCACTCCAGTCCACCGGTCCTCTTCAGTCTTCCTAGGAACTGAATTGCCTAACCCTGCCCAGGCCAGAATGTATATGGGACCTCCCCTGGACTCAGGTTTCAGAGCGCCCCCTTCTGGTCTGGAGTTGGGAAGGTGTTGTGTGTGGTGGACTTACCTGGTGTGGATACCTACCCTTGCTTCCAAGCACGGCATGACCCCTGAGGGAGGCAATGCCATTGTGGCAACCGGACTCTGGGGTGCCACAATTGTATAACAAAATATTTGAAGATCCACATATACACAAGCAGAGCAGAGGTATGGTGGACATTTGTCATACATAGACTGTTCTCAATGTCTATGAACTGCTTTGCAGTAGCTTATATGAGTTCATTTCTGTTTGTACCTTAAAGGGATCCTGTCACCTGCAGGACGCCTGCTAAGCTACAAAATCATGTCCCTGCAGCATATTATCACTAATCTCACACTCCTTTTGGCTCAGAAAAGCATCCTGTGAAAGTGGAGAAAAATGTTTTATAACTTCCTCATTAGCAATGTTAATTAGATGGGGCTATATTCTTTAGTCCCTTCGTCAGGGCTCTCTTCGTCATAAGATCACACCCTAATAGGCGTCATCTTCTATTCATATTGTATTCGGCGCCTCCCTGCTCTCCTCGGCGCTGCCTGGGCTGTAATGACGCGAATTGCATCATTTCCGGCATCGGGTGACGTCAGTACACCCGCGCCGCTCTGCAGGCTTCAAGCACTGCATTGCGCATGCGGCGTGGGTGTACTGACGTCACCCGATGCCGGAAATGACGTGATTCGCGTCATTACAGCCCCATTACAGCTCAGGCAGTGCCGAGGTGATAATATGCTGCAGGGACATGTTTTGATAGCTTAGGAGGCATTTTGGAGGTGACGGATCCCTTTTAAGGCTGTAGGTTTGCAGTATTGGCTGCCATGGTATTAGCAGGCTGTGGCTCTGCAGTACTACAGTAGTTAGTTGCTGTGTATATCAGATGATGTGGTTGTCCACTCCCCCAGCACGGTCAGACACATCCATTACACAGTACATAGCAGGGGCACATATATAAGATTATCTCAGCACAAGAGATGTGGTATGATCAGACTATGTCACTGTACGGTCAGACACATCATTACACAGTACATAGCAGGGACACATATATAAGATTATGTCAGCACAGGAGATTATTATCAGATCATGTCTCTGTACGGTCACACACATCCATTACACAGTACATAGCAGGGACACATATATAAGATTATCTCAGTACAGGAGATGTGCTATGATCAGACTATGTCCCTGTACGGTCAGACACATCCATTACACAGTACATAGCAGGGACACATATATAAGATTATCTCAGCACAGGAGATGTGGTATGATCAGACCATGTCCCTGTACGGTCAGACAATCCATTACACAGTACATAGCAGAGGGCACATATATAAGATTATCTCGGCACAGGAGATGTGGTATGATCAGACATGTCCCTGTACGTCAGACACATCCATTACACAGTACATAGCAGGGACATATATATAAGATTATCTCAGCCAGCAAGGATACACACTTCCTTGTAACAATCATTCATATGCGGACATATATAGTTTTTGCACAGGAAATTTTGTTAAATCAATGTGAATTTTTTTCCGAGATCTATTGATTAAAATGTGCAATTGTTTGTAGCACAATCCATTGAAATATCTTGTAAATATCATGCCACATTTTACCTAATGATCAGTAATAGTAGGTGCCGTCCGGCCTCTTCCGCTGTATTCCGTACATGTTTCGAGTGATTTGGAGCGGAGATGAATCTTCATCTATTTGTCTCTCTGCCTTTCTCAGGACATGATGCATCAGCTTCTTCAAGGACTGGACTTCCTCCATACGCACAGAGTCGTCCATCGAGACCTGAAGCCTCAGAACATCCTGGTCACCAGCAATGGACAGATAAAGCTGGCTGACTTTGGTCTTGCGCGGATCTACAGTTTCCAGATGGCCCTTACGTCTGTGGTATGTTTTACATTCATTATATTATATGTATATAACTCGCCTTGTGTTGTCACCACTCCTACCAGGTCCAGATTCACCATCTTCTCTTGTAATATGGATGACGCTGGAAATATTCAGGTTCTTAAATGCTGTGATTTTTTCTGAACTATGTCATGTTACACCTCCAAGTTACACGTACGGGGCCACGATGTCCAGAATGCTATTGAGTCAAATTAGGAGATCCGTGGCCAGTCCAGAAATCACCCTCCGTACAACGACAATGGAATACGAATATGTGATGTGAAAAATCTATAGCAGCTGAGGTGTGTTATTATGATGTTCTGCAGCAGCTGAGGTATGCATATTGAGGATCTGCAGCAGCTGAGGTATGCATATTGAGGATCTGCAGCGTGAGGTATGCATATTGAGGTTCTGCAGAGCTGAGGTATGCATATTAGAGATCTGCTGCAGCTGAAGTGTTTTTATTAGTCTGCAGTAGCTGAGGTGTGTATTAAGAGATTCTGGACAGCTGAGGTTGTTATTATGATGTTCTGCAGCAGCTGAGGTATGCATTGGGATCTGTTTATTATTAGGTTCTGCAGTAGCTGAGGTGTGTATTATGAGATTCTGGAGCAGCTGAGCTGTGTTATTTATGATGTTCTGCAGCACCTGATGTGCATTATGAACTCTTGCAACAGCTGAGGTGCTATGATGTTTATACAGCTGAGGTGTGATGTTAAAAAGTTCTTCAGTAATGGTATTCATATTAAGGTTTTGTACAGCTGAGATGTCTATTATAATTTTCTGCGACAGCTGAGGTGTATTATGATGTTCTTGCATTACCTTAGGTGTGTATATTGAGGTTCCGCAGCTGCTGAAGTGTATTATTGTTACAAATCCTAACTGTGTCACAAGGACGTTCAGATGCCCAATAGATGGCAGGGTCATGCTGAGCTGTCAAGATTCTGTTGCCCAGTCTGGGACTAGAATGGGCTGAACCATTCCAATACAAATTTAGGATAGCTTTGCAGTCTTATTATGGGCTGGGGCTGCTGCACTGTCTGCAGGTGTCATCCTTTCAGGTGATTACCTGGCTGTTTAGCAGGCTGGCAGTGGTCAGATCATTTCCAGTTGTAGCTATGCTAGGTGGTGTTTGTGTGCCTTGTTCCTCTGCTCAGTATCTGATCCATTGTTGCCCGACCTCTGACCTCGCTTCAGACTACCCATCTGCCTAGCCCCTTTGTCTTGATCTGCTACCTTCCTGGAATTGTGACCTCAAACTGTGACCTGACTACTCCTTTATCATACCCATTACAGTTATTACAAGAATTCTTAGTATCTGACCTCGGATCTCTTGACTACCGAACTATATATAATGACTAGTTGTCACATTTACGATGTGCAGCGGCTGAGGTGTGTTATGATGTTCTTCAGCACCAGAGGTGCTCATAATGAAGTTCTGCAGCAGCTGGAGTGTGGCATATTGAGAGGTTCTGCAGCAGCTGAGGTGTGTATTTTACAAATATATAGATGCCCTACTTTCAGTTAACAGAGATCTTTTATGAAATGTATAAAATAAATGACATTTCCTCTTCTTCCAAATATGAGTAAAATACAGCTTCTTGCGCAAACATTACATAAGGTCACTCAGCACAGAATTTAGTGTGAAACACGAACAGCATAGAAAAATAAAGAAGGCACACATATGCCAAGAACCAATTTATGTTTCTATGTTTTGCTAAGAAAAACAACATGATATAAATGGTACAAAGATATGTAACCCTAAACGCTCCAGAAGATCATCCAAGTTCTACCCCTTAAAAACAAGCCCTCGTATAACCACACAGTATAACTACTAAATAAACAAGTCAAAAGGTCTGACTACTGACAACACAAGAAAAATAATTAAAGTGAATCTGGATCAGGTTTTTGCTACCTCATCTGAGAGCAGCATGATTTAGACAAAGAGACCCTGAATCCAACGATGTATCACACAGATTACTGGCTGCAGCCAATATGACACAATCAAAGCATTTAGTTTTAGTAACACAGCAGAGCTTGGGAGAGCTGCCCCCGCCCACACCAGGTTGTATAGACATTGTGCATTGATAGTGAGGTGCCAATCACAGCAGGGGGCGTGTTGGACTGCCATGTGCATGACAAAGTAGTCCAGTAAGACTGGAAACGCACTGTCCGAGTGACATGCGTGTTACTCGCAAGAGTCTCGGATCAGTCACCCTCTCTGGATGGGAGCAGTGGCGCTATATAGAAAAACATATCACTGACAGTATCCCATCCAAAGAGGCAGGGGTCGTCCCGGGTGAACGATCCGAGACCTGTGCAAGCAACGCGCATGAACTCGGACAGTGTGTTTCAGTGTAATGGTAATCACCAGGTGATAAAGCCCTTAGTTTATGTAAATAATAGCACAAACACTGATAAGAGACACACAGTTGCTTTTTTTTTTTAACCCCTACAGCACGCTGTCTTCAGCTTACAGAGCAAAAACCTGCTGACAGATTCCCTTTAAATAAAAACGCCAGGTCATTAAGCATTAAAATTCTTTCATCTTTTAGAGAAAGTTAACCAGACCTCCATCCTATTAACAAGTTTCTCTGTAGCTCAGGACATAATGATCATCTTTCCCATAGTGGTCACCTTTTAGTCACAGGTGCATTTCTAGTAATAAACGCCATCAGAAATAGGATCGCCAATTCTAGAATGACTAACCGGGAAATTACCAAGTCAGAGTGAGACGTGTCACCTCTACAGCCGGTCGTCCCCAGAAGATGTGCCGTCACTCCTGGACTACAGAGATGACTTCTCTGCATTACCGAAAACCTGAAGACCCATCAATCTCTCAGAATCCTCCAACATCGTAAAAAAAAAAAAAAGTCCAAAAAAGTCTAAATCACCTCTTTTATCTTCCATTCTGACATTTTTTGGGGGTATCCCAGAATGATATATAAAAATATAAAATTAATTTAATCCATATGGTAAATGTTATAAAGAGAGATGAGCGAGCACTGCCATACACGGGGGCCCAGTCTTTGTATGATGGAGCTCGCTAAGCGCTAGCAGTAAAGTAAGAAACTCCAAAACTCTAGATTTACCTTTATGTTTGGCCACTGACCTTTCCCAAAACATGCAGTTATCCATGCGATCCTCGTCTGAGTTATACGGTCATCTTTCCTAGTGCTACATTCACACGCATGCACATGCAAGGACTATCCGCAGATCTCCTACCCCAAATTAACAAGCTCATATATGTGTATGAGTCTGCTAAATTCAAGCAAGAAACCGCCAGACAGTCTGTGCTCGGACCGTGACACACAGATCAGGCATAACGTTTTAGATGTTACTGGCACTATTAATACAGCATGTAGGTGTCATGGGTGTGTGGGGGACTGCGTAGAGGCACACTGCAGAAGGTCCCAGCTCTTGGCCAAACAGTCAAATCCTAAAAATTGTGCTTTAAGAGGCCTCTTTTAGTTAAAGCTGGAGGTCACTAGGACCCAGCTGATTTCTTACCTTGGCTGCCTATATATTCCCCTTGACTCCCAGGATGCATTGCTGGTGATAGCTGTTCATGTTTACCTGGTTGCATCCTAGCTCTAAGCAATGTTTCCTGGAATCTGTTGGGTTTGCTGCTTGGATCTGCTCAAGCTAAGTGTATCTCTTCCCTCTTTGTTTCCCTTGTGTATTTCTTTAGTTGCTAGCTGGGCTGGCTAGTGTTCACCTGCTCTGAGCCCTGTGTAATGGCAGTCCAGGACAGTCAGGGAATTGGTTCTTTGGCGGCGACAGTTGTAGAACTGTATAGGGACGTTAGGGGAGCCAGGTGTCAGCGCTAGTTTTTCTAGGGGTCACCATCCCTCCTTTTTGCTCTTAGCATCAGGGACTCCTTCTTCTCCCTGTCGTCGTCCAGCGCTGGGTGTCTCGCTACCCCAGCATGACATTAGGCAGTCAGAAAAACATTCAGGATCGGAGTTATCTCTGATGCCCGGTTACATTTACATAGGTTGAAGAAAAGACCTACATCCATCAAGTGCAAACTTATAGATTTTTGACACTAAATCATCGGTAACCGACAATGTTATGTGTAGCAGCCATTATTTAAAAGCTGTATGTCAGCTGTATCACACAGCCAGCGCCGGCAGTGGATGGCACGAGCACAGCTCTTCATTGATCCCTAGACTTTATGGACATTTTTTATGGTGACCCCCATTAAGGTCATACTCACGGCAATCAAATGCACGGGGGCTCCCCATCCTTTACCAGTCAGGAGGGTACATATTCGGCATTCCTCAGGGTTGTATATCTGTATGTATCAAAATGCAGGATGGAGCACATGGATAGGACTGTAACGAGCAGCGTCTTTTAACCCTCTCCTGACTGTCGCCATTTGGACGCACACTTGCAAATACCAGAGGACTGGAATAGGGCAGCGTATCAGTTCTTGTGGGAAAATCTGCTCCAGTGAGTTGTTGGCACCGGGGCTGGAATGTGGCATTTAGAAGCACCTTTTTACAGTGGGAAGGAATTACTGAAGAATAAACAATCCAGCAATGCTAATCGGACCGTGGTAATCGCAGAACCCAGAAGCCTCTCGGTGCCAGTTATTGACAGAGCTCACATTTACTGTACACCATTCCTGATTGTATTCCAATTGGGGATCACAATTATTATTTATTTTTTTTTAACAGTCATATTTTTGGCCCGAAAAATATTGTTTGGTTATTACATTCTTAGTTTACGACCCCTTTCAGACAGATGGTATATGGATGCTTTTTTTGCAACTTGTAGCACAGATGCAGAATGAATCCGATGACGCACCGGTGGTGCCGGTGAGGATCCCTTGAAAGTTGTCAGTGCTCTGTTATGGGTATTTAAAGGGGACCTGTCACCATGTTTTCTGTCCAAATCCGCTCTGCATTACAAAAAAATAGCTTATATTACACTCGCTATGGGGTTGTCCAGTCTGATGGGCAGCGGCGCCTCATCTTTGCTTGCGTCTTGTGAATGACGCGTCCTACATAGGACTGTGCAGTCCAAGTCTTAGTCTTGGAGATGGTGTCCTTTTTGGGTAGAGTCAGATTCAGGGCAATTGAGGAGTGAGAGTTGGTTATTTGGCTCTCTGGCTTCTCAGCCATGGTTGTGGAGTCTGAGTCTTGGACTTGGTGTCTATTTTGGTGGGGTTGGAGTCTTGAGTCGAATTCAGATAAATTGAGGAGTCGGAGTAGAATGTTTGGCTCTCTGACTTCACAGCCATGGTCATGGAGTCGGAGTGGTCGTCCATTTTGGTGATGTTTTACTCCACAGCCCTGGTCCTATGTCATCCACACAATGTCGTAGATCATGCTTCTGCGCACAAGTGGCTCTTTGGTCTTCCTACTCACACTACAATACTTCGCTCTGCCGAAGACAAAGCAAAGTATTGGTGTGCGCAGGTGCCCTTTGGCCTTTCCCCTTGTATACACATCACAGTACTTTACTCTGCCCTCGGCATGACAGAGAGAAGTGTGAGTGCGCAGGAGTGCGATGGAGGACACTGTGTATAAAGTAGGACACATCATCCATACGAAGCAAGAAGAGAGGAAGCACCAGTTCAAGATCAGAGATACCCATCGAGCTGGATCACCCCGTAGGTGAGTATAATAAAAGCTGTCTTTTATGTTCTACAGATCAGTGTTCTAGAATACTGTATATAAGGGCTTACTGGTGGTGGCTGCAGTTTATTTGGGTAAAACCTGGTGACAGCTTCACTTTAAAGGCGTTGTCCAGGACTACGATATTTATAACCCCTTCGCCTAGATCAGTGATGGCGAACTCCAGGCCTCGAGTGCCACCAACAGTGCAGGTTTTCAGGATTTCCTTATATTGCACAGGTGATAATATAATCACCTGCACTGGGGATGATTCCAACCTCTGTGCAATGCTGAGGAAATCCTGAAAACCTGCATGTTGGTGGCACTCGAGGCCTGGAGTTCGCCATCACTGGCCTAGATAGATCATAAGTATCTGATCAGTGAGGCTCCCTCACCTGGAACCCCCAGCAATCAGCAGATCTCACAGCCACAGGTGGTACAAAGTGTAGGAAGCCAAAATATCACTCCTCCGTGCACTGTGTAGTGGCCGTTCTTGGGTACTGCAGGTCCTATTGAGTTAAATGAGAACTCAGCTGCAGTACCTAAGAATGGCCACAAGACAGGGTATGGAGCTATGTTTTTCTGGCTCCCTACACTGGGCTGCAGGAGCTACTAACTTTGGGGGCTCCGGGTGTATGATCCACACCAAAATGATAATGATGACCTTTCCCAGAAATATATCTTATTCCTAGAATAAGTAAGTGACATCCAGCTCACACTGATTACCAGATACTTATTAGTGCTGCATGCCCTTCATTGTTGTGTTGGGTATTGAAGCTGAAGTTAATGGGAATGAGATGCAGTACCAGGCAGAGCCACTACAAAATATATGGCGCTGTGTGACTCACATTTCAACACACAGGGTGCTCGAAACTGTGACATGCAAAAATGCATTATGTTTCTGACTTTTTGTGACTTCCTTAGCCTCGTTCATTACATTGTGGTGATGTAGCAGCTGCAAATAGCCATCTTTGACCACAACGTTTTTGTTGAGCCCCATCTTAAGCGGAATATTGGTCCAATTTGTCCAGCAGATCAATGGAGATGACACCAGCCTAGTCCTCTAATATCCACTAATTACATATTAATGATCCTTGTAACCGCTTTAAAAGGGAAGCTATCATCAGAAAATGACCAAGTGTGGAATCAGATTTTTTTTTTTTAGCTAAATATTTTTTTAATTTTGAAAATGTTGTTTTATCCTCCATATCACAATCAGTATTAAATATATAAATATTGCAATTTTCACACCAACCACTAGGGCTTTTTTAGACTCTAACTTCCTAAACTGTCTACATAGTCATGTAGGTTATAGAATGTTAAAGGGAACCAACTGTCCGCTGCCAACCAGTCTGTGACGGGGAGTGCGACAGAGCAGGAAGGGACACCGGGCCGATCATCAATACAACAGAACTTTATTGGGGTCGGGAAACTGGAACAACACATGACGAGAATTCTGGAGAGTCTTTAAGAAGTCCACAACCAAGGAGCAGTTCTGGGGGCGTCACCGGCAATCCTAACGCCAGATAAATGGAAGAGATAGTCCAGAAAGAACGTTCACTGAATCCCAGACGATGAGGGGCAAAACGTAATCCTCCGTGGCAGCGTCCATCAGTCCATACCGGCAACAGGACGTGGCCGCAGCCGCTCGGTCCTGTCCCTACAGGCACCGGGGTCTTGCCTCAGCCAAGACCTCAGCTACTTGGACCTCAGCACACACTGAACTGACTGATCCCAAAACATGAATGTATTGTCTCTTGGGATCAGCCCATGTAAAGGGGGTCCCCCCTACTATTAAACGGTTTGCTCCAGTCAGAAGACTCTACAAACTCAGGGCTCCATTGTCTCTAAGGGCTCAGTCACACGTGTCAATCTGCCTGCGATGTGCGGGTGCGCGCTCACTTCCGACATCGCAGGCCGGATGTTGCCGGTAACGCGGCGGCGATGTGGGCGGAGCCATCGCTCGCTGGGCTGGAATCAACCCAGTGAGCGATCCGCAGCAATGCTGCGGTATAGGCTGGATCGCCGAAAACATCGCTATTGCGGTGTCAGACGGCGCGATCCAGCCTAATCGCTGGTTGCAGATTGACAGGTTTACGTTCACCCTCGTCAACCTGCGACCAGCGATATATCGCAGTTGCATCGCGCTGTCACACAGCACGACGCACTTGTGATATCGCTAGCGACGTCACTTTTCGGCGATGACGCCAGCGATATTGACATGTGTGAAGCCGGATTTACAGGCTTGGCTATAGGAGTCACAATGACACAATCCTCCACTAGCTGTTGACCAAAGCCTCATTACATTATAGTTCAGGGATACAGGCCAGGCAAATTGTTACAGGTTAAGTTACAGCACGATAAATTGCATAGTATACATAAATACAGGACAGGAAAAGGTATACACCATTACACCAACTTCCAGGATTTAACCACCTGTAGATCAGTGCAGCATGTGTTTGACGTGTGCATCACTATATTCCTCCCCTGTGGGCATGGCAGTCTGCTGTAAGACAAACCCCCCTCCTGGATGAGACAGGATGAGTCTGGATGAGGAGTGAGGAGGGGGAAAGAGGTTCGGCTTACAGCAGAAAGACAATCCCACAGGGAAGGAATAAAAAAAAATAACCCAAATAGTGATGCCATTGTGCGCACATCAATCACTTGCTGCACTGATTTAGGCTGGATTCACATTGGCGTTCCCCTCCGCAGCGTTCTGCAGAGGGGAACCGCCATGTGAGCGCAGCCAGCGCAAGCCCCTATCTTTATAATGGGGACGCACGGTGCTGCGCTTGACTGCGCATGACCATGTGCTCCCATTCACTCCCATATGTGATTTGTACGCAGGCGGAAGGCTGCGCACAAATCAGTCTCATCCGCACCAGGGACGCGACATGTTGTATTCCTGGTGCGGACGAGAGTGTGTGATTTGTGCGCAGGCGTCCGCCTGCGTACAAATCACATATGGCAGTGGATGGGAGTGCACGGTCATGCGCAGTCAAGTGCAGCACCGTGCGTCCCCATTAAATAGATAGGTACTTGCGGTGCCTGCGCTCACATGGCAGTTCCCCTCTGCAGAACGCTGCGGAGGGGAACGCCAATGTGAAGCCAGTCTTAGAGGTGGTTAAATCCTGGTGGTTCGTTCCCTTGAAATAAAATGATACCTTGGTATCTGCAATCCGATGTCAGAGAAATTCATTTTTTTTTCTTATATGTAAATGAGCTATGAAGATCTATGGCATGGGCTATACATAGATTTCCCTGAAACTCAACCTCCAGAGCTTATTGTAAATGAAAGGGGACGTTAGCAGTGTGAGACATGTAATGACAGACACTTTGTTCTCCTAATCACACACAGCTCTGCATTGACATCAGAATTAACACAGTACAGCAGAGCTGAACTTTGCAGCACTGCACTCCCCCCTCGACACTGGCTGCCTGGGAAATGGAAGTCAAAGTGTTATGAAAACACAAATGCCAAGTGTGTTGGTTGTGTTTGTAATGAGACAAAGTTGAACTCTGCTGTAATGTGTTAGTTATAATCAGGCACCGCTCTGCAGCAGAGCTGACACCACTATGATGGGAAAACTGCTGCTGCAAATGTGTTTGTAATGAGACACAGTTCACTTCTGCTGTACTGCGTTAGTTCTGGTCTCTTTGCAGGGCTGTGTGATTATGACAGTAGACTGTCAGTCATTATATGTCTCACATTGGTAACATCATTTCTTTTAATATGAGCTCTGGATGGTGATTTATGTCTGGCCCAGAGATCGCAACAGCTCGTTTACATAAAAGAAACATGATGGATTTCTCTGGAAGAAGACATCGTATTCCAGATATCAAGGTATAGTTTAATTAAGCTTTCAAAGACCTGCAGTGCCCATATAGACGGCTTAGGAGGGTGGATCCTACTGACAGATTCCTTTTATAGGGTGATCCAAAACAAACATTTTATTATGATTGTCTATCTCTATTTCTAATATACTTCAATTAAAAAGTCTCTACCATTTCCTCTCTATCTAAGGCCGGTTTCACACCATGGTTGCATCCGATCCGGGGCATTCCTTTTTTTTTTTTTTTAGGACTCTCTGCAGTCACCCAGATGCAACCGGATTGCAGAAAAGCGGATGCATCTGTCCGATTTTTTTATTGTATCCGGCGCAATCCAGCACTCATAGAGTACCATGTTATGGCAGCCCGGATTGCGCCAGATCCGGGAGGATCCGATTTTGAGCATGGACACAAACAATAATGCATGATCTGTTTTTGTGTCCGGGGCTAAAAATCGAAAGCTCCCGGATCCTCCTGGACACCACAAAACGCCCAATGCGGCCCCTTGGGAATACTATGGGGCCAAAATCGGACCGGACAGCCCCAGATCCCGAAGACCGTGGTGTGTAACCGGCCTAACTGCTTTATTTTTGTTTACATACTCCTGATTTGATGACGTTTTGTTTGAGGAGTCACAGTGCATTCTGGAATACTCAAAAAGGACGCAATCATCGGTGCAAAATGAGGGAAAAAACAGGGAAGAGCTAAAAGGGCCAATGACGATAAGGAGAGATGTGACCTCTAAACAATCACCTGAGGCTGAACCCTGCGTTCCCTATCATCCCTAGTCGGGTCCTTCCGACCGTGAACGATCAGGTGCCTAGACTCTGGGCTTGCTCTGTCTAGTGAGTAGGGCATCAAGACGCTAGTATTACTACTACTATAAAACAACACAGAGAAAACAGACAAGTGGAAATAAAACAACAAGCGGAAGTTCACAGGTTCCACAAGGAAATCGTCTCCTGGATGTCCGCATAGAAGAACTGTTATGGCCCCTTTACACGCAGCTACAGGTAACAGGTTTTCCACAGGTAACTTACTGGCTGCAGTGAAATCATGGAGACATGGTTCTATCTTGTTGCTGTGTACAAATGGAACTATGTCTCCATGATTTCACTGCAGCCAGTAAGTTACCTGTGGAAAACCTGTTACCTGTAGCTGCGTGTAAAGGGGCCATAAGGGTATGTTCACACACATAAGGTTTTGCTGCAGCAAAAACACAGCAAAACGTTTGGTTACTGTGTTTTTCTGCATTTTAGTCAAAGAACCATGCCAAAAACACAGAAAAGAATTGACAGCTCATCTTCCAAAAAGGCAACAACACCTGGGGAGTTTACACTTTCTACAGAGAATAAAAACCAATGTGTGTGGACAGCTTTTCCCTGAATCACATAGGTTTTGCTGGGAACCAAAAACATAGGTTTAGATTTACATAAAGCCAAGGCAAAACCTTACCCAAAACATACAGTAAAAACGCACTGTGTGAACATAGCCTAACTTGCTTATGAGAGAATAAGGAATGGGTTTAAATAATGAAAGGGAGTGGCAGCAAGGAACAACAGCTGAGATTGGTATCTCAGCAGCATCAAAAAGTAAGGCTTTACCTGTTTAACACCAAATGAAAATAAATCTGCTCCAACCATGATAATAGTCAAGCGAAATCCAGAGGACATGCAATCTACTAATTGACGAGACCTTCTAATCCCAGGTACCGCAAAGGTCTCAGCCAGATGCATCACACTGTTGCAACCTCTGTCCCTATCCTGAAATGAACCGTCAGCAGTGATGTCCGTTCCAGAAGCTGGGCTAGTCCTGGTTCTTCTGAGTTTGTGTAAGTTGTCATTTCTGTTGTATGCTCAGTATGGAGCTCCCTTTGTCTCTGGACTTTACTTAAAACACAGTGTCAGTGCACTCCCTTTCTGGCTCTGATGAGAAGTGACGATCCAGAAAGAGAGTGCACTGTCAATGTGTTCTGTAAAGATAGATTTTGGACCTCCCCTTTAAGGCACAATTGCATGAGTTTGCTGAGTAGGAGGAGTACAAAAAAAATAACACTTGCAAAAAAACAACAGGTAATTACTGGAAATGCATGGCATAAAACAACACTTAAATAATTTCATATGAAGAAGCTCCTGTGCTCTTGAACATTGACCTTAATTCTTTTGTTTGGTATACATACTGTGTTTCCCCGAAAGTAGGGCGCCCCGAAAGTAAGGCATGGTGCCGGTTTTAGGGGGTCGGGTAATGTAAGGCATACCCCGAAAGTAAGACACTGTCTTACTTTCGGGGAAACACGGTATATACAACAGCAGCCCCAATTGTGTATACAGCTGCAGCCCACCCCCCATGAGTATACAGGCGCCCCCCCCCCCCCTTGCTGCCGCCGCCGCCATCCTGTAAAGTAAAATATCATTCTACTTATCCCCGCCGGTGACCCGCTGCTGTCCCACCGCCATCACGCTCTTCCGTCTTCATCCGGCTTTATCCGACTTCCTTCTCCGGCGCACAGACTGACGTCATTGTCTGTGCGCCGGAGATGGAAGACAGATGAAGGCGAGGGAGCGTGATAGCGGCGGGACAGCAGCGGGACAGCGGCGGGGATAAGTAGAATGATATTTTACTTTACAGGTTGGCGGCAGCAAGGGGGGGGCGCCTGTATACTCATGGGGGGTGGGGCTGCAGCTGTATACACCACTGGGGGCTGCAGCTGTATACACCACTGGGCGCTGCAGCTGTATACACCACTGGGGCTGCTGCTGTAACACTGCTGGGGCCTGTATATACCACTGGGGAGGTTGCTGTATACCACACTGCTGGGGGCTGTATTTTATGGTTAAAACAAAAATCGACATTTATTTTCCCAATATAAGACATACCCCGAAAGTAAGACATAGTGGGACTTTTTGGGGTAAAAAAAAATGTAAGACAGTGTCTTACTTTCGGGGAAACACGTGTATGTTTTTTCTAAAGTGTAGCTGTCAGGAGAACTTTCAGCAGAATGTCTGTCTCTGCCTCTAGCACTTCCTACTCCTTCTTCATAGAATCTGATGAGCACCAACTGTCATCCCCATTTAAATTCTAACTGTCGTTTCAGGAGAACTTGCAGCAGAATGTCTGTGTCTGCCTCTAGCTCCTCCTACTCCCTCTTTATAGAACCTTACGAGCACCAACTGTCATCCTTATTTAAATTCTGTTGTGTCAGGAGAACTTGCAGCAGAATGTCTGTCTCCGCCTCTAGCTCCTCCTATTCCCTCTTTATAGAACCTTATGTGCACCAACTGTCATCCCCATTTAATTTCTAACTGTCATTACAGGAGAACTTGCAGCAGAATGTCTGTCTCCACCTCTAGCTCCTCCTATTCCCTCTTTATAGAACCTTATGAGCACCAACTGTCATCTCCATTTAAATTGTAACTGTCATTACAGGAGAACTTGCAGCAGAATGTCTGTCTCCGCCTCTAGCTCCTCCTACTCCCTTTTTATAGAACCTTATGAGCACCAACTGTCATCCCCATTTAAATTGTAACTGTCATTACAGGAGAACTTGCAGCAGAATGTCTGTCTCCGCCTCTACCTCCTCCTCTCTCATAAAATCTTATGAGCATCTCCAATCTTAGTAATGGGAAGACCTGTCTTTTCTGAATACAAATTTCACCCATTAGTCGAGATTGAAAGATCAATCTAGAAGGAGAAAGAAGCAGATAAGATATATTACAAAGTTGTTTATTTTCAAATATTCTATTGTTTTACAAACTAAAATTAAGATGATAGTCTTTAAATGAAAAAAATGTGCAATAGAAACTGTGGGGGAAACACTTGATATAAATACATGTATGTGATGTGATGGCAGAGAGGCGCTGTCTATATGTGATGTGATGGCAGAGAGACGCTGTCTATATGTGATGTGATGGCAGAGAGGCGCTGTGTATATGTGATGTGATGGCAGAGAGGCGCTGTCTATATGTGATGTGATGGCAGAGAGACGCTGTCTATATGTGATGTGATGGCAGAGAGGCGCTGTGTATATGTGATGTGATGGCAGAGAGGCGCTGTCTATATGTGATGGGGGTGAATTTCTGCGCCTCTCCCAGTATAAACACTAGAAACACCAATACCTATAGTGCAAACACTGAACGCATCCAAATAGAACATTCGCCTTTTATAAGACGACCTAACAAAATGTAAAGGAAACCTAGATAACATACAGCAGGCCTGTGTACGGGGATCAGGCTTTCCTGGGGTAAGCGGTTTTCCATTACTACTTTTGCTTTTCTTCCACATTACAGGCGACAGTCTTTATAGCGTTTGTCTAAGGCGATCCTCATTGACAGCGTTACTGAGAAAATGTTCTCAAATGCCAGAGCACCAATAAGGACGAGCTTGAGGGTAACATGAAAAAATGGACACCGGAAACAGTGGCAGCGGCTGCCCTTAAAGCTGTGTCAGTGACAGGACCTACATAACAGTGACAGCCACAGCACCTACAGAACGGTGACAGCCACAGCACCTGCATAACGGTGACAGCCACAGCACCTACAGAACGGTGACGGCCACAGCACCTGCATAACGGTGACAGCCACAGCACCTACAGAACGGTGACAGCCACAGCACCTACATAACGGTGACGGCCACAGCACCTGCATAACGGTGACAGCCACAGCACCTGCATAACGGTGACAGCCTCAGCACCTACATAACGGTGACAGCCACAGCACCTACATAACAGTGACGGCCACAGCACCTGCATAACGGTGACAGCCACAGCACCTGCATAACGGTGACAGCCACAGCACCTACATAACAGTGACGGCCACAGCACCTGCATAACGGTGACAGCCTCAGCACCTACATAATGGTGACGGCCACAGCACCTGCATAACGGTGACAGCCACAGCACCTGCATAACGGTGACAGCCTCAGCACCTACATAATGGTGACAGCCTCAGCACCTACATAACAGTGACGGCCACAGCACCTACATAACGGTGACGGCCACAGCACCTACATAACGGTGACGGCCACAGCCTTTACATAAAGGTGACGGCCACAGCCTTTACATAACGGTGACGGCCACAGCACCTACATAACGGTGACGGCCACAGCACCTACATAACGGTGACGGCCACAGCCTTTACATAAAGGTGACGGCCACAGCACCTACATAACAGTGACAGCCACAGCACCTACATAACGGTGACGGCCACAGCCTTTACATAACGGTGACGGCCACAGCCTTTACATAACGGTGACGGCCAGAGCACCTACATAACGGTGACGGCCAGAGCACCTACATAACGGTGACGGCCAGAGCACTTACATAACGGTGACGGCCAGAGCACCTACATAACGGTGACGGCCACAGCACCTACATAACGGTGACGTAGAAACGCTTCTTTAGGTTCAAATGCACATATGGCACTGTGAGCACAGAGGCATGGCCCTGTGGTATGGTGCACTCTGATGTTGAAGGCTTCCCCTCCATAAATTTGGAGTGCCGCCCTTAATTGAGCCAGGTCTAAGCAAGTGTTGACTTCCACAATTTTGAAACGTAAAAAGAAAAACCGATTCCAACACAATCAGCAAAGGTAAATAATCCTCCAGTGAACTCGGGAAGGCGGATGAATATTAAACATAATCCTTTATTTTTCTTAATTGAAATTTCATATTACAGGCAGTGGATACCCCGGTACGAAGGAGCAAACCCACGCGTTTCGACTCCAGCGAGTCAATCCATGACTAAGACTCATTAGAGTCTCTCTCCTACGGGCCGCGGTATCCACCTGTCACATGAAATTTTTATCAATACAAATAAAGGATTATGTTTAATATTCATCTGCCCTCCTGAGTTCGCTGGAGGATGATTTGCCTTTGCTGGATGATGACCGCAGGGACCAGGGCGGCTCCAAGTGACGGTGGGATCGTGCTTTCCTGGGAAGCTGAGGGGTGAGCTGAAACTTTGTCAATCGGTGCACAGGTGGACGGAGCTATCTGGCGAAACCGTTTGAGGTGAGGTGGTCCAGACTACCAGCCCTGCCCAATGTGCTCCAATTACCTTATTCGCATTTCAATCGGAGGAAGTATTTTTTTCAGAATCAACCCGCTTTTCTCAGTACAAGGCAGTGCTGTGGAGTCGGTAAGCCAAACATCCAATTTGGACTAATCAATTTCCTTTAATATGAATCCAACTCCACCAAAATGGACACGACTCCGGCTCAACTCCTCAACTCTGACTCCACAATCATAGCTGTGAAGTCAGTAAGACAAACATCCGACTCCGATTTCTCAATTTCTTTGAATCCAACTCCACCAAAATGAACTCTGATGTGACTCCAAGACTGTGACTCCACAACCAGGGCTGTGAAGTTGATAGGCCAAACATCCAACTGCAACCCTACCAAAATGGACTCCAACGTGACTCCACAACTCCGACTCCACAACCAGAGCTGTGAAGTCAGTAAGCCAACTCCTCAATTTCCTTGAATCCAACTCCACCAAAATGGACACTAAAGGCCGGGTTACACACAACGATGTGCCAGCGATCCGCCCAACGATCAGGATCGCTGGCACATCGCTATGTGACCGCTGGTGAGCTGTCAGGTAGGCAGACTCACCAGCGATCACCCAGTGCAGCACTGACACCCAACGGTTGCTTGGATCATTCAGGGTGTCGGGTGCAGACTGGGGATGTATGCGTGACAGCGGCAGATCAGCGACTGAAAAATGGTCCTGGCCATTCCGCAGCGATCAGCAAGCTCATTGCTGGTCGCTGCGGCATGTCACACGCAGCAACATCACTGCAAGGTTGCTGCAACGTCACAAAACCTGTGACGTTGCAGCGATATCGTTAGCGATATCACTACGTGTAACAGGGCCTTAACTCTGACTCCACGACTCCAACTCCACAACCATGGCTGTGAAGTTAGTGACCCAATCATCCGACTCCACCTCCACTACCACGACTCTACAACCAAGGCTGTGAAGTCAGTGACCCAATCATCTGACTCCACCTCCACGACCATGACTCCATATCCAAGGCTGTGAAGTCAGTGACCCAATCATTAGACTCCACCTCCACGACCACGACTCCACAACCAAGGCTGTGAAGTCAGTGACCCAATCATCCGACTACACCTCCACTACCACGACTCTACAACCATGGCTGTGAATTCAGTGACCCAATCATCCGACTCCACCTCCACGACCACGACTCCACAACCATGGCTGTGAATTCAGTGACCCAATCATCCGACTCCATGACCACGACTCCACAACCAAGGCTGTGAAGTCAGTCACCCAATCATCCGACTCCACCTCCACGACCACGACTCCTCAACCATGGCTGTGAATTCAGTGACCCAATCATCCGACTCCACCTCCACGACCACGACTCCACAACCATGGCTGTGAATTCAGTGACCCAATCATCCGACTCCACCTCCACGATTACGACTCCTCAACCATGGCTGTGAATTCAGTGACCCAATCATCCGACTCCACCTCCACGATTACGACTCCTCAACCATGGCTGTGAATTCAGTGACCCAATCATCCGACTCCACCTCCACGACCACGACTCCACAACCAAGGCTGTGAAGTCAGTCACCCAATCATCCGACTCCACCTCCACGACCACGACTCCTCAACCATGGCTGTAAATTCAGTGACCCAATCATCCGACTCCACCTCCACGACCACGACTCCACAACCATGGCTGTGAATTCAGTGACCCAATCATCCGACTGCACCTCCACGATTACGACTCCTCAACCATGGCTGTGAATTCAGTGACCCAATCATCCGACTCCACCTTCACGACCACGACTCCACAACCATGGCTATGAAGTCAGTGACCCAATCATCCGACTCCACCTCCACGATTACGACTCCTCAACCATGGCTGTGAATTCAGTGACCCAATCATCCGACTCCACCTCCACGATTACGACTCCTCAACCATGGCTGTGAATTCAGTGACCCAATCATCCGACTCCACCTCCACGATTACGACTCCTCAACCATGGCTGTGAATTCAGTGACCCAATCATCCGACTCCACCTCCACGACCACGACTCCACAACCAAGGCTGTGAAGTCAGTCACCCAATCATCCGACTCCACCTCCACGACCACGACTCCTCAACCATGGCTGTAAATTCAGTGACCCAATCATCCGACTCCACCTCCACGACCACGACTCCACAACCATGGCTGTGAATTCAGTGACCCAATCATCCGACTGCACCTCCACGATTACGACTCCTCAACCATGGCTGTGAATTCAGTGACCCAATCATCCGACTCCACCTCCACGACCACGACTCCACAACCATGGCTATGAAGTCAGTGACCCAATCATCCGACTGCACCTCCACGATTACGACTCCTCAACCATGGCTATGAAGTCAGTGACCCAATCATCCGACTCCACCTCCACGATTACGGCTCCTCAACCATGGCTATGAAGTCAGTGACCCAATCATCCGACTCCACCTCCACGATTACGACTCCTCAACCATGGCTATGAAGTCAGTGACCCAATCATCCGACTCCACCTCCACGATTACGGCTCCTCAACCATGGCTGTGAATTCAGTGACCCAATCAAGCTAAACATCCCACTCCGACTCAATTTCCATGAATCTGACTCCACCAGAATGGACACTGACTCCACGACTCCGGTACAAGGACACAGATTTCTGGCCTGACAGGCTCCCTTGTCCCATCCGGTGGCCCATTTTCTTTCATAGCGACGCGGTCCGGCATTCCAGGCAATGAAGGAGCTGATGTTTTTTGGCCACGTTCAGGAATCTATTCTGCGTTTCTCCTTGGGAATTCTGGTATAAAATCATTACAACTCCTGTTTATTATCACAGATCATAACCCGCGGGTTGGCATGGCTGAATTACACTATGAAATGACTTGAGAAAGCAGCATTCATCCGCGGGGCTGCTGCACAAACCGCACGCTGCCTAGATGTGGAGAGTGCGAGCGCTGCCTGCTCCGGTGTGTGCCAGGGCAGGAGGCGCTCAGCTACCCGGTGTTAAGACATTTGCAGACAGCCGATCCTCCGGGGCTTCCACTTCAGACACACAGACAGCCTCAGTTTACTTTGCGGACGGTAGGACATCACAGCCCGGTCAGCCGGTGGCATGTGAGGCTTGGAACGTAGGACTGTAGCCATAATGAGAAGCAGCAGTGTCACAGGTTTGTCCCATGTTGTGTTTGTGTGTGATGGCGAAGAAGCGCAGCAGAAGTGACGGTCTATACATCAGCACATAGGACCTGGAAATGAGACACTTAGGAACGGAACGTGTGAGAACGACATTCCGAGTGTCAGAGTGACTGACATCTCGCATCATGTGCAGACTCTCTATATAACCAGGGCAGAGCGCCTCATTGGCACCCTTCTCTTCCCCGGTACCCAGCTCACCACCATCCCTCACTATTATAGTCACTATTTCAGCAAATTTTACTTTTTATGCGAGGTTTGCACCATGTAAAGGATACCCCAGACATATGCAACTGTATGCAAGCCTGCATCTTCCATTGACTACCATTATTTTAATTTTTTTGCATGTTCAACGGTTGCATTGCGTATAATAATGCTCTTCACAACAGTGGAGGCAACGTTATAACAGCCATGCGGAAGAGACACCTGTAGGGTATACATTTAGTTAGGTTTTTGCCACCTAATCTGAAAATAGCATAATATAGGACCCGAGATCCTGATTCCAGCGATGTGTCACTTACTGGGCTGCTCAGTGTAGTTTTGATAAAATCACTGTTTAAATCAGCTGGAGATTATCATTAGCAGTCTACTGGACCTGCTGCCAAGCAGACTGCCATATTCACACACTGCTAAATCTGCAACAAAGAAAAAACTAATTTTATCAAAATGACAACAAGCAGCTCAGTAAGTGACACATCGCTGGAATCAGGGTCTCTATTTCTACATTATGCTGCTGTCAGATGGGAGGGCAAAAACCTGGTGACAGGTTCCCTTTAAGTTATTTACATCCTGTATTTATACTCCGAGCTGTAATCACTATTCTGCTGGTGCAGTCACTGTGTACATACATTACATTACTGATCCTGAGTTACCACCTGTATTATACTCCAGAGCTGCACTCACTATTCTGCTGGTGCAGTCACTGTGTACATACATTACATTACTGATCCTGAGTTACCTCCTGTATTATCCTCCAGAGCTGCACTCGCTATTCTGCTGGTGCAGTCACTGTGTACATACATTACATTACTGATCCTGAGTTACCTCCTGTATTATACTCCAGAGCTGCACTCGCTATTCTGCTGGTGCAGTCACTGTGTACATACATTACATTACTGATCCTGAGTTACCTCCTGTATTATACTCCAGAGCTGCACTCGCTATTCTGCTGCTGCAGTCACTGTGTACATACATTACATTACTGATCCCGAGTTACCTCCTGTATTATACTCCAGAGCTGCACTCACTATTCTGCTGGTGCAGTCACTGTGTGCATACATTACATTACTGATCCCGAGTTACCTCCTGTATTATACTCCAGAGCTGCACTCACTATTCTGCTGGTGCAGTCACTGTGTACATACATTACATTACTGATCCCGAGTTACCTCCTGTATTATACTCCAGAGGTGCACTCACTATTCTGCTGGTGCAGTCACTGTGTACATACATTACATTACTGATCCTGAGTTACCTCCTGTATTATCCTCCAGAGCTGCACTCGCTATTCTGCTGGTGCAGTCACTGTGTACATACATTACATTACTGATCCTGAGTTACCTCCTGTATTATACTCCAGAGCTGCACTCACTATTCTGCTGATGCAGTCACTGTGTACATACATTACATTACTGACCCTGAGTCACCTCCTGTATTATACTCCAGAGCTGCACTCACTGTATACATACATTACATTACTGATCCTGAGTTACCTCCTGTATTATACTCCAGAGCTGCACTCACTGTATACATACATTACATTACTGATCCTGAGTTACCTCCTGTATTATACTCCAGAGCTGCACTCACTATTCTGCTGGTGCAATCACTGTGTACATACATTACATTACTGATCCTGAGTTACCTCCTGTATTATACTCCAGAGCTGCACTCACTATTCTGCTGGTGCAGTCACTGTGTACATACATTACATTACTGACCCTGAGTCACCTCCTGTATTATACTCCAGAGCTGCACACTGTATACATACATTACATTACTGATCCTGAGTTACCTCCTGTATTATACTCCAGAGCTGCACACTGTATACATACATTACATTACTGATCCTGAGTTACCTCCTGTATTCTACTCCAGAGCTGCACACTGTATACATACATTACATTACTGATCCTGAGTTACCTCCTGTATTATACTCCAGAGCTGCACTCACTATTCTGCTGGTGCAGTCACTGTGTACATACATTACATTACTGACCCTGAGTCACCTCCTGTATTATACTCCAGAGCTGCACACTGTATACATACATTACATTACTGATCCTGAGTTACCTCCTGTATTATACTCCAGAGCTGCACACTGTATACATACATTACATTACTGATCCTGAGTTACCTCCTGTATTATACTCCAGAGCTGCACTCACTATTCTGCTGGTGCAGTCACTGTGTACATACATTACATTACTGATCCTGAGTTACCTCCTGTATTATACTCCAGAGCTGCACTCACTATTCTGCTGGTACAGTCACTGTGTACATACATTACATTACTGATCCTGAGTTACCTCCTGTATTATACTCCAGAGCTGCACTCACTATTCTGCTGGTGCAGTCACTGTGTACATACATTACATTACTGATCCTGAGTTACCTCCTGTATTATCCTCCAGAGCTGCACTCGCTATTCTGCTGGTGCAGTCACTGTGTACATACATTACATTACTGATCCTGAGTTACCTCCTGTATTATACTCCAGAGCTGCACTCGCTATTCTGCTGGTGCAGTCACTGTGTACATACATTACATTACTGATCCTGAGTTACCTCCTGTATTATACTCCAGAGCTGCACTCGCTATTCTGCTGCTGCAGTCACTGTGTACATACATTACATTACTGATCCTGAGTCACCTCCTGTATTATACTCCAGAGCTGCACTCACTATTCTGCTGGTGCAGTCACTGTGTACATACATTACATTACTGATCCCGAGTTACCTCCTGTATTATACTCCAGAGCTGCACTCACTATTCTGCTGGTGCAGTCACTGTGTGCATACATTACATTACTGATCCCGAGTTACCTCCTGTATTATACTCCAGAGCTGCACTCACTATTCTGCTGGTGCAGTCACTGTGTACATACATTACATTACTGATCCCGAGTTACCTCCTGTATTATACTCCAGAGGTGCACTCACTATTCTGCTGGTGCAGTCACTGTATACATACATTACATTACTGATCCTGAGTTACCTCCTGTATTATACTCCAGAGCTGCACTCACTATTCTGCTGATGCAGTCACTGTGTACATACATTACATTACTGACCCTGAGTCACCTCCTGTATTATACTCCAGAGCTGCACTCACTGTATACATACATTACATTACTGATCCTGAGTTACCTCCTGTATTATACTCCAGAGCTGCACTCACTGTATACATACATTACATTACTGATCCTGAGTTACCTCCTGTATTATACTCCAGAGCTGCACTCACTATTCTGCTGGTGCAGTCACTGTGTACATACATTACATTACTGATCCTGAGTTACCTCCTGTATTATACTCCAGAGCTGCACTCACTATTCCGCTGGTACAGTCACTGTGTACATACATTACATTACTGATCCTGAGTTACCTCCTGTATTATACTCCAGAGCTGCACTCACTATTCTGCTGGTGCAGTCACTGTGTACATACATTACATTACTGATCCTGATTTACCTCTTGTATTATACTCCAGAGCTGCACTCACTATTCTGCTGGTGCAGTTACTGTGTAGATACATTACATTACTGACCCTGAGTCACCTCCTGTATTATACTCCAGAGCTGCACACTGTATACATACATTACATTACTGATCCTGAGTTACCTCCTGTATTATACTCCAGAGCTGCACACTGTATACATACATTACATTACTGATCCTGAGTTACCTCCTGTATTATACTCCAGAGCTGCACACTGTATACATACATTACATTACTAATCCTGAGTTACCTCCTGTATTATCCTCCAGAGCTGCACTCACTATTCTGCTGGTGCAGTCACTGTGTACATACATTACATTACTGATCCTGAGTTACCTCCTGTATTATACTCCAGAGCTGCACTCACTATTCTGCTGGTACAGTCACTGTGTACATACATTACATTACTGATCCTGAGTTACCTCCTGTATTATACTCCAGAGCTGCACTCACTGTGTACATACATTACATTACTGATCCTGAGTTACCTCCTGTATTATACTCCAGAGCTGCACTCACTGTGTACATACATTACATTACTGACCCTGAGTCACCTCCTGTATTATACTCCAGAGCTGCACACTGTATACATACATTACATTACTGATCCTGAGTTACCTCCTGTATTATACTCCAGAGCTGCACACTGTATACATACATTACATTACTAATCCTGAGTTACCTCCTGTATTATCCTCCAGAGCTGCACTCACTATTCTGCTGGTGCAGTCACTGTGTACATACATTACATTACTGATCCTGAGTTACCTCCTGTATTATACTCCAGAGCTGCACTCACTATTCTGCTGGTGCAGTCACTGTGTACATACATTACATTACTGATCCTGAGTTACCTCCTGTATTATACTCCAGAGCTGCACTCACTATTCTGTTGGTGCAGTCACTGTGTACATACATTACATTACTGATCCTGAGATACCTCCTGTATTATACTCCAGAGCTGCACTCACTATTCTGCTGGTGCAGTCACTGTGTACATACATTACATTACTGATCCTGAGTTACCTCCTGTATTATACTCCAGAGCTGCACTCACTATTCTGCTGGTGCAGTCACTGTGTACATACATTACATTACTGATCCTGAGTCACCTCCTGTATTATACTCCAGAGCTGCACTCACTATTCTGCTGGTGCAGTCACTGTGTACATACATTACATTACTGATCCTGAGTTACCTCCTGTATTATACTCCAGAGCTGCACTCACTATTCTGCTGGTGCAGTCACTGTGTACATACATTACATTACTGATCCTGAGTTACCTCCTGTATTATACTCCAGAGCTGCACTCACTATTCTGCTGGTGCACTCACTGTGTACATACATTACATTACTTTTCCCATTCTTTTAATTTCATTCTTGTTTTCTTTTCATGCAATTAAAGTACATTTCGGCAGGTTCAGGACTTTTTATCCCGGAGCGCCTCTCTTTTGTTTCCTCTCATGGCTGAATGGGACATTGTATACATTTTCTAAGTGAAATTCCTCGAGCTTTTACTTTTCTGACTTTTCCACATTTGACCTGGCTTGTCCGGATCCTGGCACCGTGCTTTGATGCCGTCCTGAGTAGCAAAGTCCTTGGCACTCGCTCATTGGAATCTGGGCCAGGAGATAAATGAAATGTATTTGTGTAGGATTCCAGGATTTGCTTTCTAGCTTCCATTGATCAACAATCGGCTATTAAGTCCTGGAATAGCTGCGTTCTGTACATTGGCATGGCGGACTATGATCCTTTGTATGGTCGGCGTCTGCCGGATGCCGATGGCTTTAATAAGTGTAGATATAGTCATTAGCCAAGAAGAGGGAAAACAGTATAAACTCTCATGGTGAAATACATGGCGGCTGTATGTCTGTCCGCCATCCTCTTACGCAGTACTAGAAGATTGACTCGTATCCTTACAGATGGTAGTTCAGGGGTGTTAAAGTCCCGTTCCTAATTCAGCCAGAAAGTGTCCAACCCAACCAAGAATGCCTATTTTTGGGTAAAGTTTATGTCAACTCCACCCTGTTTCCAACCCAGGAGGGTCTTGAACTTTCAGGGATTCCATCTGAAAAACTGAGATAGTCCTGACAAATTTGGTTTATCTTGTATACTTATGGATGATAGTTTAGGGGTGTTAAGTCCCATCTGTCACGCGTGGAGCGGATGAGGGGAATGGAGCAGGAAGGGATAACGGGCAAGGGCGACTGGGAGGCTAGTCTGGCCCTAGACTTGGGGTCCCTGACTAGCCCTGTTCCCAAAGGTACCTCTAAAGGTGAGGAGGTTCTGGTCGCCACCCTACCCCTCAAATCCTCAAACTGCCCTCAGCTAAGAGCCCCCCCTACCTCCATCCATGGACCAGGAAAAAGACACCTCTCCAAGTGAAGGGGATTGCAGCTGCTAAAGCAGCATGTCTGCAGAACACGGGTCCTAGATGAGAAATTAACTAAATCTGCAACATCTGGTGGAGGGAAGCAGAACTCCTTAAGGCTGAGGGGAAGGAGAGCGGAAAGCTCAGACACACCCCTCCAGCTCCACCTAAGCTATAACTTACTCCTCACCTGCAGAGTGGTGTCAATCATGAGGGATTATTACATATAAATACACCCTATGGGAAAAATTAATGAAAAATGTGTGAAGACTTTTCCTATTGGTCATGAAGGGCGGAGATCCAGTAAGCACAAAAAAACTTCTTAATGTTAAAATATTGCTGTTATTTCTAAAATTAAAACAAAAGATTAAAACAAAAAAGTAAAATCAGTAGACAACAGTCTACGTTTTGAAGCAAATTTGTTGCTCTTCAATGTGGTCATCATGAAGACCAACAGATGTGCTCGAAACGCTTAGACTGTTGTCTACTTTCTGTGTTTCCACGTTTTCACTTTTTTTGCAGTTTGTTTTAATCTTGGAAATAAAAGCATTGTTCTAACATTCTAACGGCAAAGTTCACCTCAGGTTAGAGAGCGTGTTGCTCTATCTGACCTCAGGTGACCCAGATCGTGACGTCACCCCATTCACTGAGAGAGCTGAAACTCAGTTGGAGGGGTATCTGGGAGTAATAAAGATGGAGTTGAGATATGTTTGTGTTTTTTGTTCTAATAAATTGATTTTTCTTTGTGCTGTATATTCTTTACTATTTACTAGAGATTCTAATGGCGGGGTCTAACATTGGTCCGACAATATGAATCTCGGGCTTAGTGCCAGCTGGCAGTACTCAGCTGACAATAACCCCTTTATTACCCAGTCTGCCACCAGCACCAGGGAAACTGGAAGAGTTGGTGTTCAGCGCCAGAAAATTGCGTTTGTAATGAATGCACTATATTTTGGGGTGACTGCGGGCTGCAGTTTGCAGCGTGAGGGGCCCAAAACGCTTGGGCCTCCCCACATTAAGGATTACAGCTATATGTGTATTTCTGCCAGTAGCTGCAGATTTTTGAAGTCCAAAATCTGCATATCAAGCCCAGCGGTGGCACTTAGTTTAACAAGATATTTTGCAGTTGATGGACCTCCCCCATCATTGTTGTATTTTACTTCTTTAAAGAGGACCTGTCACCAAACCAGGCATGGTGATCTTATTACAGCACTGAATGCAGCATGTCTGCTGCATCCAGGCAAGGGGTCCCCCAGCCCTTGAGCCCCCTTGTACCCCAAGTAAACACACTAGAAAACTTACATCCTGCAGCCAGAAAGGAGGTGACTAGAGGCTGGAGCCGAAGGGCAGATTCACACCCCCTGCATGTTTAATCTGCCCACCGCTGCCTTCCTGATGCCAATCATTGTCTCCCTCGCCTGCAGCATAACACTCATTCCTCAACATTGATTTAGTGCTGACTGCGTCAGATTAATCAATAGGGTGTGCACCTAAGTCACCCTGTACAACTCTAAAATAAATCTGTATATGATCGTAGGATCTTCTGCAATGATCAGCTTTTGTTTGAGGGAGGTGACACTGAGAATTTTCCCCACAGTGGCCACTAGAGGAGACATGCAGTATTACATGCAGTTATCCAAAAGCTGTCCGTAAAAGACAGTCTGGATATACAAGAGCTACTGCTTATTAGTTAGTTGTTGCTTTGGCTTTGCAGAGATCCTAATCGGAGGACGCTCCCCTTTACTTCTATATTCCCTCATTGTTCAAATGAACTGGGCTTGTCTTTGTGAGGCTACCTTTTTTAATCTATAATACATGACATTTGAAGCATCCATCAATTATCATAACAGAGGATCCACCATTCACAATAGGTGATGTCACAGCTCACCTCCTCCTGTACAATGACTGATAACACCTCTATATACAGTAGATAACACAGGATCCATCATTCACAATAGATGATATCACAGCTCACCTCCTCCTGTACAATGACTGATAACACCTCTATATACAGTAGATAACACAGGATCCACCATTCACAATAGATGATATCGCAGCTCACCTCCTCCTCCTGTACAATGACTGATAACACCTCTATATACAGTAGATAACACATGATCCACCATTCACAATAGATGATATCACAGCTCACCTCCTCCTCCTCCTGCACAATGAATGATAACACCTCTATATACAGTAGATAACACAGGATCCATCATTCACAATAGATGATATCACAGCTCACCTCCTCCTGTACAATGACTGATAACACATCTATATACAGTAGATAACACAGGATCCATCATTCACAATAGGTTATGTCACAGCTCACCTTCTCCTGTACAATGACTGATAACACCTCTATATACAGTAGATAACACAGGATCCACCATTCACAATAGGTGATATCACAGCTCACCTCCTCCTCCTGTACAATGACTGATAACACCTCTATATACAGTAGATAACACAGGATACACCATTCACAATAGGTGATATCACAGCTCACCTCCTCCTGTACAATCACTGATAACACCTCTATATACAGTAGATAACACAGGATCCACCATTCACAATAGGTGATATCACAGCTCACCTCCTCCTCCTGTACAATGACTGATAACACCTCTATATACAGTAGATAACACAGGATCCACCATACACAATAGGTGATATCACAGCTCACCTCCTCCTCCTGTACAATGACTGATAACACCTCTATATACTGTAGATAACACAGGATCCATCATTCACAATAGATGATATCACAGCTCACCTCCTCCTGTACAATGACTGATAACATCTCTATATACAGTAGATAACACAGGATCCATCATTCACAATAGATGATATCACAGCTCACCTCCTCCTGTACAATGACTGATAACACCTCTATATACAGTAGATAACACAGGATCCACCATTCACAATAGGTGATATCACAGCTCACCTCCTCCTCCTGTACAATGACTGATAACACCTCTATATACAGTAGATAACACAGGATACACCATTCACAATAGGTGATATCACAGCTCACCTCCTCCTGTACAATCACTGATAACACCTCTATATACAGTAGATAACACAGGATCCACCATTCACAATAGGTGATATCACAGCTCACCTCCTCCTCCTGTACAATGACTGATAACACCTCTATATACAGTAGATAACACAGGATCCACCATACACAATAGGTGATATCACAGCTCACCTCCTCCTCCTGTACAATGACTGATAACACCTCTATATACTGTAGATAACACAGGATCCACCATTCACAATAGGTGATATCACAGCTCACCTCCTCCTGTACAATGACTGATAACACCTCTATATACAGTAGATAACACAGGATCCACCATTCACAATAGGTGATATCACAGCTCACCTCCTCCTGTACAATGACTGATAACACCTCTATATACAGTAGATAACACAGGATCCACCATTCACAATAGGTGATATCACAGCTCACCTCCTCCTCCTGTACAATGACTGATAACACCTCTATATACAGTAGATAACACAGGATACACCATTCACAATAGGTGATATCACAGCTCACCTCCTCCTGTACAATCACTGATAACACCTCTATATACAGTAGATAACACAGGATCCACCATTCACAATAGGTGATATCACAGCTCACCTCCTCCTCCTGTACAATGACTGATAACACCTCTATATACAGTAGATAACACAGGATCCACCATACACAATAGGTGATATCACAGCTCACCTCCTCCTCCTGTACAATGACTGATAACACCTCTATATACAGTAGATAACACAGGATACACCATTCACAATAGGTGATATCACAGCTCACCTCCTCCTGTACAATCACTGATAACACCTCTATATACAGTAGATAACACAGGATCCACCATTCACAATAGGTGATATCACAGCTCACCTCCTCCTCCTGTACAATGACTGATAACACCTCTATATACAGTAGATAACACAGGATCCACCATACACAATAGGTGATATCACAGCTCACCTCCTCCTCCTGTACAATGACTGATAACACCTCTATATACTGTAGATAACACAGGATCCACCATTCACAATAGGTGATATCACAGCTCACCTCCTCCTGTACAATGACTGATAACACCTCTATATACAGTAGATAACACAGGATCCACAATTCACAATAGGTGATATCACAGCTCACCTCCTCCTGTACAATGACTGATAACACCTCTATATACAGTAGATAACACAGGATCCACCATTCACAATAGGTGATATCACAGCTCACCTCCTCCTCCTGTACAATGACTGATAACACCTCTATATACAGTAGATAACACAGGATCCACCATTCACAATGGATGATATCACAGATCACCTCCTCCTCCTATACAATGACTGATAACACCTCTATATACAGTAGATATCACAGGATCCACCATTCACAATAGATGATATCACAGATCACCCCCCCCACCTGTTTGACAGCGGACAATGTGTCATTTGTATTACCGCTGCAGCCAAACAATGGACTTAAGAATATGTGTATAATGAATATAATATACATTTATACCCTTAAAGGGAACCTGTCACCAGGTTTTTGCAACCTAATCTGAGAATAGCATTATATAGACCCAAAGATGTAGGATCCTGATTCCAGCGATGTGTCACTTACTGGGCTGCTCAGTGTAGTTTTGATAAAATCACTGTTTAATCAGCTGGAGATTATCATTAGCAGTGTATTTAGCTTGCTGCCAAGTAGTCTGGCATATTCACAGACTGCTAAATCTGTAACAGAGAAAATACTAATTTTATCAAAATGACGGCGAGCAGCTCAGTAAATGACACATCGCTGGAATCAGGGTCTCTATTTCTACATTATGCTGCTCTCAGATGGGATAGTAAAAACCTGCTGACGGGTTCCCTTCAAAACAACACAATGTAACTCCAAGTCAGTCACACCTCTGTGAAGCAAAACTGATTGTGAATCAATTTCTCCAGCTGTTGTGTAAATGGGACAGATAATAGGTAGAAATGATAGGAAATTAGCAGGACACTCCCTATACAGGAGCGGTGCTGCAGGTGGTGACCTGTTCTCTGTTCTCATTCTTTTAGGCTGTTGTTTTGGTCACTTTTGCATGTTGTCATTGCTCTCACCCCTAGAGGTCACATGAGTTGATGTCTACACCCCACAGACAGGTAGTGCAGCTCATCAATGTGAGCTGAGGCAAGAAGGGTAGCCGAGTCTGTCAGCACAGTGTCCACAGCATGGAGCAGACACCAGGAGACGTGGAGGGGAGCGCAGGAGGGCCACAACCCAGCAGCAGGAACGCTACCTCCTCCTTTGTGCATGGAGGGACAAGAGGAGCAGTGCCAGAGCCCTGCAAAATGACCTCCAGCTGCCACTAATATCCATGTGCCTGCTCAAACTGTCAGAAACAGACCATGAGGGAGGTATGAGGGCCGAAGTCCACAAGTTGGTGTTGTGCTCACAGACCAACACTGTGCAGGGTGAGAGAACACCCAGGTTGGCAGTTCCTCTATGATGAAGGCAGTGATGCTGTGGACTGGTTTGCCCGTTCCCCAGACCTGAATCTAATTGAGCACATCTGAGACCTCATGTCTCGTTCCATCCACCAATGACACTTTGCACAGCAGCCTGTCCTAGAGCTGACTGATGCTTTAATCCTCCCTCAGGAGAACATCCGCCGCCACATCAGGAGCATGGCCTAGCATTGTCTGGAGGTCATACAGGCACATGGAAACCATACACAATACCGATCCTCATTTCACTGTCTTGAGGCGTTTCCACTGAAGCTCGCTCAGCCAAGTGTGGCCCAACCAGTTATTAGGTTTAGGGGGCAATCACTTTTTCACACAGGGCCCTGTAGGTTTGGATTTCTTTTTCCCTTAATAATAAAGACCTTCATTTATATACTGCATTTTGTGATTACTTGTGTTAGGGCTGCTTTCACATCAGCGGTTTGCGCTGATCGCGGTAGTTGCGGTGAAAAAAACGCAACTGCCGCGATTACCGTATTGCGACAAGCCCCATGCATTGTCTATGGGGCTTGCGGTAAGTGTGCGGCAAGTGCGGTTTCGGCACTTGCGGCAGGTGCGGCCGCGAAAAAAGCGCGGCATACCGCGCTTTTTTCGCGGCCGCACCTGCGGCAAGTGCCGAAACCGTAACTGTACCGCACTTGCCGCACCTGCCACAAGCCCCATAGACATTGCATGGGGCTTGCCGCAATGCGGTAATCGCGGCAGTTGCGTTTTTTTCACCGCAACTACCGCGATCAGTGCAAACCGCTTATGTGAAAGGGGCCTAAGTCTGATATTTACATTTGTTTGGTGATCTGAAACATTAAAGTGCAAAGGAATAAGAAATCAGGAAAGGTGCAAACACTTTTTTCACAGCACTTTATGTACTTATAAGCAGGGCTGTGGAGTCGGTAAGCCAAACATCCGACAACGACTCTTCAATTTCCCTGAATCCGACTCCAACCACCAAAATGGACACTGACTTCGACTCCACAACCAATGCGGTGACATTAGACTCCAACTCTGACTCCTCCATTTCCATGAATCCTACTCCAACTCCACCAATATGGACACCGACTTCACAACCAAAGCTGTGGAATCGGTGCACCAAACATCTGACTACTTAATGCCCCTGAGTCCGACTCCACCCAAAATGGACACCGGACTCCATGACTCTGACTCCACAGCCCTGCATATAAGTCAGAAGTCAGACACATGCAACCACAGGAATACGTGTGCACCAGGGGCGTAACTACAACAGGTGCAGGGGCTGCAATCGCACCCGGGCCCACGAGCCTAGGGGGCCCTAATGGACCCTTTGGCCTGTAAAGGTATTAAAGATTTGTAATAATTGGGGCCCATTGGAATTTTGCATAGGGGCCCATGAGCTTCACGTTACGCCTCTGGTGTGCACAGTTTGCCTTTTGTTTTTTACTTTATGTATTATTTGTCGTCCGGGGCCTCAGTTTTTCCTCCAGTGTCGTTTCCCTATTAACATGATAGAGGTTAATGACGAGTTTGGTCGCACAGATCCGGCTGCTCTGCCTCGGCCTTTCACAGCGTTGGGGCCCGAAACAATTGATTACGCATGACAGACCTTGGAAAGCATCGAGTCTGCGTCCCGATCCTCCAAATGAAGCGTACACATCTCCATTACATTGTTAAACAAGGGGCCTGGGAGAAAGAAAAAAATACTTTTTTTTTTTTTTTTTTTTTTTTTTTTTTTTTTATAGCATGTTATTTTTTGCATATAGTATTTTTTTTATAGCTATTTCCTATTCCAGCTGCAGGAAACATTCAGTATTTTTCTGTATTAATAGTGGGCCACTAATGGCAGAAAGCCAAAAAAGTAAAGCAACAGATAAGGAGGAGGGGGGGGCGAAATGGCATCTGGACATTAAAGCTTTAAAAGTGCTGGAAAGAGAGAAAAAAAAATACAAAAAAAAAAAAAAAAAATTACGGCATAGATCTGGAATTTTCCAACTAACGATGCACGGATGTGGTAGGGCAAGAGAAAAAGGGCCAAACTGAGCTGGCTTTGTTCGGGACAAGAGGCCCCTTTTGCATTCCATCTAAGTGTGTAGATCAGGCTCCACTTGTGCAGCGCATAGAGCTACAGCGTGCCCCCTATCCCACGCCTGCAATTGTATCCGCGCTCCTCATGGGGTCAATATTTTATGACAGTGAGGTTCCCTGACATAGTCTGCATTCTGTTATGGCTTACGTCTCTCCCGCCATCAGGAAAAAAAAATAGAAGAAAACCATGGCTGTGAAGTTGGTAAGCCAAACCCCACCGACTCCTCAATTTCCCTGAATCCGACTCAACCAGACTACACGACTCCGACTCCACAGTCCTGGTGTGCAGTCGGTAAGCTGAACCTCTGACTCAACTCCCGACTCCTCAATTTTTCTAAATCGGACTCAGACTCCACAGTCCTGGTGTGCAAAGCAAACCTCCAACTCCTCAATTTCCCTCAATCCGACTCCACCAAAATGGACACCGACTCCTACAACTCCACCAAAACAGACTCTGACTCCACAGTCCTGGTGCACAAGCCAAAGCTCCAACCCCGACTCCTCAGTTTCCCTGAATCCAACTTCACAGCTCCGACTTCACAGTCCTAGTGTGCAGTCAGTAAGCCGAACCTCTGACTTCAACTCCGACTCCCCAATATCTCTAAATCCAACAATGACTCCACCAAAACAGACTCAGACTACACAGTCTTGGTGTGCAAGCTAAACCTCCAACCCCAACACCGTGTAATAATTATAATGGATAACTCAGGAATCTTTTTGCAAGATAAGTCCACAACAGTCGTTTGCTCTGCTTTTGAATGTGGGATGCGACAGAGCACTTAATAAAGCAACCAGCTTACGTGTCAGTAATGGCAGATGAGGCAAGAGACACAGCAGAGGAAGTAGCATGAGCAACCAGGAGCAAAAGGAATGCTGGCAACAGATGTAGGGAGCAGAACCTCTGAAGAGCTGCAACAGGAGATTTGCTTAAGTAGGCAGAGAACTTGAGAAACCACTAGGAACAGGAAATCAGACACAATACTCTAGAGATGACTAGAGGCTAGTGTGGGGTTTATAAAGGCAGGAAGACAAAAGACACAGGAAGCAAATGACACCATCTTGGAAGAGGGCAAGAATGCCCAAAATGTAATCAAAATATTTGAAGTCCTGACACTCCGACTCCTCAATTTCCCTGAATCCAACTCCACCAAAATGGACACCGACTCCACAGTCCTGCTGTGCAGTCGGTTAGTCAAACCTCTGACTCCATAAGTCAAAACTCTTATTCAAACTCTGACTCCTCATTTTCCCTGAATTTGACTCCTGACTACACAGCTGGCACTGGTGACGTTACGGTGCACACAATTACTGAGATCAGCGGCTCAACTGATGTAGATGACATGGACTGCTTAGTTCAATGATGAGGGCGTCTATAGGAATTTTTGCCTCCTCATACAGAAGATCATTTGTGAAGTCAGACTCTGATGTTGGGGAGAATCCAGACTCACAATGTCCGTTCTAATTCATCGCAAAGGTGTTGAATGGAGCAGAGTTTTGGGCTCTGTGCGGCTGGTCAGGTTCTCCCCCATCCATGTCTGTATGGAGCTTGTGTATTGGGCACCGAAAAGAGCCTTCCACAAAACTGGAAGCTACAATTGGCCACAATGTCTTGTGCTAAAGTATAATAATTCAGAAGCTGAGGCCGACCCCGGATATCAGCCCAAAGCATCCTCCTCCTCCTCCAAACTGTACAGCGGGTACTATGCAGTCAGGGGGTAATGTTCTCTTGGCATTCACCAAACCCAGACTCCTCCATCAGACACGTATATAGATGTGTGACCCATTACTGCACAGAACACGTCTCCTGCAGAGTCCGGTGGTGGTGACTTTACACCGCTCCATCCATTGCTTGGCATTGTACTTGGTGATGTGCGGCTTTACACCACTCCATACGTTGCTGGCATAGTGCTTGGTGATGTACGGCTGCAGCTGCTCAGCATTGTGCTTGGTGATGTACGGCTGCAGCTGCTCAGCATTGTGCTTGGTGATGTACGGCTGCAGCTGCTCAGCATTGTGCTTGGTGATGTACGGCTGCAGCTGCTCAGCATTGTGCTTGGTGATGTACGGCTGCAGCTGCTCAGCATTGTGCTTGGTGATGTACGGCTGCAGCTGCTCGGCCATGAAGCTCCCGACAGGCGCAGTGTTTGTGCAGGTTGCACTGGAATCAATGAGCTCTGCATCAACGACCGCTCTGTCACATGGTAGTAAAGGCAGATGGCATGGTGGGGCCCAAGATGATACACCAGGGGCAATGTGGCTGAAGGAATAGGTTCTCTTCAATGATTGGATTTAGGCTATCACCTAATTCGTGTTGCCTGAACCACAGCAGTATGAATCAGAGTCTGTCCGCTTTATTGTAGTCACGTATGTTTTACTGTGTGACGTCACGTTTCCATGAAAACATACTTTGAAAAAGTAGCCCAAGTCTATACGACTCAGGACTTTGGGGTCTTCTCCCTGCCCCGCTCCTCTAGACTGACAGATCTCTCATTAAGTGTGAATAAGAAAAGAAACCTGACGGCACTCACTAATATGCAGTGTGAACAGGTGCATAACTGAACATGACATATACAACAAAGACATATGAACATGACATATATAACAAAGAGACAGTTGCACCCTGAAATGGTAAAGCATGCTAAACCTCTGGCTCTGCACCCCTCCCTCATTAGCATTTATTCTCTATTAACAGGTTCCTATCCATCCATACACATGGAGATTTATCTTAGTGTAGGAACCCAGTAATGAGATACGACGTGACGCGGCTACTGGGCAGATATAGAAATGGCCATTTTTTTATGCGCAGTATCTCAATTTCCCATGTATTTCCTTAGCAGTAATGCATGTCTATAATCTTACCTTCATGGTTTGCATACATAGAATTTCAGACAGCAACTGCTTCTTCTTCATGTTCAGTTATACACCTGTTCAGACTGCATTTTAGGAGAGTGCCATCAGGGTTCTTTCTTATTTAGATTATGGGGTCATGCCTTCTGATTGTGCACCCCTCCCCCATTAGGCTTAGGTGATTTTATTCTCCATTAGCAGGTTCCTATCCGCCCATACAACCTAGAGAAAGGCTTTATCTTGGTGTAAGAACCCAGTAAGAAGATACGCCGTGACGTGGCTACTGGGCAGATATAGAAATGGCCATTTTTGTATGCTAGGCAGGGCTGTAGAGTCAGTGGAGTCGGATTGAGGGATATTGTATCGGAGCCTGATTTTTGGCTTTCTGACTTCACAGCTGTGGTTGAGGAGTCAGTCGTGGAGTCAGTGTCCAGTTTGGTGGAGTTGGAGTCAGATTCAGTGAAATTGAGGAGTCGCATGTTGGGCTTACTGACTTCACAGCCGGGAAGTCGGAGTCATAGTCGGTGTCCATTTTGGTGGCGTCGGAGTCAGATTCAGGGAAATTGAGTTGGAGTCGGATGTTTGGTTTACCGACTCCACCACCCTGAGGCTAAGTATCTCAATACATTTTTTATATATCTCCCTAACTGGGGGACATGAGATCCAGATGAGCCCCCAAGGGGCTGTCAGCTGCTGTGATCTATCCTGAGAGCCAAGGTTCCTGGGTGCTGGGACTGTGCCCGCTATCTGCACTCCCTCTCCATTTACACTAGGGACTGTAGACCTTCATTTTTGGGAATGATGGGGGTCAGTGTGGTCGACCTTCTGTGATCACACATTTATCATTCCATTAACTTATGTGAAGGGAGTCTCCTATGGAAGATGAATAATTCATACAATCAATACGAAGTACATATGCCGCCGCTCATGGAGCTTTTACATCGTTTCCCAAAAATGAGCAGCGGGTATAGTGAAAAAAGTCGTGTTTCCCTATGTTTTACAGGGAACAGGAGGACGTAATGAATCCATAAACCCAACGCTCAAGGTCATGGCGGCACCAGCAAAGGGATTCTGAAAGCTGGCGGCGTACAGAGTGTTTCACCCCGCTTTTCCCACCCGGGGGGGGGGCTGTAAACATTGGCTAATGGCCACCAAAGTACAGACCCTACTCTGTGCTCCTGTAGATGTGCGCAGCTTAACTCCTCCACCCCTACGGAAAGTGGCGAGCACAAGGGACGGCGCGCCCGCTGTTCCTGCCAAGGAAGGTGCTAGCAGGCAATGTTCCTGTGATATCACTTGTCGAAAGCGATTGCAGGTCACTTCTAGATAGGCCGTAGGTGCTGGTGCCGGAAGGCCAAAACGCATGAGGTCGCCACTGTTTTGTGCTGACATTTGTGGACTGCAAGGAATGTATAGAATGTTGTCGCCCTGAAGAACTGCCGCTTCCTGCCATATGATCATCACAAGCAGCGCTTGTCTTATCTGCCACCGCCAGTGTCACCGCACACATCAGGCTCTGTGAAGATGTATTCATGCTTTTTCCTTTTATGTCTCAAAAAGAAAAGTTTGACAAGTTCTGCAACTTCTAAGACGACCTGCAAAGTTTGTGTTTAGATTGGTAACTGCATAAATCATCAAATAAATGACTGTAAACTTAGTTCTTTCTCCACTTATGAGCCACTTCATGCATCCCTAAACTCCCTACTCACTTGCTTTACAGAAGGCTGTCAGCTCAGAGTTCAGCTGCCCATTAAAATGAGAGTAGGAGAAGGACATACACCCATTACTGTGCTGCTTAGATCACCCCAGAGCTGGATTCACAAGTACCCTGCTCTGTATTGATGTCTAATGACCTCCATGCCGCTGCCCCTTCTTTTAAATATGTGACTGGGGGAGCAGGAATCTCTTAGGTCTGTGAGTGCTGTATATGGGCGACATCCTTGGTCTCCTCCATAGCATTTCATTCACCTGTAGACAGATAGTTGGCACTGATGCCACCTTGAGCCTACAGGGAACTTGATAAAGGCTTAACCACCGTCCGAACTATCCTACGTTCTAACTTTTCAGCAATTTTTCCTTGCCGTCCAGGGAGATTAGCTATAGTGCCATGGGTTGTACACGTCTTGATTACATTGCGCTCCGTGGACAAAGAAACATCAAGGTCTCTGGAGATGGACCTGTCACCTTGAGATTGTTGATAATTTTTCAACAATTTTGATTCTCACGTCCTCAGACAGTTCTTTTCTTTTCTTTCTGTTCTCCGTGCTTAGTGTGGGACACACAGAGACATTAGGCAAAGATTGAGACAACTTCTCCCCTTTTTATCTGGTGTGATTTTCATATTGCCCACACCTGTTACTTGCCACAGGCGAGTGTGAACGAGCATCACAGGATGGATGCAAAGCTGTTTACCCTCAATGTCGTAAAGGTGCCAGGAATTTTGTCCCCATCTTTGCTTTTTGTGTGAAATTATGTCCAATTTGCCTTTTTTTCTCCTTTTGAAATGTTGTTCCAGTATATACAAAGGAGATGAACATGTGTATAACGGAACATGCGCAATTGCAATCATTTTCTGGGGGCAGTACTTCATTTTCTGCAATAATTTCTAGGCTGCCAACACTATTCTAGATTTGCTTCATTTCTTATTTGAGGCATAGCAGTAGAACGGTGGTTGTGAGTTTTATATTTGTTAGGCTAGGCTCAGACTTGCTTCATGCATGCGCTATTTTTATGTGCAAATCTTGAAAAACGCATGCGTTAACGCACCCGTAGACTGCAATGCAAATTTGACACTACGCGTTTTTGCAAGCGCACCAAAAAACGCGATATGCCCCTTTTTTTTGGTGCTTTTGCAAAAACGCATGCGTTTTTTTTAACATGGGTGTCTATGGGAAACGCATGAGTTAACACATGGTACATGTATGTACACATGCACTAAAAATGACCATACACGCCATGACAATGGCAAGGGGAAAAAAGGATCCTTTCATGCATCTTTCCAACGGATGCAAGCTCTCAAATGTGACCTTGAAAATACCAGTCACCATAGTTGTGGGTGAAACGTTTCAGATATGTTTTTCTTCCACTTTTGCACAAATCTGCTGCCAAAATCAATGAGTTTTCTTAGCATGAAATGTGAATAATTCGCCACCTCCCCTCTGCGGCGCTCGTGGGCAGAGGTTGTATTTTCGGCTGTTTTCCTTTCCTATGTAGGTAATGTATGAGACGCTGACTAGGGAATGCTCAATCACATTCCTGGGTACGGATACAGAAAAATGTGTCCCCGGGTGTCCTCACACCCCCTGGATCCTGACTGGAGATATTAGGCACTGCCAAACAGACAGAATCCAACTCAAGCACTAAAGGAGCTTGTTTCCTTTGCTTGGAGCTCGGTGTCTTAGGGTTTTCAGCACCATTGATCCACTAAGTAAGAGAGAAAGCAGCTGCTTTATTAAATATATACCGTAACAGTTATAGGGATTGCACGGTATTATAGAAAGATAGCAGAAACAGCGCCACAGCTGCACACTGGGTGTGTCTGGTATTGCAGCACAGATCCACTTAAGTTCACACTGGCATATAAAATCGATCCGTTGTTGCTCCAGAAAACATCTGAGTTAGATGCGAGTGACGTGCGACTTTCAATCTGTATGTCATGTCAGTACTATGCTGGTGCGATTATTTTCTCACCTAGTGTCCATGTGCAATCCATGTGACATTCATGTGTTCTGCGTTTTTAATACGCTTTCGCATGCTCTCAAAAGTTAGGATAGATGTCAAACAACTGTGTAAAGTCAATTCTCCCTATATATTGCAAGCTTGCACCCTTTAGTGCATTTCATGTGGCACTAAAGGGTGTTTAGGCTTGTATTTAGGGCAAAAATTAATAATTGATTTTGCAAAATTGATTTGAGGTTCCTCCTATCTTTGATCCCCAGCTAGAGTAAAACGGACAGCTGCAGACTGCAGCTGGCAGCTTTTCTTTGGCTGGTAATCCAAAACAGAGTTCACCCCATGCTATATATAAAAAAAAATGTGGTCTCCCTATCAGGAACATATGATAACAATATTTTTCCAGGGCCTCTGGGAGCTGACAGCCTCGGACACAGTGACCTTCCCCCCCTCTTGCTTTTGTAAATGATCACTGGCCAAAGAGCTCAGCCTCTGATCCTCCCTCCCCTTGGCAAGTTTTATGAACTTAAAGAATGAATTTATAGGATAAGATTTCTTGGAGGGAAAACTAATCCAGAGCTTCTTTGTTAGCTCAGCTAGAACACTTTAAGGCAGACTTCATACACAACCTTAATATTAGAATTATGAAAATTACATTTTCAGAATCCATACGACTTGGCAAAGGCAAAACACTGTTTTCTTTCACTGGTCAATGGCCGGAATCATAGAAAATGGATTTCTGCCAGTTAGATACTCACAGAACTGTCGTGTTTCCTGTCTATCAAAAGATAAATTCACAACCGACAAGATGACGTGAATATCTCACATGCTCAGAGGCTGGGATATGGCAAAGAGAAGCAATTTAATAATTTTCTCTAGGACTGATCACTCATCTAATTCAGCCCCATGAGGTCAGTAGGTAGGAGGGATATGTGGTAATAAAAACTAGAACAACCATTTTGTGAGCCATTCAGTCAAAGAAGAGACAGCTGAAACTATGCAGTGGAACAGAATCATGTTTTCTAAGGAGTGTCTTCTCTATACATTGAAGTACGGTAATGCCTGTGGTACAGGTGTAGTAAAATTTCTCTTTTTAATCCCTTTATTTTATGTAACTGACCAACCCTGCAGTATAATTTGTCCCCTTTGTGAAATCTTGTATATTTTTTGTAAACACTGCCTGTTCTTTCGGATTGAATCTATAAAATGTAATAGCTTTGGTCTTCTGGCTCTATGATGAAAAACCACGACCCTTTTATTAATATATGTATGTCCCTAGCTGGAATCGGTGATATACACATTCTCTCAAGGCAAGCGCCTCAATATTCTGCATAAAATCATAGTAGCCGCATTCATTTCCTTATCCTCGGTCAATTCTCTGATTGGCCTGACAGATAATGGGGCGCCAAAGGGTTGTCGTCCTGACAGTGTTCCCCCCACCCCATTTTGGATCACCAGCCAAAATAAATACGACAGCCTGGGGTCTGGAATTCTCAGGGTGGGAAGGGCCATCTTTTATGGGCCCTCCCAACCTAAAAATAGAAGACTACAGCCGCCCCAGAAGCGGCTCCTCCATAAGATGCGCCAATCCTTTTGCATCACCCTGGTTCTTCCTGCTGCTAATCGGGGTAATATAAGGGGTTAATGACACCTGAGTATTGTCAGCTGTCAATAAGCCCTAGATTGTTAATGTCCAGGCATTTATGACACCTGTACATTAGCAATATGGTGAGTAAATACTTAAAATCCTATATTAGAAATAGAACACATAGAAAAAACCTTTCTTTCAAATAAAATACACAGACACTCCTCTTTGACCCATTTATTAGCTCCCAAACATACCCTCCTATGGTAATCCACAGCCATAATGTCCCTCGACGTCCCCAGGTCTGCTCCAAAATTTACCTGAAAAATCGCTCAAAACGCTTGACAGACTTTCTATTCATTTCCATTGTAAACCACTTTGCTGTCCACACATTTAATATTTTGAGAAGCTTTTTTTCTGCTTCAGGTTTTGACAAATGTTTGATGGGAAAAAAAAAGAAAGTCCATATAACTTCTTTGAAGTGCCAACAGAAGTCTTTTTCAGGGGGCATGGCGTCATCCTAGCCAATAAATGGTAGAGCGTAATGGCACATGCGCCATTGATCATTTGTTGTCTGACATCTGCATGTATTCTACCTCCTGTCGGGATGTTGTCATACCTCCTGACAAAGGCTTCCGCCGAAACACACATAGGGACTTGGCGCCATTAAAGCAGGAGGAGAAAATGTCTACTGGTCAGTAATAAGTACTTTACTCAATTATGAATGTTTGTTTGCAGTCATGTAGCCTAATACTTCTCTTGCACTAGGTTTTGGCTTTACCTATAGATATTTGTAGCTATTTTACTGTGCTTATACCTCCTCTTGTTGCAGTGTGTCATCCCTTAAATGCAAATTTCTTTGTATGTTTTTCTAAAGTCCATTTTTATATGAATACTAGCTGTAGTACCCGGCTACGCCCGGGTTAATAAATAACTGCTGTTAGCTATAACAAGATAGAACTTGAATATGTCATATTAATGACCTGTAAGAAAATACAAGCTGAGCTGTGATTGGTTGCTATAGGCAGCCTAATAAATCTCCAGCCAACAGTAAACCCACCCCCTGGCCAGGCAGTATATGTTACCTCACACATACACATAATAGACAGCTCATGTGACTGACATCTGCCTTAATTCCCTATATGGCACATGTGTTGCACATTGGCTGTTTTTAATCAGATGTTTATGTTTGGAAATTAAAGATAGCACACGTATGAGGCGAGTTGTGTGAGGTGATTTGTGCACATCTGTGTCTGTCTGTGTGTATGTGTGTGTCCCTGTGGGGTGAGTGCATGTGTCCCTATACGGTGTGTATGTGTGTGTGTCCCTGTGGCGGGGGGGGAAGTGTCTGTGTGGAGTGTGTATGTCTCTGTGTTGTGTGTGTCTGTGTTGTGTGTGTCTCTGTGTTGTGTGTGTCTCTGTGTTGTGTGTGTCTGTGTTGTGTGTGTCTCTTTGTGGTGTGTTGTGTGTGTCTCTTTGTGGTGTGTGTGTGTGTGTGTGTGTGTGTCCCTGTGGGGTGAGTGCATGTGTCCCTATAGAGTTTGTATGTGTGTGTGTCCCTGTGGGGGGGTTCTGTGTGGTGTGTGTGTCTCTTTGTGGTGTGTGTGTGTGTGTTTGTGTCCCTGTGGGCTGAGTGCATGTGTCCTTATAGGGTGGCTATGTGTGTGTGTCCCCTTGGGGGTGTGGGGGTGTCTCTGTGTTGTGTGTGTCTCTTTGTGGTGTGTGTTTGATCGGGTGCGTGGTGAGTATCCAATGTTGGGGCTGCACCTTAGCGACTATACACTTGCTGTTACTCTTTGTGTGCGTGTGGTGTGTATACATGTCCCTGTGTGTGGTGAATATCTCATGTTGGGGCCCCACCTTAGTGACTATATGCTGGTATGTACTGTTAGTCTTTGGCGCTATCATTAAGCCCCTCTCATTCACAACTGTCAACTGGTAAGTGTCACTTTTTCCCCATTATGTAGATAGGGGCAAAATTGTTTGGTGAACTGGAATGCGCGGGGTTAAAATTTCGCCTCACAACATAGCCTATGACGCTCTCGGGGTCCAGATGTGTGACTGTGCAAAATTTTGTGGCTGTAGTTGCGACGGTGTAGATGCCAATCCCGGATATACATACACACATTCAGCTTTATATATTAGATTTATTTGATTTAATAATTTTTTTAATCTACCATATTTAAATGGCTAAGTTTTGTGTGTTGGCTTAAAGTTCCATAATGGAGCTCCGCCGGTATGGGGAGCCGCTGATCAGCAGGGGTGTGGGTAGGGCTGTAGAGTCGGTAAGCCAAACATCTGACTCTGACGCCTCAATTTCCCTGAATCTGACTCCAACACTTCCAAAATGGACACCGACTTCAACTCCATGACTCCGACTCCACAACCATGACTGTGAAGTCAGTAAGGCTAGGGTCACACCTGCGGTTGGGCTTGCAGATCCTGATCCGGTTTTGAGCACTAAAAATGCTCAAAACCGGATCAGGATCCGCAGCCATAGGCTTCAATAGAAAAACTGGATTGCACTATTTGCAATCCGGTTACTGGATCCGGTTTTGGAGCCTGCGGGAAAAATCATGCGGGCTGCGTCTATCGTGCCGGTTCCAAAACTGGATCCTTTTTTTTTTTAATGGGAGTCTATGGGAATCGGATCCGGATGCGGTTTTTAAAATTGCAAAAACCCACATTCCAAAACCGGATGCATAAATGCATCCAGATCTGGATTGAGGGTTGCATTTGTACTATCAAATGATAGTATGAAGGCACATGGTAAAACCGCATCTGGTAATGGATGCGGTTACCGGATTGTGCATTTTAAGTGTGACCCTAGCCTCAGCCAAATATCTGACTCCGAATCTAACTCCTCAATTAACCTGAATTCAACTCTGCTCCACCAAAATGAACACCAACTCCACAACTCCGACTCCACAGCCCTGGGTGCTGGATGTCGTGCTCCTGCCAATCATCGATGACCTATCCTAAAGACAAGGTTGTTGATGTGAAAGTCCCAGACAACCGCTTTGGGCTCACAGAGCATTCTCTAGAGTGGATACCATTGTGAATTGTCTCATTCATGGACAGCAGAGACTGGGAAATGTTGGAGAATTGAAACAGAGGCGTTCAGATATCAGGGCTTCAATGCTAGCTTTTTTGGCCTCAAAACGTCAAAAATTTTGGCAAATACCATTTTTGCACCTAGAGTTGCTACGTTTCACAACATGCTGCTATGGCCACTTTTCAAAAGTGGGTGTGTATGTCTGTGCAAATGCTGATTTACCAAAAATTAATCAAAATTTAAAAAACAAACACACTCCTGTAAGAGGGTGACGTAAAAAAGAGGAAAGCATATCTAGACCGAAGTATAATATCTTACCACACTTTGACAAGATTGGCACAAATAATCGCATTACAGCCTCAGGGAAAAGTTATTTTCTGGTCATCATAATGGGAGACCCAGACAATGGGGTTTAGGGCTCCGCCCTCCGGAGGTCACACTAGGTACTACAAGTTTGTAGACATCGCCTCCTCCGCTTATAAACCCCCACCGTAGGGAACATCCTCAGTTTTAAACTTAGTGTGCTCGGAGGATCACGCTTTGCTTGCACTTCACTGCATTCTCACAGCTTACGTGATGGCGTATGAAGACAAGGTAAATGGTCCCGGTCGGGACCCTCGACAGTCTCCCCGCTCACCCTTTGTGGAACACGCTGGTTGAGGTACCGGAGGGCTTTTTAGCCTGGACACTTGCTGTTCTCCCGGTACGCTGTCGAGCTCCTTCCTTTCCATCCCTCCATGGAGGCTCTGGAGAGGGGGAGCCTGGAGCCTTGCACAGCTCCGCTCCGTCCGAGGCCTCCCTAAATGGTGCTTACAGACCGGACGGAGCCAGCCCAGTCCGAGGCCTCCCTAAATGGTGCTTACACTCCGGACTGGTGCTGTACCCCCGTCCGAGGCCTCCCTAAAGGTGCTTACAGACCGGACCGGCACTGAGGCACCTGGTGTGTCTCCTGTGTGCCTGGGGGTAGTGTCTGTCACTTGGTGTCATGACACTCAGACCGCGCGGTTACCCTCGGGTCCGCGGTTCTGTCGGTGTACCCTGTGCTGGGGTCACTCTGGCTGACCGCCCTGTGTGTCTCAGGGGCTGAGGCTGTAGACTGCTGATGTTTGCTTTGTGCATGCAGTCTGTGTGTGTATGTGTATTGTTACACACTCTTTTCCCGCGCTGCGGGCTCTGGCACCTCCATTACTGAGGCTGCCTGGAGGATAGGAAGCAGCTCTTACGGTGACATCACCGATGGGCGTGTTTTGTGTTCTCCCGCGTGTTCCTGGCCACGCCTATGACTTTACTGTCGGCGGCCATCTTCTCCCTCTCTTCCCGGCTGGGATCTGGCTGCAGCGTGTGTCTGCACTTTCCAGGGGAGACCGGAACTCGCGGAGGTCACACACGAACACCGCTTCCTCTACCGCTTACTGCGGTCGGTAAGCCACCGGGATCTCCGGTTTGTTTGTTACAACTTGGCTTATTTCCCCCTACTGTGGCGATGTCCTCAGTAAGGAAGCGTGCTGCTAAGGCGGCAGATGGCACCATTACCTGCGCTACATGCAACGGTTCACTGGTGGAGGGGTCCTGCAATAA